>CM074721.1:145059741-146259741 GCA_037306005.1 Rhinophrynus dorsalis
TGAGACTGTGTGTGAGACTGAGAGTGAGAGAGTGTGAGACTGTGAGAGAGTGTGAGACTGTGAGAGAGTGTGAGACTGTGAGGGAGAGTGTGAGAGTGTGAGACTGTGTGTGAGAGAGTGAGACTGTGTGTGAGAGTGTGAGAGACTGTGAGAGACTGTGTGATACTGTGTGACTGAGAGTGTGAGAGAGACTGTGTGACAGAGTGTGAGAGAGACTGTGAGACTGTGTGTGAGACTGTGTGTGAGAGAGAGAGACTGTAAGAGTGAGACTGTGTGAGACTGTGAGACTGTGTGAGAATGTGTGAGAGTGAGACTGAGAGAGTGTGTGAGAGTGTGAGACTGAGTGTGAGACTGTGTGTGAGAGTGTGAGAGACTTTGAGAGACTGTGTGACTGAGAGTGTGAGAGAGACTGTGAGACTGTGTGTGAGAGAGAGAGACTGTAAGAGTGAGACTGTGTGAGACTGTGTGAGACTGTGTGAGACTGTGTGAGAATGAGACTGAGAGAGCGTGAGAGAGAGTGTGAGACTGTGTGTGAGAGTATGAGACTGTGTGTGAGAGTGTGAGAGACTTTGACAGACTGTGTGAGACTGTGTGACTGAGAGTGTGAGAGAGACTGTGAGACTGTGTGTGAGAGAGAGAGACTGTAAGAGTGAGACTGTGTGAGACTGTGAGAGTGTGAGACTGTGTGAGAGTGAGACAGAGTGTGAGAGAGAGTGTGAGAGAGAGTGTGAGAGATTGTGAGAGACTGTGAGAGACTGTGTGAGACTGTGTGACTGAGAGTGTGAGAGAGACTGTGAGACTGTGTGTGAGACTGTGTGTGAGAGAGAGAGACTGTAAGAGTGAGACTGTGTGAGACTGTGTGAGAGTGAGACTGAGAGAGTGTGAGAGAGAGTGTCAGACTCTGTCAGTGTGTGAGACTGTGTGTGAGACTGTGAGAGAGTGTGAGAGTGAGAGACTGTGAGAGTGAGAGAGTGTGAGACTGTGTGTGTGAGAGAGTGTGAGAGACTGTGAGAGTGTGAGAGACCGTGAGAGACTGTGTCAGTGTGAGGGACTGTGTGAGACTGAGAGAGACTGTGAGAGAGTGTGAGACTGAGAGTGTGAGGCTGTGTGAGACTGTGACTGTGAGACTGTGACTGTGTGAGAGACTGTGTGAGAGACTGTGTGAGACGGTGTGTGAGAGTGTGAGAGAGTGTGAGAGTGTAAGAGACTGTGAGAGTGTGAGGGACTGTGAGAGTGTGAGGGACTGTGTGAGACTGCGAGAGAGACTGTGTGAGACTGCGAGAGAGACTGTGAGAGACTGTGAGAGTGTGAGACTGAGAGTGTGAGACTGTGTGAAAGTGTGAGAGACTGTGAGACTGCGAGAGAGACTGTGTGAGACTGCGAGAGAGACTATGTGAGACTGTGAGAGAGACTGCAAGAGTGTGAGACTGCGAAAGTGTGAGACTGAGAGTGTGAGACTGTGTGAGACTGCGAGAGAGACTGTGAGAGTTTGAGACTGAGAGTGTGTGAGACTGAGAGTGTGCGAGGGACTGTGTGAGACTGCGAGAGAGACTGTGTGAGACTGTGAGAGAGACTGTGAGAGACTGTGAGAGTGTGAGACTGAGAGTGTGAGACTGTGTGAAAGTGTGAGAGACTGTGAGACTGCGAGAGACTGTGTGAGACTGCGAGAGAGACTGTGTGAGACTGCGAGAGAGACTGCGAGAGTGTGAGACTGCGAGAGTGTGAGACTGAGAGTGTGAGACTGTGACTGTGTGAGAGACTGTGTGAGACTGTGAGACGGTGTGTGAGAGAGTGTGAGAGACTGTGAGAGTGTGAGGGACTGTGAGAGTGTGAGGGACTGTGTGAGACTGCGAGAGAGACTGTGTGAGACTGCAAGAGAGACTGTGTGAGACTGAGAGTGTGAGACTGTGTGAAAGTGTGAGACTGTGAGAGAGTGAGGGACTGTGTGAGACTGCGAGAGAGACTTTGTGGGACTGCGAGAGAGACTGTGAGAGTTTGAGACTGAGAGTGTGTGAGACTGAGAGTGTGTGAGACTGAGAGTGTGTGAGACTGTGAGAGAGACTGTGCGAGACTGCGAGAGAGACTGTGAGAGTGTGAGACTGAGAGTATGAGACTGTGTGAAAGTGTGAGACTGTGTGAGACTGCGAGAGAGACTGTGTGGGACTGCGAGAGAGACCGTGAGAGTGTGAGACTGAGAGTGTGTGAGACTGAGAGTGTGTGAGGGACTGTGTGAGACTGCGAGAGAGACTGAGAGTGTGTGAGACTGCGAGAGAGAGACTGTGCGAGACTGCGAGAGAGACTGTGAGAGACTGTGAGAGTGTGAGACTGAGAGTGTGTGAGACTGTGTGAGACTGTGAGAGTGTGTGAGATTGTGAGAGTGTGAGGGACTGCGTGAGACTGCGAGAGAGACTGTGTGGGACTGCGAGAGAGACTGAGAGTGTGTGAGACTGAGAGTATGTGAGACTGCGATTGTGTGAGACTGCAAGTGTGTGAGACTGCGAGAGAGACTGTGCGAGACTGCGAGAGAGACTGTGAGAGTGTGAGACTGAGAGTGTGTGAGACTGAGTGTGTGTGAGGGACTGTGTGAGACTGCGAGAGAGACTGTGTGAGACTGCGAGAGAGACTGCGAGAGAGACTGTGAGAGTGTGAGACTGTGAGAGTGTGAGACTGAGAGTGTGTGAGACTGAGAGTGTGTGAGAGTGTGTGAGACTGCGAGTGTGTGAGACTGCGAGTGTGAGAGACTGCGAGAGAGACTGTGCGAGACTGTGAGAGTGTGAGACTGTGTGAAAGTGTGAGAGACTGTGTGAGACTGTGAGAGTGTAAGAGACTGTGAGAGTGTAAGAGACTGTGAGAGTGTGAGAGAGTGCGAGAGTGTGAGGGACTGTGTGGGACTGCGAGAGAGACTGTGTGAGACTGCGAGAGAGACTGTGTGAGACTGCGAGAGAGACTTGAGAGACTGTGAGAGTGTGAGACTGAGAGTGTGAGGGACTGTGAGAGTGTGAGGGACTGTGAGAGTGTGAGGGACTGTGTGAGACTGCGAGAGAGACTGTGAGATACTGTGAGAGCGTGAGAATGTGAGAGTGTGAGAGACTGTGAGAGTGTGAGGGACTGTGTGAGACTGCGAGAGAGACTGTGAGACTGAGAGTGTGAGACTGAGAGTGTGAGAGACTGTGCGAGACTGCGAGAGAGACTGTGTGAGACTGTGAGACTGTGTGAGACTGTGAGAGTGTGAGACTGCGAGAGTGTGACTGCGAAAGTGTGAGACTGAGAGTGTGAGACTGTGACTGTGTGAGAGACTGTGTGAGACTGTGAGACGGTGTGTGAGAGAGTGTGAGAGAGTGTGAGAGACTGTGAGAGTGTGAGAGACTGTGAGAGTGTGAGGGACTGCGAGAGTGTGAGAGACTGTGTGAGACTGCGAGACAGACTGTGTGAGACTGCGAGAGAGACTGTGTGAGACTGAGAGAGTGTGAGACTGAGAGTGAGAGACTGTGTGAGACTGTGAGAGCGTGTGAGAGTGTGAGGGACAGTGTGAGACTGCGAGAGAGACTGTGTGGGACTGTGAGAGTGTGAGACTGAGAGTGTGTGAGACTGATAGTGTGTGAGACTTCGAGTGTGTGAGACTGTGAGAGAGACTGTGCGAGACTGCGAGAGAGACTGTGAGAGTGTGAGACTGTGTGAAAGTGTGAGACTGTGTGAAAGAGTGAGACTGTGTGAAAGAGTGAGAGAATGTGTGAGACTGTGAGAGTGTAAGAGACTGTGAGAGTGTGAGAGACTGTGAGAGAGACTGTGTGAGACGGCGAGAGAGACTGTGTGAGACTGCGAGAGAGACTGAGAGTGTGTGAGACTGAGAGTGTGTGAGACTGAGAGTGTGTGAGACTGTGAGAGTGTGTGAGACTGTGAGAGTGTGTGAGACTGTGAGAGTGTGTGAGATTGTGAGAGTGTGAGACTGTGTGAAAGTGTGAGACTGTGTGAGACTGTGTGAAAGTGTTAGAGACTGTGTGAGACTGTGAGACTGAGAGTGTAAGAGACTGTGTGAAAGTGTGAGACTGTGTGAGACTGTGTGAAAGTGTTAGAGACTGTGTGAGACTGTGAGACTGAGAGTGTAAGAGACTGTGAGAGTGTGAGAGACTGCGAGAGAGACTGTGTGAGACTGCGAGAGAGACTGTGAGAGACTGTGAGAGTGTGAGACTGAGAGTGTGAGACTGAGAGTGTGAGGGACTGAGAGTATGAGGGACTGAGAGTGTGAGGGACTGAGAGTGTGAGGGACTGTGTGAGACTGCGAGAAAGACTGTGAGAGTGTGAGACTGAGAGTGTGAGACTGAGAGTGTGAGACTGTGAGAGTGTGAGAGACTGTGTGAGACTGAGAGTGTAAGAGACTGTGAGAGTGTGAGGGACTGTGAGAGTGTGAGGGACTGTGTGAGACTGCGAGAGAGACTGTGTGAGACTGCGAGAGAGACTGTGAGATACTGTTAGAGTGTTAGACTGTGAGAGTGTGAGAGACTGTGAGACTGAGAGTTAAGAGACTGTGAGAGTGTAAGAGACTGTGAAACTGTGAGAGTGTGAGGGACTGTGTGAGACTGCGAGAGAGACTGTGAGAGTGTGAGGGACTGTGTGAGACTGCGAGAGACTGTGAGAGTGTGAGGGACTGTGTGAGACTGCGAGAGAGACTGTGAGAGACTGTGAGAGTGTGAGGGACTGTGTGAGAGTGCGAGAGAGACTGTGAGACTGAGAGTGTGAGACTGAGAGTGTGAGACTGAGAGTGTGAGACTGTGAGAGAGACTGTGTGAGACTGCGAGAGAGACTGTGTGAGACTGTGAGAGTGTGAGACTGTGTGAGACTGTGAGACTGTGAGAGGGTGAGACTGTGTGAAAGTGTGAGAGTGTGTGAAAATGTGAGACTGTGAGATTGTGAGAGGCTGTGTGAGACTGTGAGAGTGTGAGAGACTGTGTGAGACTGTGAGACTAAGAGTGTAAGAGACTGTGAGAGTGTAAGAGACTGTGTGAGACTGCGAGAGAGACTGTGTGAGACTGCGAGAGAGACTGTGTGAGACTGCGAGAGAGACTGTGTGAGACTGCGAGAGTGTGAGACTGTGTGAGACTGTGAGTGTGTGAGACTGTGTGAAAGTGTGAGACTGTGAGAGTGTGAGAGACTGTGTGAGACTGTGAGAGTGTAAGAGACTGTGAGAGTGTGAGGGACTGTGTGAGACTGCGAGACAGACTGTGTGAGACTGCGAGAGAGACTGTGTAAGACTGTGAGACTGAGAGTGTGAGACTGAGAGTGTGAGACTGAGAATGTGAGACTGTGAGACTGAGAGTGTGTGCGACTGTGAGACTGAGAGTGTGTGCGACTGTGAGACTGAGAGTGTGTGACTGTGAGATTGTGAGACTGCGACTGTGAGATTGTGAGACTGCGACTGTGAGACTGCGACTGTGTGAGAGACTGTGTGAGAGACTGTGAGAGTGTGAGACAGAATGTGTGCTTTGCAATGCGTTGCTTACCCCTCTGGTACTCAAAGGGTTAAGTTGAGCTAACATAGCAATATAACACACGGTGGCTCTTCAGTTGAGGCAATGTAGCAATATGCTGAGGGATCAAATAGAAAGTGGTGTTTGAGGCTTTCCCTCTGTAACATACAGCAAAGCATCTCTCTCCCTTTAAGGAGAAAGGGTGGGAATCAGGAAGTAGGAAGTGGAGGAGTGACAGTTGAGACAGTGAGGTGACTGAAGAGATGATGAGTTAAATAAGAGTTGCTATTAAGTTTGTATTTTATGGGGACATTACACCCTCATACTGAAACAGAGTGTATGGAGGGTTACAGTTATCTGTGGGAGGTGAAACAGTGTGTTTGTGGGGTCATGATCCTGAGTGAGAGTGTGAGTGGACTGGGAGAAGTTACAGATATCCCTACCTCAGGAGCGAGTGGCAGTTATATATTTTTTTTTTTGTCAGTTGGATACTGGTGGGAGGGCTGGAGGGGGCAGGCCAACTCCCTGTATGATAAACACGCCCCCATTGAATCACCCAATGATAGCAGTAAAGACTCCATTCAATCACCCAATAGGAGTTGTGTCTCCTAATGAGACATAAATTATGTAATTAGACATTCTGTTCAATGCGAGTTTCTTTTCTGAGGAGACATAAATTATGTTCTGTGTGTGGGGTACCATAAATTATGCAATGAGGCTTATTCTTTTATATATATACTAGCAATGTGGAACGGCGTTGCCCGTCAGGATATATAGGGAATTAATGCACACACATGGATGCGAGACAAACACAGAGACACACACGCAAATGCACACGCATGCACTGAGATGCTTAAAGAGCAACAGTCATACACACATACATGCAGACACATAGAGTGTGATACAGACATGCAACACACACAGTGAGAAACACACAGGCACACACAGAGACACACACACACAGAAGTGAGTCATAAGGGGTTGACTTATGTGTCATTGTAATGAGTTTGTGTTTGTACTTATGCCTCCACTGTGGCATTCATTCATATAGTTGAAATGCATGTGGTAATTGCACATACTATGGTGGAAGGTGGATTGTGCTGGCTCCCGGGATGTGAGTGACTGGCATTCATTCATGTAATTCAAATGCGTGTGGTAATTGCACATACTATGGTGGAAGGTGGATCGTGCTGGCTCCCGGGGTGTGATTACGTGTGAGTGATTGCGTTTGAGTGCGAGATTGAGTGATTGCGTGTGAGTGATTGAGTGAGTGTGTTAGTGAGTGTGTGTGATTGAGTGAGAATGTGTGAGTGAGAGTGTGTATGATAGTAAGAGGGTGTGAGTGATTGAGGGTGAGAGTGTGATTGAGGGTGAGAGTGTGATTGTGATTGAGTGTGACTGCGAGACTGTAAGTGTGAGAGTGTGATTGAGTGTGAGACTGTGAGAGCGTGAGAGTGTGATTGAGTGATTGAGTGTGAGAGTGAGACTGTGTGAGAGTGTGAGTGTGATTGAGTGAGACTGTGAGAGTGTGATTGAGAGTGAGACTGTGAGAGTGTGATTGAGTGAGACTGTGTGAGTGTGGTTGAGTGTGTGAGTGATTGGGTGTGAGACTGAGAGAGTGAGAGAGACTGTGTGAGACTGAGAGTGTGAGAATGTGAGTGTGAGAGAGTGTGTGAGACTGTGAGAGTGTGTGAGACTGTGAGAGTGTGAGAGACTGAGACTGAGAGTGTGAGAGAGAGTGTGAGAGACTGTGAGAGTGTGAGAGACTGAGACTGTGAGACTGAGAGTGTGAGAGACTGTGAGACTGAGAGTGTGAGAGACTGTGAGACTGTGTGAGACTGAGACTGTGAGAGAGACTGTGAGAGAGAGTGTGAGAGAGTGTGAGACTGAGAGATTGTGTGAGAGTGTGAGACTGTGAGAGTGTGAGACTGTGAGAGAGTGTGAGACTGTGAGAGTGTGAGAGAGACTGTGAGAGTGTGAGATAGACTGTGTGTGTGAGACTGTGAGAGTGTGAGAGCGTGTGAGAGCGTGTGAGACTGAGAGAGTGCGAGACTGAGAGAGTGCGAGACTGAGAGAGTGCAAGTGTGTGAGACTGAGAGTGTGAATGAGTGAGACTGAGAGTGTGAATGAGTGAGACAGTGAGAGAGAGAGACTGTGAGAGTGAGAGAGAGAGACTGTGATAGTGTGAGACTGTGAGAGCGTGTGAGACTGAGAGTGTGAATGAGTGAGAGACTGTGAGAGTGAGAGAGAGAGACTGTGAGAGTAAGAGTGTGAGACTGTGAGAGTGTGAGACTGTGAGAGTGTGAGAGCGTGTGAGACTGAGAGCGTGCGAGACTGAGAGCGTGCGAGACTGAGAGAGTGCGAGACTGAGAGAGTGCGAGTGTGCGAGACAGAGAGTGTGTGTGTGAGAGAGTGTGTGTGTGAGAGTGTGTGTGTGAGAGAGACTGTGTGTGAGAGAGACTGTGTGTGAGAGAGACTGTGAGAGAGACTGTGTGTGAGACTGTGTGAGAGACTGTGTGAGAGAATGTGTGTGAGACTGTGTGAGTGTGAGACATAGAGTGCGAGACTGAGAGTATGTGAGTGTGTGAGAGTGAGAGAGTGAGACTGTGTGAGACTGTGAGAGTGAGTCTGTGTGAGAGTGAGACTGTGTGAGAGTGTGAGAGTGAGAGACTATGTGAGAGTGAGAGAGAGAGACTATGTGAGAGTGTGAGAGAGAGACTGTGAGAGTGAGAGAGAGACTGTGAGAGTAAGAGACTGTGAGACTGTGTGAGACTGAGACTGTGAGAGAGACTGTGAGAGAGAGTGTGAGAGAGTGTGAGAGAGTGTGAGACTGAGAGATTGTGTTAGAGTGTGAGACTGTGAGAGTGTGAGACTGTGAGAGAGTGTGAGACTGTGAGAGTGTGAGAGAGACTGTGAGAGTGTGAGATAGACTGTGTGTGTGAGACTGTGAGAGTGTGAGAGCGTGTGAGAGCGTGTGAGACTGAGAGAGTGCGAGACTGAGAGAGTGCGAGACTGAGAGAGTGCAAGTGTGTGAGACTGAGAGTGTGAATGAGTGAGACTGAGAGTGTGAATGAGTGAGACAGTGAGAGAGAGAGACTGTGAGAGTGAGAGAGAGAGACTGTGATAGTGTGAGACTGTGAGAGCGTGTGAGACTGAGAGTGTGAATGAGTGAGAGACTGTGAGAGTGAGAGAGAGAGACTGTGAGAGTAAGAGTGTGAGACTGTGAGAGTGTGAGACTGTGAGAGTGTGAGAGCGCGTGAGACTGAGAGCGTGCGAGACTGAGAGCGTGCGAGACTGAGAGAGTGCGAGACTGAGAGAGTGCGAGTGTGCGAGACTGAGAGAGTGTGTGTGTGAGAGTGTGTGTGTGAGAGTGTGTGTGTGAGAGAGACTGTGTGTGAGAGAGACTGTGTGTGAGAGAGACTGTGAGAGAGAGAGACTGTGAGAGAGACTGTGTGTGAGACTGTGTGAGAGACTGTGTGAGAGAATGTGTGTGAGACTGTGTGAGTGTGAGACATAGAGTGCGAGACTGAGAGTATGTGAGTGTGTGAGAGTGAGAGAGTGAGACTGTGTGAGACTGTGAGAGTGAGTCTGTGTGAGAGTGAGACTGTGTGAGAGTGTGAGAGTGAGAGACTATGTGAGAGTGAGAGAGAGAGACTATGTGAGAGTGTGAGAGAGAGACTGTGAGAGTGAGAGAGAGACTGTGAGAGTAAGAGACTGTGAGACTGTGTGAGAGTGAGAGAGAGAGACTATGTGAGAGTGAGAGAGAGAGACTATGTGAGAGTGAGAGACTGTGAGAGTGTGAGAGAGAGACTGTGAGAGTATGAGAGAGAGACTGTGAGAGTAAGAGACTGTGAGACTGTGTGAGTGTGAGACTGTGAGTGTGAGACTGAGACTGTGTGTGAGACTGTGTGTGAGACTGTGTGTGAGAGTGAGAGACTGTGAGACTGTGTGTGAGAGTGTGAGACTGTGTGAGAGTGAGACTAAGAGAGTGTGAGACTGTGTGTGAGAGTGTGAGACTGTGTGTGAGACTGTGAGAGAGTGTGAGAGTGAGAGACTGTGAGAGTGAGAGACTGTGAGAGTGAGACTGTGTGAGACTGTGAGACTTTGTGTGAGTGTGAGACTGTGTGTGAGTGTGAGACTGTGTGTGTGTGTGAGACTGTGAGAGTGTGAGAGACTGTGCGAGACTGTGAGTGCGAGACTGTGAGTGCGAGACTGAGTGAGACAGTGTGAGAGTGAGAGAGAGAGACTGTGAGACTGAGAGTGTGTGAGACTGAGAGTGTGTGAGACTGAGAGTGTGAGAAACTGAGACTGTGAGAGACTGAGACTGTGAGAGACTGTGAGAGACTGTGAGAGAGTGTGAGAGACTGAGAGTGTGAGAGACTGAGAGTGTGAGAGAGTGTGAGAGAGTGTGAGTGTGTGAGAGTGTGAGACTGTGTGTGAGAGTGAGACTGAGAGAGTGTGAGAGAGAGTGTGAGACTGTGTGTGAGAGTGTGAGACTGTGTGTGAGACTGTGAGAGAGTGTGAGAGTGAGAGACTGTCAGAGTGAAAGAGTGTGAGACTGTGTGAGACTGTGTGTGAGTGTGAGACTGTGTGAGACTGTGTGTGAGTGTGAGACTGTGTGTGTGTGAGACTGTGTGTGTGAGAGAGTGTGAGAGACTGCGAGAGTGTGAGAGACTGTGTCAGTGTGAGGGACTGTGTGAGACTGTGTGAGACTGAGAGAGACTGAGAGAGACTGTGAGAGACACTGAGAGTGTGAGACTGTGTGAGACTGTGACTGTGTGAGAGACTGTGTGAGACTGTGTGTGAGTGTGAGACTGTGTGTGTGTGAGACGGTGTGTGAGAGAGTGTGAGAGTGTGTGAGAGTGTAAGAGACTGTGAGAGTGTGAGGGACTGTGTGAGACTGCGAGAGAGAGACTGTGTGAGACTGCGAGAGAGAGACTGTGTGAGACTGCGAGAGAGAGACTGTGTGAGACTGAGACTGTGTGAGACTGAGACTGCGAGAGTGTGAGACTGTGACTGTGTGAGAGACTGTGTGAGACGGTGTGTGAGAGAGTGTGAGAGTGTGAGGGACTGAGAGTGTGAGAGACTGTGTAAGACTGCGAGAGAGACTGTGTGAGACTGCGAGAGAGACTGTGTGAGACTGTGAGAGAGTGTGAGACTGTGTGAAAGTGTGAGACTGTGTGACTGTGTGAGACTGTGAGCGTGTGAGAGACTGTGAGACTGCGAGAGAGACTGTGAGAGACTGTGAGAGTGTGAGACTGAGAGTGTGAGACTGAGAGTGTGAGACTGAGAGTGTGTGAGACTGAGAGTGTGTGAGACTGAGAGTGTGTGGGACTGAGAGTGTGTGGGACTGTGAGAGTGTGAGGGACTGTGAGAGTGTGAGGGACTGTGAGACTGCGAGAGAGACTGTGAGAGACTGAGAGTGTGAGACAGAGTGTGAGACTGAGAGTGTGAGACTGAGAGTGTGAGACTGAGAGAGACTGCGAGAGAGACTGTGTGAGACTGTGAGAGTGTGAGACTGAGAGTGTGAGACTGAGAGTGTGAGACTGTGTGAAAGTGTGAGACTGTGAGACTGCGAGAGAGACTGTGTGAGACTGCGAGAGAGACTGTGTGAGACTGAGAGTGTGAGGGACTGTGAGAGTGTGAGGGACTGTGTGAGACTGCGAGAGAGACTGTGTGAGACTGCGAGAGAGACTGTGAGTGTGAGACTGTGAGTGTGAGACTGTGAGTGTGAGACTGAGAGTGTGTGAGACTGCGAGAGAGACTGTGTGAGACTGCGAGAGAGACTGAGAGTGTGAGACTGAGAGACTGAGAGTGTGAGACTGTGTGAAAGTGTGAGACTGTGAGAGTGTGAGAGAGTGTGAGAGACTGTGTGAGTGTGAGGGACTGTGATAGACTGCGAGAGAGACTGTGTGAGACTGCGAGAGAGACTGTGTGAGACTGCGAGAGAGACTGTGAAAGTGTGAGACAGAGTGTGTGAGACTGAGAGTGTGTGGGACTGAGAGTGTGTGGGACTGTGAGAGTGTGAGGGACTGAGAGTGTGTGGGACTGTGAGAGTGTGAGGGACTGTGAGAGTGTGAGGGACTGTGTGAGACTGCGAGAGAGACTGTGTGAGACTGCGAGAGAGACTGTGAGAGTGTGAGACTGAGAGTGTGTGAGACTGAGAGTGTGTGGGACTGAGAGTGTGTGGGACTGAGAGTGTGTGGGACTGTGAGAGTGTGAGGGACTGTGAGACTGCGAGAGAGACTGTGTGAGACTGCGAGAGAGACTGTGAGAGTGTGAGACTGAGAGTGTGTGGGACTGAGAGTGTGTGGGACTGAGAGTGTGTGGGACTGAGAGTGTGTGGGACTGTGAGAGTGTGAGGGACTGAGAGTGTGTGGGACTGTGAGAGTGTGAGAGACTGTGTGAGACTGCGAGAGAGACTGTGTGAGACTGTGAGAGTGTGAGACTGAGAGTGTGAGACTGTGTGAAAGTGTGAGACTGTGTGACTGTGTGAGACTGTGAGCGTGTGAGAGACTGTGAGACTGCGAGAGAGACTGTGAGAGACTGTGAGAGTGTGAGACTGAGAGTGTGTGAGACTGAGAGTGTGAGGGACTGTGAGAGTGTGAGGGACTGTGAGACTGCGAGAGAGACTGAGAGTGTGAGACTGAGAGTGTGAGACTGAGAGTGTGAGACTGAGAGTGTGTGAGACTGCGAGAGAGACTGTGAGAGACTGCGAGAGAGACTGTGTGAGAGTGTGAGACTGTGTGAAAGTGTGAGACTGTGAGAGAGACTGTGTGAGACTGCGAGAGAGACTGTGTGAGACTGAGAGTGTGTGAGACTGAGAGTGTGAGGGACTGTGAGAGTGTGAGGGACTGTGTGAGACTGCGAGAGAGACTGTGAGTGTGAGACTGTGAGTGTGAGACTGTGAGTGTGTGAGACTGCGAGAGAGACTGTGTGAGACTGCAAGAGAGACTGTGTGAGACTGCGAGAGAGACTGTGAGAGTGTGAGACTGAGAGACTGAGAGTGTGAGACTGTGAGAGAGTGTGAGAGACTGTGTGAGACTGTGAGACTGAGAGTGTAAGAGACTGAGAGAGTGTAAGAGACTGTGAGAGTGTGAGGGACTGTGAGAGACTGCGAGAGAGACTGTGTGAGACTGCGAGAGAGACTTGTGAGACTGCGAGAGAGACTGTGAGAGTATGAGACTGAGAGTGTGTGAGACTGAGAGTGTGTGAGACTGAGAGTGTGTGGGACTGTGAGAGTGTGTGGGACTGTGAGAGTGTGAGCGACTGTGAGAGTGTGAGCGACTGTGAGAGTGTGAGCGACTGTGAGAGACTGTGAGAGAGACTGTGTGAGACTGTGAGACTGAGAGTGTGAGACTGAGAGTGTGAGACTGTGTGAGACTGTGAGACTGAGTGCGACTGTGAGACTGAGAGTGTGTGCGACTGTGAGACTGCGACTGTGTGAGAGACTGTGTGAGAGTGTGAGACAGAATGTGTGCTTTGCAATGCGTTGCTTACCCCTCTGGTACTCAAAGGGTTAAGTTGAGCTAACATAGCAATATAACACACGGTGGCTCTTCAGTTGAGGCAATGTAGCAATATGCTGAGGTATCAAATAGAAAGTGGTGTTTGAGGCTTGCCCTCTGTAACATACAGCAAAGCATCTCTCTCCCTTTAAGGAGAAAGGGTGGGAAGCAGGAAGCAGGAAGTGGAGGAGTGACAGTTGAGACAGTGAGGTGACTGAAGAGATGATGAGTTAAATAAGAGTTGCTATTAAGTTTGTATTTTATGGGAACATTACACCCTCATACTGAAACAGAGTGTATGGAGGATTACAGTTATCTGTGGGAGGTGAAACAGTATGTTTGTGGGGTCATGATCCTGAGTGAGAGTGTGAGTGGACTGGGAGAAGTTACTGATATCCCTACCTCAGGAGCGAGTGGCAGTTATATATATATATATTTTTTTTGTCAGTTGGATACTGGTGGGCGGGCTGGAGGGGGTGGGCCAACTCCCTGTATGATAAACACGCCCCCATTGAATCACCCAATGAGAGCAGTAAAGTCCCCATTCAATCACCCAATAGGAGTTGTGTCTCCTAATGAGACATAAATTATGTAATTAGACATTCTGTTCAATGCGAGTTTCTTTTCTGAGGAGACATAAATTATGTTCTGTGTGTGGGGTACCATAAATTATGCAATGAGGCTTATTCTTTTATATATATAGATATATACACACACACACACACACACATATATATATATATACACACACACACACATATATATACACACACACACACACATATATATACACACACACACACACACACATATATATACACACACACACACACACATATATATATATATACACACACACACACACACACATATATATACACACACACACACACACACATATATATATATACACACACACACACACACACACACATATATATATATATATATATACACACACACACACACATATATATATATATACACACACACACACACATATATATATATATATATATACACACACACACACATATATATATACACAGAAATTGAATGTGCCCTACAAACAAGTCCCGTACAGACAACAAAACTTAGCAACACCCAAGGGACAGGAGTTTGACAAAGCAACACAACACAATACCACACACCATACCATGGAATAACAGGGATTAACAGAAATATTTACACCACCAACTGTGCCTTATCCAGCTTGCAGAAGCTGATGTGTGCCATAATTTCATGGCAAATGGATCCTTCCAGTCCACAGAAGGGTATGCATCTAGCATGTCCGAGGCCATGTGTTCAAGGACACTGGCTCAGGTGTTGGCAGCCCTCAAGAGGAAGGCCAGGACTTACATCCACTTCTCCTCCACCAACACATATATGCGAATATGAGTTCAAGAGCAAGAGGGACATCTGTACATGAACATGAAGAATTTCCATTACATCAGCGCACAGATGGTGTGTGATGCTAACATGAGGATAACCCATGTTTGTGCCTCCTATCCCGGCAGTTGTCATGACTCCTACATCCTTAAGCATTCATCTGCCCACAGGGACTATGACAATGGGACTTATACAGGTGATGCTGGCTATGGGTGCAAACTGTGGCTACTCACACAAATAACCAATCCACACACACCTGCACAGCTCTAGAAAGAGGCTCACATAAGAATCATGAATGCCATAGAGAGCACCTTTGGCCTGCTTAATAATGCGCAATACTCCACAACCTAGCAGTAGACCTGACTGGTCGAAGATGTGGAGCCATAACACCTCATATAAGTCCCTGTTCCCTTTGAAGAGGATGAGGATAATTTAGAGGGGAGCAGATACTAGACAGGCTTATTAGGGACTACTTCACCCATGAGTATAATACAAGAATCAAACATGCACATATGTCCATGATCAGGCTTGGGGAATGTGTGCAAACACGTAGATGGTTCTCTCCCACCAGGGTGTGGGGTAATATCTGGGCCCATGCTGTCGTTGCATCCAGGTCAGTTTTTGAGGCCGTGGTGTGGGCCCAATATGATGCATATTGTGGGGTGGCCACTGTACTGGGTATTCAGTGCCATCCTGGCAGTAGTGCTGCTGATCCCATTTGATGCTGGCCTGGGGTGGTGGAAGACATCAAGGGGTGGATGGCAGCCTATACTCCGAGGGTGGTGGTGGTGCTTGTAGCCCATACACTGTGGGGTGGGGGTGGTGGTGATGTTGTGCTTGGACCTTCTACTAGCTCCTCAGAGGCTGTGTTACGGGTGGGGGGGCATGGGGGTCCTCCTAACCCTCCTCCTGCTGTGCTGCAGGTATGGATGCTGTAGGGGAAATAATCTAAGCTATGACACGTGGGATGCAAGACAATAACATTGGCATGCAACCCCTTGAGTGGCATGATGGTATTCAATGCATTGCTTTGCAATGTATAGGATACCATCCTGTCACTCATTGATTGCTAAGCTTGACAAGATCCTGTATACTGATGCAAGCAACCTGTTTTGGTTATCAACCCTCTTTGCTATCCCCACTCTTTAGGATACATCAAACATCACAGTTCTACGGAGTCAAATTGATTGCATGTAAAATACATAGCCCTTGAATGCAAAAACACTAGGGCCTGAAAACACACCAATTCCCCTCCTTGTCATCCCCACTCCTCAGGATATATATTATACCCAAGGCTCAATCATGTCATGTTGGATGTGTGTTTGTTTTGGTTCTCCTGGTGTGTTTTAGAAGTGTCCGCCAGCTGCTATGTTTGTGTGTGTGCTTTGTCTGTTTGTGTTGCTGACATTGTTTCTACTTGTTTGTCATTGTTTTTAATGGTTCATTGAGGTGTTTTGAGGCCCTAGTGTGTGTGTTTGCTTTTGAGGCCTATGTGTTGTACATGCAATCATTTTGTATCCGTTGAAGTGTGATATGTGAGCTGAACCTTGTGGACCTGTGCAGTGTAACTCTGTTGTATTATGTTTGTCCTCTGTCAGCCCTTTCAGAGTCAGAGGGGTAGTCGATGCATTGTCAGTCAAATTGTTGGTCATCCCTCTAGCACTCAAGGGGTTAGGTGCTGACCTCCCTGTATGACACTGTGGGAAATATAACTGATATTTGTATGAAAACAAGATGGTGGGCATTGTTTGTGTGCTGTAAGGTAAATTAGAAGAATGGTCAAGAGTGTGGCAGATGCAGTTTAACATTGATGAACAGCCATTGATGACAGCTTATGCCTTAGCAACTTCTCCTTGGGGTTGAAGATTATGTTGAGACGGGGCCCCCCTCCAGTGCATCGGGAGTGCATGGCAACTTCATTATCTTGTTATTCATGAACCACTTGCAATCAACCCACTGCTTTATGAACTCCAGCTTGCAGCTGGAGACGGAGTTGGCTCTGCTTAGGACCTGTCTCCAGGCAACCTTCTTCTTTGTACCCATATCACTGAATCTCTGCTAGGGGTACATGATGTGCTCCCTCTCCAGTATGCACTGTATGAGAACCCAATTCATTGGCATTTTGGGGTCCCACAGCCTCTCCTCACCAGCATCACTCTGAGATGTGTCTGAACTGTTGCTTTCAGGCCCTGCCTGTAATGTCCCTGGCAGTGTAGGGTGCTCCCTGACATCTACCCCTTGTCCCACTTGCAGTTCTCTTCCTGTCCTCTGTGTCCTTCTCCTACCTTGAGTACCCCACCACCCAGTTGGTCTCTCTCTCCCACTCCTTCCCTGACCTGGGATGCCCTGCTCAGCTTCCTCCTCTCCTGCTCCTCTGCCCATCCCTTTCTCCACCTCTTCTCTCCCTGCCATCTCTCACCCACTTAGGCACTCACACAGGCCCTCACAGACACCCACGCACTGTCACTCCCTTGCACTCACTGAATCACACTGTCAAAATAAAAGATAAAGTTGTGTAATGTGCTGTAAACAAAATAAATGTGTGCGTGTTCGTGTTTGTATAAGTCTGTAGTAAATGTACAAAGGTGTATTGTGTCACTATAGGTGTACCAAGTCTCTCAGCTCTCAACTCCTTTTCCCTCACTCAAATGAATGTTCCTCTCACTCTATCACCATCCTCCGCTACTGGGTCCTGTGTGCTCGCTCACCAAAACTCGAAACATAGACAAGATATGTCAGTTATTTAGGTGTATTTGAATGTAATTAAGACTTTGGTGTGTTGTGATCGGCTGTGAGATTGAACTTGTGTTGACGACGTTCAGTGTCTCTAGAGAACGTTAACCATTATCTTTTTCCTTGGCATTAGACATATTGTACGTTATTTATCAACTGTTATGATGCACGGTGAGGTCAATAAAAGCTGTGATGCAGGGTTTGAATCTAAACTAATTTTTTTTGGCCTAATCTTGTTAGCCATTCTGGTGGACAGAAAATTGAATTGAATCAGATTTAGCTAACGATCGTTGGCCTATTTTGATGGCGGTTTTAACTGACACAACTGAATCGAAGCTAGAGTATGGAAAGATCAGAATGGGACATTCAATGGGCCATGGGACTCAAAGGGTTATTCACGGATCTTCTGCCTTCAGTCTCCCATTTCAGAAGGGTAGAATCTATAGGAGACTCAGCCATGAGGAACAGACTTATCATAAAGTCAACCTCCACAGGGGAACAGGTCCATAAGTACCTCTGGACTGGGCAATCCATCTCAGGGAAGCCAGTGATTGGAGCCTGCCCAGTGGGGGTCTACACAGCCCCAGATCTAAGAAAAAATAATAAAAGCCTAGAAAATAAGAATTAAGCGATGCACCACTGCACACCCCATCTTGGATGCAGGACACATGAATGTGGGAGTTTGAAGGCAAGGTTGAGCTGGAGGATGAGGAGGGAGTCTCCACGCAAAAAATTTAAGTACCCCACCCTCCTGGATGAGGGAGCTCAACTCCATGATTCCTGTGTTCTGTAGTGGACGTAAGAGAAAAATACATAATGCCAGCTTCAGAAATAAAAATGGAGCAATCCTGTAGCAAAACAACTGAACCATAGAGAAAAAATAAAAATTGTCATTGACTGAAATGGGTCTTTCAACCACTTGAATTATAGAAAGCTCTAAAATACAATTCAAAGCAAACAGACATAGCAACATAGTAAATTAGGTTGAAAAAGACACAAATCCATCATATTCAACCTTTGCCTCATAACCCTAGAGAAATGAAAAGGATATAAGCTTTCATGCTGCCATATAAGTTCGTCTTTATCTGAAATTCCTGTTTTGCCACACATGCAGGGTATAACCCTGTATGTTCTCTCTTGAAATAAATGTATCTAATCTTCTCTTAAATGTATTCATTGTATCTGCCATTAACACATCCTTGGGAAAGGAATGTCATTATTTAACAGACCTTACCTCCTTTCCTCTAATCTCAAGGAGTGGCCACTGGTTATTTGATCAGGCCTTGAAATGAATAGCTCACCAGAGAAATCCTTGTATTGACCTCTCAATACAAGATCTCCTCTAAGTCGTCTTTTCTCTAGAGTAAATAAATCATATTTGTCTAGACATTCCTAATATATGTAAAGTATTCCATTTCCCTAATTTTGTTGCTCTTCTCTGTACTCTCGCCAGTTCTAGAAAATCCTTTTTCAGAACTGGTGCCCAAAACTGCACTGCATATTCGAGGTGAGGTCTTACCAATGATATGTACAGTGGTAAAATTATGTTATCCACTTTTTCTTCAATACCCCTTTTTATGCAAGACAGGACTGTTTGCTTTTGCTACTGCTATTTGACACCGGTCACTGCTTCAGAGTTTGTATATTACAAGGATTCCCAGATCTTTCTCTAGCAACGAGGCCCCTAAAATGATCCATTAAGTTCATAAGTAGCTTTGGGATTTTTTCCTTCACAAATGCATGACTTTACACTTTCCCACTTTAAACTTCATATCCCATTTGTTTGTCCAATCTGCCAATTTATGCAAATCCCTCTGTAGAGAACAAATATGCTGTTTGGGATTTATTACCCTTCTCACTTGATTATCTGACACTATCTTGCCATTGATTAGCTGCTAGGGGTTTATAGGTGTTTAATCACCTTTCCCAGATGCCTGTTTTTCAAGTTCTAAAGTTCCTTCTGATACTTGATTCCTGTTTCATTACTGACCCAGCTTGATTTTGACCGTGCTTTTAGATATCCCCTGGTGCCTTGCTTCTTTGATTACCTGGCTCTGACTCTTGGCTATACCCTGACTATTTTTCTGTTTTTGCCCTTAGGTACTGTCTACTGATCCTCCGTTACCAAACTGGCCTGGCCTTGAATTTCTCCTTCAGTTTGCTCGCACTCTGCTAGAAGCCTCTCTGTTACCTAGTTGCCCATGGCAGCCTGCAAGCTCTCTCTTCTTTCAGAGCACTTCTATTCTCTTCTCTGGTGAGTGACACTATCCTGCCGGTATCAGCCTCTGCAGTTCACGGACCTGCAGTCCCCTCTCAGAGCAGTGTCTTACCAGCTGCTGGACTTCTCTTTCAGTTATTCTTTTAGAGGCTGCTGCTCTCAGAATTCTAGCACTTCCCTGTGGCTGGAGCTCAACATTGTATTTTTGTGACTTATTTCCCTTTCCAAGGTACGACAGAAAGAAAGAACATATAACATGATTGGATGTATTCTCTATTTTGGTCAGACATCCAGTCAGCACTATTTCAGAGACCAATTCTGTACCATATGTTGGCTAAGGATTAAAAACCATGAGTCTTTATTAGTAAACCTGTTAAAATATACAGACACACCTATAAAGTCAATTTTCAGGAAGTTATGAATTTGTAACTCCCCAATGTTCAGAGGGAGCCACTGTCAAATGGCATATAGTAGTGATAAGACTAGATATATGTAGTTTATAAGACAAGGAGGCTATATACCTCTATAGCAGTGGTTCTCAACCTGTGGGTCAGACCCCTTAGGGGGTTGAATGACGATTTGCTAGGGGTTGCCTAAAACCATCAGATATTTTTATTTCGATTCATAACAGTAGCAAAATTACAGCGATGAAGGAGCAACAAAAATAATTTTACTGTTAGGGGTCGCCACAACTTGGGAAATTTTATCAAAGGGTCGCGGCACTAGAAAGGTTGAGAACCGCTGCTCTATAGTATACTAATATATAATGGCTGTCTCCTCACTCGCTCCACTATTAATAAGGGAACTGCTGGCATATGGTACTTCCAAATGTAAAACTTTGTAAGTGCTTCAGTACAGAACGACCATGTGTTATTCAATTGTACGTCATTCTCCTCAGCAGGTCTCTAGATATTACGTATCAGACGCGGTCCTTTATATGGTGTACTGGAGTGTGTTCTGTTAGTTTTCAGATCCCTCCTATTCCACCTCCCACCCAGTATCTGCTGCTGGCTTATATTAGCACAATTGTATGGCACTATATTAATTGTCAATAGTGGAAGCTCCTATCTCTAGTTAACCCTTGGTGGTGTGGTCTAATTAAATGGAGTAACAGCGATGTGTCTGTGAGGGTAGCACTGTATGCTGAACTAATATACTCAAGTATAAGCTGTATGGAGAAAAAAAGTGAATATATTGTCACTTTTTTTATCCATATGGTGTGCTGAAGCTATCCCGAGCACCACTACCTAATCTACGATTTCTATCTTCAGTCCTCACTAGGTACATAGAGAACTCAGGCTAAGCAAAGCTACACAAAGTTAACACCTGCAAATATTCATATTTTGCTTTCTATATCTATTTCTATATTTTCCATTTATACACATGTTAAAAAGTAGTGGGCCAAGTACCAAACACTGGGGTACTCCACTCTCAACTTTAACTGTATTGGAGAATTGTCCATTTACAACCACACACAGTGTCCCATTCCTCAAGAAGCATTCTATCCAATTGCAAAGGTTATCCCCTATCCCCAATTTCCTTATGTTATACCCCAGCCTCCTGTGTGGCACTTTATCAAATGCCTTTGCAAACTTTAGATATACTACATCAACTGCCTTACCATTATCTAGGTTGCGATTTACTTCTTCATAACAGCTCAAAAGATCAGTTGGCACGATCTATTCCTAATAAAACCATGTTGATAATCCCTTATTATCCCTTCTAGCAGTTTTCGCACTACAGAGGTCAAACTCACAGGCCTATAATTCCCAGGTTCTGTTTTAATTCCCTTATTAAATAAAAGCACTACATTGGCTTTATGCCAATCTTGTGACACTGAGCCTGTGGTGAGAGAATCTTTAAAGAGGGGTCTTGCCAACACTGCACAGAGTTCCTGAAGAACCCTTGGATGTATACCATTAGGACCCTGTCTTAATTTTGTTCAGTCTTCCCATGACCTCTTCTTATGTTAACCCAATATCTGATAACGGTATGGTTTTATATTTTACTTGTTTACGGTCTTCTACCATTTCTTGTACCCTGGTATATACCGATGCAAAGAAAGTGTTTAGAACATCAACCTTTCCTTATCCTCTCTAATCAACTCACCCATCTCATTTTTGAAAGGTCCAATGCATTCCCTCTTAAGGTTTTTGCCATTTATATATTTGAAAAACTGTTTTGTTCTCCCTTGCATTATCTATTTTTGATAATCTAATTGCCTTTTTGCAATCTTTGTTGCACTCCCTGATTGCTTCCAAAGTACAGTTCATCTGGTGTTCCTGCCTGCTGGGATATTGAGGAATGGTTATCTATATCCTCTGATCTGATCACCAGTCCTGCTGGGAACTCGAGATTCAGCAAGCGCTACTCAGGTACTAGCACCTCCTACCGTATTCTGGTTGTTTCTCTGCTGCTCAGTCTTCCGTTATACTATACTCCGTGGGATCCTTACCCACTACCCCAGGTTTTTCTCTCCGCTCAATTAAGCTTGTCCCGCTGCATTCCTTGCCCACTTCGGGGAAGTTCCTGGCAGTGAACCTTCTGTGAGTGCCCCGGGCTGACACTGTTCCCCTGCCTGCCTTCTCCAGTCAGCCTTCTCCAGTATTTCAAATTCTGAGCTATCCTCATCAGCATCTTCACACAATCTTGCAAATCTGTTGGACTGAGTCAGCTCAGAACTGGCCTTCCTCTTCCTCAGCCCACTACCTCCCCTCAGCTGCCTACCTGCCGCTCCTCATCTCCACTCTCTTTACCACTAACCTCAAATGCTACCTGCTCAGTGAGTTCTAAGCTTCTTCCAGGTTTCCAATGTCATGCAATGTTTCTTTTCGGATCCAAAATCTTAGATTCTAAAAAAAAAAAAAAATGCTAACATTTGGCACAGCTGTATGACCCCTGGAACAATTTCTCCAAGTGTTCAAACTCGTAACAAGATGTGCACTGTGTGAGATTGTCTAACCTATTATCACTCATGCTTAGGTTTACACTTCAACTAGTATTACACTGTTCTCTAATGCACACTTTATTGTAAAGTATACCAAATTTAAATAAGAGTAGTAAATATCTTGAAATTACCTTCACCACAGAGTGCTTTTGATTTCCAACTCTTGAAAGTAGAGATGCAAAAAAATTCCTCTAAGTGTAGTAGAGTTATAATAAATGGAAAGCACAAATATCAGCAAGTATGAAAAATGAGAGAGAAAAAAATAAAGCATCTAAATATATCTAAAAAATATATGGATACATTTATTTAATCAAAGAGAAAGAAAGATAATGCAAGAAAAAATATATATTGTACACTAGTAATTATGTACATAAAATATCAACAAAAATACTGTATACACACACATATATATATATATATATATATATATATACACATATATATATATATATATATATACACATATATATATATATATATATATATATATATATATATATATATACACATATATATATATATATATATATATATATATATATATATATATATATATATATATATATATAAGCGCAATATCTAGTTGCAGATGTAGGTACGAAATATATCTAGGGAATGGTATACTCATGTACATTGGGGAGGTAGGAGTGGTAATAGGGGAGACAGAGAGCACAGTCTATCCCAGAACGTAGCCTCTATAGCAGGGCAACCCACATAATACTGTAGTAGATCTGCGCATACTAGATAAACAAGTGTATATACATGCACAATCCTTAATCAATGTGAGTGGCCACTTACTAAAGATCCGATATGTGTGCACTCATCTGGATAAGTCCAAAGCGTTTGGTCTCTCGTAGGTCATTCGATCCTCCCGAATCCCTGGGGCTTGGTTAACAGCACCTGATTTGTATGACAAAAACAATTGACACTGTTCCAGCAGTCTCTGTAGGGTCCAATAACACGGTGCCTTCCAAAGTAGCAGGATATAAGAGTCTGTGATCGGTGTTGGCGCCTCTACCTAACAAGTGGATCAGCTCTACATTTTTCGGCGTATAACCAATCAAAGAAAAGTATGGGTGGGGGCGTGCTGAATACATGTGAACTCCATCCCATAATACTGGAATACATAGTTGTATAAAGTTTACATCAGTGGTTCTCAACTGGTGGGTCACGACCCCGTGTTCAGTGGGTCACCATGGGTACCTGATAGCAATGTTCAGTGGCGTACTAAAGGGGGGGGGGGCGCAGTCCGCCCCGGGTGCCACTCATTATGGGGGTGCAGGCTGTGCCACCACACGGCACCGATTTTGCCCTTAACTTACAAAGTAGCAGAAGTACCAGCTGCTGCCTGGAAGACGTGCATGTGATGCAGAGGAGCTGTTGCGCACGCCGCATGCTAATTGAAGGAGGTGCCTGGTCTGGACCTGGTCACAGGGGGAGGGAGCACTGAGAAGTGACGAGTCACACAAGTGGCAGGCTGTGGAGGCGGATTGTGCTGTTGAGCGTGAACTGGAGGATGCAAGGAGAGCAACTTAGGAGGACGTGGAGCAAGGCTACTCAGAGTCAGTCACAAGCTTCACCCACTCCACCAGGGAGGTAAGCCAGGCTTCCCTGTAAGCCCTGCCCCTCTCCAGGCCCCTCACTCAGCTAAGCAGCACCCGAGCACTGTCAACAAAGGCAGCAGCACTGCATCACACAACTGTGAGTTGTGACTCAGACTGTGTCACGGCCTTGCCTCATCCAAGAGCATATTACATAAAAGTGAGTAAACAACAATTTGTTGCTAGTGTGCGGTAATGGCTGAAAACTAGTATTTCCTCCTGATGTGTCAGACAGACACACTGCAATGCTAGGTTTCAGTGGTTCCCAGTCTGCGGTTCATGTACTGCCTTTTTACTTCTACAACAAAATAGCAATCACATTGCCATCACTTTGGTATTTGCAGTCTCTCTTCCCTTTTCCACATCGGTGTGCCTGCTAGGGTGATATTATCTAAGAACAGTGGTGTTCAATCTGTATAGGTACTGAAGCTGGTGGTAGGGGAGTTGAAGTGTATATAGATAAGTGGAGTCATTTATTACCTTCACATTGGTTAATATGGACTGTATTAAAAAAGGAGGGATTCTGGGACAAACCAACTGCATGACAGGGAATAAAATAAAAATTCCTAATGATTTAAACAGAGCTTTTCCCTCCTTGAAATTTAGAGAGGGCTACAAAGCATTCAAAGTTAAAAGCTCCTGTAACGGATCTTATCCGTTACTTGGGCCCTCTTCTCTGGACCTCAAACGTTTTACCTAAAGACTATGGCCCCTTGGCCTCCTTTGACCTCAGATGGGGGGTTTACTATCTTTATGTTAAAAGATTTATGTTTTATGTATTGTCAAATATTGTATGTGTTTAATTGTACTTGTCCCTAGGATGTGTATTGTAGCCACTCCAGCCATTTGACTCAAGACCTCCTGCTGGGTGTTAATCAAGTCATTGTATTGAGAACTGTCCTGAGACCCCCTGCTGTGTGTGTTAATCCATTCACACCCCTCAGTCTGTGAGTCACCTATTGTATAACCTGAAACTCTGTTGCCAGCCCTTTGTATTATATGTTGTGAGTTGATTACCTCTATGAATGCTCCCATTGTGTCAGCCCTTACCATCTGCTGCTGGCCTTTTGTCTGATGTGTTATGATTTAATCATGTTCCCTATTGTATCAGGTCTCCCCATGTGATCCAATGTACTGTACTGTATATAAATATCTGTGGTTTGTGACAATAAAGAGAGTTCTATTTTGGAGTGAACAAGGAGTCCTGGAGTCTTGTATTGCTTATGGTCTAAAGTATCCACTCTGATACCCATCTACGCCAAGTATCCTGAATCGTCGACCGCCTGCTGCCAGTTTCCTGCGACCTAACTTTGTGGACTGTCAGGTGGCGACGTGGACTCTTCCCTGCTTCCAGTGATCCTGTGACTGTTTCCAGTGACCGTCCATACTCCAACCGGTGCACCTGACGGAGCTTATCTGGCGTCGAGAGGGAGAGACCCAGGAACGACGGCGGAAGGCGACGCGGTCCCTTCTCAGCTTCCGTTACAGCTCCATTTATGCCAATACAGATTTTAAGAATTTGTATTTGTCCCCTGTGGTGCAGTTGGTTTGCTTCAGTATTGCTTTCTAATGTTCTCTTTGTGGTTCAGTAAAGGACATTGCTGTAGTGTTTTCTTCTGGGTAAAATGAAAAAAGTTATACTTTAAAATTGACCTGAGAATCTAAGACAAGTTTAGTTTGTTTTACAGAGATTTCAAATCTTCTTATATGAGGAACTAGCCATTTTCATAGGGTGCTGTTTGCAGAGAGGTGTTCTCAGTATTTTTGGTTCGCAACTTAATGACCAAGGACAAATGTGGGTCCTGAGGTTACACTGGTTGAGAACCACTGGTCTATTATGTACAAAGATATTTCATTTCGGTCCCGTTCATGATGTTTGATTAAATGTTCGGCAATGATATGTTTAGGGTTACCTTTATTGATAGGATTCCTGTGCTCAAGAAAGCGTTATTTTCCTGGTCTGATTGTTTGTCCAATATATTGCTTTTTGCAGTAGCATTGTAAAAGGTAATATGAAACAATCAGATGTACAACTGAAGAAACCCTTGATTGAGAATGTTTCTCCTGTGGTCTGGCATGTAAAATGTTGGGCTTTGATGACTAATAAATTGGCAGGTGGTGCAGTGGTTATGTCCACATTTAAAAACTCCTGCTTCTGTTCTAACTCAAGATTCTTAATAACCACACTTGTCAGCAATCCACTTAAAGGAGCAGTAAACTTTTTTTTTTTAAGAAAAATATATATTGTAGGGATTTTCCTATTGAGTAAGATTAAGGTACTCCCACTGCTGAGAGATTTATATTTCCAGAGTTATCACAGTTTAAACCCATGTTTTTTTTTTTTTTTTACATTAGCAGTGCCCTCTAGTGGTCAAATTCTAATTAGTTTTCCTGGAAAGGAAAGTCAGAAACATACAGTTCTCCATAGAATGTGATAGAAACTGCCTGTCTCGTCCTGTCAGTTAGAAGTTCCAGGAAGTAAACACACAGTAAATTCACTTCCTGATTATTTGAACTGCTATAAATTTTGAATAAAACATCTGACAGCGTTGGGAGTGACCTTGTTTTTTTCAGCAGGAAATGCTCTATAAAATATGTGTTTTCATAAATAAAAGTTTTCTGCTCCTTTAAATGAAAGCCACAATGAGCTGACCCAAACATAAGCCTGTATTTAAAGTAGACCTACACCAGTTGGAACCCTTTTATAATCAAACCCTTAAACACTCATGAGAGAAAAAAAACAAAAACAGTGAACAATTTGTTTTTAACCCTTTATATACCCACACAAAATTAATAAAAAGAATGTACCTTTTCAACGCGTAATAAATACCCCAGCATACTCACAGGTACTTTTTTTGCCAGATTCTTTTCAACTCCACTTGTCTGAAATCCACTTAAATGCAGACCTTTCTGACACGGGAACCATCATGCCCTTGGTTCCTGGAGGGGCCTGGGGGCCGGCCCCCTCCCAAAGAATACTGGATTCCAGTCCCAGGGAAGCTCCTCTGGCTGCTTACATGTTCCTTCTCGGGTCTAAGTCACCCTGTGCTTATTGGGGGCACAGGGTGACTGGGAACACCCAGTCTGGTCTGCCCAGGCCAGACCCAACAGACTAACCAGCCCGGAGGGCTGGGGGCATGTAACAAGCCTGGATCAGTGTCTGGCAGCTTGGTTGGGGTTACATGAGAAACAGCTCCTCCAAAGGACTAAATTCATGTTGCCCGAGACGGCCTGCAGGACTATCATCAAAGCCGTCGGGCTGTGGAACATAGGCCGGCTCCTGATTGGCCAAAATCCTGGGTGCCATGTTTAAAGGTCCACCATAGCCTGAACATGGGGAAAAGTAGGCGTCCCAGGGATTGGTCGGTCAGCCACCCGCCCATAGCGTCTGATAGGCTAAAGGCGGGTGTGACACCAGAGGCCAGGATTGGTCACATTATCCTTGGCCCTGGATTGGCTGGGGTTTGAAGGCGGCTGAATCAAATGATGTAAAAGATGCTTTGGCACAAAGGACACTGTTGGGAATGTGTATTATGGCTCATTGTATCCAGCCCAGCCCTTTCGTTCTAATGTTTACCCACCGCCCCTCACTATGGTCAGTTAATGCACTCATGTCTGTCCCCATTGTTCCCTGACCCCACCTGTTCTGTATATAAGTCTGCTGGTTTGTGCATTAAACAGTTCTGGTTACCTTGACACTAGTTCTGCCTGGTGATTCAGGGTATGATGCGGTATGCTGCTGGGCTCCTTGCTGGTTGATATTGGAAGAAGATCCATTGACGGAAGACACCAAAGCTGGGTGTCTGCTGGTACCGTCACACTTTCTATCACAGGGTTTACACCAATTAGTTTTTCAGAGATTCACCCCTCAATGAAAGAAGGAAGTATTTCCTTGTTTCCTTCAAGTAAAAAAACATCCAGTTAGTTCAGTCTGCAAAATTCCCCTATTGATGGACTAGCAAGAAGCTATGCCAGGCTTGTATACAACCAATGTTTCAAGAAGTTACCCCAGTAATGATTAAAATCTTCATATCCTGGATCAAAACTGCCATGCAAGAGATCCCTGTGTCTTTAAACAATTAAGCCTCCCTACTGGGAAACCTTCCTCTTCCCAATCGGATTCAGATGAGGAGGCTTCTCTGCCACTTCACTCTTATTCCACATCTGAACACAAAGAAGTTAAATTCCAGGACAAATCCTTTTGGTTCCCATCAAAACAACTGGTTCAGTTAGTTGAAGCAGTTACACGGTAATAAAGGAAGTTCAAGAGGCCAGATCCAAACAGGACCATATGTTTTTGGGTTATCCTAACAGTTTTTTTCAGTTCACCCAATCATAAATAAAATAAAATAATTAAATCACTCTGTAAGATATCAGCACTTCAAGACTGAGTTCATTCAAACTGCAGTCTCCTTTAAACCAGTGGGACTGTTTGGCCACTTTAGATCTTGAGGAAGTAACTCCATGTCTCCAAGAGTCAGAACTATCAAAGGTTATTTTTAATTGCAGTCCATATTCAACGGTTTCATCTTCAGTACACAGCTCTAATCTCTGATCTTTCTTCAGCTCTTCAGGCCTTCACAAAAAACTGTTGCAACAAATACAGATTTTCATCATCCCATATTTGGACAACTTGCTGTTAAAATCTTCACTGAGACAACTCCATATTCACCTTCAGACCAGTTTCCTTTCTTTAGGAGCTGGGATGGATAATAACTAACTCGAAGTCTTCTATCCATCCGATGCAAAATAACCTGTTTCTGGTTCTCCACCAAGATTCAGTCCATCCTACGAAGAGATCTTGAAATTGCACTATCATTTGAGGCTTTAACAGATTGTTCATTGAAACATCTTATTTTGATGACAAATCTTCTTAGTAGAGATCAGCTAGATGCATTTGAGCTTCATGCCTCTTCTAGAAGGACAATGTGGTCTTAAGACTAGCTCTGAAGTTCATTTCAAGGGTCTTCTCCCTTTTTAATCCAGAACAAAAAGTGATCCAGCCTTTCCAGAAGGCAGGATGATAACCTGCTCATTTTAGACATCAGAAGGTGTCTTCATGTATACCTAAAAAGATCATACTCCTAGAGGAAAACTACAAGCCTAATCATGTACTTTAAAGGTGCTGTTAAAGGAAATAAAGCATCAAAAACATAAGATGGATCACGTAGACTCTCTGCAAAGCATAACTTTGTTAAAATGAAGTTCCTTTAGAGAAGGATCACTCTTTCCGAGTAGTGCCAGCATTATGAGATACAAGAGCAGAAGAGTCAATTCAGCAGATTTGCAAAGCAGCTGCTTAGTCCATCGTCCACACTTTTGCTAAGAATTACCAGTGAGGATGGATGAAAAGTCAGAGAAATTTCCTGCAGGTATTTTTGAGAAAACAACAACAATTTCCCGCTTTTTTCAAGAAAATTCCTGGCCATAGAAAATACATATAATTTTCCTCTTTTGCCACTACCAATAAAGTACCACAGAGAACTTAACCATTTTTCACCTAAGCTTTCTATGACTTTAAGATTTCCCATTGCAATATTACTTCTTCTGAGGACTGAAGTGGAGAAATAAATATCTGGCCCTACAGCAACATATGCCTTGAAAAAAATATTAGCAAGCGGAGTGCCTTAGTCCTTTGCCCACAACACTAATTTCCTGCTTAAGTAACATTGGCATAATTATCCTTGACAAATAGCTGCGGATTTGGATACTCCAGCAAGGTGCAACACCTGACAACAGTTCTTTAAAGCCTCTGTTTTCAACAAAAGAAAAGAGCAGCATGTCAACTGCCAACATTTTGGCAGGTTTATGATTCCACATGTTTTTACTTCTTCTAAGAACCTAGTAAGTGTGGGATGCAAGTACATAGTGGAAGAACTGTGTAACTTTATTGCTTTAAAGACATGAATTACCAATATGATATCCAGCCATCTCAAGCAGCAGCTTTTGGTTCTTAAAACCTTGTAACTGTTTTCCCTCCCTCCCAAAAGGGGAATTTTGTGTACTTAACAATAAAGCCTTTTCTTAGTCATTGTGTACCCTCCTCCAGAAGGAAGAGCACTTGAATACACCTCTCTGGAGGTGTTGACTCCCTCCCAGCTCCACTTTACCCCACATAGCAGCCTCAGTTTCAAAGTATAGTAACAGAAGAAAAAGAGACGCAAGGCAGGAAGGTAGCCATCATACCAGAGAACCCAAGGACACCCCTGTCTGGAACACAACCAATCTGTTTTTCTTGGGGAGGGATTACCCTGTGCTCCACTAGAACACTAGAAAAAATGATTCATCAGTAAGTACACCAAAATCCTCTTTAATCTTTAGCTCATTATGAAACACAGGAACCATGGAAATATATCAAAGCTATCCCCCCCCCCCCCACTAGGATTCCAGGAAGGGAGAGGAAAACCATCAAAATGCAGTCTTAAGAGAGACAAACCAGAAAACATTATGAACAGAAGGTGTCAGTGGACAACACCACATTCAAACCAAGTAACAGTAAAAAGGTTACTAGAATTAAAGGAAAGAAGGGACCCTTCACAGGCACTATGGCCTGTAGGATCTTCTGTCCAAAACGGGGCTCCAGTCAAAGCCAAAATACTGACTGTAATGCTTAGGAAACATATGAAGTGACAACCAAGTCACCTTGCACAACTGTTCCACAGAAGACTGGTGCTTGTAGGCCCAGGAGGCCCCTATTGCTTTGGTGGAATAAGCAGTAACCATAAAAGACACAGGCTTCTTCCCAAGGACACAGCCTTGGCCTGCACATTGGCCCTCAGGAAATATCAAGAGAGTCCTGGTTGTGGAAAGGTTCCATGCAGAGAGCGTAGTATTTCAGACACCTATTTCCAAGCAGTGAAGCTCTGGCTATCATCTGTTAGACGGAGCCAGACAAAGCAAAGGAAGAATAATTTCCTGATTAATATTAAAGTCGGAAACCACCTATGAAAGAAACCGAAAGGGAGTCTACAGAACCATGAAAAATGCATGAAAAATCAGAAAGGGTGGCCTACGTCAAATTGGCTGTGCACTTAACAGACACAATCATAAGCAGAAATGCTGTCTTGAGAGTTAAACATCAAAGAGACCCTGGAGCCAAAGGCTCAAACGTTTACTTCTGGGAAAACTCCCATAGAGTTAGTGGGATGGTGATAGGATAGGCGTAAGCCACCCCTTTACAAAGGTCTGCACATTCTGCAACAAAGCAATGCTCCCCTGAAAAAGAACAAATATGGCTGATCTGGACCTTGATATAACTAAAACCAAGACCTCTCTAAAGCCAGTTTTGAAGAAAGGCTAGATAACTGGAAGATCAAATGGACACAGACATGATCATCAGTCTTCACTCTACTTGAAAAACAAAGACCAGACACTATGGTATGCTTAGGATGAAACCACTTTATGAGCCCTCCTAATGGTTGTGATTAAAAACTTTTCTTCCTCACAAGGATGATTTTAAGAGCCAAGTTGTCAAATCTGGCCTCTCCACATCTAAGTGTCACGGTTTTTGAAGACTCTCAGACTTAAGGTTTGGTAAAAACGCAACTTTATTGAAATTTAAGGCAATCCCCATAGGGTAAACATACATAACAATACAACAATAATAGTCCATACAAATAGGTTCTACCGGCCTTGCCTAAAATACCGGGCAAGGCAACCCAAGTGACAGTAGCAATAACAGGCTCTACCGGCCTTGCCTATACCGGGTAAGGCACCCGTGAGATGACATATACCGGTTCTACCGGCCTTACCAATACCGGGCAAGGCAGCCCAAAGGAGTACTGAGTGTAGGCTCTACTGGCCCTGCCAATACCGGGTAAGGCAACCTTAAGGATGGTAACGTACAAAGGTTCTACCGGCCTTACCAATACCGGGCAGGGCAGTCTGAGCGAGTAGACCAGCTGTCAGATGACTATGACAGCAGAGAGGAATAGGAACTAAGGTCTTACTCAGCAGAAGTCCATTGCCAGGGAAAATCGGACGACTGCATAGGAGTGGACAGCGACCTGGCCTCAGTACTGGATAGCTCAGGAACAACCAACGTCCGCACGTTGGGACCAACAATAAATATCGTCACCAGGTTAATGGAGAAAACCAGCGTCCGCACGCTGGAACCAACAGTGTATATCGCAACCAGGTTTAATGGAGTAAACCAGCGTCCTCACACTGGAACCAACAGTAAATGTCGCCACCAGGTTTAATGGAGTAAACCAGCGTCCGCACGCTGGAACCAACAGTGTATATCGCAACCAGGTTGAAAGGAGTAAACCAGCGTCATCACGCTGGGACCAACAGTAAATGTCGCCACCAGGTTTAATGGAGTAAATCAGCGTCCGCATGCTGGAACCAACAGTGTATCTCGCAACCAGGTTAATGGAGTAAACCAGCGTCCGCACGCTGGAACCAACAATGTATAAGCAGCGAAAGAACAATGTCGCCGGAGCGACGGGCTAGAGCAGGAGCCCTACTCTCCAACGGGGAGTCCACCGAGGCGAGGCTGAAGCACTGGCAGATGGAGAGTGGAGAGCAAACCGGCTGGAGAAGCGGCAGGCAGGAAATTCAGGAACTCAATAAGATTAACCCGCTAGGTGCTTGGAACACAGGAACACCGGAACTCTAGCGTACAGGAACACTGGAACACTAGCATACAGGAACACTGGAACGCAGGATCAGCAGAAACAGCCAGAACAGCAGGAACAGCAGGCCCAGAGGCCTGACAGCAGGTCAGGCCAAGTGAAGTCAGAAACACCACGAAAGGGCAACCTGGAAGTGCTCAACCTGGGTTTAAAAAGGCTGAGTGAGGAGGGCTAATATCAGACAGCCAATCAGGAATACTCAGCAAGTGACAGACACAGAACAGCACGAATCACGGGCACCGTGATATTAAGTAACAGAGGATCCTGTGTCAAGAGGTCAAAAAGAAGCAGAAGACAAAAAGTCACAACAATGGATAGAGAGACTAAATTCGATTCCCATGGCCAGTGAGACCACTAAGAAGCAATCAGGATTACATGTTCTCACTCCATCATGACCTTCCTTAACGCTCTGGGGATCAGAGGAAAACATGGGAAAATGGTCTGCCACCACACAATGCATACTCCCGGAATGTGAACAGCCAAGAGAAAAGGAATGTGGGCTTCTGCCCAAGTGAAAATCAGACAAACTTTTGACCAGGAGGACATGCTTCTGGTCCCTCCTTGGCATCCAAAATAAGCCACCACCGCTACAATGTCAGACTGAATCCACACTGGCAGACCCTGGAGGAATTTGAACCAATGCTGAAGAGCCAGGCAAATCACTCAGTGTCCCAATACATTGATTGACAGAAGACTGGCACTGTCAGACCAAAGGTCCTGAATTGTCTGAAAGTTGAATGAGGCTCCCCAGCCTTTCAGACTGAAATCTATCATCATTATGGATCAATCAAGAGTGACCAACAGATGACCAAGTCAAACAAGATTCCTGAAGCCACCAGCAAAGCTCTATCCTCATCTGGCCAGAAAGAGACATCACTTAGGAAAGGTGACACTGCTGCCTGGACCAATTCCTGAGAATATCCAGCTGCAGCTCCAGTGTGTGGAATTGCACAAATGGAACTGCCTCCATAGCAGAGACCAATTTCCTCATGTATTCCAAGAAGAGTAAAGGCCGGACACACCAGCCATGACAACGTTTGAACTTTGCCTTCTGGCAATAACATCTGTCCCTCAAACTGAGAAAGACTAGAACCTGGAATGGAACCAGATAGGATTTCTTGAAACTAGTTATCCAGCCAGCTGTGCTTCTCCAGTATGGGCATGCACCTTAGCAAAATTATTTTGGCTAGGGAGTAAAGGAGATCCCAAATAAACGAATGTTTATAACCATTGTGAAACCCTGCTGTGCACATACCAGCCCAAAAGGGAGGGTGGTGAACTGAAAATGATGGTCTTAGAAGGTGAAACAAAGGAAACTCTGATTATCTGAGTGAACAGATATGCATATTTTTCATGTCCAGAAAAGTAAAAAAAAAACCTCCCCTGGACACATGGTGGTGGTGATAGAGTATCCCTCTGCTGCAGTACAACCCATGCATCACCTGTTCAGGAGAAGAGTGGCCTCAATTTGATTTTGTAGGGGCCACATAAAAAAAACAACTAATGCACCAGTTTGATCCCTAGGGAGACTAGCCTGACAGGTGGAACAAAGGGTTACATATGAAACCCATGAAGCTTTGATGGTCTTAGTTTTCTCCACATCTCCTTTTGCTCAGACATAGCAAGAGAAAAGCAGAACAGAAAATAAGAATAAAATACTTATCGATCTGTTTTGGGGGAAAGATAAGGTGCCTGGTCCAATAGTGGGCGATCACTGTCCATTCCAGCACCCTGGGGATGAAAGGGGATAGAGGAAAAATGTAGGCCAGATGAAAGATCCAAGGAATCGACAGAGTGTTCACTGCGAATGCCAGAGGGTCCCTCCAGCGAGAGCAAAATATTTGAACCTTTGGGGAGTGTGGCCTGACCGCTGTCTAAGATGGCTGCTTGATATGATGTCTCAAGGACACCTGGGCTTTTAACATTTTATTTTACCCCTTTGGGCAGTCCGACATAGCTACATTTTACCCCCTGTGGGTCTACATGCTGAATAGCAGGCATAAGGGCTTCAGACGCCCAATTACTAAGAAGATCCCAGACTTTCTTCCCATCCGGCACAGAAGTAGCGGAGGCCTCGGCTCACCGCTTGGTCCGCTGTGCTCCACGCTCGGCGACCGGACCTTATCTCTATCTCCGAAATTCCCATCCCCTATCCCTTCGGTGGAGTGCGCTCCGGTGCTTGAAATTTCACCTTGTGGGAAGGAAAACTGTCCTCCGATGGCCTCCCCACCTTTGACAAAAGCCGATTTGGCGCCATTCCTTACGTAGGACGACATGAAAGTCTTAATCTGTGAGATTAAATTGGATTTCAAGCCAAACTATTTACAGAAAGATTTGACTCACCTTGGACACCGTTTGCAGGTACTGGAAGACAATCGATAGGCCTCCTGGTCACAAATAAGTACGGTTGAACAAACGCTGCTGCGCCACGAGGATACTATTTCCCAACTCACCTCTAGTCTGGAGGATTTAGATAATCGAGGAAGGTGCTGTTCTATCAGGATTAAGGATTTCCCAGAGACTGTACCGGTCAAGGATCTGGTGGCCTCCTTGAAGACCCTGTTTGCCGAGATCCTGGGCACCTCTGTTGGCCCATCGATTAAAATACACCATTCCCGCAGAGCTCTCCTACCTCGGGGCCCACCTGGCTCTCACCCGCGAGACATGATCTGCTGTCTCCAAAACTTCTCCGACAAGGATCGTATCATGGCGAGAAGCAGAGATCTCAGTGAAATTAAGTTTGCTGGCTGTGTGATGCACAGGATGTCTCTCCGCACACCCTGCAGAATCGTTGGGCTTTACGCATCCTTACTGATTGTATTGATCTATTGTATTGCTTTATTCAATTATTTGATTTTTGGATATGCACTTAGCACTTTATGGTATGGTTAGGATTTTATAGGCCATGTATTGGGATTATTGGATTTCTATCTGACAAAAGTTACTTTGACTTCGAACAATGCAGTTATGATTTGTTCTTTTGACCACAATATATTAGATTTATATACTTCTTGTGTGACATATAGATAATTTGCTACAGGTTTGATACTCGCAGACTCTTTTTGTGTTTTTAATTGCTTTTTATTAAGCCATATTGTCATTTGTTTATTTCATTTTTGATACAAAATAAAGATTTTTCTTACATTATTTTGATTGTGGTCATGTGTGTCTCATTAATGGGTCTCTGTTACAGCTAGCGGCGGATGCCGAGCCAACTGCAACCTTACCCAGCAGCTCAGCCGCAGCCCACGTCAGGCGGATCCAGCCGCAGTGTGTGTGTCTGTCTTGTCGAGCGTCGGTTGCCGTGCCGATCACAGCCGTACCCGGCAGCTCAGCCGCAGCTTCCATCCAGCGGCTCTGTGCTCTGCATATTGGCGCACGTCCAGGCAGGGACACGCGTCCCATTTAAAGTAACAGCACGCATTAGTGGCTCCTCCTCTTCCTGGGTTACTGTCCATATAAACTTCCTGGACACCACTCTCAGTCACCCTTTCGTGGTGTCCAGTGTTGTTGGCTAGTGGTTACGGTGATTTTGTCCATCTGTCCTGGTTCTAACCAATTGGCTCTGTGTATGACTACCCGCTCTGTGTATAACCCCGGCTTGTCTGAGAAACATTCTGGTGCAGAACCTGCGGCTCTGGTAGACTATCTCTCTGTGTATGACCCTTGACCTGGCTGACTATCCGTTTTGGTGCTAACCTGTGGCTCTGTCTGACTACCCACTCTGTGTATGACCTTGGCTAGTCTGATAACCAATCTGGTGTAGACCTACGGCTCTGGTTTATGACCTACTACGTATTGCTCTAGCGTGTCTGACTATCCACCTTGGTGTTACCTGAGGCTGTTCACTGCGCATCCAGCATCAAACACTCCAGCGATAGCCTTCCCTTGTATCCATCTGTTTACTGGGGTACTCAGGTGCAGACTTGAGTCGGCTTTCCTCCAGCTTGTCTTCCATGGCAGAGTCTTCCGGTACTCTAGCTATCTTCGTTGCTCCATACATTTACTGGGGTATTCAGGTGCAAACCTGTAACTCAGTGTCCAGTCTGAGACTGCAGTCTGTACAGGTGCGGACCTGTGGTAGATCGCTCAGGTGCGTACCTGAGTTAGCCTTTTCTCTGCTTGCCTCCCGGGATTCCATTCAGCACCACTCAGCTGCATTTCTGGCCGAACATTCCTATCTATATTGTGTACCGATTGCCATATCTTTCTGTATGTTGTGTATTTTAATAAAGTTGGTGTTACCTACAGTACTGGTCCAGTTCTCGTTCTTACGATCAGTGACAGTCTCTTGTGTTAAGAGACATTCTGTATCTTTGTTATCTCAGTCATTTGTTTAGTCCCTGAGAGCACCAAACTAAACAGTTAGTATTTGGGCCACTGCTTTATTGTTACTTGTGCTAGCCTTTTTTCTTTGAGAGGCCACCAACTAGACATCGTCATAGTTATTCAATATTAATGTAAGTACGGATTTTAATTTTGAATAGGTAAAGTTTAAAATGTGTACTTATATACAATTTTTATGATATGTGTTCTGTTTTGCCACTTACATTATCTCTCTAATTTGGTTACTTTTCATGCTCACCTATTTTCATTTCCAACATTGTTAAGAGACTATTACAGCGAGAGACCTGGTGGATTTTTATATATGTGGATGTTTCTCTATTCATTTAGACAGAACTAACAAATGGGTTTTGACATAATCCTGTATAATAATAAATTATACTTTTTCTCTTTGAGATCTGTCCTAGATTTGATTAGCCAGAGGTTGGCATGTGTTAATATGCGGTTTTCCATCGACACCGTGGACCTGTGGTTTAATCACACTTCTCTTGATGAACATCATTTGTGGCTTACCCGATGATGGCAATGCTATCCTTATTTTATCCACTGGGACTTCATCCTTCATTCATTTGCCTTCCACTCTGACCACTAAGGTCATTAATAGACGATTATCCATTGTTGGAATACTCTGGGAATCTTTCCACCGGATCTCATTTGGAAGATTTTATATGGGATCTAGTGTAGTGAGATATAATTGTATCACACTAATGTGGACTTTGACCTGGATCTTGTGCCTGAAGATTTGGCCCTGGACAATTTGACATCATCATAACGGCACTGGGACTTTTGTTCATTGATGTATTTGATACTTTCATTTTAATTCATTTTTGCTTGTCCCAGTTTTGGGAATTAAACGGGAATATATTATCGCCTTCATGTGATAGGTTATAGGTCTTTCTTATTATGAAAGACTTTTTTGGTCTTATTCTTGCCTTTATTTTGAGCTTAATTTGACATTAATACATTATTTATGGAGAAGATTTATATTTACACTTATTTTGATCTCAAAAATTATTATTTCTTGTTGTGTGTATTTTTTTTATCTTATTTTTTGTTATGAGGGTACTCATGTTTTCATAATTTTTCAACCTTGTATGTATGATTACTTAATATGCATATAATTTTTGGACCAAGGGTCGGAAGTTTTGAAAATATAATGAACATCTGTTCATTATTTACAAACCTTGTTTCTGATCTTCCTGTTGTTACAGTATGGGATACGCCTATCTAGGTTATCTTCTGTATATACAGGAACTGGTTACCATAAGACGGCCATGAGAGATAAACACTAGCTTATTGGTTTGATCCAGTTTTGTAAACAGCCTCTCCTTGGAAGCTTTCAATACCCCTGACAAAGCCACTTGAGTGGCGATACAAAAATGTGTGAGAATAGCCTTCTCTGCTCTGCAATGCACAGGAGACCCAACCAGTGCATCGCAGAGAGTAGCAGAAGGTTCTGCATCAGTTCACCACCCATGCAGACAGCACATTTGTGTGATATACATTTGCAATATGTATATATTTCTAAAGGGAAGGGACCTCTTTTAGAGAAAAAAGAAATGGCAAGACATGGGAAACATGCATGTTTACAGAGGAAGAAGTTCTACTTCAACTTTCTAAGGTAAAAACAGATAAATCAATGGGTCCAGATGGGATACACCCAAAGTTGTTAAAAGAACTTAAGTGTGTTCTGGCAAAATCTTTAACAGAATTATTCAATCAGTCACTAGCGACAGGAATAGTTCCAGAAGATTGGAAGGTAGCAAATGTAGTACCGCTTCACAAAAAAGGTAGCAGGGAAGAGTCTGGTAACTACAGACCAGTAAGTCTTACATCAGTAGTGGGAAAATGAGTGGAGACTATGTTAAAGGAAAGAATTGTTGAATATCTGAATTTGAATGGCTTGCAAGATACCGAACAGCATGGGTTTACAGCAGGTAGATCTTGTCAAACTAACCTCATAGATTTTTTGACTGGGTAACTAAAATAATAGATCAAGGGGGAGCAGTAGATATAGCTTATCTAGATTTCAGTAACGCATTTGACACTGTCCCTCATAGAAGACTCATAAATAAATTGCAGTGTTTGGGTCTAGATGTAAAAATAATGAAATGGATAAGGCAATGGCTGAGTGACAGGAGACAGAAGGTGGTAGTCAATGGAGAATATTCAGAAGAAAGAAGTGTTGCTAGTGGAGTACCTCAGAGATCTGTACTGGGGCCCATTCTTTTTAATATTTTTATTAGTGATATTGCAAAAGGTCTTCAAGGAAAGGTATGCCTTTTTGCAGATGATACAAAGATCTGCAATAGGGTAGACATTCCAGGGGGAATAAGCCAAATGGCGAATGATTTGAGTAGGATGGAGGAATGGACGAGAGTGTGGCAGATGCAGTTTAACATTGCTAAATGTAAAATAATGCACTTGGGACATAAAAATCCAAAGGAAAAATATACTATTAAGGGTACTGTGCTGTCAGAGACAACAGAGGAAAGGGTTTTGGGAGTAATTATTTCTAATGACTTAAAGATAAGCAAGCAATGTAATAAAGCGGTGGGGAATGCAAGCAGGGCACTGGGTTGTATAGCTAGGGGCATTAGTAGCAGAAAAAGGGAAGTAGTCATGCCACTCTACAGATCTCTAGTTAGACCTCACCTAGAGTATTGTGTACAGTACTGGAGACCCCATCTCCAGAAGGATATTGACACTCTAGAGAAAATTCAAAGAAGGGCTACTAAAATGGTGTCTGGTCTACAGGAAAAGAAATATCAGGATAGACTAAAGGATCTGAATATGTATAGCTTGGAGGAGAGAAGAGAGAGAGGGGATATGATAGAAACATTCAAATACATGAAAGGATTCAACAAAGTACAGGATGGAAGTATATTTCAAAGGAGTAAAAATGTTAGGACAAGAGGCCATAGTCTAAAACTAGAGGGACACAGGTTTAGACGTAATGTAAGAAAGTTTTACTTCACTGAGAGGGTAGTAGATAAGTGGAATAGCCTACCAGCAGAAGTGGTAGAAGTTAATACAGTGACAGAATTTAACCATGCATGGGATAGGCATAAGGCGGTCCTTAACGTAAGAAAAGACCAAGGACCAAAAAAGGTTTGAGGTTTTTACTGTAGGAAAATGGGCAGATTAGATGGGCCGAATGGTTCTTATCTGCAGTCAAATTCTATGTTTCTAAAGAGCCCAACATTAAAATACCCATGTTCTACAATGACCGGAGACATTGCTGATAGGTGGCAAATGTGACAGCTTTTCTACACTGTGGACTACTGGTACCTAATGCTACCTAATGGGTCGGAGCCACAAACACTCAAATGTGTTGCCTGTCTGCAAGTAACTATACTCTAAGAAAAAATACTAAAATTTCGCCTGTTATAAGACATTGGCCGGAATCTGCATGGTGTATTCACAGAGGAGTATGAAAGCAGGGCAAGTGGCTCACACGCATGCCAACATTAAGCTGCACTGAGTGGCACCCTATGCAAAACACAAGGCCAATTATTTATACTACTACTAGCAATGAGGTGTATTGCCGCTGGACTTGGGGGCCACTGAAAAAGGGGCCGTTATGGTACATTGGGGCCTCGCTTTGGGGCTCCCAAACATTGGCCTTTATTTGTAACAGTCTCAACTGCAGCCACTGATTTAAGTAATTTGCATTATCCAATGTTAAAATCTCCAATGCAGCCAGGTAGCCTCCATGCTGTTAGCAGCCAATCGAAGCATGCAGTGCTCAATGCTGGCCGGACATAAGCTCTCCAATCAAATCTTACATGAAGAGCAGGCTTGCCAAATGTGGACTAGCTGCACAGAACTGCTCAGTCATCCTTCCTTCCCTCCCTGCATGCATGCATGCATGCATTACATTTACAAACAAAAGTAGGGGGAGAACAGTTGGAAGGGTGCCAGGCTAAGAGATTATCTATGCCTAGTGGGACACTTGTGGCTGGAATGGGATACATAACTCACCTGGGCAAACAAAATCCTGTGTATGTGTACATTTTTCAAGAGAGGTATGTGGGCAACTTTGAGTGCAAGAGACAATTAAACAACATGACCCACTTATACTGCCACCACGCTAAGCCTTATCACTCTCACTGCAATGCCTATCACTATGCCACTCCAGCCAACCCGCACCTTGCTTTTCAATGCCATGAAACGGTTGAGTTGTGGCCAAAAATAGATCACATCATTGCCGCCTCAAATAACACTTACAAATAATATTTTATTGAAAAAAACATATCTAAGAGACCAAATGCTACAGCCATCTAAATTTAGTCAAAACCTAATAATAATTATACCTCGTTATAAGGGTGTGATTATGAAGGCTCTCTTTATAAAACTTTACATGGGCTCTACACTACTAAATTACTAAGTAATCAGAGGTAGACATCATTTAACTCCAGCTATTGCTGAAGTACATCAGATGAAGAATAACATGGTGCAATAGGAGGGTGCTGTAGTCCAACACTAACAGATTAACAGCTTTTCTATGCACTGCTTAAACACTTTGTTACATTTTGTAATTAGGAAGCAGCAGCTCTTCTAGTCGTGCTGTAGTCCATGGTACGGATACAAATCTTGTAAATTGTCTCTGCAAGCACATTTCAGCTTGTGTTCTTCCAGGTAGCCTCTTCCGACTGTTTCCATGGAAACCTTCTTCGAGGCAAAACATGGGAATAGTACCGTCCAGGACCAGGGGAGTGAGAAGACCCAGGGAAGAGTTGTGAAACCCTAGTGGTAAATGGTTAGTTATAAAAATAAATAAAAATAAAATCATTTAACCCTCTGAGTGCCAGGCAACGCGGTGCGTACCTCTCTGGCACTCACAGTGTTAAGGGCCAGAACTGTGTGCAAGAGATTGCAAAGTAATGCCCTTTCTGCCACTTACTAAATCATCTGGAACTCTAAGGGTTAAAGGGATAGCAATGCAATGCTCAATATGGGAAAAACACACACATTATATATATATATTTTTTTTTGCTGGGTGTCGGCTGATGAGAACAACATGGCCACATTCATGGTGTTTTATTCAAAAGTTATTGCAGCTCAAATGTGCAATACTTCCATAGCTTGACACAATACCTGGTAGGTGTGTCGTTTATTATCTATCAGTCATTTTATAAGGAACTAGCAGTGTGGGATGGCACTGCCCGTCTGTTTCTTTGTTTTTTAAGCAATGCTTAAGCCTTTGCGTTTCAGAGGGGTAAGGAATGCATTGCAATGCATTGCGTACCCTTCTAGCACTGACAGGGTTAATGTGAGGCTCAGTGACACACAGGTGTATATGTAATGTTTATTAATTAACACACTGTAGACACAGAAGTGTATATATAATGTATATTAATGAACACTGGAGCTTATGTGTATATTAATATACATTATATATACACCTGTGTGTACTTTAATTTAAACTATACATTTATATACATTATATATATATATATATATATATATATATATATATATATATATATATACACACACATACATACACACACAGTCCTGTGTCACTCAGCTCACATTAAGCATTTCAGTGCCAGAGGAGTAAGCAATGCATTGCAATGCGTCCTGTAACCCAGTGGCAATCTGAGTGTTAAGCACCGCTTTACACTCAAAAACAAAGACTGGCAACACTGTCCAAAAAGGCTAGTAATATATAAAGGCAAACACAAGTTTGTGTTTACAATTTCTTATACTCAATGGAGATTCTAATGCAATTGCAGTTACAATGTCCGCTGATGAATTTCCCAATAGGTACAACTTAGAAGGAAAGCTATACTGACTAAAAGATCCTATAAATATGTTACAATCTCAATTCATATATTAAACTTACAATTCAATAAAGGTAAAGACTCACTCTTAAAAAATGATGTTCATTTACCTATTTCAAAATAAATTGTGTTAAATAGTCCCAAGATCATGTTTTTTACCATTGCAGCGAACAAATATGTTGCTAAACTCTTCCTATTGTGCTTGGAATTTATATCACAACCTATATTAATAATAATTTATTGAATTGTGTCTTAATGAGTATGAATATGTAAGTTTAAAGAATTTAACATACTTAAGAGTAATATTTATATCAAAAGGTTTATAAGTAAACCCATCAGGCAGTCCAAAGGAACCCACAGAATTTAATACTTTTGTCAAATTCCTCGAGTGAAGAATGAATCACTATTTGAATGCCAGTGATTTTAATATAAGAAAAAAGGTTTATAAGTAAACCCTTCAGTCAATCCAAAGGAAACCACAAAATTTAATAATTTTGTCAAAATCCCCTTGAGTGAAGAATGAAACACTATTTGAATGCCAGTGAATTTAATATAAGAAATGTCAGCATTATGATGATTGCCAACAGAGTATCTGTTTTGTTACGGATATCGCCTGTTCTAATATACGCACTCTAAATTCTCCAATATAAAATTGATTGCATTTATATGTAATCATGTAAATAATACTATTAGTTCTGCAATTAATGAACTGTTTAATATCATACTGTTGTCTACTGTCCCAAAGAAAGTTTTATTGCCCACAGCAATTACATGAAAAATTCCCACTAGTGTACTTTTTAGCCATGTGTCAATGATGGCAAGATGCCTAGGTACTGAGGCAGCAAAGCAGCCCCAAACTATTACACTCTCACCACCATGCTGGATGGTTGGGATGAGATTTTTCTGTTTGAAGTTGTTCCTTTTCTGCCAAATATAATGTTTCTCTCAGAGACCAAAAAGTTCTACATTTGACTCATATGGCCATCCAGCACTGCCCCAGAAGGCCTGTGGATCATCTATGTGAACTTACTAAAACTTCAGAGGGGCAGCAATGCCACTTTTGAAAAGCAGTGTTTTCCTCTTAGCTATCCACCCATGAACACCATTCTTGTACATTCTTTTTCTAATAGTTGTGTCTTGAACACTCACATTAAGCAAGGCAAGGGTGGCCTGCAGATCATTGGATGTCACCCTGGGGTTACTCTTTGAGAGATTTGGGTAGGGCAATCACATCTGGGTATAGTGACTATGATCTAAAACCTTCTTAACATACTCTCTGACAGTGGATCCCTCAAATCCCTGGCAATGATGTTGTAGCCCAATGAGCAACAATAACCCTCTTCTTAGACTCCTTGACCTATCAGACGCATTCAACACAATCAGCCATACCCTTATCTCCAAGGTTCTCCAATCACTTGGCAATTGTGGCATGGCATATTCCTGGTTTCTATTCTCTTTCTCTCTAAATGTTCTTGCTCTGTGTCATATTCCAACACCTCCTCACCTCGGATTCCACTCTAAGTAGGTGTACCTAAGGCTCTGTTCTGGGCACCCTTCTCTTCTCTCTGTATACTGTGTCTCTGGGGTAAATTATAAAGTCCCTTGGCTTTAACTACCATCTCTATGCAGACGATATACATATCTATCTCTCTGAACCCTCACTATCATCTGAAATACAGCAGCTGGTCACAGAATGCATCACTGTTATCTCTTCCTGGATGGCTCACTGTCACTTAAAGCTTAATACGTTAAAGACTGAGCTACTTATCTTTCCTCTTAAATCCTGCATAATACCTCAATTTTCTATAAATGTTGAGGGCTCCACAATATACTCTGTGGACTAGGCATGCTGCCTCTGGGTAACTCTGGACAGTTTCCTACACCACCCACATTAATGAAGTAACTAAAACCTGTTGCTTCTTTCTTCCAAATATAGCACACTCTTATCCTTTCCCACCTGGACTACTGGAACTCTTTACTGGTCTGCCTGTTAGCCATATCACTCTTTTCTAATTGATTCTTAATTTGGACAACAGAATACTCTCTCTCTCTCTCCCCCAGAACAGTACTCACCCCTACACTTTTAAAACCATTCTCAATGTTTCCCATAAATCAACATAATACATTAAAAAGCCTCCTCATTACCTTCAAGGCTCTCCAACACTTATGCCCACCTTATATTTCATCCTGCCATATATCTGTGCATCCTCTACGAACCACACATGGTGGACGACTCCCTGCTCCTTTAAACATTCACACTGTATCACAACTGAAGGCTTTTTCTCTTGTTGCTCCCTACTTCTGGAACTCCCCTCCAGCCAGCATTCACCAAGCCTTGACCATCAACAACTTCAAACACAAGCTAAAAGTAGCACTACCGTAATTTGTAAACATTAGCTCATATGTCAAAAACTGCACTTCATCCTCTGCCTTCTTGTATCTGTGTGTCACCCATCCTATACTTACATTGGAAGCTCTACGGGGCAGAGACCTCCCATCCCAACATATGCCCACGAGGGGGGAAATTCACTAAGTAGTGATAAAGTGGAGATGACTTCTGCAGTTTATGACCTCCAATTCCTATATTATTCTATGGAGCCAATACACTAATATTTCTTCCCCTTATGATAGTATATATAGCCACTTAATTACTGCACGTATTGTACACTTTCTATACAAAATGTAAACTGCCAAGTGCCAAGTACAACTGTTGGTGCTATATAAATAAAAATATACATATACTTCCTTTCTGAGGCCCTCAGGGATGTCTTTTGATTGTGAAGTGACATGTTTCCACACAACCATATGGTGAAGTCCAAACTCACACATGTTCTGACCCATTTACAGGGTGGGGCTTCCCAAACTCATATCTGCAGATCTACCAAATTTCTTAAAAACCTGATTATAATTATTTCCTTTAACTGGACTTATGGAACAAGGTTCACTAACATTTGCACATACCCTGCCTCAAGTACTCACTGTTTCCCTTCTTTATATATAATTTTGTTTCAAAAGACACAGGCTTGGTTAATGTTCAATGTTAATGATTCACAAAGGCTATAATGCTACCTTTTAAAGTCAATAAAAATGGGTTCCTGCTATAGTAGCAGAGACTGCAGAGCCGACTACTACCTTACCCGGCAGCTTAGCACAGTATCTCGGGCAGCAGGCAGTTCTAGGGCGGCAACTGCCGGGCCATTCTTTTACCCAGCAGCCTAGCCGCAGCTCCTTCCGGCAGTCCCATGGTGTGCTTTGGCGCGCGTCCAGGCAGGACACGCGTCCTCATTTAGAGGGACATGCACACCTTTTGGGACTCCTCTTCCTGTGTTGTGGCCTTAATAACCTACTGGACACCATTCTCCGTTGCCCTTTCATGGTGTCCAGTGAGGTTGGCGAGTTGTAGTAGTGCTGACTATCCATTCTGTTTATGACCATTTGGCTTCATTCTGACTACCCGCTCTGTGTATGACCCTGGCTTGTTTGAGAACCATTCTGGTGCATAATCTGCGGCTCTGGTAGACTACTCTCTCTGTGTATGACCCTTGGCTGGGCTGACTATCCGTTCTGGTGCTGACTTTTGGCTCTCTCCAACTACCCTCTCTGTGTATGACTCTGGTTAGTCTTAGAACCCTTCTGGGTCTGACCTACAGCTCTGTGTGGCATTTCGCCAATCCATTTTCCAGTTATCTTACTATCTACCTTGGTTTACCTAGGGTTGTCCACTGCGCGACCAGCATACCAACTCTCCAGTGGATAACCTGGTGGCTCTAGTGGACTTTACTGTTGCGGACCTGTGGTGCTTTACCTACCTTAGTTACTTTGTCAGCACAGGTGCGGACCTGTAGTAGGGGCTCAGGTGCGGTCCTGAGCAGATTTGCTTCAGATACCTACCTTAATCTCTTCGTCTGTACAAGTGGGGACCTGTGGTGCGATACCTACTTTAGTCTCATAGTCTGTACAGGTGCGGACCTGTGGCACTACAACTTGCTTGGTACCTTGTCAGTACAGGTGCGGACCTGTAGTGGAGCTCAGCTGCGGACCTGAGCAGATTATCTCCAGATTGTCCTTTGGGCTCAGTTCACTGTTACTGCAGAAGAACAGTTAGTACGAGTGATCCTTATTGTATGGTGTTCTTGCTGTACCGTTGCTCTGTACGTGTGTATCTTAATAAAGTTTGTGTTAACAAAAGTACTGGTTCAAGTATCGTTATTGTATCCGTGACAGTTCCAAGTTAGATTATTAGTTATACAAAGTCATTGATGATCTGCTGATAATATAGAAAGAGGACAGAGTTGATTTCTGAATAGAAAAATCCACTTCACGGAAACAAGTGGAACACCTGCTTCACAAATCTAATGGAACCTGAAACTATAGCATTTTTAGAACATGTTAAGCAATAGTTTTTAGGTACACAGTAGCTTGTAATAGCCAGTTATAGCTGAAAAATATAATCTACAGCCAATTCTTTAGAATAAGGATAAATTGCTGCTCATAGCAAAAATTATGATGGTCAAGATACAGTCCCCAAGGAATGTGGTTTATGAAAAAGGTTACCCTATATAAACTTGATAAAGCACACCAAAGGGGAAGAACTAGGGTGATGAGAGTAAAAAGAAAGTAAGCCAATAGCAATTATATATGCATCATGTCTTTATAACAGACTTTTCTACTGCATATAAAGGAATGGAGGGCATTTAATAAATACTGGCACATTTTGGTGAGGGTCCACTGCTGAAGAATGTAGTAAAGGGGCATCCAAGGTTTTATTGGTGTGGACCACATAGTCGTAAGTCAGAGGCATAAATACATATGTATATATTTTTATGTTAGGGGACCGAAAAGATGTGTTCAACTTTGCCCTCCAATGACTATTTACTTTACTGACAATAATCCATATATGTGAGAGCTGAATTCTTTTATTGACACCAGTACGAAATTATGACATGTTAGCTATTCAAACATGTATATTTCTTAGCAGTGTTTCAAAGTAGAACAAAATATAGTATTTTAGTCTTCCATGTTAAATCCTTTTCTCTTAGTCCATATGGAACACAGGTACCATGGGGTTGACCCTCTCCTTTGCAAAACAAAACACAAAAAAAAATAAAAAAATAAAAAGATACGGTCTTGTGGGCGGAGACTCCTAGCTCCCTCTGCATCTCAACCCAGCCCCACCCTCAAGTTAGGATGTGAGCAAACCACACCAAACAGGGAAAGACAAAGAAGAAGCTCCTGTGAGAATAAGACCCTAGAAGGACACCCCCAACCTGACAGGCGAGACCAATAAAGGTCCCTTTCTCTGGGTAGGAGAACTGTGTTCCATATGGACTAAGAGAAAATGATTTAACAGGTAAGACTAAAATCCTATTTTCTCTGTCATCCAATATGTACATGAGGATATACCAACAGAAAGGATCCCAGAGGTGGGAAGAAGGAGGAAGGACATGACACCTGTCCCCATGATAACGGAGTTCCCTAGGACTATCCAGAACAGGAACAGCTCAAAACCAAACTAAGTGTCAATGGACACTAAACAAGTTGCACAGCACAAAAGAGCAAGAGCAAACCCGGGCTCAAACAATTGAGCAATAGTTAGGCCCAGTGAAACATAGGTCCTTAGATAGGCAGAACCACCTGTAGGCCTTTCTGCCAAAGATGGCTTCAGCCGAAGCCAGAACATCCACACAATAATGCTTAACAAAAATTTGCAAGGAGGACCATGTCGCAGCCTTTCACAATTGCTCGGCCGAGGCTTAATTCTTATAGGCCCAGGAAGCCCCAACAGACATAGTGGAATGTGCTGTAACTCTAAAGGGAACAGGTTTCTTCCTGAGCTTGCATACCTTATGAATGGTAGACTTGATCCAAGAGGCAACAGTGACCTTGGAAGCAGCCTGACCTGCCCTGGGACCCTCAGAAAAGACTTAAAAAGTTAAGGCACAGAACCACTTCCAAGTGGAGATCCTCTCCTTGTCACACTTGGGGACAGGACAAAATGAAGGCACAACAATCTCCTGATTATTCTGGAACTCAGAGACCACCTTAAGAAGGAATTTCTGAGAGGTTCAAAGAACAGCCTTGTCCTTGTGAAAAACCAGGAAAGGAGGCTTGAAAAACAAAGCCTGCAACTCAGCAACCCTGTGTACTGAGACCACTGCCAGAAGAAAAGAGGATTTTAGTCTTTCCTGTTAAATCCTTTTCTCTTAGTCCATATAGCTTACAGGTACCGTGGAGAGGTGACAGATCCTCCTAGTAGGTTGGAACAATTCTTCAAAGAAGTTGCAGAGGTGGAGCCTCACTCTCCTCCTCCTTAGCAGGGTACCTAGCCACTCCCCTCCCCAGTTAGATTTGTGACATAAAACCTACTGAGCTAGATAGTGAGAAGAAGAAGAGGAAAACTCCTGTGAGCATGGACCCAACAGGACTCCCACATCCAGCCACAGGAGACCAAGCATGGTCTCTTTCACTGGGTAGGAGACCTGTAAGCTATATGGACTAAGAGAAAAGGTAAGACTAAAATCCTCTTTTCTCTGCCGTCCAATATAGCTTACAGGTACCATGGGGATGTACAAACATTGAGTTCCCAGGGTGGGAAAATGAAAGAAAAGGACCAAGCACCGATCCCCATGATAGCAGAGCTCCCATGGAATATCCAGACCTGGATCAGCCCAAGCTAACAAAGTGTCAACGGACACTAAATAACTAACACTGCACACAGAACAAGAGCCAACAGGGCTCAAATGGATAAAGAATTATATTAGGCACAGAAAAGTAAAGATCTAGGCAGGCAAAGCTGCCTCCATGACTTTCCCGCCACAGCTGGCTTCAGCTGAAGCCAGGACATCAACACGATAGTGTTTGGCAAAAGTGTGCACAGAAGACCAAGTGACCACCTTGCACAGCTGATCAGCAGAGGCCTGATTCTTGTAGGCCCAGGAGGCCCCAGTGGACCTAGTGGAATGCACTGTGACGCGAAAGGGAACAGGTTTCTTTCAGAGTTCATAAGCCTTGCGAATGGTAGACTTGATCCAAGATGCAATAGTCACCTTAGATGCCACCTTACTAGCCTTGGGACCCTCAGGGATGACAAAAAGTGCATCAGTCTGATGGACAGACTCAGTGCAGTGCACGTACAACTTAAGGCAGCACACCACATCCAACAAGTGGAGATCCCTCTCTTTGTCAGATTTAGGGTCAGGACAAAAGAAAGGCACAATAAACTCCCGATTGATGTGGAACTCAGAGACCACCTTAGGAAGAAATTCCTGAGGGGTACAGAGAACAGCCTTATCCTTGTGAAACACCAGGAAACGTGGTTTGCAGGACAAAGCCTGCAAATCAGCCACTCTGTGGACAGAGATCACAGCCAAGAGAAAAGCCATCTTCCATGTCAAAAGACGCAAGGGAATGGTAACCAAGGACTCAAAAGGAGGCCGCTGCAAAACTCCCAAGACAAGGTTAAGGTACCACTGAGGAGTCAGAGCCTTATAAGCAAGGAAAGCATGAGCGACACCTTGAAAGAAGACCTTGACATTCGGTAAGGTGGCAATGCGTCTCTGAAAAAAGACAGAGGGGGCCGAGGACTGAACCTTTAAGGGAACTGAGGCTAGGGCCCTTGTTCATGCCATCCTGCAAAAAAGATAGCTGGAAGATCAAATTTCTGTGAGGACAAATCCCTGTCCACACAACAAGCATGGAAGATAAACCAAACCCTATGATAGGCTTTAGAGGAAACAGGTTTTCTGGCCTGAATCATAGGAGACCAGTTCTGAAGAATATCCATTTCTTGCCAAAATGGAGGCTTCAACAGCCATGCCATCAAAGCCAGATTGTCCACATCCTCCTTCCACAGGTACCCCTGGCGAAGGAGATCAGGTCTGCGTGGCAGTGGAAACGGTGCCTGGGCAGATAGTGCTAGTAGTTCCGGAAACCAAGGCTGCCTGGTCAAATATGTAGCAACCAGGATGGTGAGAGTACCGTCCATCCAAATCTTTCACAACACCCTGCGTAGGAAAGGATAAGGAGGGAAGATGTATGTCAGATGAAATCTCAATGGGATTGACAGAGCATCCACCACAAACGCTAGGGGATCCATCCAGAGTGAGCAAAACATCTGAGCCTTAGTTTGTACCTGGTAGCCATCAGGTCCATCATGGGAAGACCCCACATCTGTACCAGGAGATCGAACACTTCTGGGTGAAGCTTCCATTCGCCCGGGTCCACAGTGTGTTGACTGAGGAAGTCTGCTAAGATGTTTCTTTGCACCTGGGATGTGCACTGCGGAGATAGCAAGTACATGATCTTCTGCCCAGGTTAAAATACCCTTGACCGCTAACCAAGCAGCGGGACTTCTGGTGCCTCCTTGCTGGCTGATGTAAGCCATGGCCGTGGTGTTGTCAGGCTGGTCTCAAACTGGACACCCCATCAGATGGAAGGTCCAAAAAGTCAGAGCATGGGAAATCACCATGAGCTCTAGTATGTTGATGGGAAGAGTCTCCTCCACTGACTGGCGGCCCTGAACTCTTAGATGACCCAAGACTGCGCCCCAATGGTGCAGGCTGGCATCCGTCGTCACTGTGGTCCAGTATGGAATCAAAAATGGCCTCCCTTTCACCAGGATGGAGATGTTCAACCACCAGTGAAGGCTCTGAGCTACCTCCAAAGGCAGGTTAATCCAGGAGATCCGGGCTCCCTCTGCAAACATGGATCACAAACCTCTGAAGTTTTCTGGCATGAACCATGGCAAACGGGTCTGCTTCCATCATGGATATCATCTTCCCACCAGGGAGGAGAATTTCCTCCCTGGAGCCGACGCCCAAGACAGTACTAAAGACACCTTGGAGTTGAGCTGTTAAATTGAGTCCTCTGTCAGGTAGATCATACTCTGCTGAGTATCAAAGCGGAGACCGAGGAACACCAAGCTCTGTGAGGGAACCAGGGCAGACTTGTCATTGCTGCAATGACTGAGCATAAGGACTCCATCTTGTAGCTGGTCTTGACCACTAACTTATTGAGGGCCTTGAGGTCCAGCATTGGGTGGCAGCCAACATCCTTCTTGGGAATGATAAAGAGGTTGGAATTAAAGCCTGAACCTCTCTCCTGTTGGGGGACCGGTGACAGAACTCACTTACCCAAGAGAGACTGGACCACCCCAAGCCTGAGATTTTCCTGTACCTGAGGGGAGCGAGAAGGGTAGAACCTGAAGGGGGGCAGGGATTTGAAAGAAATCTTGTAACCTTCTGAAACCACCTGTAATACACACTGATACACAGCAGAGCCTGTACAAACACTCAAAAAGTGATGCAGCAGCCCCCTACTGGTCGCGGACCAGGGTTCGGCGAGTCATGCCGAAGGTTGGGTGGGTTTGGGGGAGGTGTGTTTTTACCTCCTCTGCTGCTTGGGCTTGGAATGTGGGGCCTGAGGCGCCACAGGGTTTATTCTAAACATTTTACCTTGTTTGGGATGAAAAATACAATATCTTTTCACCTGAGGAGTGCGTTTAGGAGCTTGAGGCAGTATTGTGTTTTAACCCCCAGTGGCCTCACTGATGAGAGTCTTCAGTTCAGGACCAAAAAGGGAAGAAGCCTGAAAAAGTCAGCAGACCAGATCTTAAGCCACGGCATGCACCTAGCAATCACAGAAAAAGCAGATGCTTTGGCTTCAAGCCAAACAGCATCTAAGAGAGCATCGAAATAATAATGCGGAGCCTCAGAAATGTTGGTCAAAAGGGATAAAAGGTCAGCTTTAGGGGCACCTTTGTATACAGCAGTAGTCAGCTGTTCAGTCCAGACTGCAATATCCCTATTGACCTGTGCAGAAGCCAAGGTGGGCCTCATGGACGCACCTATGGCTGTGATGTTAGCTTTCAAAACAGTGTCTAGATTTCTATCAGTGATATCTTTTAAAGAGGAAGCGACTGCCACAGCCAAAACTGTGGATTTAAAAAGCCTAGAAATGGGGGAATCGACCTGAGGAGGGGTAGCCCATCAAGGCAAGGCAGCTTTAGAAAAGGGATAGAGTTTAGAGAACTTTTTTGACAGAGAAATATGCTTATCAGGAGTCTTCCACTCATCCAGGATAATCTGATCCAGAGTGGGATTAGGCAGAAAATATCACAGTGCCCGTGATTCTTGTGCGACATTCTGACTTCCGGGTTTGTGCCTTGCTGTCTTTTATTGGTGCTAGCTGGCTAGCCCCTCCCAGGGCTAGCCTTTATATACACCCTCCTGTCACTAGGCAGGTGCCCTTTCGTGGTGTTCCTGACCTTACGTTATTCAGTGCTCCTGTTCCATGTTGATCCGGTTTCCGTCTGACCTTGCTCCTGTTCTTCTCCTGTGTACCAATCCAGGCTTTGGCTGACTACCGCTCTCTGTGTACCGACCCAGGCTTTGGCTGACTACCGCTCTCTGTGTACCGATCCAGGCTGTGGCTATCTACCGCCCTCTGTGTACCAATCCAGGCTGTGGCTGACTTCTGCTCTCCGTGTACTGATCCAGGCATTAACTGACTTACGCTATCTTGTTGCCCTCGCTATCATTGTCAGTTCTCTCTGACTTGTTGCCTCCGGTTGCACTACTCTAAGCCTGTGATTATCCGTGGCCTCCGTTTAGCATACAGTCAGTGCTATTCAGTCACTAAGCAGGTTACTGTTGCCTTCCCACTATACGCTAAGCCTGTGACTATCTGTGGCCTCCGTTAAGCACACCCAGTCAGTGCGATCCAGTCACTAAGCAGTTACTGTTGCCTTCCCACTATACGCTAAGCCTGTGATTATCTGTGGCCTCCGTTAAGCACACCCAGTCACTGAGATCCGGTCACTGTTACTGTTGCCTTTCCACTATACGCTCAGCCTGTGACCCGGTAGAGACTCCTCAGTTCCTTGTTGCACCAGATATCAGACTGCCTTACCCGGTATTTGGTAAGGCCGGTAGAGCCTCCTCAGTTCCTTGTTGCACCAGATATCAGGCTGCCTTACCAGGTATTCGGTAAGGCCGGTAGAGCCTCCTCAGTTCCTTGTTGCATCAGATATCAGGATGCCTTACCCGGTATTTGGTAAGGCCGGTAGAGACTCCTCAGTCCTTGTTGCATTAGTATTAGGCTGCCTTACCCCGTATTCGGTAAGGCCGGTACAGCTTCCCTATTGTATTGCTATTTTGTATGCCCTGTCCTGTGTCAAACTTTATTACTGCTGTCTGTAGAGTTTGGACCCATGAGGGGCCTTGTGTGCTTTATTTTGCCTAATAAAGCTTTTCTATTTTATCCTACCCAATTGTCTGAGTGTTCAATAAAACCGTGACAGAAAACCAGTGCTTGACTTCTTAGGCTTTTGAAAGACATCAGAAGTAGCCTGTGGCTCTACAGGAGTAGAGGAAATATTTAGAGTGGTCAATACCGCCTTAATGAGACCCTCAGCAGAGGGTTCAGGGTCAGCTTCAAAGGGGTAACCATAAAAGTGAGAAGAAGCATCTTCAGAACATACACCATCCTCAGAGTCTCCAGTGGGTCTCCACGACTGAAGAACCGCCTGAATAGAGAGGAAACTGTGCCATAGTGGACTTTAAGTCCTTGACCCAAGGTGGCTCTTGGTCATGGTTGGAAGGCCCTGGCGGAGATGCAGGGGCCACAGCACAAGAGGAGCATAAATGCCCAGAATACCCCAAAGGAAGCCCTGAGTGGCAATAACAGGATTTTAGTCTTACCTGTTAAATCCTTTTCACTTAGTCCATACAGGTTACTGGTACATTGGGAGGCGATCCGGCCCTTTAAGTAGGCAGGACCATTTCTCTAAATGTATGCAGGGGGTGGAGCCTCCCCTCCCTCTTAAGCTGCCCTCAGCCAGAACAAGCCAGAATGATTTGAGACACTAATACTGACCCGAGATAAGAAGGAAAAGGAAGACTCCTGTGAGCATGCCCCACAGGTCTCCCACTGAATGCCACAGGAGAGCCAAGCATGGTCCCTTGACAGGGTGGGAGACCAGTAACCTGTATGGACTAAGTGAAAAGGATTTAACAGGTAAGACTAAAATCCTATTTTCACTGTCGTCCAATAGAGGTTACTGGTACATTGGGATGTACAAACATTGAGTTTTCCCAGAGGCGGGAAGAAGGCAAGGACCAAGCGCAAGGCCCCAAAGTCACCAGAACCCCTATGAACCAATTAATCATAGAGCCCAACAACAAAAGTGTCAACGGACACCAACCAGGGGTAAAAACGAACCCCCTGAACTAGCACAGCACACTGAACCAGAGCCAACAGGGCTCAACAGTAAGGAAGCACTGAGAACCTCAGAAGAAGAAGATCCTAGACAGGCAAAACTGCCTCCAGGACCTTTCTCCCAAAGCTGGCATCAGCCGAGGCCAGCACATCTACATGATAGTGCTTTGAGAATGTGTGCACAGAGGACCAAGTGGCCGCCCGGCACAGCTGATCAGCAGACGCTTGTTTTTTATAGGCCCAAGAGGCCCCAATTGATCTGGTGGAATGAGCCGTACCCCGAAAGGGAACATGCTTATTCCTCAATTCGTAGGCTTTACGAATGGTAGATTTTATCCAAGATGCAATGATCACCTTGGACGCCGGTCTCCCTGCCCTAGGCCCCTCAGGAATGACAAACAGAGCGTCAGACTTCCTGGTAGACGCGGTGTGATGAACATAAAACTTGAGACAACGCACGACATCCAACAAATGAAGATCCCTCTCCTTGTCAGAGGAAGGGTTAGGGCAGAAAGAGGCAACCACAATCTCCTGATTGATGTGGAATTCGGAGACAACCTTAGGTAAAAATTCCTTGGAAGTGCGAAGCACACCCTTATCCTTGTGGAACACCAGGTAAGGAGGTTTACAAGACAAGGCTTGTAACTCTGCCACCCGGCGAACTGAGACAATGGCCAAAAGGAAGGCTATCTTCCAGGTCATAAGGCGTAAAGGAATGGAAGCTAAAGATTCAAACGGGGGTCTCTGAAGAACCCCCAGCACCAAATTGAGATCCCACTGAGGAGCTGGACTCTTGAAAGCAGGCCAAACATGAGCCACACCTTGGAAGAAAACTTTAACATCAGGAAGAATGGCAATGCGTTCCCTTCTCAACACCATCCTGCAAAAGAGCCAGGACAGTGGGAAGATGGATATCAAGCGATAGATCCCTATCAGCACACCATGCAACAAAAGTTGACCATATTCGATGATAGATCTTGGAGGACACAGGCTTGCGAGCCCTAAGCATCGTAGACACCACAGAAGTTGAAAACCCCTTTTTCAGAATTGAGGATTCAACCTCCAAGCCATCAAATGGAGATGCTGAACATCCTCCTTCCACAGGTAGCCTTGGAGCAGCAGGTCTGAACGGGCAGGGAGCGGAAAGGGATCAGCCACTGACATAGTCCGGATACCAGGACTGACGAGGCCAGTTCGGAGTGATTAGGATGACAGGACAATGCTCCACCTTCAGCTTCTGGATGACTCTGATCAGCAGATAGGAGGAGGAAAGATGTAGGCTAGGGGAAAATCCCAAGGGATTGACAATGCGTCCACCGCCAGAGCCAGTGGGTCCCTCCACCGAGAGCAGAACACTGGAACCTTCCTGTTGTGCCTGGTAGCCATCAGATTCACTACAGGTGAAACACTTCTGGATGAAGAGCCCACTCTCCGCTGTCGACTGTGTGACGACTGAGGAAGTCTGCCATGACGTTGTCTACGCCTGGAATGTGTACCGCAGAAATGACGGGAACGTGTGCCTCTGTCCAAGATAAAATGGCTTTGACTTCTAACCAAGTGGCGAGACTTCTTGTTCCTCCTTGTCTGTTGATGTAGGCCATTGCGGTGGCGTTGTCGGACTCCACTCTGACTGGACAACCCTCCAGCTGAGATTCCCAGTGTCTCAGGGCAAGGAAGATGGCACGAAGTTCCAGAACATTGATGGAGAGAAGAGATTCTTCCAGTCCCCATTTCCCCTGGGCACTGAAACGACCCAACACTGCCCCCCATCCCCGTAGGCTGGCATCCGTCGTGACTGTGGTCCAATAGGGTATCTGAAAGGACGTCACTTTCAGGAAATGAGACAGGTCCAACCACCATTCCAAGCTCAGCTCGACATGAGGAGGCAGAGAGACTGACAGATGCAGATGGTCTGGATGATTCCTGCACGTCTGAATGACGAACCTCTGAAGTTCCCTGGTATGAGCCATAGCAAATGGCACCGCCTCTATTGTGGAAATGAAATTTCCCACCAGAGAAGTCAACTTCGGCACTGGAACCCTCTCGAGATCCAGGATCTTGGATACTCGGAGAGCAATCAGATGAGCCACTTCTTCCAGTAAAAACACCATGCACTGCTGAGTGTCGAACAGGAGACCCAGAAAAAGGATCTGTTGAGATGGGACCAAGTCCGACTTGTCCAGATTCACAATCCACCCGTGGCGATTGAGCGTCTGGATGCACGTCTGAACCTGCTGGTGAAGGATCTCCGCAGATGAAGCTTTCAGGAGTAAATCGTCCATGTAGGGAGTCACCCTGATGCCATCCCGATGAAGCACAGCTATCAAAGCCCCCAAGACTCTCTGAAAAACCTGAGGAGCTGAAGTCAGTCCAAAGTGAAGAGCCGAAAATTGAAAATGGCCCATGTGGCAGGCAAACCTGAGATACCGCCTGCTCTCCAGATGGATAGGGATGTGCAGATATGCATCCTGGAGGTCCAGGGAAGCAAGGAATTCCCCCGGAGACATAGCAGCTATCACAGTACGCAGGGATTCCTGACGATAGTGGGTACTCACAACAAAAGAATTGAGATCTTTGAGGTCCAGAATAAGACGGGCGCCCCCGTCCTTTTTGGCCACAACGAACAGGTTGGAATAAAATCCTGAACCTGTGTCCTCTGTAGGAACCAATTCCAGGACTTTTGTTCAAAAGATCCTGAATAGCGTCGTCGAACAGACGCCTTTTTGTAGGCTCCTGAGAAGGACGAGTAAAATGGAACCAAAAGGGAGGAAGGGAAGAGAAAGGGATCCTGTATCCCTCTGATACCACCTGAAGAACCCAAGGGTCCGCCACTGACTCCTCCCAAGTCCGGCGAAAAATGTGGAGATGTCCACCTACAGCCGGATGCGGACCCGGGTTCGGCGAGTCATGCCGAAGCAGTCTTGGAGGTCTTGGCCTTGGGGGCAACTTTGGGCTTCCAGGACTGTTTGGGCTTGGAGGAGGAGCGCGCAGAGGGCGGACCCGCCTGGGACGCTGAGCGTGTCTCAGTTTGGAAGGAACGAAAGGACCGATTGCGTTTGGCTGGAAACTTCTTTTTGAAGACTGATGGTAGAAGAGTACTTTTACCGCCAGTAGCCTCACTAATCATCTCCTTAAGCTCAGATCCAAACAGTGAAGTCCCTTGGAAGGGCAAAGAAAGCAGAGCTTTCTTAGAAGCGGTGTCAGCAGACCAAATTTTTAGCCAAAGAGCGCGTCTAGCCACCACAGATGAAGTGGAGGCCCTCGCCATCATGCGCACAGCATCAAAAGCAGCATCAGAAACATAATTCTGAGCTTCGGATATATTAGCAAGTAGTTGTAACTGCTCAGACACTGGGCATCCTGGCGAACCGCCTCAGTAAGCTGTTCAGTCCAGACCGCAATGGCCCGGTTAACCCACGCCACTGCAAAGGTTGGACGCATGGCAGTGCCAATAGAGGCAAAAATAGACTTAAGACAAGTTTCTAACTTTTTATCCGTCCAATCTTGTAGGGCAGAAGCAGATACAGCCAAGAAAGTAGATTTAGACAACCTAGAAACTGGAGCATCCACCTTAGGAGGATGAACCCATTTAGCCAGTTCAGTCTCAGGAAAGGGATAAAGTTTAGCAAACTTTTTTGATACTGAAGAAGATTTATCAGGATTTCTCCACGCATCAGAGACTAAACGTGCAAGAGTAGGATTAGTAGGAAAACATATAACAGTCTTAGAAGGTTTCTGAAACACATCCGTTGGGTCATGAGTAGATTCCTGACTCAAGGGAAGATTGAGGGTGGTTAGCACAGCCCTGATCAAACCCTCAGCAGCGAGTTCAGGGTCACATTCATAATGGTCACCAATGGACCTGGTAGACTCAATAACAGTGCCCTCCTCAACATCAGAATCCTGCAACAATTCTTCCTCCGAAGAATCAGACACGTCAGGAGCACCCTGTGGCTTGGGCAGGGAGGTCCTGATAGTGGAGGGGGTCTGCCAAACCTGAAGAGCCCCCTGAACCTGAGAGGGAAAGAGCTGAAGAGTGGATCTGAGATCCTAGTTGCAGCCTTGAACTCTTTCACCCAAGTTGGCTCAATAGCGTGACTGGAAAGCCCTGGGTTGCTGCCATGGCCTTCTGCACATTTTGGTCATAAATGACCAGAAAATTCTCTAGGTAGCCCGGAGTGACAGGAGGAGCAAAACGCAATGGGAGAAACTGACACCCCAGCCTCCTTAGTCTTGGGTCTGGCCCCTGACTCCAGTGGAGTAGACATGCTCACAGCGTCAGATATACTCCACTGACAAGAATCACCCAATTGAAATGTGAAAGATTAAATATTCACCCCAGAAATGCTTAAAATTAAACTTATCTGGCAAGTGAAGGGTTAATCTGCGGAGGAGAGAGAGAAGGCTCGGTCCCTGAGTAGTATACTCGCTGAGAAGAACTCACAAAATGGCTGCCGCGACGGGAGCCAATCAGAAAACGGGCACGAAACAAGCGCTCATGGGAAACACAGTTCTTCTCAAAAGTACCCCAAAACAGAGCCCGAGGCCCCCCAATACCCTCAACACACCGAATCATGCAACCGGATGATAGAGCAAGGGAAGACCAACAATTTGAGCCCACACTGAAGTCGCTGTGACAAGCGGTTCCAGAGATACGTCGCACACTGTGTAAACCCATAGAGAGTAAAGGAGCAATGGCGTCTATGCGGTAAAAGCGCGCTTAAAGGCGCGGAACATAAACTTTTAATAAAGTTACCCTGACAGGAAAAAGTTACAAAACACATAACAAACACATGTAAAACATGATAAAACAATATCCCAATGTGGAAACCAGCAGGGAAAAGGTTAAAACCCACAGAAACTGCTCCAAAACCCAGGGAATACACACAGACATTGCAGAAATACAGTGCAATATAAAGAAAAACACCCAATGAGTGCTGGAGTGCATAATGAGAACTCCCAAATACAAGCCCAATGAAGGGACACTGTGGGACAAGTGGACCTTCAGCACTCAAAGGGTGGCTCACCTTTCTGCAGGACTTCTGTCTTCAGGTAACCATGTGAAAAGGGAATTAACCAAAGGAAAATCCCCACCAGGGAAGCTACTTGAATCAAGTTGTTCCCTCATCAGGGCATAAGGTCCACCAGAAAATCCCTGGAAGCTGCACTAGCCACTTTGGAGAGGGCAATTGTCAGCCATGGTCACCCGCCTAATGGTGGAATTCCATATTTGAAGAAAACAATAAAAAAAACTAAAGTTGATTGAGAGATGTTCTCCACCTGATGTGCACAGCACGCAGGAACAAATCATTCTTGCTTGTTCTGGCTGAGGGCAGCTTGAGGGAGAGGAGGCTCCACCCCCTGCATACATTTAGAGAAATGTTCCTGCCTACTTAAAGGGGCGGATCGCCTCCCAATGTACCAGTAACCTGTATTGGACGACAGTGAAATATATATTACAGCCAAACACATAGAGGGTAATAGAGCTGAATTGCATGTACTTCAAAAGAAGAAAAGTGCACAGATGGTGGGATTGAGAAGGGCTGGAAGTGAAAGCGGGAGGAGAGGAGACCTACCCCACTACCCCGACTAGTAGTGTGAGGGGCGAGTGCAGCCTCCACCTCTGCGTTCTGTGCAGACAACCATGTTTCTGTGAAGGCAAACAACTGCAGTGATTGGGGGTTGTGTTATTAACTATGGAGCGGGTGTTTAAAAGAGCACAGGAGATTTTTGGGCAGCGTGATGATGTAGGACAGTGTGTGTGGGGGAGGAGTGGAATTCCGATGGCTTGTGTAGGTAGCTGATGGGAAGGCGTCCTGCCTCTGACCCGCTTCCTTTCCTGTCCCCGCTATCGTGTCCCCGCCAGCCCGCTCATGACAGATCTAGCACAGAGATTGAGTATGGATACTGCGAGATCGGATCAACTATTTTAAGCTTACCGGTCTGAAGCTGTGGAAAAGGACATTAAGCTACTCACTGGGGGCTGCGAACTGAAGGCTATGACTGGACTGACTGAATGTATCAATGCTCTCACATCAAGCAATTGGAAATAAGTCAAGATCTGTGGCGTAATACAGACAGGCTGTGTATACTGAGCAGTACATTGAAGCTAGAAGATATCAAAGCCTCATTTATATGCTATCTTTGAAGGCAAGATCTTGGGGAACACTGGGAGCTTCTGCAGAAAATAAGCAGCTGGAGGTATGTTAGGTATTGTAGATGTGTCCCTGTGAGTACGAAAATGTATGAACATATAAGAGACATCTTGCTCCATTTTGGGCTGGTGAAGCAAGTTGGGAAGTGGGTAAAGTGTTGATTTCCCTATATCTCCCTATACTCTGTAAAAGGATGTGGACATGAACAGGAAGGTTGTTGCTCCACAGTAAGATGGAAGTATAGTTTAACATATTACTGTCCAGAATTTGTACAGAATTATAATCTCTCCAAACTGTCTTACTGAGATACACTTGTTTGGGGTTTTAATATCTGAGAATTGCCTTACATTTGGTGTATCCCTGTAGGGATGGCATCTAAAGAAAAAGTTAAGAAGGTGAATAAGCAGAATAAAATGGATAAATCTAAGCCACAGCTTATCAGCTCTTTTTGTTCATCCAGGCCACAGTCAAATGATTCAGCTTCCTCTGTTAGGCCAGAACAAACAATGGGCGAGAGTGCACTAGAGAAGCCAGGTGCTGTAACAGTCCTGGGTTTGAATCAGGCCCTGGATAACTTATATATGAGAATTAAATTAGATCTTGATAAGAACACGGGAGAATTGAGGCTTGAAATAACACAGATTCGTAAATCCATGGCTGATGAAGTTGCTTAATTGACACAGAAGAACCTGGAGTTGCAACAACAAAATTAAATGAATTGAGTATAGGGCTAGAAGACAGAATTTAAAGATTTGGGGCATACCTGATGAGATTGGGGACCTTGATAAGTATTTGATGGATTGTTTTAAAACTTACGTGGATCCGAAAATTTTGGGAGAAGCCCCAATTGAAAGAGCCCATAGATTACCTAAGCCTCCTAACATTTCAGTTGGTTCCAGGGATGTGATTGTTCGATTTAAGAGCTGTTTTTGAAAGAGTAGAGACGTTCAACTGGGACTGGAGGGAAATATTCATCCTTATTGATGTTTTCTGATTTGTCAGCTGCTACGAGAACTATGAGGAGGACATTTAATGAACTCACAACATGTTTGAGAACAAATGGCATCCCACATAGATGGGGTTTTCCCACTAGATTGATCATAAAATATAAAGACTCTTCATATGTTTATACTAAGCCACAAGAGGCTAAGCAACGGCTGATAGAGAGGGGATTGTTTTCTGTATAGGGAAAGAGGGATATGGGGAGGAGATTGGGTCTTGGGAGGAGGTTTTATGGACACGTTATTGGGGTGTGAGAGAGGAGGGGAGATTATGAGACGTGTTTATTTGCCTCATCAGTGGAGTATTATTGTTGGAGTTGATTTGATTTATTTTGGGATGGAGGAAATAGATGACTGGGTTACTAGTGGTACTGTAATTTAATACACATTTAAGATGCACGGATAATAGTGTGAGTAAGAAGTGATTTAGATAATATTGCAGAGTAAAAAATTGTTGTACAGGTTACTGGTAACTCTGGGTAGGACCCTTTAAGTAGGCAGGAACAATTCTAGAATTATATGCAGGGGGTGGAGCCTACCTTCTCTCCTTGGCTGCAGCTAGTCAACCAGCTCCAGAAAGATTTGAGACACTATTGATTAGATAGTGAAGGGAAGAAGACTCCTGTGAGCATGACCCCCGAAGGACCCCCACAGTCTGCCACAGGAGAGTCAAGCATAGTACCTTGACAGGATGGGGGACCAGTAACCTGTATGGACTAAGAGACAAGGATTTAACCGGTAAGACTAAAATCCTCTTTTCTCTGTCATCCAATACAGGTTACTGGTAACTCTGGGATGTCCAACCACTGAGTTTCCTAGAGGCGGGAAGTAAGGAAAGGACCAGGAGCAAGGCCCCCAAAGTCAACAGTTTAGATATGAACCATCAGATCAAAGACAGCCCAACAACTAATGAAGTGCCTACGGACATTGAACAAGGGTAACAACACCCCAAACTGTTACACAGCACACTGAACTAGAGCCAACGGAGTTCAAAAGTGAAGGAAGCACCAAGAACGAAAAAAATCCTAGACAGGCAAGACTGCCTCCAGGATTTTCCTCCCAAAGCTGGCATCAGCCGATGCCAGCACATCAACACAGTAATGCCTCGAAAAGGTGTGCACAGACAACCAAGTGGCAGCCTTGCACAACTGATCAGCAGAGGCCCGGTTCTTGTAAGCCCAAGAGGCCCCAACAGAACGAGTAGAATGAGCCATATCCCTGAAAGGGACAGACTTCTTCCTCAGCTCATAAACCTTATGAATAGTAGACTTGATCCAAGAAGCAATAGTCACCTTGGATGCAGGTCTTCCTGCCCTAGGACCCTCAGGAATGACGAACAACACGTCTGATTGCCTGATAGACTCAGTGGATGTACATAAAACTTGAGACAACGCACCACGTCTAACAAGTGGAGATCCCTCTCCTTATCAGAGGTGGGGTCAGGGCAGAAAGAGGGCACCACAATCTCCTGATTGATGTCAAACTCTGAAACCACCTTTGGAAGAAACTCCTGAGAGGTGCGAAGCACAGACTTGTCCTTGTGAAACACCAAATGTTTACAGGACAGAGCATGTAAATCAGCGACACGACGGACAGACACAATCGTCAGGAAAAAAGCCATTTTCCATGTCAACAGGCGTAAGGGAATAGTAGCTAAAGACTCAAAGGGAGGGAGCTGAAGGACGCCCAAAACCAAGTTAAGATCCCATTGGGGAGTGGAAGACTTGAAAACAGGTTGAGTATGAGCAATGCCCTGGAAGAAAACCTTGACATCAGGAAGGATGGCAATGAGTCTCTGAAAGAAAACAGAGAGAGCAGAAGTGTGAACCTTAAGGGAGCTCAAACTGAGGCCCTTATCCACACCGTCCTGCAAAAAGGCCAGGACCATAGGAAGATCAAAGTCCTGAGACAGGTCCCTGTCAGCGCACCAGGACAGAAAGGTCGACCAGACATGATGGTAGATCTTGGAAGAAACAGGCTTGCAGGCACTGAGCATAGTAGCCACCACACCAGAAGAAAACCCTTACTTCCTCAATATTGAGGATTCAAGTTCCAAGCCGTCAAGGCTAGACTAAGAACATCCTCCTTCCACAGGTAAACCTGTAGAAGAAGATCCAGACGGCAAGGGAGCCAGAATGGCTCCGCCACTGCCAGATCCAGAAGCTCCGGGAACCAAGCCTGATGAGGCCAGTATGGAGCAATCAGAATGACTGGACAACGCTCCAGTCGTAATTTCCGTAACACCCTGTGCAACATGGGGAGGGGAGGAAAGATGTAGGCCAGAGGGAATAACCAAGGAATGGACATTGCATCCACCGCCAGAGTTAGAGGGTCCCTGCATTGAGAGCAGAACCTCAGAACTTTCCTGTTGTGTCTTGTCGCCATCAGATTGATGTAAGGAAGACCCCATTTCTGAACAATGAGGGTGAACATCTCTGGGTGCAGTTCCCACTCTCCTCTGTTCACTGTGTGTCGACTGAGGAAGTCCGCCATGACGTTGTCTATGCCAGGAATGTGCACTGCAGATATGGCAGGAACGTGTTCTTCTGCCCAGGACAAAATAGCCTTGACCTCTAACCAAGCGACGAGACTTCTTGTTCTGCCCTGCTTGTTGATGTAAGCCACTGCAGTGACGTTGTCACACTCTACCCGGACTGGACAGTACTCCAGCTGAAATGTCCAATGACGAAGGGCATGAAATATCGCCCGAAGCTCCAACATGTTGATGAGAAGGAGAGATTCTTCCGGAGACCACGGACCCTGTGCACTCAGGCAACCCAGGACTGCTCCCCATCCAGAAAGGCTGGCGTCCGTCGTCACAGTGATCCAGAAGGAAACCAGGAAGGACTTGCCCTTCAGCAGATTGGAGAGGTCGAGCCACCAGGATAAACTCAGCTCCACATGAAGAGGAGGTGACATTTATGTCTTTAGGAGGTCTGGCTGACCCCTGAACACCTGGATCACAAACTGCTGGAGTTCTCTGGTGTGTGCCATGGCAAACGGTACCGCCTCTATGGTGGAAATGAATTTCCCCATGAGTGATGACAGCTTCTTGGCTGGAACTGGATCTTGAGCCAGTATCGCAGAAACCCTGTGGGCGATCTGGTGAGCCACCTCGTCCGTTAGAAACACCATGTTCTTCTGGGTATCAAAGAGAAGGCCCAGGAAGACCAGACGCTGGGATGGGACAAGATCTGAATTGTCCAAGTTGATGATCCACCCGTGATGCTGAACCTGCTGATGAAGAAGTTCAGCAGAAGAGGCTTTCAGAACCAGGTAGTCCATGCATGGAGTGACTCTGATGCTGTCTCGGTGGAGGACGGACACTAAGGATCCCAAGGACACGGTTGAAGACCTGAGAAGCTGTCGTCAGACCAAATGGAAGAGCTGAGAATTGAAAAGGTCTCCTGTCGCAGGCAAACCGGAGGTACTGCCGGCTCTCTGGATGAATGGCAATGTGTAAGTATGCGTCCTGAAGATCCAGAGATGCAAGGAATTCCCCGGTGACATGGCAGCAATCACCATCCGTAGAGACTCCTGGTGATAATGAGTCCGGGTCACAAAGGAATTGAGATCCTTCAAGTCCAAAATGGGACGACAACCGCCGTCCTTCTTGGAGACAACAAAGAGGTTTGAGTAAAAACCCATACCTCTGTCCTGAACTGGAACTGGCTCCAGAACATCCTTGTCCAGAAGAGCCTGAACAGCGCCATTGAATAGACAGAATTTCTCTGAGCCCTGAGGTGTATGAGAAGGAAGAAAGTGAAAGGGAGGAAGAGAGACGAAACGGATCCTGTACCATTCTGTCACTACCTGAAAAACCCATGGATCCGTCACTGAATCCACCCAAATGCTGTGATAGTGATGCAGACGACCACCCACAGCAGAGCGTGGACCCGGGTTCAGAGAGTCATGCCGAAGCAGGCTTTGAAGCCTTGGGCTTGGAGGAGACCTTGGGCTTCCATTGCTGTTTGGGCTTGGAGGAGGTACGCGGAGCTGAGGGAACCGTCTGATTCACCGGATGTGTAATTCTGAAAGGAACAAAAATACCGGTTACGCTTAAGCTGTGTTTTCTTCCTAGGAACTAAGGGTAGAAGTGTACTCAGATCCTTGAGATCTGGCCCAAACAAAGAAGTGCCTTGAAAAGGCAAGGAGAGCAATGCTTTCTTAGAAGCAGTATCAGCAGACCAGATCTTGAGCCTAAGAGCTCATCTGGCAACCACAGACATGGTGGAAAACCTAGCCACCAAATGGATGGCATTAAAGAGGGCAGCGGAAACATAGTGCTGTGCCTCAAATTTTGACAAGGAGGCGCAACTTATCCGAAGTAGAAGCATCTTGATGGACAGCAAGAGTGAGCTGTTCAGTCCAGACCACAATGGCCCAGTTCACCCATGCTGCTGTGAATGCTGGACGCATGGCAGAACCAGCAGTGGCAAAGACAGACTTGAGGGAGACCTCAAGTTTCTTGTCAGGCCAGTCCTTTAGAGCAGACGCATCAGACACTGGCAAGGCAGTAGACTTGGATAGCCTGGATATAGGAGCATCCGCTTTAGGAGGATGAACCCACTGAGCAAGCGCTGCCTCAGAAAAAGGGTAAAGCTTAGCAAATTTCTTGGAGACAGAAGGTTTCCTGTCCAGAGACTTCCACAATTCAGACACAAGGCGGTCAAGAGTGGGGTTAGGTGGAAAGCAAGTAAGGGGCTTTTTAGGCTCCTGAAAGACATCAGAATGGAATGTTTAGGGTATTTAAAACAGCCCTGATCAGGCCCTCATATGAGGGCTCAGGATCAGCCTTAAAAGGGTTCCAAAAAAACTGAGAGGAGCCCACCGCAGAACATTCCTCAACATATGAACCCACCAACAGTTCCTCCTCAGAGGAATCTGACACGTCAGGTACACCCTGAGGCTTTGGCAGGGAAGACTTGACGAAGGAGGGGGTCTGCCAAGAATGAAAGACCCCCTGTAACTGGGATGGAAAGAGTTGCAAAGTGGACCTAAGGTCCCCAGTAGCAGCCTTGAACTCTTGCACCCAAACTGGCTCTAATACATGGCTGGAGGTCCCTGGGAGACTCTCAGGGACATCAGAACATGCTGGGCATAAATGACCAGAGAATTCTCTAGGTAACCCTGAATGACAGGAAGAGCAATGCACCACAGTGGATACAGAGACCCCAGCATCCTTAGTCTTAGGTCTGGCCCCAAGCTCCAATGGTACAGACATTCTCACAGTGTCAATATCCTTATTGTATAAGAAATCACCCAATTACAGTGTGAATGGTTAAAGTTTCACCCCAGAAATCGCTAAAATAGACATATCTGGCAGTCAAAGGGTTAATCAGTAAAAGAGAGGAGGAGAGTCCAAGTCCTGCGTAGGATACTCATTCTGGAAAGATCACAAAATGGCTGCCGTGGCTGGAGCCAATCAGAAACGAGCCCGCAAAGGTTAAACGGTTGCAGGCTGGTGGCAACCTGTCAGTCGGTCCCCAGAGCTGGATACAAGTAAACGCATTCTTCAGGTGGCGATTTCTTGGGCCAATTCCTCAGTGGCTACCTCAGCCTTGATCGATTCTGGTGCGGCTAGTTATTTTATTGATGGTGATTTCGTGATTAAACACAATATTCCAGTGACACCCCGTGAGTCTCCATTAGTGGTAGATGCTATTGACGGTCGTCACACATGAGACCTGTCCGCTGACCCTAAGGGTAGGAGCTCTCCATGTGGAGACTCTAAAATTTCAGGTGATCCAGTCTCCACACCATGCAGGCTCAATACCTCCCAAAGGCCGCACCTATCCTCTATCAGTGGAAGAGAACAAGGCCATGGAAGAGTACATTTCGGATGCATTATCCAGAGGCATAATAAAGTCTTCCTCGCCCGCGGGGGCTGTTTTTTTTTGTAAAGAAAAAGAATGGGGAGCTTAGACCCTGTATCGATTATAGAGGCCTAAACAAACTATTGGTAAAGAACGCTTACCCCATTCCACTAATTACGGAATTGTTTGACCGTTTAAAGGGCTCCTCCGTATTCACAAAACTTGATTTGCGTGCAGCATACAACTTGATTAGAATCAAGGAAGGCGATGAGTGGAAGACCGCTTTTAATACTCGAAGTGGCCATTATGAGTATCTGGTTATGCCTTTTGGAGTCTGCAATTTTTAATACTCGAAGTGGCCATTATGAGTATCTGGTTATGCCTTTTGGGCTCTGCAATGCGCCAGCGTTCTTCCAGGAGTTCATTAACGATGTCTTAAGAAGTCTGCTACAGTCATGTGTAGTAGTGTACCTGGACGATATCTTGATACACTCTCCGGATATCGAGACACATAGGAGAGATATCTTTACAGTACTGCAAAAATTGAGGGAAAACAAGCTATATTGCAAACTTGAGAAATGCGAATTTCATAAAGAGCAGGTACCCTTCCTGGGTTATGTTATCTCTGCCAGTGGTATTGACATGGATACAGAAAAGCTCTTGGCAGTGTTACAATGGCCATGTCCATGGCCATGTCATTCGTAATTTCTCATCCTTGGTCAAACCTTTGACTGATATGACACATAAGGGCGCTAACCCATCGATATGGTCCCCGAGGCTAACAATGCTTTTGAGGCCCTGAAGTCTGCCTTCTCGACGGCTCCTATACTGGTGCATCCAAACACTGCTTTGCCATTTACCCTTGAGGTATACGCATCCGAGACAGGGGTAGGGACAGTCCTATCACAGAGAGCGGAGCCTGGCAAACCCCTGATGCCTTGCGTTTTTTTTCTAAAAAGATGACAAAGGCCCAAAGCCTATATGATATAGGGGACCGTGAGTTGCTGGCCATCATCCTTGCACTTCGTGAGTGGCGTCACCTCCTGGAGGGGATAAAGGCTCCTGTATTAATATTAACGGATCACAAGAATCTAACGTACTTATCAGAGGCCAAAAGATTGTCACCTAGACAAGCCAGATGGGCGTTATTCCTGTCTGGATTTAATTTTGTAGTTTTGTACCTACCTGGTTCCAAGAACACTCGAGCTGACGCCTTGTCTAGACAGTTTGGTCCAGAGCGTGAGTTTAAAAGTGAACCCGTTACAATTATCCCTCCTGATCGCATTTTGGCTACTATTCGTACTAGCATTACTTCTCCTCTGGGTGAGGAGATTCTGGCGTCACAAAACAATGCCCCAGTCGAGAAACCCAGTGGGAAACGTTTTGTAGCTGACAATCTCCGCACCAAACTACTGGAGGCCTACCATTCATCCAAAGCAGCCAGGCACATTGGTCGGGACCAACTAATTTGGTCAATTTCACAGCTATTTTGGTGGCCTAGTCTGAGGGCAGATTGTGCAACCTTCGTGGAAGCCTGTTCCGTATGCACCCGTGCCAAGACTCCTAGGCATCTACCTCTAGGACTACTCCAGACTGTTCCTAATGGGGAACGCCCGTGGTCACACATTTTGTTAGACTTTATGGTAGAGTTGCCTAGATCCAAGGGCTGTACAGTCATACTAATGATCGTGGACAGATTCTCAAAGATGGCACATCTTGTTCCGCTTCCGGGACTACTCTCCTCTAAGGAAATGGCTGTGGTATTTGCTAGGGAGGTATTCAGGCTCCACGGAGTACCCAGAGTTGTGGTTTCTGATCGTGGGAGCCAGTTCGTATCAAGGTTTTGGAAGGCCTTTTGTGACCAGATAGGCAAAAGAAAATAGCAGTCTGATGCCCATCACCCCAGACCAATGGTGCTGCGGAAAGAGCCAACCAAGGACTGGAACAATTCTTGCGATGCTTTGCTTCTGACCAACATGACAATTGGGTTGACCTGTTGCCATGGGCGGAGTTTGCCAGGAATTGTGCCATAAACTCTTCATCCGGGAGCTCTCCTTTCCTGATAAATTATGGGTTTTAACCTTCTCTGCTCCCGGATACATTTCGGGCACAGGAAATTCCGGCTCTGGATGAGCATATGGAGCAGATCCGCTCCACATGGGCACAGGTTCAGAATACTTTGCGAAGGTCCTCATATCGATATCAGAGACACGCAGCTCACAGGAGACGCCCTGCTCCGGTCTTTCAGGTGGGAGATGGAGTCTGGTTGGCCACCAAGAACCTTGCACCTGCAAGCGCCATGTCACAAGATGGCTCCACGTTTCATAGGACCCTTCCAGGTGCTCTGTAGAATTCACCCTGTGTCTTATGCCTTAGACCTCCCTAGGAATATGCGCATCCACAATGTGTTTCATGTCTCTCTCCTGAAACCACTGATCTGCAACCGTTACACTTCCGCTCAGGTAGTCCCAGGTCCAGTACGCATTCAGAATCAGGATGAATACGAAATACAAAGCATCCTGGATTCCCGTAGGGTACGGGGGCGCATTCAATATTTTGTCCACTGGAAAGGTTACGGTCCTGAGGAGCATTCATGGGTGTATCAGAATGATATCCACGCTCCTAGATTGTTGCGCAGTTTCCACATGAAATTTCCCAATAAGGTATGGTCTCCTCCGCTGGGGGGAGATCATTGAGTGGGGGCTACTATCACGGTGCCCCGAGATTGCCTCTTGTAGATTTGCCATAGAGCGACATTATTTACTTCCTAGCTGTCGCTCTCGTTGAGTCGCTATTCTTATAGGTCACCATGTCGGTGAGGTCATCACTCCACCCACCTGTCTGGGTTTTTAAACCTCAGCCTGGGTCATTACCTTTGCCCTTTCGTGGTGTACCTGAGCTTATTGCTGTGTTGGTCCATTACTGTTCCTGTGTACTACCTGGCTACGTCTGACTACCAGTTCCGGTTCTGACTCCTGGCTATGTCTGACTATCCGTTCAGGTTCTGACTCCTGGCTACGTCTGATTACCCGTTCCGGCTCTCGCCCCTGGCTACGTCTGACTACCCGTTCCGGCTACGACCACTGGCAACATCTGACTACCCGATTCTGGTTCTGACCATTGGCTGCCTATTGGTGCACTCTTCGTTGTTGCGCTCCTTTACCATACCGTGCCTCTGTTTGGTTTCCGTGTTGCCTCTGCCTTCTGTTCTGCGCTTGCTTCCGTTAGCGGCGCTTGTCGGTCATTCCGTGTGTGTTTGACCTCCCGTGGCCGTCCCGGTTTGTGTGTTGCCTTACCGAGCCTCAGTACTGGCTACCAGCCTATTGTATACCCTATCTGGGTATTGGTGCGCTCTTTTATTCCTGCCGACTGTGTGTGTGGGAGTGCTCTGCACTGCCCTCACATCTAACCGTGTAAGTCCAAGGGTCATTCCGTTTCTGTTCACCTGCCTGGTAAAGGGTGGAAAGGAAAGTGAGTCCACTGTTCCTCCCTGGTCTCGTGAAGGTGTGCCATTCAGCTGTACGCATGGAGTACTCGCACTGTTATTCCATCTACCTGTGTAAGTCCCAGGGCCTTTCCATTATCGCTCATCTTCCTAGGGAAGGGTGAGAAAAGTGAGTTCACTGTTCCTCCCTGGTCTCGTGAAGGTGTGCCACTATCTGCTGCCACTTTGTGTCATTACTATACTACTGTTGTGTCATTTGTTGCCACCAGTCTGTTTCCTTATTTCCTGTCATTATTGTACTTAATAACGTTTTATATTAAGTTCATCTGTACTTGTCAGTGTGTTAATTTCCTAGTCACCCCGTGACACATCTATAACACTCCTTCTCTGAAGCCATGGGTCCCAAATCTCCTTATATTTCACGTACTTAAATTGATTCTAATTGTAAAAATACTTTTCAGAATCACTTTGAAAGTCTATCTGAGACCTAATTTCTGTCCAACTCAGGACTTCATGCTTTTTCCAATATCTAGCTATTCCCAGCTGCACTGCTAGAAATATGTTAACACACAAACATCTATTACTCTTAGTAAGCTCAGAGAAGAAATTTCCACATACATATTACACTAATCCCGCCCATAAGGGCGGTCCAGTTCCTAAATGACAGGCAAGTCCCCCCTGCACAGGAACACCAGCTAACCCCCGACTTACTTTTCGGCCTAGTTGGGCCTCGTCAGTAGGGTTCAGCTGGATTCCCTATGCACTGAGAGCAAGGGGTCCACATCTGGATTACCCTTCACTCTTAGGGAGACCCCCTAAGAGTATTCAAAATAGACATACAGAATGTGAAAGGCTTCTGGGAATGAACAACAGCACAATGGCCTGTTCTACGGCTAGTCACTGCACAGAAGCATCACATTTTAGCTTTCTAGTGCCATTACAAAAGATGGCCCAACTAGGCCAAAATGTATGTTGGGGGTTAGCTGGTATTCCTGTGCAGGGGGGACTTGCCCATCATTTTGGAACTGGACCGCCCTTTTGGGCGGGAGCTGTCTAATATGTATGTGGAAATTTCTCCTCTGTAACGGCACTAGAGAGCTAAAACATGATGCTTCTCGGCAGTGACTAGCCGTAGAACAGGTCATTGTGCTGTTGTTCATTCCCAGAAGCCTCTCACATTCTATATGTTTATTTTGAATACTCTTAGGGGGGTCTCCCTAAGAGTGAAAGGTAATCCAGACATGGAACTTCTCTCAGTGCCTAGGGAATCTAGCTGCACCCTCCTGACGAGGCCCAACTAGGCCAAAATGTATGTCGGGGGGGGTTAGCTGGTGTTCCCTTGCAGGGAGGACTTGCCCATCATTTTGGAAGTGGACTGCCCTTTTGGGTGGGATTAGTCTAATATGAATGTGGAAATTTCTTCTCTGTAATGGCACTAGAGAGCTAAAACGTGATGCTTCTGGACAGTGACTAGCTGTAGGACAGGCCATTGTGCTGTTGTTCATTCCCAGAAGCCTCTCACATTCTATATGTTTATTTGGAACATTTCAAAGACAAGGTCTTGGAGGTGAAGCCTTCCTTTCTCCTCATCAGGCTACCCTAGCCCCGCCCATCCAGTCTGATATGAGACAAGCTCACTAAATAGGACAGCGAGCGAGCAAAAAGGTAAGCTCCTGTGAGCATTAAGACCAAAGATGGACTCCCATGTCCAGCCAATTGAGACTAAGAGAAAAATATTTAACAAGTAACACTAAAATCCTCTTTTCTCTTTTGTCCAGTATGACATACAGGTAACATGGGGATGCATGAACATTAAACTTCAAGAGTGGGATGAAAAAGGAAAGGACCAAGCGCTGGTCCTTTCAGAACTAGGAACAGCCCAAATATATCTGTCAACAGACACTGAGAATAATAGCACATCACACAAGAACAAGAGCCAACCGGGCTCAAACAGTTAAAGAACAGTAAGGCACAGGAAGGATGAGGCCCTTAGACAGGCTGAACTGCCTGAAGGACCTTCCTGCCAAAACTGGCTTCAGTCAAAGCCCGAACATCAGCACAATAATGTTTGTCAAAGGCGTGCATGGACGACCAGGACGCAGACTTGCACAGCTGATCAGCAGAGGCCCAATTTTTGTAGGCCCAGGAGGCCCCAACAGACCTGGTGGAGTGTGCTGCAACACAAAAGGGAACAGGTTTCTTCCAGAGTTCGTAAGCATTGTGAATGGTAGACTTAATTCAGGACGCAATATTAACCTTGGATGGACCATACCTACCCTAGGACCCTCAGGGATGACAAACAAGGCAACAGTCTTATGCAAAGACTCAGTATGGTGCACAAAAAACTTAAGACAGCATACCAGATCGAAAAAGTTGAGATCCCTCTCCTTGTCAGATATGGGGACAGGACAAAATGAAGGCACAACAATCTCCTGATTAATGTGAAACTCAGAGACCACCTTAGGAAGGAATTGCTGGAAGGTACTAAGAACAGCCTTGTCCTTGTGAAAAACTAGGAAAGCAGGCTTGCAAGACAAACCTTGCAAATCAGCAACCTGTGCACAGAGACCACAGCTAGATGAAAGGCCATCTTCCACGTCAGAAGATGTAGAGGAATGGTAGCAAAACAAGACACTCAAAGGGAGGTCACTGAAAAACACCCAAAACCAGGCTGAGGTCCCACTAAGGTGTGGGAGTCTTGTAGGCAGGGAAAGCATGAGCAACCCCCTGAAAGAATACCTTGACATCCGACAGGATGCCAATGTGTCCCTGGAAAAATACAGAGAGCCGAAGTCTGACCTTTCTAGGAACTAAGACTTAGCCCTTGGTTTACACCATCCTGCAAAAAAGGACATGACTACTGGAAGGTCAAACTCCTGTGAAGACAGATCACTGTCAACACAACAAGAATGGAAAAATGGACCAAACCCTGTGGTAGGCCTTAGAAGACACAGGCTTCCTAGCCTGAATCATAGTGGAGATAACCTCAGGGGAGAAGCCTTTTCTCCTCAGGATGAAGGCTTCAGTAGCCATGCCGTCAAAGCCCGATGCTCCACATCCTCCTTCCAGAGGTACCCCTGAAGAAGGAGATCCAGGCTGAGTGGCAGTGGAAACAGATCCCCAATGGAGAGGGAAACCAACTTGAGGGACCATGCCCTCCCGGTCCTATAGGGGCCAATCATGATTACCACCAGACCATCCATTCGAATCTTCTGAAGCACCATGGGGATGAGAGGAATTGGAGGGAAGATGTAAGCCAGATGAAAGAGTTATGGAATCAACAGGACATCCACTGCAAAAGCCAAATGATCCCCCAACGGGAACTCAACATATGAAACTTCCTGTTGTTCCTGGTGGACATCAGGTATATATGAGGAAGACCCCACAGCTGCACAAACAGGTTAAAAATGTCTTGATAGAGCTCCCACTTTCCAGGGTCCACCATTTGTTGACAGAGAAAGTCTGCAGGATGTTGTCTACCCTAGGAATGTGCATGGCGGAAATAGCCGAAACGTGATCCTCTGCCCAAGCCAAAACAGACTTTACCTCTGACCAAGCAAGAACGCTTTTTGTGCCTCCTTGCTTGTTGATGTAGGCCACGGCCGTGGCATTGTCCAACTGGACAGGTCCTGGATGACCCCTCAGCTGAAGGGACCATTTGATGGAGCCTTTAAAGCGGAACTACCACCCAATAATAAAATTTCACCACATAATTGTCCATCTGGCGATTAGCTGCTCAGTAGCGCTAGTCCAGAACAGCTCCTGTCTGCTGGACAGTCCTCCAGAGGAAGCCAGGAATGGTAACCCACCTAATGGGTGAATTGTGACTGCCCATGTCTAAGAGATAAAAAAATAAAATAATCTAAAAACTAAGCAAAAAAGTTCATTGCCTTCACTCTGTAGTGGAACATGTCATACTGGATTGGTGGGGCTAGGGTATGCTCATAAGAAGAAGGGAAGGCTCCACTTCCAAGACCTTGTCTTTGTAATGTTCCAGCCTACTGGGAGGGGAGAGTAGTCTCCCAGTGTTACCTGTATTTCATATTGGATGACAAAGAAAGCAGGTGGGTATGGGGTTTGCACTAGGATTGGGAGCAATATCCCATGCAGCAAGCACTAGGATAAGACAAAGGGCAGAAATATGGGAGTGGGACATATACTGGTTTTTGGAAAAGGGCTTGCAGAGGTGGAAGGGGGTAAACTCTGGAGAAGAGTGTAAGAGCAGACAGGTGTGATGGGGAGGAGAAAGGGGGAGATGTGGATGTAGTTTGAAAAGTCATGAGGAGAGCAGAAGCTAAGAAGAATCCTAGGGAGCACTGAATATATAACAACAAAGTAAACAGAAAAAATGTGCATATGGTAAGTTCGAATCTGATGCCAAAGAAAAAAAAATGTCTTTGTTGATGATCTTCCCACAGGTGCTCTTTACAGGTAATGCAGGAGTTCTGGTGTCTTCTGTGTTGCCTTTGTTGTTGAACTCATTTGTTTAACACTTGAACGCACTTAAGAAGGGCACCAATGCTCTACCCCCAGCCAAATGAACACCTTGACATCAGGAAGAGTGGAAATAAGCCTCTGGAAAAACACTGAAATAGCAGAAATTTGAACCCTCAAGGAACTCTAGCTGAGTCCTTTGTTCACACCATCCTTGAGAAACTAGAGACCCACCAGTAGGTTAAAGTCCTGTGAAGACAAGTTCCTGTCCACACACCAGGACTGAAAAATGGACAAAACCCTATGGTATGCCTTAAAGGAAACAGGCTTCTTAGCCTGGATTATAGTAGAAATGACCTCCGGGGAGAAGCCCTTTCTTATAAAGATGTGGGCTTCAAATGCCAGGCCATCAAAGCCAGCTTTTCCACATCCTCTTTCCAAAGGTAGCCCTAAAGGAGGAGGTCCAGTCTCAGCAGCAATGGATCCCAAATGGAAATGCTCCCCAGTTCCTCAAACTACACCACCTTGATCCAATAAGGAGCAGCCAGAAAAATGGTTGAACCTTCCATCCTGATCTTCTAGAGTACCCTGGGAATGAGAGGAATCGGAGGAAAGACATAAGCAAGGTGGAAGTGCCACGGAATCAACAGTAAGTCTGTGGCAAAGGCCAAAGAGTCTCCCCAGCAGGAGGGGAAGACCAGAACCTTCCTTGTAGCCATCAGATTGATCAGCAGCTGTACCCACCATAGCCGAATCAGGTGGAACACTTCCAAATGGAGTTCCCACTCTCCTGGATCTACATCTTGGAGACTTAGAAAGTCTGATTTTATACCCCTGGAATTTGAATGGCGGGTATGGCTGGAACATGGGCTTTTGTCCAGCCAAGAATGTACTTCACCTCATACCAGGTCGATAGCTCCCCTGACAGTTGATATAAGCCACAACCATGGCATTGACTTACTGGACTCATACTGGGTGACCTTTCAACTGAGAGGTCAGTACACCAGAGAGAGACTGATTGCCTTGAGCTTCAGAGATTCCACAACAGTCAACCTGCCCTGGATCCCAGTGACTCAGCACCACACCCCAACAGCTAAGGCTGGCATCAATCATAACCAGAGTCCACTGCGGGATTGCAAATTGCCTCCCCAGCTCCAGGTGGTGCAGTTGCAACCACACTGCAGATCCTGTCTGATTTCTGAAGAGAGACACATCTGCCCATCCAGAAGAGCCGCATTCGAGTGCCACGTCTGGAAGACAAGTCTCTGAAGCTCATTGGTCTGCTGCTGAGAGTAAAGAACCACTTCTAGGGTAGACACCAGGCACCTTTATGTGCTTTGTTCCTGGCGGAAACATAATAACAAAGACCTTCCCCCGGCAGGTGTCGAACCTCATGCCTAGTAATATCAGCTCCTGGGACTGCACAGGAGAAGATTTTAACATGTTCAGAACCCACCAGGGTGGATCAGGATTCAAGCACAGTCTTGGATGTGCTGGGCCAAGAACTCCTCTGAAGAAGCCTTGATCAAAAGATCATCCGGATACGGAGTCATGTAAAGTCCCTAGGTGTGAATGAAGGCTGTTAAGCCCCCCATGACCCAAAGGAGCGGAGGCTAGGCCAAAAGACAGAGCGATGAACTGGTTCTCAGAGCCTAAGGCAAAACACAGTGTTGGCTGTCTGGGTGTATCGGGATGTGTAGGTACGCATACTTAAGGTCCAGAGATGCAAGATACTGCCCCAGGCACATCGCTGCAATGACAGAATGCAAGGATTCCATCTTGAAGTGTGTAGTCTTCACATACATTTTGAGACCCTTGAGGTCCAGAATGGGATGGCAGCCGCCATCCTTCTTTGTAAACCATAAACAGGTAGGAATAGAAACCTGAACCTTGCGCTTGGGGAGGTACTGGAGCCAGAACCTTCTTGCCGGCAGTGACTGTACACATCCCAGAACAAGTGTAACTTGGCCAGCACAGTAGGGACTCTGGACGTGTAGAGATGAAAAGGATGAAGGATTCTGTACTCTTCTGAAATTACCTGCAAAACTCACTGGTCCACAAGAGAGGCTTCCAGGTGTCATGAAAAAAAAAAAGAAGATGCCCACCTACGGGAACCTGAGGACCAGGATTCCATGAATCATGGGGAAGATGGCTTGCCAGACATTGCTCTTGAAAATGCCTGTGTTTGGAAGGGACAAAAATATGCAGGTTACTCACCATAGTAGGATGCTTGGCGGGCATCTGAGGCCACAAAGTGCTCGTCCCCAGTAGCATAGCTAATAATCTGTTTTAGCTCAGGTCCAGACAGGGACTTGCCCTGAAAGTGTAAGGAAACCAGTGACTTCTTGGAAGATTTGTCCGCAGAACAAATCTTAAGCCACAAGGTGAGTAGCCCAGTAACAGAGAAGGTTGAGGCTTTAGCAGAAAGTCTGACCACCTCAAACAAGGCCTCTGAAATGTAAATATTGGCCTCCTTCATATTGGCCAAAAAGACCAACAATTCCTCCTTGGAAGCATCTGCCCGGAGAGCTTCCATTATCTATTCACCCCAAACAGCAACAGCCCTGTTAACCCAGGCAGTGGCAAAAATAGGCATCAACGCAGCCCCAGTGGCCAAGTAAAGAGGATTTTAGTCTTACCTGTTAAATCCTTTACACTTAGTCCATATAGTTTACAGGTAACTCTGGGAAGGCAACCGCCCCTTTAAATAGGCAATAACAATTCTTGGAAAGAATGCAGGGTGGAGCCTTCCTTCCCTCCTTAGCAGGTCACCAGCCAATCCCCAACCAGTTAGATTTTAGACACTAACCTATTGACTAGGTAGCAAGAAGGAAAAATAAGACTCCTGCGAGCATGAACCCAAAGTAACTCCCACGTTCAGTCACAGGAGAACCAAGTATGGTCCCTTGAAAGGGTGAGAGACCTGTAAGCTATATGGACTAAGAGAAAAGGATTTAACTGGTAAGAACCTATTTTTGTTTCGTCCAATATAGCTTACAGGTAACTCTGGGATGTACCAATATTGAGTTTTCCAGTGGCGGGAAAGAAGGCAAGGACCAGACGTCAGTCCCCAAAGACACCAGAGCTCATATGGACTAATCAGATCATAGGATAGCCTGTAATGCACAGACGACCAAATAGCTGCCTTGCACAGCTGATCTACAGAGGCCTGATTCTTATATGCCCAAAAGGCCCCAAAAGACCTGATGGAATGGGCCGTGATACGAAAAAGGAACAGGCTTCTTCCTGAGTTCATAAGCCTTACGAATGGTAGACTTGATCCAAGAAGCAATAGTGAACTTGGATGCAGCCTTACCAGCCATTGGACCCTCAGAGATGATCAAAAAGTGCATCAGTCTGGCGAACAGACTCAGTATGGTGCATATAGAACTTAAGGCAGCGCACCACATCTAACACCAGTTTCACCTTAGGAAGAAATTCCTGGGAGGTGCGAAGAACCGCCATCGCCAAGAAGAAAGCCATTTTCCAAGTCAGGAGACAAAGAGGAATGGTAGCCAAGGACTCAAAGGGAGGGAGCTGCAAGACGTCCAATTTGAGATTAAGGATAGACTGAATAGTGGGATGCTTAAAGGCAGGGTAAGCATGAGCAACGCCCTGAAGAAAACCTTGACAACCAGAAGGATGGCAATGCATCTCTAAAAAAAAAAAAAAAAAAAAAAAAAAAAAAGACAGAAAGAGCAGAAAGACTGAACTTCCAAAGAACTCAGGCTAAGGCCCTTGTTTACACCATCCTGTAAAAAGGACAGGACAGTCGGAAGATCAAACTCTTGTGAGGACAGAGCCCTATCCACACAGTAAGAGTGGAAAATAGATCAAATTCTGTGGTAGGACTTAGAGGAAATAGGCTTCTGAGGGCGAAGCATAGTGGCCACCACCGCATTAAAGAAACCCTTCTTCCTCAATATTGAGGATTCAACTGCCATGCCATCAAATCCAGATGCTCCATGTTCTCTTTCCACAGGTAGCCCTGTAAAAGGAGATCCGGTCTGCGTGGAAGCCGAAACTGCTCAGACACAGACAGGTCCAGAAGCTCCGGAAACCAAGGTTGCAAGGGCCAATACGGAGCAACGAGAATGACCACAGTTCTCTCCATTCGTAATTTCCTCAGGACCCTGGGAATCTGGGGAAGAGGAGGAAAAATGTAGGCTACAGGAAACTGACAAGGAATCGAAATAGCATCCACTGTGAGAGCCAGAGGATCCCTCCATAGGAAATAAAATGTTGGACCCTTCCTGTTGTCCCTGGTCGCCATTAGGTCGATCCACGGGAGTCCCCATTTCTGGACGATGAGGTCAAACACCTCCCAGTGAACTTTCCATTCCCCGTTGTCTACCGTGTGTCGACTTAAAACGTCGGCTACGCCTGGAATATGAACTGCGGAGATGGAAGGAACAAGTTCTTCTGCCCAGGTGAAAATAGCCTTGACCTCCATCCAAGCTGCGAGACTTCTTGTTCCGCCTTGCTTGTTGATGTAAGGCACAGCCGTGGCGTTGTTGGACTGGACGTGAAATGGACAGCAGTTTAGATTATACGGCCAGTATCATAGAGCATCAATGTTCCAGGACATTGATGGGTAGGAGAGACTCCTCAGCTGACCACCGACCCTGTGCATTCAGGTGACCCAGAACCGCTCCCTAACTGGATAGGGTCACCGTCATCCAGAATGGAACTAGAAAGAGTTTGCTCTTCCTCAGGTTGGGAAGATCTTGCCACAGCTCCACTTGTAAGGGGAGATAAACCGATAGCTGCAGGAGATCTGGATTCGCTTTGCAAACCTGGATCACAAACCTCTGACGTTCCCTCGTGTGCGCCATCGCAAACGGTAATGCCTCTATGGTGGAAATCAGCTTCCCCATGAGAGAGGTCAACTTCTTGGCTGGGATGAAGTCACAAGACAGGACTGAGGAGACCTTGCTGGTGATCTGTTGAACCACTTCGTCCGTCAGAAAAACCATGCCCTTCAGGGTGTTTAACAGAAGACCCAGAAAGACCAACTTCTGTGAAGGAATCAGGTCCGACTTGTCCATGTTCAGGATCCAGCCGTGACAAGTGATGGCAAGGAAACAGTGCCAAACCTGTTTTTGAAAGAGTTCCATAGACGGGGCCTTCGAGAGCATGTTGTCCATGTACGGAGTGACACAGATGCCCTTCTCGTGCATAACAGAAATCAATGCACCCAGGACGTGAGTGAATACCTGAGGGGCTGAGGTCAGACCATAGGGGAGAGCAGAAAACTGACAGTGCCCCATGTCGCAAGCGAACCTGAGGTACTGCCGGTCCTCTGGATGAATAGCAATGTGCAGATAGGCATCTTGGAGGTCCAAGGAGGCCAGAAATTCTCGAGGGCACATCGTCGCAATCGCAGACTTCACAGACTCTTGGTGATAGTAAGTCTTGACCACAAAGGAATTGAGATCCTAGAGGTCCAGGATAGGATGGCAGCACCCCTCCTTTTTGGATACATCAAATAGGGTGGAATAGAAGCAGGAACGTATTTATGGGTCGGGAACGGGTTCCAGGACTTCCTTGTCCAAAGGTGTTTGGATGGCCCCATTGAAAAGACTAAGCTTTTCCAGTCCCTGAGGAGTGTGAGAATGGAAAAACCTGAAGGGAGGAAGAAAGGTGAAGGGAATCCTGTACCCTTCGGGACATCACCAGTAAAACCCACGGATCCGCCACTGTGTCAGGGCAGATGGCCACCCACTGGTGCGTGGGGTCTGGGGTTCAGCGAGTCATGCCAAAGATTTGGAGGGTTTGGTGGAGGACTGCTTAGGTTTCCACTGTTGTTTGGGCTTGGTGGAGGAGCGTGGAGCCTGAGGAACCACTCGGGCCATGCCACAAGCCTCAGTCTTGTAGGAACGAGAAAGACTGTCTGCGGAGTTGAGACTTCTTCTTGGGAACCAAGGGCAACAAAGTGCTCATACCACCAGTAGCCTCACTAATGAGATTCTTCAACTCAGGCCCAAAGAGTGAAGTGCCCAAAAAGGGAAGAGAAATCAAGGATTTCTTGGAAATCGAATCTGCAGTCCAGATTTTAAGCCAGAGGGCCCGTCTGGCTGCCATAGACAGGGCAGAGGCTCTAGCCTCTAACTGGATAGCATCAAAAATAGCTTCAGTAACATAATGCTGAGCTTCAGAAATGTTAGCCAAGAGCTGCAGCAAGTCAGCCATGGGGGTTCCCTGATGAAAAGCACCAGTAAGTTGTTCCATCCACACAAAGCAATGGCCCTATTTCTCCAAGCAGAAGCGAAGGTGGATCGCAGAGATGCTCCTATAGTCGCAACGGTAGCTTTTAGAAAAGTTTCAAGCCTCCTGTCAGTCAAATCCTTGAGAGCAGAAGCATCTGCCACAGGCAGAGCTGTGGATTTAGAAAGCCTAGAAATAGGGGCATCCACCTTAGGGGGGGAGGCCCATTGAGCTAAGGCCACCTCAAAGAAGGGGTACAGCTTGGCAAACTTCTTAGGCAAGGACAAACGCTTGTCAGGGGTCTTCCACTCATCTAGAACAACTTGATCAAGAGTGGGATTAGGTGGAAAAACAGTGCGCTGTTTCTTGGGCTGCTGGAAAACATCAGAAGTAGTCTCAGGGTCCTCAGAAACAGGGGGAATGTTCAGGGCATTGAGGACTGCCTTAATAAGACCATCAGCAGAGGGCTCAGGATCAGTCACAAAAGGGTACCCAAAGAATTGGGAGCAAACTCCATCAGAGAATTCACCCTCATCTGAATCCACTAACAATTCCTCCTCAGAGGAATCTGACACATCAGGTATACCCTTAGGTTTAGGTGCTAAAGACCTGAATAACACAGGGGGCTTCCAAGCCTGGAGGACCTCTTGTAGGTGCAGGGGAAACCGTGACAGAGTAGTGTTTAACTCCTGCACCCAAGGTGGCTCTGGAACATGGTTGGTAGGCCCTGGCACAGAAGCAGGGGCCACAGCTCATGAAGGGAATAAATGACTTGAGTATTCTCTAGGAAGCCCTGACTGACATGAGGAGCAATGCGCAGTGAGTGTCACAGACACCCCAGTATCCTTAGTCTTAGGTCAAGCCCCAGGTCCCAAAGGGTCTGACATCCTAACAGGATATAAAGTGTCTGAAAGTATGAAGAATAACCCAAATACTGTGTCTCAGATTAAAATTTCCCCCAGAAAGAGTAAAAATACACTTAACTGGCAAGTGAAGGGTTAATCTGCTGAGGAGAGAGGAAGGATCCAAGACCTGCGGAGGATACTCATGAATGGGAAGGATAGAAAATGGCGTCCGAATTTGGATTCAATCAGAAAATAGCCCGCAAAACGGCGTTCATGGGAAATGGAGTTTCAAAATACCCCAAAATAGTGCTCGAAGCCCCCTGAGCACCCCAAGACACTCAGAAGATAAACTGGATTGTAGGACAAGGGTAGACAAGAAGAATGAGCCATCTCTGAACGCGGTTGCAGATATATGTCCCAAGAAAGAAAGTCCCATAGAGGTGAATGGAGCATTACCATAAAGGCGGCGTACTTAAATAAGAAATTTTTAACAAAGTGTGTCCAAGGGTTACAAACACATAGTAAGCACAAGAATAAAGCTAGAAAGCACTAAGCCCAAAGGGAAAAGGCCCTTCAAATCGCTCAACATGGCAAACGAGGGGTTAAATTACCACAAAAACCCAAATGTTCCAAAAACCCAACGGACAAACATATAAAACCAATGAGTGCAGGAGTATATGTGTAGGAACTCCTAAAGGAGACCCCTGTGCGGAGGGGAATCAGTGGGACAAGTGGACCTCAGCACTCAAAGGGTTGCTCACCTTTTTTGCAAGTCTTCTGTCTTCAGACTATCATTAATAAAGAAGCCTCAGGGGGCTTCTCCTAGGGAAAAGACATAGCACGCAAGGTTTTACCCCAGGACTGAAAGTAAACAGCACCTGTTAATTGAGAAATCCACCATTGAGAAGTCAGTAATGGTAATCCGCCTTATGGGAGATTTCTACACCCCATATCTAACAGAAAGCAATAAATTTAACTAAAAACTAAGCAGAACAGTTCTCTTGCATTTCCTGTTCAAGGAACAAATCTAACTGATTGGGGATTTGCTGGTGACCAGCTAAGGAGGGAAGGAAGGCTCCACCCTGCATTCTTTCCAAGAATTGTTCCTGCCTACTTAAAAGAATGGTCGTCTTCCCAGAGTTATCTGCAAACTATATTGGACGACAGCGAAATTAGGATACTATAAAGTTTCTTATCCACCACAACTTTGAGTCCTATTGCATTCACCAAAGGCAGAGCAGTGGACTTGGCTAGCGTGGAGATTGGGGGATTCACGGAAGGGGGAGAGGCACAATGCGCTAAAGCCGTCCCTGAAAAGGGGTACAGCCAACGAAACCTCTTATTAATAGACAACCTCTTATCAGGGGTCTTCCACTCATCCAGAGGAATCTGATCAAGAGTGGCATGGGGGGGGCAGTAGAAGATTTCCTACTTTTCTGGAAGACATCCACTGAGGATGCCCCCACATCAGGGGTGTCAGTGACCTGAAGGGTCTCCAGAACAGCCCTGAAAAGCCCTTCAGCTGAGGGAACGGAGACCGCCTCATAAGAGTCCCCATAGGAGCAGGAAGAATCCATATCTTCATATTCCCCTTCCTCACGTTCCCCCCCAGAAAATTACTTCTCAGAGGAGGCCCCAATGAGCACAGGCATACTCTGAGGTCTAGGGGCCACATATTGAAAAGTAGTAGGGGGTTTCCAAGAATGAAAAACCACTTGGATGGAGTGAGGAAATTGGGCCATGGTGGACAACAATGATTTGGTCCGAGCTGGCTCTTGTTCAGCTCTGGAGGGGACCAGCAGAGTAGTAGGGGCCACAGCATAGGAGGGGGCCAAGAGATTCAGAATACTCTATAGGGAGCCCTGTTTGACATAAGAAACAGTAAGCAAGGGGGGGTCAGTGATGTGCCCAAGTCCATAGTCTTAGGTCTAACGCGATGTCCCTAGAATCTGACACCCTGACAGAAGTAATATCTAAAACTAGTATAAATCACTAGCAACAGTTCCCCAGACTAATACTGGGGAGGCACCGGCTCCAGGACATATTAGTCCAAAGCTCCAGAGGTATAGACATTCACACAGTGTCAGAATAACCAACTGTACAGTAAATCACCCAATTGTGGTGTGTAAGATTAATATTTCACCCCAGAAATGCTAAATATAGACTTATCTGGCAGGCGAAGGGTTAATCTGCAGAGGAGAAAAGGAGAGTCCAAGCCCTGTGTAGGATACTCATTGAGAAAAGTCCCCAAAATGGCTGCCGCGACGGGAGCCAATCAGAAATTAGGAGTGAAGAAAGCGCTCATGGGAAATGTAGTTTTTCCCAAAAAGTACCCCAAAACAGTGCCCGAAGCCCCCCAACACACTTGAACTATAAACCGGATGATAGAGCAAGGGTAGACAATTAAAATGAGCCCTCTCTGAAGTTGCTGTGTGAAGCGGTTGCAGAGATACATCCCAAACAGTGTTGTCCCATAGAAAGTAAATGGAGCAATGGCGTCTATGCGGTAAAGCGTGCCTTAAAGGCGCAGTACACAATTTTAACAAAAATTAAACTACAAGTTAAAAACATGAAAAACATACAGGAAACATGTGTGCATACTGAGAAAACACTAACCCAGTATGGAAACATGTCAAACCAGCAGACAAAGGGCTAAGTTACCACATAAACCTGCTCCAAAAACCCAACAGACATACACATATATACCCAATGAGTGCAGGAGTGCGCAATGAGAACTCCCAAGTACAAGCCCAGCAAATGGGCACTGTGGGACAAGTGGACCTGCAGCACTCAAAGGGTAGCTCACCTTTCCTGCAGAAATTCTGTCTTCAGATTACCATGCAGCAAGAAATTATCTCAGTGGGTAATCCCTGGGGAAGCACTTGTACCCAAGATTTTCCCCCTCAGGGCTTAAGGTCCACCAAAAAGCACCTGGATACTGAGCTAGCCACATTGGAGGGCATTTGTCAGTCATGGTAATCCGCCTAATGGTGGTATTCCATATCTGAGAGAAAAATAAAAAAAAACTAAAACTAACAACGAATGTTCTCCACCTGGTGTTGTTGCACCAAAGAAACAAACAATTCTGGAGATAGCTGGCTGGGCTGCAGCCTGAGAGGTAAGGGAGGCTCCACCCCCTGCATACATTTAGAGAATGTTCCTGCCTACTTAAAGGGGCAGATGACTCCCAGAGTTACCAGTAACCTGTATTGGACGACAGAGAAATCAAGATTCTACCCCTCAGGGCTTAAGGTCCACAAATAGCACCTGGATACTGAGCTAGCCACATCTAATGGCATTGTCTGTCATGGTAATGCACCTAATTGTGGCATTCCATATCTAACAGAAAAATAAAAAAAGATTATAAAACTATACCAGAACTGTTCTCAGCCTGGTGTTGTCTTCACCGAGGAACAAATCTTTCTGGAGCGGATTGGCTAGCTGCAGTCAACGAGGGAAGGGAGGCTCCACCCCCTGCATACACTTTGAGAATTGTTCCTGCCTAATAAGGGTGGGGGGGTCGCCTCCCAGAGTTCCCAGTAACCTGTATTGGACGAGAAATGTGGCTCTTAATATGTTTAACCCCACTGTGGGTAAGAGGAGCATTTTATTAGCCCACCATTTTCAAGGGAGTAATAGATGGGTTTAGTAAATAGGTAATCTAATGTGTATATTTAATGATTTTGTTTGGGTTCTTTCACATTTTAACACTGCTGTAGCCCGTAACGGTATAGTAGCATTTTACTGTCTTGTTTAAATTATTTTAAACAGCACAGGGAGCCGGCGGGGCTTTCCTTACATAGCTAATCTCATTCAGCCTGATGAATATTGTTTATTATAAAGAAATATAAACAGATCTGACAGATAGACAAACCTACGGATAAATTCATAGATAGTACAACATGATAGATACTACATGGGATGCCCAAAAACCATAGAGGCCATTATCACAACTGGGCAGAAGCTCATGTACCAGCCCTCTCCACCACTGGAGAACCATTTTGCATTTATGGGAATATAAGCCCCAGTGAAATCAACAGGGATTTTCATTTGACCCCTATGGGGCAGATGATTTGTCCTAGAACTGCTCATCTTCAGCTTCCTAAACATGGCTCTTACTATTGCTCTTCCTAAAACTCAGAATAATATGCTGTAAATAGAACTTGTTGTATTCAAACTGTTCTGGAGAAAATCCAAATTCCTTGGTAGTTCATTCATAACTATATTTAATGTTTTGTTACTTGGTGCTTGAAAAAGTAGTGGTTTGAAAACTCTGCAATTTGCTAAACTATTATTCTTGCCCAATAAAATATTTTACCAACTTTGACAAAATTGCTTATTTTCCAGCTCATTATAGCAATCAAAAAATTGGTGAACTGTATCATAGTTTCAGCTGTCTCTGAAGCAGGGTTATTGTATAAAAAAGTATGTATATGCCTTCCTTTACAAAGTACTAAAATTCCTAGCTGGCATCTAAACACTCGGTCTCCAAAGGTATTTACAAGAAACATTGCTTGGTTTGAATGCCCTTTTTAATTTCATTATAGATTTACAAAAGATTGTAGACTCCCAACATTACCAATGACCTGCATAGCTATTTTTGATCACTGAATAGAGGGATCAGGAATGGTATCACTGGATAATGTCAGCTGAAAATTAAATAGGAAAACAATATAGGTAGCATGTCACAGTGTTGATTTATACAACGGCAAGAGGCTAAAGGATATAAATATATTTACTCTAAGGGCCCAAGGGGCCCAGCCTCTCTGTACCTTCTTTGTAGACTTGTAGTGTGGCCAAGCGGACAGTGGTAGAGGAGCTTCTGATCCTCTACCCAGTCTGACAAGAAGCTGCTCGTTGCGCAACAAGGAGGTGACTGGTAGCTATGGACTGGGAGCACTGTGCAGTGCTGCTCTCCTGCTGGTCCCCCAGAGCCCGCACCCCCCCCCCCAGGGCGGTGCACCTAGGGCTTGGGAGGATTTCTATGTTAACTGTCCCCCCTGCATGATTTCCTTGGGGGGGGGGGTGTCCCCCCCATCCCCCTGGTTTCTACGCCCTTGAAACCAGATCATTCAATTAATTACATCCACTTGTGCATTCAACATCTTACAAGCAGCCGACAGGGGTCATTGGAGGACAGAAGATGGTGCAAGTTAAACAGACTGTGTTCATTACCAATTTTCTACATCAGCACAAAGGACTAAGGACAGAAAAAGGCATCAAGATCTGAACACATTGCAGTCCTTCATGGTCAGAAGAGGTATATTGTAAGAGTGATACTAGATATATATTGTATTGCTTTTATTATGGACTCTTAATACTAGTGGCAGTTATTTAGATTTGTCCATTGGACTTTACTGGACATAATATCGGGATATTGTATATCTATGCCTATATGAGTTTTGTATTATGGTGGTGAAGGTGATATGTGGCACACTAACCCTATCATCACTAATTACTAACACACTAACCCTATCATCACTAATTACAGCAGCAGCAAACACCACAATGTCACTGCTGGTGGTGGCAGTGATGCCCAACCCCCTTTGCATCTCTTTCTCCCATAAAGCCCTCATGTTCTCCTCCACACCAGCTGCTCCACCGTCATGCTCACTCTCATCAAGACCCCCACCAGCCTTTAGCTGCTCTACGGTACTGGGCCTGCTTGGTGATGACAAGTGTGGCTGAGGGTCTCAGGCTGACACCCTTACCATTTCCTCCTCCTCAGAAGTAAAAAGCCCACTGGTAGATGTAGCCTCAGGAACAGGCAGCTGACCTCTGCTGCTCACACAGCTACCTAGTTCTGACTTCTTTAAAATGTGACCCCAGATCCCAAGGAACAATGCAGGAGATGCAGCATCACTGGGTTTTGGGAATGTGGGTTCCCAGCCACTTTAGCACTGGTGGTGCCACTGCTAGGGATATTTAATTCCTTCTCTTCCTCAGTGTCACTAACCTCAGGGACAATCCAGCTAGGTGGTGGTCACAGCATTATGAACCACTTAATTTAATAGTTTATTTCAATTTATTTGTTTTCCTCTCTTTCTGTCTCCTTCCACTCTTCTTGTCTTCTAAAATACGCCACACTACAGTGCTGGAAATTATGGGTTTTGATAGTATAGCATAGTAGGCGGAAAGTTTCATCATACTGTATAGCATAGGCAGGAAACGGAACCATTCTTGTGAAATTTTCTGTGCTCTTAGCAAAAAGGCAGAAAATCTATAAAGTTTCTCTCTGGGTGAAATTTCATGTGGAAAAAGCATAAAACCATGTGTTTCCCCCCGAGATAAAAAAACGGGACTTGTCGCCCATCCCTACTAATCAGGCATGAAGGGGAAGTAAGGATAAAGAAGGATGAGTGCATACAGCACTGCTGAATTAGTTGGCGCTATATAAATAAAGAATAATAAGAATAATATTCACCACAATTAGTGGAGAAGAGAACCTAGTGGAATACAAAATAGGACTATGGCACTCAAAGGGTTACTCACCAGTCTTCTGTCTTCAGGCTCCTATCTAGATAGAGCTGAACCTCAAGGAGAGCAGTGGGGAACAGACATATTATAAAGTCAACCTCCACAGGGAAATGGTCCATAGAAACTCCTGTGACCTGGGCAATTCCAACTCCAGGAAAGATAGTGATGGAAGCCTACCTAATGGGGGATTATACAACCCCTTATCTAAGGACAAAATAATAAAATAAAACTAAAATCTAAGAGAAGTGCCAGCTGCTCTCCTTTCTGCTTAACAGAGCACATGAATCTGTGAAATGACGGCAGGGTCCTCATGGAGGAGAGCGCTCAGCCCCATGCTTCCTGTGTTCCATATTGGAAGTAAGACTAAAGTGCAGTAACAATTCAAGGGGTAATATTTTTAATAAAGAGCACAAATGCAAAGAATAATAAAATGTGCACATTACTAACATCTCAGACTTACCATTAAGTTGCATGCCATTGTAACTTCTAGGAAAGGGCTTTAATATTGCTGATCTGCGATAAACAATATGAGTTCTACCATTTTCTTCTTCTATGGTGTCTTTATCCAGTGGCTCTATGAAAAATTCATCCTTGTCTGTACGAATCATGCCAGCCTAAAAGTAGAGCATTAAACAAATAGCATATTTTTAAATGTTTCTTGAAGAAACCAAACCATTCTATGTGTTATAGTATGTCATGTAATATTTTCATTAGTGAAAATGTATAATATATATAAATAATAACAATTCTAGGAAATAGAACATCAAATACAATAAGTAATAATTACCAGTATCCATTTATACTGGTACTTTTCAATGTGAGGACTTGCAGAAGAACAAAATGTGTATATCATGAATTAATTCCACAGAAAAAGGCACAGAAAAAAGGCACAGAGAAAAGCCCTAGTGGCAAAATAAATTAAATTTACTCAATGCTTGCAAATAATACAATAATATTCACTGACTGCTCAGTCTTAAAGGGATAGTAATGTCTTTGTAAAACAAAAGGAAATATTGTAGCTATTAAAAAAAAAAAAAACTAAATGACCCCAGTGCCATCTCTCAAACCTTTATGGATTGAGAGACAACATTTTAAATCCCCCCACCACTGATGTCAGCTGTAAAGCTGAAAGCAAGAGATTTGTGTCGGCCAACTTGAGGCGGCTCTTCAGCAGAGCCAAAATACGGAAATCTAAAAATAAATACTTCATTGGAATGGTCTACAAAGTGTGCTTGCAAACCAGGCACACCTTGTAGACTGTTCCAATGAAGTATCTCTTTTTAGATTTCGGTATTTTGGCTCTGCTGAAGAGCCGCCTGCCTGTCCCAGGACCAGGGTCTCCTGCTGTCAGCTTACAGCGGACGTCAGGGAAAGGGGAGGGAGGGGGGAACTTTAAAACTGTATAGATCTCAAACCATAAAGGTTTGAGAGATGGCACTAGGATCAGTTAGTTTATTTTTTTTCCCCTTTGTTTTACAATGACATTACTAACCCTTTAAACCGTTTAAACATAGGAAGAGACCAATAATCAGAAATGACTGCAAGAAAGAAAGAAAATTGTCATCTAAACTAACGTGAAGATCAACACTAGCCAGCTATTGAAAGACTTTTGAATTAGCACCGTCCAATCACTTTAGTGTGCTTCAAGACCTCCCAGACAATCATGTCAAACCACTATGAAAATGTTATTGAGATTATAGCAGACACTACCCATGCCCTTGCATCTACTGTGAAACAAGAAAAAACAACAACAATATCAAAAGAAACTTGCTATGATGAACTAAAGTAAAAGGGCAAGATTCGAAACAGCGTAGAATATATAAAAATGTGCAAGACCATAAGGAAGCTGGTGAGTTAGCTCAGTGGTAATGCCCTGACTGAAAAGCCTGCTCACAACTCAAGGGTGCAAGTTCGATTCCCGACATGGTCAACTCTTCATCCTCCCAAGATCGATAATTGAGTACCATTGATTGGGTAACAATAACATCTATTATTCAGCTGCCGATTTGGTTAATTTCGAGAGTGTGCGCTAAAAGCTCGTTGAGTCCCACTGGGAGAAAGGAGTTCATACAAATACTAGTTGTTATTATTAATATAAAAGAAGACTGTTCATTGTTTAGCTCATAAAAAGGAAACTGGAAGAAAAGCAAGGTCTAAAGGAAGCAAGACAAAATATGGCCACACTTAGGAGACAAATGTTTGCATTAAAGCTTGAATATGGTACAACAGCAAATAGTAAGAGAGTGGAAGAACTTTATTCAAACCTGCACTATTAGGAACCATTTTTTTAACAGAGTAGCGGAAAAAGAAAGGATGCTGAAGACAACAAAGTATTGTAGTGTTGTTTATCTTGTCAGGAAATGACCACAAGAGAGGTGGAGAAAGAAATAAGAAATAATAGACACCTAAGATTTGCCAGTGGTCTGGACTCACACTGTGAGGAGGGGTTCGCTGGAGATGACAATGGAATGAGGAATCAATGAGCAGTGGTAGAACCACAAAAGAAAGCGGATATTTTACCTAAACAACAGGTGTTCAACTAATTGTCCTGAGACAATAACTGTTCCTCTACAAGAGAATCCACTGAATTGTGAGTTTGGATGTTGGGTATATAATGAAAAGATGAATATCTGGTTGCAGTTTGAATACTGATGTATACTAATATATCCTCAGCATAAGGATTTCTTCATAATTTGTGAACTTTGAAGGTCTCATTATCTAATTACTGATTTTTTTTTTTTTTTTTTGCATTCTGCTGATACCCCTAGGTACCAGGGCTCACTGAATATTCATAATATATTTTTCAAGTGTACATTTTTATCATCATCATAAACTTTGTATCCTCCCATTTTAAACATTTCGATGTGTACATTTCTTCTTTTGGCAATTAGTAAGCTTGGCCTCCTTTTCTCAGATTTATCTGGTGACTTTAGATGGGATTATATTTCATACAGTATTCTGAGCTTTACTGGAAATTGAGCCGGCATTTGGTTCCTCTGTCAGCTCCCAACTATATGGTGTGAGGCCTGGGGCACAATCTTACCTGGTTGGATTTATCGGTCCGGTGTTCGTGTGGCAATATACCACATGATAAATATATTTAGGAACTGTTGCTTATTTCATCATTTGCTTTAGACCGCATGTAGGGTATTACTTCGTGTGGGTTTTTTCAATTTGTATGACATTTGTGTATTACTTTTGGGTCTGTCTTCTGAATGAGAGACTTGAGGATTGGGCATTCCGAACATTGGTATATTTCTTAACACTGCATGTGTGCCATCTGGTTGCTTCTATTAGGTCTACCTATCAGGGTTTTTCAGATGGATGGATCGCGTGGGGTTCCTAGATATGTCTCACTGCGAATGGGTGATTTATCCTGGATTCGATTTTGCCAGCACTCTTAATTCCCTTCCAGGAGAACAATATATTTATCTGACCTTTATTTGGTTAAAGGAATCTTGCATTATTTCATTTAATGTTTATTTTATTAGTCTTCTAAAAATAAACTTATTGTCTATTTTATCTTTGGTGTAAATACTTGTTTCTATACATATCTGTGTAGCGCTCGATAGGTTTGTTTTTTTGTTTTTTGTATTTTAAAAAGGGAGCACATATCTGTAGCTGCTAACAGATCTGCCAGACCTGCATGTTTGCCATTGTTGCGCCACAATTGGATTTAGATACCAATATATGAAAATGCAACTGACTATAGGTCAATTCTGAGAACGTTCAGATCAACACAGAAAAAAGGTGTCCGAGAAGGAGACACAATCTCCCCATAACTATTTTCTGCTTGTTTACAATAAATTTTCTACAAACTAATTTGGGTCAAAAAAAGCACTTCACAATGGAATCCTCTCTGTCAGTCATTAATGGATAAAGCACAGGACCAAAGTTGTCGAAGGCTTGCTGAGGAGTCCTTCATCCTGCAGTGGATCAGCAATGGCTGAAGATGATGATGACAATTTACAAAAAAAAAATATATATATACACACACACATAAAATATATATATATATATATATATATATATATATATATATATATATATATATATTTTTTTTTTTTTTTTTCTTTAGCCCTTCCCGAGGCATTAATAATGGGTTATGTATCTGCCCTCCAGTTGTTTGGGATCAAAGAAACTTCAAAAGAATGCAGCCAGTTTCACTGGTCCTTTCCAGCTGAGGAGACAGGCTGTGTGCCTGTCCTCCATCTTCTTCCTGACTGCCTTATATGCTGTCCAGCCAGGGGCTCTCCCCACTGAAGCCCTTGGAGCAGCAACATTCTAACTTGCCAGGAGAAGTCATGTTATGGCATACCTTGTTCTGCTCTGTGTCCTCTTTCTGTGGGTTTCCTCTAGCTAGCACAGGCCTTTTGTTCCACTGATGAAATGCACCTCCCAGAATGTTTCTACGGGAGCACGCTAACTTCTCCTTTTATGTGGATAGGAACTGGATGTGCTCTGCCTGTCTGGGCAGGTTTGTAGTTTCTTCTGGACTTTGCTGCTGGTATGCATTCTCAGTGCATTCCAATCTTAGCAGATAAGGCGATGGTATTGTGGACATTTTTTTCTCTGGTTTAATTCAGAATATTATTTAGCACCTTGGGCATCCTATACACCATATACCAGCCCTATTTTATGCAATAAGGCTACCCCTCTCAAGTCTCAGTCCTCCAAAGATAAAGGAGCACCTGAATCTTCAGATAGCAAGGAAGACAAGATCACTCCTAAGCCAATATAAATTATATGCCTTAGATCCAGCAAACGTGTCCAGAATGCTTGTGTAAAGTAGCACATAATGATATGCATTCCTAATGCCAGGATTTTTTTTAAATACTAGATGAAAACTTCCATGCACTAAATGTTCAGATCTATACAGGAAGCAGAATCCTCAAGTAAAAGGCACAGACTTAATCCACGAAATGGCACCTCTTCTCACCTAGAGGTGTAGGACTAACTGGAAAAGAGTCTGATGGACACAGATTCTGATATAGTTTTAAAAGAGGAGTGTTACAGCTTACCTTGACTTCAGCATCATCTGCAGGCACGAGACTTCAAGCATGCTGCAGGCCTCTGTTTTATCTGGTTTGCTTCCTGTAGTCTCTTCCTACCAACTTCCTACTTCCTCCCTCTGAGCTGCTCCTCCTACTTCCTGTGGAGGGGTTTAAAGGGCAGACTGAGGCCTGACTCAGATGCCCTTGCGTTGTTGTTCATAGCAGTTCGTTTACCTTGGGCTCCGTGTATGACCTGGCTAGTCTTCCATCCATTCTAGTGCTGACCTGTGGCTTTTTCTGACTATTCTTTTGCCTAACTCCTAATAGTGGACATCCAATCTGGTGCAGACTTGTGGCTCTGGCTGACTACCTGAACTGTGTATGTCTGAGTACCCCCTCTGGTGCTGACTTGTGGCTCTGTCTGACTATTCTTTTGTCTTTTCCCCTGGTGATCAGACACCCAATATAATGTGGGCCTGGGGCTCTGGTAGACTTGTATAGCTGACTGCAGGTGTGAGTCAGTATTCACCCTTACTGGCTCCAGGTGTGAGTCAGTGATTTTCCCTTCTGACTGCAGGCTGAGTCAGATCTTATTCCTCATCGAATCAAGATCCTGGGTTCCTGTTCCTGGTTCCAGCTGAGACTTCAAGTGGCTAAAGCCTAGTCTCCAGCACAGTGGTTTAGCATTGCAACCTATTATTTCTGGTAACAGGCTTGCTGGCTATTACCCTGTGCTTATTCCTATTGTATATATCCTCTTTATGTCATTTGTTAATAAACTGCATTAACTAAACCGTACTGACTCCTGAACGTCTCTGGGTAACCATGACAGTGAGGATGAAATTATAGAATAATCAGGATTCTTTATCTTGGATAAGTTAGATCCTGCTCTTATGCATCTCTACACAACACTAAGGCTCTCAGAGTCTCACAGGGATCTGGATTTGATGGATATGGCTTTCATAGACAACTGAAAGTCTTCTCCAGTCTTTCCTATTTGTCACTCTATTTCTGACCTAGTTAAATCACAATGGAGCATGAGGGACAATAAATCTTTGGTACCTACAGGATTTATCAGAATGCACCACTTTAATGAGGAAGAGGTTAAGTCCTGGGTCACTCCACCCAATACTGAGCCAGCCGTTAAATAGCTAGACAAACCAACAACTTTACAACTGGAAGATGGTACATTTTTAAGAGGACCTATGGACCATAAAATAAACAGAGCTTTGTGCAGGCAATTTACTCTCCATGGCCAAAATCTTAAATTAGCCACATCCATTGCCTGTGTAGCCTATAAAACTCACATCTGACTGAAAAAAAAATAGTGGAGAAGATTGAGTGAGCCTTCTCTCACTCTAGACTTATGAAAGAAGTTACAACAATCAAGGAAGCAATCAATTTGCCCTGTGGTGCTTCACTGGATTTGATTAAGCTAGTTAGATCATCAGCCATTTCAAACTTTGCAAGAAGGCCTTTATTGTTGAGATAATGGGGAACAGAGGAATAAAATGCTGGCCCTTACATTTGCTTGATCAGTTTTGCTTAGAGAACATCTAGAAGATATCAAAAAAGCCTAAGGAGGTAAAAGTCCATGTATCCCACAAGAAAGGAGACAGATCTTTTAGAGGCTCAAGGAGCAATATGACCAGACAAAAAGAAGAGGTGTACCAGTTCTCCAGTGGTGAGTTCAGGATGGATTTCTCCTCCAAAGCCTCTTTCAGGAATCAGTTGCAAGGAGGTAAAAAGGGCCCTCATTCTTCTCCCAGTCAAGAGTAGTACTGGGTGATTTCTCATTCTGGATGATTGACAGCCTTTGAAACTTTGTAAGATTGGCAGGTATAGATCTTGTGTAGAACAATGCAATTCAGCTTGTTCCTTTGAATCAGAAGGGTTAAGACATCTATTAAGTTTTATTTGTTGTCAGCAAAGCTTCTTGCGGTTTAAGAACAATTATGGACCTAATGGCACTGAACCAGTTATTAAGATTGAAACCCTTCAAGATGGAATCATCCATGTGGGTCATCAATGCCTTTATAACCACCACAGACCTTCAGCACCATTTCTATACATTCCAATTTGCTCTTCACATCGGACATTCCTGAGATTCTCCATTTTCAACTTCCATTACCAGTTCATTATTAGTTCCATGTCTTGATTCTGATTATGTCAATATTTAGGGCCATTGTAGAAGGAAGGCCAGGATTGGAATTCCTGTGCTTTATATACATATCTGTCCTGCTACATTGTATATTTTGTATTAACCCGTTGAGTGCCAGAGGGTTACTCAAAGCATTGCTCTTACAATACCCCTCTGGCACTCAAACGGTTAAGTGAATTAAGACAATTATTAACCCTAAGGTTATGTATGCGTTTAGGTTTTATGCCCAATATTGAGCAATTTTTTTTCATTTTTTTCTCAAGAGTAGAAAAAAGTACACGACACTTATCCAGTGATCTGACTCAGCAAGGCGCATAATGAACAATATATCATAGAATATGGGAGGACAAAAAATGAGTCCTGATTCTAAGCAAGAAGGGGTAATGCGACAAGGAGGAAGACCCCTTTGGAAGTCAGTGAGCAGGTAGCCCATTAGTGGGTGAAAGAGGACAGAAAAAGAGAAGACCGGTAAAAAGAGAAAGAGAGAGTAGAGCAGGGGGAAAGGGGGGGGGGGTCCAAGCGCAAATGTGAGTGGTCTCAGAGAAAGACAGGAATCATTTAGTCAAATGGTAAATCAGAACTAGAAGAAAAGAGTGCAACAGCAAGAAGAAAAGAGTGTAGTATTTATTAGTAAAAATGGCAATAAAAATAACCTTAAAACCCCCCCCTCTCCCATTGCACTTACATAATGCCCATCTTGGACTTAAAGCATCTCAGGGGTCCCAACCCCTTAACTGCCACATAACTGTGTCCTTAGGTCCAGGTGATCAGTCTCTAGTCTAATAAAAATGGTAAATCAGGCCCCAAGAGATGATCTAAGAATGTACTTGAGAAACTTCAACGAGTGGTCCAGTACATCTGCAAATGTATCAAAAGCCATACATTTGAGATGGAGGAGTTTTTCCAGGAGCATGAGCTCCATAACATTTGACATCCATTCCCCAAGGGATAGAGCCAATGTGGATTTCTGGGAACATAGATGCCGCATACGACATGTAAACAAGGAGGTGTTTCTTTGCTGGGGTACGGTCCAAGGCTGGGAGTCTTAAACTGAGACAGACAATCTCCGGTGTGAGTGGAACCTTGGTCCACAACACCATGGAGATAGACCGGGCAACCTTTGTCCATTAAAGGTGAATCAAGGGACCCTGCCTCCAGATGTGTAGTAAAGAATGTCATGCTTCTGGTTAGTTTTATATATTTTTATAAACATTTAAAAAAAATGTCTTCACAAGCCAGCCCCCGACTGTTTGCACAAAATTAGTGCAGTTGTTATACCCCAAATTAATTCCAGCTAGCCATTCTGTTTATGGAAATCTGAACACAGAATATGAAATACTTCGACAGAATAGCTTCCATCACTTACGCACATGGGTGAGCTATATCACTACTGACTGTGATCCTACTTTAATTCTTCACTGTTGGATCATAACAAAACTACAGCAGTTAAAGATAGCTGATTTGAGTATCCTGCTGACAGACGGGGAGAGCTTTCACTGGTAACAGCACTCCCAAAAATGGCCAATACGATATATAGGTGATTTTGAAAGTACTTTCAAAATCAGAGTCAGGAAAGTTGACTATTCACTGTGAATGAACAAAAGCAAGGCGTTTGCATGATCACTGACTAATCAGTGTTTAGGAATACAACAGTTTAGCTCGTGTGCCTTTACAATGGATACATTTGCATATTGCATTTCTACCCTCAAGAGCAGTCCAGCCCAAAAATTCAAGGCAATTTCCCTCTGTATGAGAATTACAAATAAGGTCTCTTTAAGCAAATTAGGTCAAACACAAACTAACTGTTTATTTGCGGCCTAATGGTCATTAAGGGGGTTAAATTAAACAAAAATAATTGTAATTAAATAACCAAGGTGTATAGGCCATGAGAAGATATTAACCTTTTGAAGAACATAAATACATGTAGGCTACCTGCAAACCATCCCATCAGAATTTTGTTGCTAAAAAGAACATTTTCAGAAATGGGGTCCCTAGCCTTTAGGCCCCATTCCCAAATAGCTCCACATTAAGGCAACCCCCAAACTTACAATTTTCCAGCTTTTTCTGACCACAAAACCAATGTGGATGGAAGTAATACAAAGCATTAATTCTGGAGTCTCTAGGACACAAAAGTCTCCATCATTGTCGATTTGATAGAGTTAGATTTAAGGTATAAATTGAGATCATAGATCCCTTCCTTCTATCCCTCTCCACCTTATCTGGGAGGAGGGGTTAAGTGGGAAATTTATTGGGCAGGGCATTTGGACCCCAATTCTATCAAATTTGTTGGTGCAGGAACACTCAAACACTCAATTCTAAATGGGTAATGAGGAATCTGAAATAAAGTACATTCTTGAGTGCCTTAAAAAGACAGTGAACCTCATTTTCGACTTTACAGATGCTGAAGAGGCATATTGCATATGATAGATAGATTTGCATCTTTCTCTTATATTTTTTACACTTATGTCCCTGACATTGAGCTCCTTGGATCTCTATATAAATATATTTGCTTTCACAGTCCCCAAGTGAAAGCTCCCTGGAAACAATGTAGCAGTCTTTCTGTAGCTCTAAATGAGCTGTATGTTGTAGTGGAAGGCATTTTCACATTGTTGTATTATCATTGCTTTCAGAGTCCCAGAGTGAAAGCATTCTGAAAGCAAGTTCAGAGCTCTTTGTCAGAAGCTTTAACCCACTAATTGCTTGATGCAGAGATCAATAAAAAGAAATATACTTGATTAGAAAAGTATCAGTAAGATAAGGTGACAATATTAAAAAAATTGTCTGATAAAAAGACTAATTAAAACTAGATATATATGAGTTAGATTGTATCAGACCCTAAAATACATATAATGGAATATTATGATAATATATACAATATACACAAAAAGCCTATCCTTATAGATTGACTCTACACTGGAAGAATAAATTATTACATAATATAGTATCAATCCAGGCCCGGACTGGCCATCGGGCATACCGGGCATTTGCCCAGTGGGCCGGTCCGGGCGTTTAAAAAAAAAAAAATGCCCGGGCCTATTTTTTGTCCCAGTCCGGGCCTGTATCAATTCATAAAACTGTACGGATACAAGTACTAAAATAATAATCTGTAGAGACCACCTATATCGGTATAAACATAAAGACCTCAATTCAATTGTCTCCAACGGCAAATAAAACACCAACAGACGGCAGTTTTTATAGCACGGTAAGACATTCAATTAGCCATCTTATAAACAGCTACATGCAGTTTTAAGTTCACAACGGACGTTGAAAAATTGTCCATTGAAAACAATAGAACAGCAATACCCAGAAGCCATTCAATTGTGTGAAGTCAGTGCCAACGCACAATAAACAGATACGTTTAACAGTTGAAATTCTGCACCCGGTTTTTCTCAAACACCACAGAGAAAAAAAAACTCAGTTGGACAAAAGAAAGCAGGGAAACATCAGCTCACACAACACCCAGCACATAGCACAATCAAAGCAATTGAAAATTGTCCCCTGCAAAATCAAGCAACCACACCGAAAATGGTCATGCCCTACAAAGTCCCGAACCACCAACAAAAAATATCAACCCCCAGGGACAAGGGTTTGACAAAGCAGCCCAACACAATCTATCACACCATACCCCGGAGCAACTGGGATTAACACACAACAACACATGTACACCCAAGGTGCACCTGACAACCCCACACACTCCCTTGACAGGAACACAGCAAGTACAACAAATCACACAAAAACAGCCATGCCAGAAAACACTTCCCATTGGTCACTCCCTACCCGATGATGGTGCCTGGACAAAACCCCACCACAGTCTTCAAGGGACATATCACCATCCTTAGACGTGGTGCGTTTACAGTGAGACATCACAGACATTGGAGATGAAGGCGTGTGAGGGTTAGGGATTCCCATCAATGCTCAAGCACACCTGGTAACATCCTTCACCTGTTGCAAGTGCTGATGCTCTGGCTGAAGAGCTAGTCAGAAGCCCATCTCCACCTGGAGGACCACACCAGACAGCAGCACCTCAGCTGCCACAACAGGATGTTCCACAGCTCCTACAGGGACCTGTGGAGCAGCACAGGGACTACAGACTGCCACAAAAGAGACAGGATATACCGTACAAAGGTCACACTTTTCTGAATGATGGATGCTGAAGTGAAAGACCACTACAGGCTGACGTCACACAGCTTCTCCAACCTATATCGAGGTGATCAACGATGAAGTTGACCCCATATACAGCCCAATCATGCCCTATCTAGCTTGCAGAAGTTGATGTGTGCCATATGTTTTATGGCAAGTGGATCTATCCAGTTCACAGAAAGGTATACATCTGGAATGTCCCAGCCCACACTTTCAAGGGCACAGTCTTAGGGGTTGGCAGCCTGAAGAGGAAGGTCAGGAAGTACATCCACTCCCCCCTCCACCCAGATGGAATGGACAAGTGTCAAGCAAGTCATGGGTGCCATAGACTGTACACATGTGCGCATAAGAGCTCCAAAGCATGAGGGACATCTCTTCATCAACAGGAAGAATTACCACTCAATCAAATTACAGATGGTGTTTGATTCCAACATGAGGATACCCATGTTTGTACATCCTATTCCTGCAGCGGTCATTACTCCTACATCCTCAAGCACTGGTCCGTCCACAGAGACTTTGAGAATGGGACCTATACAGGAGGATTGCTTTTGAGTGAGTCAACAATCCACATCCACAGGTCACTCACACAACTAATGTAAACACAGCTTAGCATGGTCATGACACACAAGCAGTACATCCCCCTTACACAACATCATCCACATAATATATGGTTCCTGTTTCACAATGTCAATACGGGGTATGGGTGTAAACCGTGGCTTCTCACACCACCACCAAATCCCTAAACACCTGCACAGGAGCGCTACAATGAGGCTCATACTGAAACAAGGAATGCCATGGAGCACACCTTTGGTCTGCTCAAAGACTGATTTAGGTGCCTGGGTCACTGCAATATGCACCAGGCAAGGCATGTGACATCATCCTAGCATGTGCCATACTACACAACATAGCCATAGACACACATCTATTGGACGAGACTGAGCCACTACCCATTGTGGAGGTACATGTTGCACTTGCACAGGATGAGGAGACCCTGAGAAGGGCGGAGATATGAGACAGGCTCATCAGGGACCAATTTGCATGTGAATAGAATATAGGAATCAAACACAATGCATGTATGTCCATGATCAGGCTCAGGGAATGTGTGCAAACATACTCACACAACACATAATGATCTGTTTCACTCCACAGGATGACTGACATACACAGCCCTGATATTGCCTGCTACAACATTACAACCATGTAGCTGCTACAGTATCTAAGCCATGCAGCAGCTATTCCATGAATGTTTTATTTTGAGTGTGTGAATTCAACCGGCATATGCCATTCCTTCGGCCATGATGGCATTGCCACATCAAGCATATCATCCATCACCCTGTGAACAAATGTACACCACATTGCCCATGTTCATCATATCCCTTAGTTGAACTGATAGCAAACAACATATGCTGAGTCTGACATAGGTATATCAGCCATAGAACCCTTGGAGTGACAGAGGGATATCATGCAATGCACTAGATAACACTCTGGCGTTCCGGGTGTTAAAGGGATATTGGGGTTCGCATGAGAACAACAGTTGTGCAGTGCCTAAAGGAACAGAATAGGGATGGGTATGTTATGTCAGTGTTGTCTACAGCATTGGGGTAACTATTTGTGAGTCAGGTTGCAAGGTCTACCATGACAACCTGGGTGTGTGCGCAGCACAATGGCATTGGCATGCCAACACCCACTGTTTCATGGGGCTTGGTTCATACACTAGATGATGTATTGCTACAATGTCCCATTCACAAATACATATGGCTGGTTCACATCCCCTTGTTCCTAACCTTATGGGTTCCAGAGGGGTAGCAACCCGTCTACTCCACTGAAATGCAAAAGGTTAATTGGATAATGATGGTTCATCTTTTGCATGACAGACTGTGCAGTTTCAAATCCCATCATTCCTTCCCACAGGCATCCATAGTATGAACCATCATGGAACAAAGGAATGTCCAAGTGACACTGGTGAAGCATGGACTCCATGTCAAAAAAAATCACCTCTTGGTATGCTCTAGTCCTGGTGTTTATTCAATGTGAAACTGTTAGCAACCTCAGCAAAACCGGTCACATATTCAAAAACTGCTCAAGTACAGGTATTTGAGTTGACTAAAGTCTAAGAAGAAAAACCTGTATAGCAATACTGTTCTTCTTCAGAGTTAAAAAAAAATCTCTTGGAGACCGAAAAAGCAGCTCAATTTGTTTTTTTCAGTAGGCTGTTTATTATGTTAAATGTACCATTTGGGTGCTCTTAGAAGTCTTTAAAAAATAAAAATATGTCTGTTGATTCTGATGTTGGATTAGCCATTTTTTCCAGACAGCAATATAGTTACGTGTTATGTATCCTAATCAGAGTGTGAATCCCAGCATTAGTTTGTTTGTTCTGAAAAGTATGGTTGGCCAACACCTTAATATCCACACCAGTGGATAAAAGTAAACGGGGACTGTCTGGCCCATAGAATGTTAAGGAGCAGGTGTCAATTGTTTAAGTTCAACTCACATCATGGCCAAACAACACCTTTGTGCAGCTTTGCTTTTGCTATGTGGATTGTGTGTGCTTACCTTACAACCAAGTAATTTCTACAGGAGTTGTGTTCACGGATTGGAGACATCTCTGCCACTTAATATGTGGGAAACCAGAAACATTTACAGAATAAATGGGATGATTATATGTAATTTTATTTTATGAAAATATCACAAATGGTGCTTTTTAATTTTTTTGGGGAGGGGACTTTGTAAGGGGCTGCAGAGGTGGATGCCTTCACTGACTATCTTATTTCTCTAGTAGTTCTTGGGGTTGGTGTAGGGGTTACACTGGAGGGGGGAGGTTGTTGTTGTTGACCCCTCCATGGACTACTGTACCTTGTCCATCAGGTTCTCACTGCGATTGTTGTCCTGCATTTCCACCAGCATTTGGCCCAGCATGTCCACCATTCCTGTCCTGAAATGGCAGATCTCCATAGTTATTATCACCTTCTGTGATGAGATTGCATGAAGGATGGATGTTTTATCTGCACATCTCTCTGCAACCTCCTTAAGTACCTTGAGGCTCGTCTTTACTTCCTGAGCTGTCTCCTCTAGATTATCAGGCATTTGCATCCATCCCCATGGTTTGACTATCTATGGCAGGGGATGTGGCTGTAGCTGGTGAAGTTACAGGTGTGGGGATGGTTCTCAAACTTCCTCTGTATCTTCCTGTTAGGCACAGGGTTCCTCCAGGTCTTTGTCTGGTTCTGCTGGTGGTGGTGAGGTGTGTTACGGGGCAAGTGTCAGGGGAATAGTATATGAGGACTGCGGGGATGCTTATTCCCCCCACCACATTAATGGACTCCTCATTTTGCACCAATGTTTCTCCCCCTGGATGAGTCTGTGCTGGGGTGGGAAATTCTCCAGGGGTTAAGGGTGTTGTGGCTTGCCATGAAGGCCCAGGTCATAACGTGGCCATTGGTAGCTGGTTCCCACCTACCTGGGTGTGGGGTCATTTCTGGGATCATGCTGTGGCTGCATCCAGGTGGGTGGCTGTGGCCATGGTATGGGCCCTATGCCCCAAATTGTGGGGTGCTCACAGTACCGGGCATCCAGTGCTGTCCCAGTGGTAGTGGTGCTGATGGTGCCAACCTATGATGGCCTTGGGTGGTGGTAGGCATCCAACTTGCAGGAGGCACACTCTGGTGGTGGTGGGTGGCAGCCTATATGCAGAGTGTGGAGGTGGTGACCTCCTGCTTGGTCCCTCTCCTGGCTCCTCAGGGTCTGTGTCACCAGGGGTGGGGAAGTCCTGTGTCTCCTCCTCACTGTGATTAACCTGGGCTATGACAATAGGATGCAAGATGATGACACTGACATGTGAATCCTTGAGTGGTAGGATGGTATCCAATCCATTACGTAACAATGAACAGGATACCATCCTTGCACTCATTGATTGATGATGTCGACAAGGTATTGTACATTGATAAAAGCAACCTGCAGTTGTTGAGCTTTGGCCATCATATGTATCCTGAAGAGTGGGGATGGCAAGGAATATCTACTTGCTATCCCCACTCTTCCAGAAACATACGTTAACTGAAGCTCAACCATGCCATGTTGGATGCGTGTTTGTTGTGGTTCTTCTGGTATGTGAAACATGTGTCCTTCAGCTCCTTGTGTAGCTGTATTCCCCCGCCTTAGTGTGTGTTTGTTGGTTTGCTTTGCCTGTATGCGTTGCTGACATGGTTTCTACTTAGTTGTCATAGTTGTGTCAACAGTGCAATTGTGTGTTTTGACACCCTTGTGTGTTTATGTTCGAGGCCTGTGTATTGTACATGCAGTCAGTTTGTATCAAATGAAGTGTGATGTAAGTTGACCCCTGTGAACCCAGGCAATGTAACCCTGTTTATTTTGTTCATCCTCTGTTAACCCTTTGAGTGCCAGATGAGTACCCAATGCATTGTAAACCAATGCACTGCCCATCCCTCTAGTGTCAAAGTACTTTGTTTCCAGCGCCGCCGCTTCAGCGATGCTCAACGTCTTTCCACATGTCATCTGCAGGCAAGAGGCTTCAAGCATGTTGCAGGCCTCTGTTTTATGTGTGTTTGTTTCCTGTAGTCTCCTCCTACCTACTTCCTCCCTCTAGCTGCTCCTCCTATCTACTTCATGTGGAGGGGGTTAAAGGGCAGACTAAGTCCTGACTCAGTCACCCTTACGTTGTTGTTCTGAGCAGTTCATTTTCTAGTATTCCTGATTCCTGTGTATGATCCAGCTTGTCTGTCAATCCATTCTGGTGTTGACCTGTGGCTCTGTCTGACTATTCTCCTTAGAGTTCCGATTTGGCTCAGATATCCTTTCTGGTGCAAACCTGTGGCTCTGGCTGACTACCCACTCCATGTATGCCTTTGGCTCGTCTGACTATCCTATCTGGTGCTTACTAGAAGGCTTTGTCTGTTCACTCAGTTGTTGGTTCTGTTACTCAGACATCCTTTCTAGTACTGACCTGGGGCTCTAGCAGACTCCTAGCTACTGACTGCAGGCTGAGTCAGTATCTCTTGGGCGTTACCTTACCACAAGACTCCAGTGGGCTGAGGCCTAGTCTCGGACAGTGTGGTGCAGAGATTGGGAGACTGCTATTCCTGATACAGTGCTCGGCGTTTCAATCACCCATTGCGTGTTTATTTATATAATGCATTACTGTCATTATTCTCATAATAAAAGTTCTATTAACTATACCGTCTGACTCCTGGTTTTGTTTGCCAACCGTAACAGTACGTAAGGGTCATGACAACAGTGAAAGTGATCCTCCTTTACAGAGAATATTTGACAGAATGCAGGATCAGGATCAACGTACTGATCAGTTGACAGGTGCCTTGCAGACCATACTTGGCAGAACCACTCACTGGGAATGCTATAACCCGCAGCAGGTGGCCACCCCAGTTTATACTTCGGCAACTACAGCTGCTACCGTCTCTGATGCAGGACTGGTCAGAGGGGGTAACTGGATCCGCTCCACTCCCACAATGCTATAGTGGGAAACCTGAGTTAAGTCACGGATATCTTAATCAGTTGGGCATATACCTCGAGATGCTACCTCATGCCTTCCCTACTGAGCGCAGTAGGGTTGGACTTATGATTTCTCTCTTGGCTGGCAAGGCATTGGCTTGGGCGAATCCATTATGGGAGACGGAGAAACCCATAATATATGATTTTACTCAATTTGTGGCCTCATTTAGAAGCGTATTTGATATGACAGGTCGCGGGACCTTGGCTTCCAAGCATCCGATGACTATCCGCCAGGGCAACCACACGGTGGTGGAATACGTAATCGAGGTTCCAACCCTAGCAGCCAAAGTAGGGTGGAACAATGAGGCCCTGATCGCTGCATTCTCCCAAGGGCTTTGCAATTACATGAAGGACGAGATTGCTGCTCGGGATCTACCTAATAGTCTGGATGAGATGATATCCTTTGTCATTCTCATAGATAAACGGGTCCGGGAGAGACCGTTGTTTAAGGAGCGCCTGCGGAGGCATCTTACCAGAATGTCCTACAGCTTTTCTTGCCCACCCTGTCCTCCCTCACCTCCCATGACTCCTGGTTCCAACAATATGGGTGAAGAACCTATGCAGGTGGGGGCTACCCGACTCTCTGTGGTGGAGAGGGCACATAGGCGGAGGGAGGGACTCTGTACTGCGGTAAGAATGGTCACTTTCCTGAAATCATGCCCAGTACGTCTAGGATACGCTCGCACCAAAAGATCCTGTTGGGGACAGGTGGCATCTCACAGCCCCTTGAAGCCTCTCAGGTTAAACCCTTGCTGGACATAGTCCTATCTTTGGCCAAAGAGTCTATCCCTGTGCCTGCTCTTATAGAATCTGGCGCGGCAGGTTGTTTTGTGGACGCCGCATTCGATGAGCGTTTTGGGATTCCTTTACTGCCTTGTGACACTCCTTTGGCGGTTGAAGCTATTGATGTCAGACCCCTGCTGCCAGCACATATTACCCACAAGTTGGCCCCACTTACCCTAAGCGTGGGAGCCCTACATGAGGAAACCCTGAAGTTTTAGGTGATAAACTCCCTGCACTATGCTATTGTATTAGGGTTCCCATGGTTACATAAACATAACCCTAAAATTGACTGGAGCACGTGTGAGATATCGTCCTGGGGGACTCACTGTGAGGAGTCGTGTCTTTTATGTCCCATCAGACTTGGCTGTGCTGAATCTCAAGGCCTACCGGAGGTCTATTTGCAATTTTCCGAGGTATTCAACAAAGTCCAGGCTGGAGCATTACCTCCTCATAGACCGTACGACTGAGCTTCTGCCTGGGACTACCCCTCCGCGGGGTCGTACGTACCCTCTATCTGTGGAGGAGAATAAGGTCATGGAGGAGAATAAAGGTCATGGAGGAGGAGTATGTGGGTGATGCCTTGGAGAGGGGCATCAGTCGGAAATCCTCATCCCCTGTGGGTGCTGGATTTTTTTTTTGTAAAAAAGAATTACGCCCTTGTATCGATTATCGGGGCTTAAAGAAACTGATTGTAAAGAACGTGTATCCCATACCATTGATTATTGAGCTGTCTGACCGCCTCAAAGCTTCTACTATCTTTACTAAGCTCGATTTGAGGGCGGCTTACAATTTGGTCAGGATCAAACAAGGGCATGAATGGAAGACAGCATTCAACACCCGGAGCGGGCATTATGAATACCTGGTCATGCCCTTTGGCCTGTGCAATGCTCTCGCTGTCTTCAAGAATTTATAAATGACATTCTGAGAGAACTTTTGCATAGCTGTGTTGTTGTTTATCTGAATGATATCCTTATCCATTCTCCAATGGTGGAGACCCACTATGCCGATGTATACAGGGTCCTTTCGCTCCTGAGATACAACAACTTGTTCTGCAAGTTGGAAAAGTGTGAATTTCACAAAACCCAAGTTACCTTTCTTGGGTATGTTATATCCGCATCTGGGTTCGCGATGCACCACAAAAAACTTTCTGCTGTGGACCAGTGGCCTCGTCCAGAGGGACTGAAGGCGATTCAAAGATTTTTGGGCTTTGCAAACTATTACAATAAATTTATAAGAAATTCCACAACCATTGTAAAACCTATCACTGACATGACGCGGAAAGGAGCCAAAGTGTTAGAATGGTCTTCTGATGCACTATCTGCCTTCAACAAACTCAAGGCAGTATTCACTGCGGCTCCAATCCTGGTACATCCCAATCGCGCCATGCCCTTTACCCTGGAGGTTGATGTGTGAGAGATTGGAGTAGGTGCCCTCCTTTCTCAACGATCAGCTCCTGGAGAGGCTTTACGCCCTTGTGGCTACTTCTCAAAAAAACTATCTATGGCGGAGATGGTTTGTCAGATTGGTGATAGGGAGTTGCTGGCCATAATCTTGGCATTAAAGGAGTGGCGTCATCTGTTGGCGGGTACCACTTCCCCCATTTTGATTCTTACAGACCACAAGAATCTGACGTACTTGTCTGAGGCCAGATGGGCCCTATTCCTATTCCAGGTTTAATTCTGTGGTTTCCTACCTTCTGGGCTCGAAAAATGTGAAGGCTGATGCCCTGTCACGCCAGTTTTGTAGTAGGTCCAAGGACACGGTTCCTCCCGCTCCGATCAATCCTGATGATCGCATTCTTGTGACTATACGTACCTGCGTTACTTCTCCCCTAAGAGAGGAGATACTGGCTGCTCAAGCATTTGCCTCTGCTGAGACTCCTAGTGGGAGATGTTTTGTACTGGCTCAGTTCCGTATTAAAATTCTGGAGACATACCATGCTTCCAAAATCGCTGGCCATATTGGGCGCGACCATTTAATTTGGTCTTTGTCTAGACTGTTTTGGTGGCCTAGCCTCCGCTCTGATTGTGCTGCCTTTACCGTAGCATGCACCACATGTGCTCAAAATAAGTCTCCTCGACATCTGCCGGTAGGCTTGCTCCAACCTGTGGCCAACGGGGAACACCCCTGGTCACACTTGTCCATTGATTTTATAGTCGACCTTCCTAGGTCCATGGGCTGAAATGCAATACTAATGATGGTGGACAAATTCTCAAAAATGGCTCACTTTGTGCCACTTAAGGGCTTAGCATCTGCGAAGGAATTGGCTGTGGTATTCACCAGGGAGGTGTTCCGACTCCATGGTATCCCGAAGGTGATCGTGTCTGATAGAGGAAGCCAATTTGTGTCCCGCTTCTGGAGGTGTTTCTGTGCGCAAATGGGAATTCAATTGGCATTCTCCTCTGCATATCACCTGCAATCCAATGGTGCGGCAGAAAGGTTGAACCAAACCTTGGAGCAATTTCTCTGCTGCTATGTCTCTGACCACCATAACAATTAGGCTACCCTGTTGCCCTGGGCGGAGTTTGCCAGAAATTGTGCTGTGAACTCTTCCACTCAGAGCTCCCCGTTCTTGATCAACTATGGATTCCAACCCTCAGTTCTTCCGGAAACCTTCCGAGTACAAGCTATTACAGCTCTTGATGAGCATTTGCAGGCACTCCGTTCCTCGTGGGTTTGGGTACAGCATATCCTATGTGGTTCAGTGCAGCAATAAAAAAAAAAAAAAAAAAAAAAACACAGGCTGACCGCACTCGTTTGCCGGCACCAACCTTCCAGACTGGAGATACAGTGTGGTTGTCATCCCGTAATTTGCACCTCCAGGTCCCATGCAATAAACTTGCTCCTCAATTTGTTGGTCCCTTCAAGGTGTTGCGCAAGATCAATCCGGTGGCTTACGCTTTGGAACTGCCTGCCAATATGCGGATACATAATGTCTTTCATGTCTCTCTGTTAAAGCCCTTGATCTGCAACCGGTATACCTCCGATCCTGTCCGTCCTGCTCCCGTGATAGTTGCAGATCACGAGGAATATGAGGTTCAAAGTATTCTGGACTCCCGTATTGTTAGATGATGCTTACAGTATTTTATCCACTGGAAGGGATATGGTCCGGAGGAGCGTTCCTGGATCCCATGCGCCTCTCCTGGTGCGCAGATTCCATGCACATTTCCCTGACAAACCTGGTCCAGTCCCTCGGAGGAGGAGTCTTTCAAGGGAGGGTACTGTCACAGTACCTTGTTTCCAGCGCCGCCGCTTCAGCAACGCTCAGCGTCTTTCCACGCGTCATCTGCTTGCCAACCATAACATCTAGCACTCAAAGGGTTATATGCAGACCTCCCTGTTGCTCCATGTATAACATTGTGGGGGAACATAACAGATATTTGTATGACAACATGATGGCGAGTATTGTTTGTGTGCAGTGGGTATACTTGATCAATACAGCAACGAGGGGGTAAAACCTGGACACGATTTGTCCTGCTTAACCTAAGTCCTGCTTGGATCGTACAGTATTATGTCCTTGTTTGAACCCTCGCAGTGCTGTATTGGTAAACTTATGGGAATCAATGATGGCCATGTGTTCAGCTTGCATTGTGTGGGGCCATACTAGGTATGAGGATTTGTGTGATGTATAGTTACGGTATGATGCACTTACCAGTAGTGCGGAGGGTGCTGCCCTTGCCACCATCACATCCTCCAGGACACCCCCCCCCCCCAAACGGCAGCTGATGACAGATTCTGCCTCAGCATCTCCTGCCAGGGGTTGAAGATTATGTCGACTGGGGCACCACCTCCGGTGCCTTGGGTGTGCATGGCAAGTTCTCCCATTTTATTCTTTAATTGCATCTTGCAGTCACCCCACCGCTTCTTGAAAGACTCCAAGGTCCTCTTACAGCTGGAGACTGCATTGACCCTGTAGAGGACCTGATGCCAGGTGGACTTCTTGGCGCCCAGACCACAGACCCTCTTCCTCTGGTACAGAATAGTCTCCTACTTCAGAATGCTGTAAACAAGGTCCCTATTCTCCTAGAAGGTGTACTGCAAGTCCCGCAGCCTCTCCTCATCAGCTCCAGCCTGGTATGTGTTAGAGCTTTGGCTTCCAGACCCTGACTGTAGGGTGATCCCAAACATATACCCCTCTTTCCACTGGCAGTTCCATCCCTGGCCTCTGTATGTCTCTCCTTCCACAGGTACTCCTCCGCCCAGCTATTCTTCCCTCTCCCACACCTTCCCTGACCAGGGATGCCCTCCTCATCTTCCTCCTCTCCTGCACCTCTCCCCATCCCACTATCCTCTCTCACAGACTCAGACTCACAGAGGCCCTCACAGACACACACTATCACACCCACTCTCTGTCACTCCCTTGCACTCAATCATACTGTCAAATTAAAAGATAAAGTTGTTTTATGTGTGCAAAACAAAAAAAAAAAAGTGTAAGATGTGCCAAGGTGTATTATGTGTTAATATAAGTGTAACTTTCTCTACTCCCAACTCTATCTACCTTGCTCAAGTTTCAGCTCATATGTCTCTCTCCCAACCCTTGTCTTTTTTCTTTGAACTTGACATATCTTATGTTAATAAGCGACTGATTTGGATGCACGGTGAAGTCAAAAATAGGTGAGATGCATGTTCTGGAGCTACGTGAATTTTTTTTTTGGCCTTCGCTCATTAGCCATTCTGGTAGACTGGCCAAAAAACAAAAAGGGGGAGAGCGTCATAATGTATCACCAAATAAAGGAAAATCAAGAAGAGGAAAAATGATCACTCACACTTCTCTAATGCTAATTCCAACAATTCAGCAGCGTGTTTGCCTGTGGAGGATATTGTCACTGCCTCCACACAAATAGCCTTTGCAGGGACGCTCAATCACTCCGTAAACCACTCAGTTGCTGTACGCACTGGAGAACAACAAATCAAAGAGATACACACACACAGAAGGAGAGCTTCACAGGGTATATGATAATATTCAGACACGGTAAGTATCAAAATTGTTTCTCATATCCTATAATCCCATGGCCTATATATATATATCAAAAGCCAGTGAGAAATCCAGCGGGGAAAAATTGCCGGTCCTCCCAGCAAATGGACCACACAAGCCGATGGGCACTGCAACACACACTATTGTGGAAAAGCCATAATATTCTTAAGGGGTTTGAGATGCACATTATATCTAAACACTGTAAAGATATGCACAAAAGTAATCCAAATGTACAGTTATTCCTATAGAACAGATTGTTTCTTCCCCGAGATATAATAGACTACAGCAACTTAATAATTGGGAATGCTTTCAGGTATTCCGTCTCAAGACTTTGCATCCTGAAGGTCTTAATGAAATGGTGATTCCCACATATTGAAAGTTTTTTTTTTTCATATATACATTTTGACCCAAATATCAGATACATTTTATTCACTTTTCAACAAAGCTCTTTTTTTTTAATCCCATTTTCAGCATGTTATTCACATAACCATCTTTTATTTCATTTATGTATTACACACATTTTTTCACATTATCTTGTGACTTACATTTATTGTTCACTGTTTAGATTTTTCCAACTGTCTTAACATTATTTACACATTTGATAGAAATACTGGATACAAATCAGTTCGTATCTGATGCACTCACTTTCTTACATATATCTGGTACATATGCTTTTTTTGCCACTCACTAATATTTTATCATACATATTCTCTCACATCACACGTGTGCCTGTTAAATGGAGATGTAAATAAAAATATACAAAATAGCGCACCAGTGTAGATCCACAATAAAAAACAATCAATGATCAAAATTCAAATGAATCAGGTCCAATATAGTCCATTAATAGGAAATCTCTAGGTTGCAGCCGTTGTGTATGGTGTCCTTAGTAACACCTCTCACTTATAGTAAAGACTGAAAAACAAAAACACAAGCGCATACCATCTAAGAGTAGTCCGTGTATAAAAAGTAGTATAAAATAAAATCATGAATCTACTTACAAGATGTATTCTTGTAAGTGAGGCCCATATAGAATTCTATAGCGGAGTTTTCATCAGTCTAGGGATATGATGATGTATGATGTATCCAACAATCTTCTCAATTGACGCTATAGGTTCAATGTGATCAATGGGAGTCCTAAATATGAATATAAATGTTCCATCTGTTACAATCGGAGGGGGCCACTAGTGTGGGGTATATGCTTATTCAGATACTCTCTCAGATGGAACATTTATATTCATATTTAGGACTCCCATTGATCACACTGAACCTATAGCGTCAATTGAGAAGATTGTTGGATACATCATACATCATCATATCCCTAGACTGATGAAAACTCCGCTATAGGATTCTATATGGGCCTCACTTATAAGAATATATCTTGTAAGTAGATTCATGATTTTATTTTATACCACTTTTTATAAACGGACTACTCTTAGATGGTATGCGCTTGTGTTTTTGTTTTTCAGTCTTTGTTATATGGAGATGACGCTTAAAGGGATAGTAATTAAAATGTAATTAATTAAAATGTAGGGTTTATCCCACTGAGTAAAACAAGGGTACTCCCACTGCTAAGAGATATTTTATTAAAAAATTATAACAGTTCAAACTTTAATTTTTTAGGTGCAATATCACAGAGACCTGAAAATTTACAGTGGAGCTGTTGCTACACCATCCTATGGACTGCTCTGAACTGTAGACCATAAATCTCCATAGGATGTTGTATCAACAGTGCCACTGTAAATTTTCAGGCCACTGTGATATTGCACCTAAAAATTTAAGCTTGAGCTGTTATTTTTTAATAAAATCTCTCTCAGTAGTGGGAGTACCCTTGTTTTATTCAGGGACATCAACCATTCAGAATATATTTTTTTTACATCTTAAGTATTACTATCCCTTTCATAGTTTTAATCAAATTTGCAAACTAGCCACTTCATGCACTTTTTCTCACTTATTTTTTTCTACATATATCTGGTAAATATACATTTCAATATTTTCTTACATTTTATCATATACCTTTTCACATTACATACATGCACTCGTCATATAGAGACGACAATAAAGTGTTTCAATTATTTCGCAATTCAACTTTGTAGTTTTCACTATTAGTTTTTTTTTTATTTTTTTCTTCAAATTGGTCGGTTTATTTTGTGGGATGTTTTTTTCCCATCTACCCTGGTGCGGTGTTTACATGTCTGCGTACATGTGGCCCTTTGGGCGCTGGGATGGAATGCGGAACGGCATTTTGTGGTACGTGGTATGCCTTCCCGAGTGTTAGTTAGGGGTATATTATGCTTTCTAGGCTATCTATGGGCCCAATTGGTTATACATAGAACCACTTAGATAGTTTTATTTTTATTTCTAATATCTTGTACACTTTTTATTTTTTATCCATGATATATGTATGGTTTGGGGTTCATTTGTGCTGGTCTATAGTTTAGGACCCTGTATAGTTAATATGGAGTATGATGGGTCACGATGCTATTTGTTTGTCCTCATGTTAAGGATTTGATATATGTAGTATATTACTTTGTGTTCATCCATTAGTTTTCTGTTTGTATATAGATTATTATTTCATTTGGGCATTGGCATGAGCATCATGATCTCGCTGGTTTGTGTCACAGTAGTGGTACAAATGAGAACACAACAAGGTACAATGAACACCACCTTTATTGAATAGTAATACAGGTATAGAATATGCACAACCCCAAGATCCCCTAGAGAACAGGCATAAGAACAGAGCCACAAATCCACAGAGACAGGAATGTACTCTGAAAGGAGCCTGCTCAAACCTGCGCCCAATGGAGCCTAGAAACTGGAGGTTAGACCTAGCCTATGGACAATCCAGAGTGGGCAGACGGCCAAAGCCACTGGAGCACCAAGGGTATATATGTAGACAATGCCAGGGGTCACACACGGAGCGGGTAGTCTGCCGGAGCCACAGGTCAGACCAATGTGGGTAGTCAGACAGAACTTTCTTGTCCAAGAGAGCCTGGATGGCTCCACTGAAAAGATGAAGCTTTTCCAGTTCCGGAGGGGATTGAGAATGAAAGAACAGGAAGGGAGTTGAAGGGAATCCTGTACCCATCTGAAATCAACTGTAAAACCCACTGAACCACAACTATGTCTGTCCAAACACTGAGAAAGTGCCAGAGACGACAAACCACTGGCACGTGAGGACCAGGGTTCGGCGAGTCATGCCGAAGTAGGTTTGGTGGGCTTGGTGGAGGACTGCTTGGGCCTCCACTGTTGTTTGGGCTTGGGGGAGGAGCGCGGGGCCTGAGGAACCACAGGGTTCACCCTGCGTACCTTGCCCTGGTAGGCACGAAAGAGACTGTGCCTGAGGACCTGAGGGTTAAATCCTTTTCTCTTAGGCCATATAACTCACAGGTACCACAGGGAGGCTGCAGCTCCTCCCAGAGGGCTGGAACAATTCTAGAAGAAGTGCAGGGTGGAGCATCCCCTTCTTCCATATCAGGCTACCCCTCTAGACTCGCTCCTGGCAGACTTGTGAAAAGCCTACTAACATAGCAAGAAGGAAGAGAGGAAAACTCCTGTGAGCAATGAGCCCAAGATGACTTCCACGTCCAGCTACAGGAGACCCTGCATGGTCCCTTTCACTGGATGGGAGACCTGTGAGTTATATGGAGTAAGAGAAAAGGATTTAAAGCAGAATTTTCATCAGATGAATATAGAACCTTAAATTATAATTACATTAGCGATATGCATAGACATAGTTGTCTTTTCAATAATAATTGCTGCATATAAGAAAAATAGGTTCTATTTTTCTTTAATGCAGCAATTATTGAAAAGACAACTGTGTCTATGCATATCGCTAATGTAATTATGATTTAAGGCTCTATATTCATCTGATGAAAGTTCCGCTTTAACAGGCAAGACTAAAATCCTCCTTTATCTGTCGCCCAATATAACTCACAGGTAACCTGGGGATATACCATTATTGAGCTCCCAGGGTGGGAAGAGAAGGAAAGGACAAAGTGCCAGTCCCCATGATACCAGAGTTCCCATGGACTAACCAGGACACGAACAGCCAAAACTAACTAAATGTCAATGGACACTGAATAATAAAAAACAGCACACAAGAACAAGAGCCAACAGGGCTCAAACAGTGAAAGAGTTATACAGCACAGGAAGGAGGAAGTCCTAGAGGCAAAACTGCCTCCAGGACCTTCCTGCTAAAGATAGCTTCAGCTGAAGCCAGAACATCAACACCCTAGTGTTTGGCAAAGGATTGGCAAAGGTGTGCACAGAAGACTAAGAGGCCACCTTGCACAGCTGTTCAGCAGAGGCCTGTTTCTTGTAGGTCCAGGAGGCCCCAACAGACCTGGTGGAGTGTGCTGGAATACAGAAAGGAACCAGTTTCTTCCTAAGTTCATAAGCCTTGCGAATGGTAGACTTAATCCAGGACGCAATAGTGAGACCTTGGACGCAGCCATACCAGCCCTAGGACCCTCAGGGATGACAAACAAAGCATCAGTCTTACGGAAAGACTCAGTACAGTTCACACAGAACTTAAGGCAACGCACCACATCCAACAAGTGGAGATCCCTCTCCTTGTCAGATTTAGGGTCAGGACAAAAGGAAGGCACAACAATCTCCTGATGTGGAACTGAGAAACCACCTTAGGAAGGAGTTCCTGAGAGGTACGAAAGACAACCTTATCCTTACGAAACACCAGGAAAAGCAGTTTGCAGGACAAGGCCTGCAACTCTGCAACTCTGTGGACAGAGACTACAGCCAGAAGGAAGGCCATATTCCACGTCAGAAAATGCAGAGTGATGGTAGCCAAGGATTCAAAGGGAGGTCGCTGCAATACTTTCAAAACCAAGTTAAGGCCCCATTGAGGAGTGGGAGCCTTATAGTCAGGGAAAGCATGTGCGACACCATGAAAGAATACCTTGGCATCAGGCAAGATGGCAATGAGTCTCTGGAAGAAGACCAAAAGAGTTGAGGTCTGAACTATCAAGGAACTAAGGCTGAGTCCTTTGTTCACACCATCCTGTAAAAAGGACAGGACTACCGGGAGTTCAAACTCCTGTGAAGACAGATTCCTGTTAACGCACCACGAATGGAAAATGGACCAAACCCTATGGCAGGCCTTGGAAGAGGCAGGTTTCCTAGCCTGAATCACGGTGGAGACCACCTCTGAAGAATAGCCTTTCCTCTTAAGATGGAGGCTTCAACAACCATGCCATCAAATCCATGCGCTCCACGTCTTCTCACAAAGGTAACCCTGCAGGAGGAGATCCAGTCTGAGTGGCAGAGGAAACTGATCTTGAACAGACAAGGGCACAAGTTCTGGGAACAAGGGCTTCCTGGCCCAATAGGGGGCAATCATGATGACCGCTACACCGTCCATCCAAATCTTTCTCGATACCCTGGGGATAACAGGGAAAGGAGGAAAGATGTATGCCAGATTAAAACTCCATGGAATCGACAGGAATCCACAGCGAACGCTAGAGGGTCCCTGCAGCGAGAGCAAAACATCTGAACCTTCCAGCTGTCCCTGGTGGCTATCAGGTCTATCCAAGGGAGACCCCACCTCAGCACCAACAGGTTGAAAACTTCTGGGTGGAGATCCAACTCCACCTGGGTCCTCCATCTGGTTACTGAGATAGTCTGCCAGCATGTTTTCCACCCTTGGGATGTGCACGGTGGAGATGGTCGGGACATGTTCTTCCACCCAGGCTACAATAGCCTTGACCCCGGACAAAGCAGAAGTGCTTCTTGTGCCTCCTTCCTTGTTGATGTATGCCACGGCCGTGGCATTGTCGGACTGGACAAGCCCTCAATGGAGAGGACCAGTACACATGAACGTGATGAATTGCCCTGAGCTCCAAAACATTGATGAAGGGTCTCCTCCGCAGTCCATCTGCCCTGAACCCCCAGGTGACCCAAGACAGCTCCCCAGCCACTGAGGCTGGTGTCCATCGGCACTAGGGTCCAATCCTGAATGACAATGGGCTTCCCCTTCTCCAGGTTGGATCTGTTCAGCCACCAAAGCAGATCCTGTCTCACCTCCTGAGGAAAAGAGACAAGACGGTCCAAGAGATCTGGATTCACACACCAAGCTCAGATAGTGAACCTCTGGTGTGAGCCATGGAGTACGGAACCTCTTCCATGGTGGACACCATGTGACCCACCAGGATGGAGAAATTGCGCACTGGAGCCGAGGTCCACTCCAGGGCCTGAGACACACGATGCATGAACTGTTCGATAGAATCCTCAGTCAAGAAAACCACCTATTGGCAGGTGTCTAACCTGAGACCAAGGAAAACCAAGACCTGAGAGGGAATGGGAGCAGATTTCTCCATATTCAGAATCCACCCATGGCGGAGGAGAATCTGAGCACAGTACTAGACCTGCTGGTCCAGGAGTTCTCCAGACGGCGCCTTCAGCAAAAGGTCATCCATGTAGGGAGTCCTCTGAAATCCCCGGGTGTGCAGGTAGGCAATCGATGCCCTTAAGACCCTGGTAAACACCTGTAGGGCAGAGCGGAGAACTGGAAGTGCTCCAATGAGCAAGCGAACCGGAGGTACCTCTGACTGTCCGGATGAATTGAAACATGCAGGTAGGCATCCTGCAGATTCAGAGAGGCCAGACATTCTCCCGGACACATAGCGGTGATGACAGAGCGCAAAGACTCCATCTTGAAGTGAGTAGTCCCCACAAAAGAGTTGAGATCCTTGAGGTCCAAGAAGGGGAGGCTAGTGCCATCAAAAGAGGTTTGAATAAAAACTTAAACCCCTCCCTTGAGGAGGAACTGGAGCCAGTACTCCCTTGTCCAAGAGTGCCTGCACCGCCTCGCTTGAAAAGATGCAGCTTTCCTTGCCTAGAGGAGTTCTTGAGTGGAAAAATCTGAAGGGATGCAGGGATATGAAGGGAATCCTGTAGCCTCCTGAAATAACCTGTAAAACCCACTGATCTGCAACAGAGCTTGCCCAGATGTTTGAAAAATGTTGCAGGCACCCACCCACGGGGAGGTGCGGGCCAGGATTCTGCGAGTCATGCAGAAGAAGGTTTGGTGATTTGGGTTTGGTGGAGGGGTGTTTTGACCTCCACTTCTGCCTGGGCTTGGCGGCGGAGCACAGGGTGCTGGCCTGAGACACACTCTGATTCGGCCTTTGCACTCCACTTTGGTGAGGACTAAAAAAAGAAGATGCTGCTTCCTCGCCAGGTTAGGACGTTTGGAGACCTAAGGTAACAGTGTGCTCTTTCCCCCAGTGGCCTCACTGATAATTTGCTTCAGTTCAGGCCCAAAAAGAGATGTGCACTGAAAGGGGACAGAAATCAGTGACATTTTAGATGAAAGGGCAGCAGACCACAAGATGCGTATGGCAGCAACGGGGAAGGCAGAAGCCTTTGCCACAAGAGCATCAGTGACATATGTCTGAGCCTCAGACATGTTGGCCAAGAAGGTTAAAAGATCCTCTTTAGGGACACCCTTACGGATAGAGTCAGTAAGTTGTTCACCCCAGACAGCAATAACTCTAGTGATTCAGACAGAGGCCAATGTAGCCTCAGGGCAGCACCTATGGCAGCGAAGTTAAACTTCAGAATAGCCTCCAGCTTTCTATCAGTCATATCCTTGAGTGCCGTGGCATCAGCCAGGGGTAGAGCAGTAGACTTAGAAAGTCTAGAAATAGGGGAATCAACCTGAGTGGGTGTAGCCCACTGTGCCAAAGCTGCATCTGAAAAGGGGTACAGCTTAGAAAATCTCTTAGAAAGAGAGAGGTGCCTGTCAGGTGTTTTCCACTCATCCAAGATAACCTGGTCCAGTGGGATTAGGCGGAAACATAATGAGGGACTTGTGCCTTTGAAAGACGTCAGAGGAAGTTTGGTTCTCAACAGGGTTAATAGGAACCTGTAGGGTAGTTAAAACCACCTTCATGAGACCCTCAGCAGATGGATCAGGGTCAGCCTCAAAGGGGTCACCATAAGCATAGGAAGAAGCCCCTTTCTCTCACTCCCCTTCCTCCATATCAGCCTCAAAGGAATCCTCCTCAGAGGAGTCTGATAGGTCAGGAATGCCAGGGGCCTTAGGTGCCACAAACCTGAATGAAGTGGGGGGTTTCCAAGACTGGAGGACCCCTGGAGGGAAAGAGGAAACCGTGTCATAGAGGACTTTAAGTCCTTGGCTCTTGTTCAAGGCTGGAGGGTCTGGGTGAAGTGGTAGGGGCCACAACACATGAGGAGCATAAGTGTCCTGAGTATTCTCTAGGGAGCCCCACTTGGCATGATGAACAGTAAGCAAGGGAGGTCAAAGACGCCCCCGAGTCCTTTGCCTTAGATCTAGCCTCATGTCCCTTTGGATCCGACATCCTAACAGGAGAAGTGTCTGTACAGTAAAAGGAACCCAAATACAGTTACCCAGATTAATAAAGCACATCAGAAAGCCCAAAAGAGTACTTACCTAGCAGGCTAATAGTTAACCTGAGAAGGAGCGCGTAAGGAGATACAAGCCTCTGTGTAGGATACTCCGCAAAGAGAGAATGAAAATGTAGATAGAAATCACAGCCAATCAGAAAGAAGCCAGCGGAAAGGGCATTCTGGGAATCTTAGTTTCTCTCTTTAATGTTACCTAGCAACACCACAACCCAAACTCATGGGGGTCCAGGGGACCCCAAGGCACTGGGGATGCAACCCAGATTTTAGGGCAAGGACAGACAAAAAGAATGAGCCCTCTCTCAACGCTGTAAGTGAAACGGTTGCAGAAATATGTCCCAAAGCAGTCTGTTCCATAGAAGTCAAAGAAGCAAGTGCGGCCTCGTGGTAAAGTGCGCTCTTAAAGGTACGGAACTCAGAAAATTTCAAAAAAGCACCCAAATATACAATACAATGTGTAGGGACAAATAAAAATGTATACTCCCAAGGGAAACGTGAAAATAAGCCTCCAAAACCCAGACAAACTAGCAGAGAAGTGGTTAATTGCCAAAAAAACAGCCAACCAAGCTCCAGTGTCCCTGGGATCAAACTAATAAAACACCCAACATGAGTGCAGGCGTTATAAAGAACTCCTATTAGACCTCTGTACCAAGGGGAACTATGGGACAAGTGGATCATGGCACTCAAAGGGTGGCACACCGTTTTAACAGGATTTCTTTATTTAGATTATCCTTGAGAAGAAAGGAGCCTCAGAGAGACCCCTTTAGGACAGAGACACATGGGCTGCAAAGGGTCCACAACAGCACCTGATAACTGGGCAATCTGCCAGGGGAAGCTAGTAATGGTAATCCGCCTAATGGGGGAATTTTGACACCCCATATCCTATATAATAAAAGGCCAGAAAGTTTGTCACGATGCAACCATGCGCAGTAGAGACTGCCCGCATTCGGTCAGTCTCTACTACGCATGATTGCATCGCGTGAGTGAGAAGGCACAATCACGTGGAGCAGTGTGGTAACGGCAGTATGCAGAGCAGGTCCAGGTAATGTTAAGCCTATGAGTGCCAGAGGGGCATGCAACGCAATGCGTACCCCTCTGGTACTCAAAGGGTTAACATTACCCGGACCTGCTCTGTGTACTGCCATTACCTCACTGCTCCATGGCCCGTGCACATGGGCTTTTTACACTAGTCTAAGAATAAAATAATAAAAGTACTAAAAACAAAGCACAACTGTTCTCAGCCACTATCCAGGATCTTGGTACAAGTCTATTTGGGGAGGGGCCAGTGGGGTAGCCGGTATAACCGGAATGCAATGCCCCCATTTTAAAAAAAATTGAGCCTGGCACTCTTGGGGGGGGGGGGGCCCAGCAATTGATCTCCCAGCCGATCGCGCTGGGAGATCAATATCAACAGAGGAGAATCGCAGCTTCGGTACGAGTGGGCGGGATCGGGGGAAGCCTCTTAACGTCATCGGTGACAAGATCACAAATGACGTTAGTGAACTTTACCTGACCGGATTCACTCCTACCAGAGGTAGGAGAGAAGGACAGGAGAGCCTTTGCTCTCCTGAGGTCACCAAATTGAATCCCAGCCCAATCGGCTGGGAAATCAATAGCTGGGGGGACACCAGGACACCCTGTGAGTGCCGCAGGGGTCCCCTACGCATTGCAAAGCACTCACAGGGTCACTTATTTTGGGGGACATATTTTTTTTCCTAAGACCTCATTGGGGGGGATCAGGAGGAGTCCTGATGCCCCTCAATGAGGTCTATAATAAAAAAAAATTAACCCTGTGTGCGCCCACAGGGGGGTCCAATGCAGAACCCCCCCCTCCTGTGGCACACACAGGGCTTCTATCATCAGTTTGAAATTAGAGATTGTTGGGGGGCCACCAGGAGTGGTCCTGATGCCCCCCCAACAAGCTCTGATTACAAAGTAATGATAAAAAAAGTAACCCTGTGAGTGCCGCAGGGGTCCCCAGTGCACCCCTGTGGCACTCACAGGGTCATTTATTTTGGTGACATTTTTTTTTTTTTTTTTCCTAAGACCTCATTGGGGGGGATCAGGAGGGGTCCTAATGCCCCTCAATGAGGTCTATAATTAAAAAATTAACCCTGTGTGTGCCACGGGGGGAGGGTCCAATGCAGACCCCTCCCCACCTCCTGTGGCACATACAGGGCTTTTATCATTAGTTTGTAATCAGATTGTTGGGGGGCGCATCAGGAGTGCTGTAATGATAATAAAGTTAACCTTCTGAGTGCCACAGGGGTCCAATGCATTGCTTTGCAATGCGCTGGAGACCCCTGTGGCACTCACAGGCTCACTTCTTTTGTGGACATTTTTTTTTTTTTTTTCTTACGAAGACCTCATGGGGGGGGGATCTGGAGGGGTCCTGATGCCCCTCAATGAGGTCAATAATAAAAAAAAAAATAACCCTGTGTGTGCCACGGGGGTCCAATGCATTAATTTGCAGTGCATTGGGCACCCTTGTGGCATGCACACAAAATGCCTCCAATCCCCCCACGTACCCTATTCCCCTGCCTGGTTCCACAGCCCACTGGCACTCGCATTCCCCAGCCTGTTTCCACTGCCTACTGGTAGACTCAAAGTACCAGTATGCACTAGATTCAGACTGGGAATCAAACTTTGTATGAGGGGGCCATACAGTGCACACTGGTAGTCACAGATCCCCAATATACACTATCGGACACTGCCCCTCCCACCACAACCAGCATCTTTAGTCCGCTCCTCACTAGTAGACATGCCCACATACACTTCCTAACTCCTCACCCCCCCTTACACACTTTGTTACACTGGTAGTCACAGGTCCGCATGTACACCAGCTGACGCCCTAGCTTCTTTCATCTGTTAGCCATAAAATCACACACACACACTGTTTGCTTTCCCATCCCTGTTCCACTGGTAGCCACGCTCCTGTCACCCAAATTGGTATGTCAACCCACAGCAGAGGCTGGCAAGAGGTCCTCCTAAGAAATCCCACGGCATTGAACCATTTTAGTATCTCTGAAGTGACTGATGTGTAAAAAAAAACGTTACTTTTTTCCTGTAGCACCACATTCTGGAAATAGTTGTGCAAACTAACTTAGGGGTAAAAAGGCAAGTGACCCCTCATTACATGCGGCAGGTAATCCTTCCAAAATAGTATGGTATGCCTCCTCTTTCTTTACTTCTGTAGCTGTTATAACCATTTGTGTACAGGAAAGCCCTGTCTGAGAAAAGGTTAGAAAAATCAGATGTTGTAGTTGGTGTAGTTTTGTGCTTCTAGCACCGTCTAAGGTATGTCAATGAGGTGTCATTTTTCTTCTACAAGCAGTAGCTAATGAATACAGTTGGAAATGCCATGGTTTTCACAGATTTCAGTACATTTGAAGAGTCAGAAATGTAAGAAAATGTCTTTTTTTTTTTTTTTTAATTAGCGCCACCTTCTGGAGGCATTTGTGCACACCAGGCTTGGGGTAACAAGGCAAGTCACCCCTCATTAGATGCGGCAGGATGTCTTCTTTCCAAAATGGTATGGTTTGTGTAGTCTTTCTTCACTTCTCTAGTCGTTATAACCATTTTTGTACAGACAACTAATGTTTGAGAAAATGTTAGAAAAATTAGAGGTTGCAAAAGGTGAGGTAGGTGAACTCATACCAATGAGGTGTCATTTTTCTCCTAAGAGCACTAGCTAATGAATACAGTTGGGAATGCCAAGAGGCTTTTAGTCTTACCTGTTAAATCATTTTCTATTAGTCCATACAGTTTACTGGTAACTCTGGGTAGGCGATCCGCCCCTTTAAGTGCACAGGAAAAATTCTAGAATTGATTGCAGGGGGTGGAGCCTACCTTCCCTCCTTGGCTGCAGCTAGCCAACCAGCTCCAGAAAGATTTGAGACACTAACTATGGACTAGATAATGAAGGGAAGAAGACTCCTGTGAGCATGACCCCGAATGACCCCCACAGTCTGCCGTAGGAGAGCTAAGAATGGTCCCTTGACAGGGTGGGAGACCAGTAACCTGTATGGACCAAGAGAAAAGGATTTAACAGGTAAGACTAAAATCCTCTTTTCTCTGTCGTCCAATACAGGTTACTGGTAGCTCTGGGATGTCCAATCATTGTGTTTTCCAAAGACGGAAGTAAGGAAAGGACCAGGCGCAAGGCCCTCAAATTCACCAGTGCAGATATGAACCATCAGATCAGAGATAGCCCAACAACTGAAGTGTCAACGGACACTGAACAGGGGTAACACCACCCCAGGAACTGTTACACAGCACATTGAACTAGAACCAACAGGGCTCAAAAGTGAAGAAAGCACCAAGAACCAAAGGAAATCCTAGACAGGCAAGACTGCCTCTAGGATTTTCCTCCCAAAGCTGGTGTCAGCCGATGCCAGCACAAACACGATGTGCACAGACGACCAAGTGACCGCCTTGCACAACTGATCAGCGGAGGCCTGATTCTTGTAAGCCCAAGAGGCCCCAATAGATCTTATAGAATGAGCCGTCACCCTGAAAGGGACAGACTTCTTCCTCAGCTCATAAGCCTTACGAATAGTGGACTTGATCCAAGAAGCAATAGTCACCTTGGATGCAGGTCTTCCTGCCCTAGGACCTTAAGGAATGATGAACAGCGCGCCTGAGTGTCTGATAGACTCAGTGCGATGTACATAAAACTTGAGACAACGCACCACGTCTAACAAGTGGAGATCCCTCTCCTTGTCAGAGGTGGAGTCAGGGCAGAAAGAGGGCACCACAATCTCCTGATTGATGTGGAACTCAGAGACCACCTTTGGGAGAAACTCCTGAGAAGTGCGAAGCACAGCCTTGTCCTTGTGAAACACCAAATAGGGAGTCAACACTCAAATGGGGAGTGCTGAAGAACGCCCAAAACCAAGTTAAGATCCCACCAAGGAGCAGGAATCTTAAAGGCAGGACGAGCATGAGCAACGCCCTGGAAGAAAATCTTGACATCAGGAAGGATGGCAATGCGCCTCTGAAAGAAAACAGGAAGCACAGAAGTCTGAACCTTAAGGGAACTCAAACTGAGGCCCTTATCCACACCACAGTCCTGCAAGAAGGCCAGGACCATAGGCAGATCAAAATCCTGAGACAGGTCCTTGTCAGCACACCAAGACAGAAAAGTTGGCCAGACACTATGGTAGATCATGGAAGAAACCGGTTTGCGGGCACTAAGCATAGTAGCCACTAGTGTCTTCAATATTGAGGATTCAATTTCCAAGCCGTCAAAGCTAGCCGATGAACATCCTCTTTCAACAGGTAACCCCATAGAAGAAGATCCGGACAGCAAGGGAGTCGAATGGCTCTGCCACAGAAAGATCCAGAAGCTCCGGAAACAAAGACTGGCGAGGCCAGTACGGAGCAATCAGAATAACTGGACAACTCTCCAGTCGTAATTTCCGTAACACCCTGTGCAACATTGGGAGGGGAAGAAAGGGGTAGGCCAGAGGGAATAACCAAAGGAATGGACATAGCATCTACTGCCAGAGCCAGAGGGTCTCTGCACAGAGAGCAGAACCTCGGTACCTTCCTTTTGTATCTTGTCGCCATCAGGTCGATGTAAGGAAGACCCCATTTCTGAACAATGAGGATGAACACCTCTGGGTGCAGCTCTGTCAGAAACTACACCAGGGGTAATGTCAAATCAACACCAGGGATACGCTTCAGGAAGAAAAGGCTCCTCCAACAAGAGTGATTGGGGCAAGAAGCTTGGGAGCGTCACTAGGGTGTGTAGATAGATAGCGTATCAAACCGTAGTGGGGTGTGCTGCAGCCAAGGCCGTATAAAGGTGCTGGCCGTGAAGCCAGATAGCCCCCTTCGGTTGAGCCGAAGGTGATTCCGGATACCCCACCACGGTTGGACTATACCCCAATGACCCCAGGGAGAGAAAGAACTCCAGAAATAGTACAGACCTGAATGGAGACCGGTGTAGCAATCAGACAGACACGCAGTCAGCAACAGAGCTGCTAGCTGGAGGCAACAGGATTCAGTCCTAAGGACAGCTGAAATAGAACGGTCAGGCAAGACAGTCTGCAACAGGGCAAGGAAGGAGCTGGAGTCACTAGCCGGTAGCACAGGAAGACGGCTGGCAGCCGGTACAAGCAGGAAGGCAAACTGGAGAGGAGGAACAGACTTTAAAGAACTCAGGGAACGAGTTGGAACAAGATCCGGAACAACAGGATTGAGACGCTTTGACAATGCTTCAGAGGGAGCGGCTAAGCATCCTATAAGGGGAGGAAGCCCGGGGCAGCTTCAAAGGGAGGACTGTGCATGCACACTCCCAACCCAGAAGAACACCTGCAGGAAGCGTTTGAAAGAAGAAACGCCGTCAGGGAAATACAGACACAGCAGTGACAAGCTCCCACTCTCCACTGTTTGTCGATTGAGGAAGTCCGCCATGACGTTGTCTTCGCCAGGAATGTGCACTGCGTAAATGGCAGGAACATGATATTCTGCCCAGGACAAAATAGCCTCTAACCAAGAGGAGAGACTTCTTGTTCCACCCTGCTTGATGATGTAAGACACGGCTGTGGCATTGTCGGACTCTACTCGGACCGGACAGTCTTCCAACTGAGATGTCCAATGTCGAAGGACATGAAATATCGCCGGAAGCTCCAATATGTTGATGGGAAGGAGAGATTCATCCAGAGACCACCAACACTGAGTGCTCAGGCGACCCAGGGCCACTCCCCAGCCGGAGAGGCTGGCATTCATCGTCACTGTGGTCCAGAAGGATACCAGGAAGGACTTGCCTTTCAGCAGGTTGGAGAGGTTGAGCTAATATGACAAACTCAGTTCCACATGAAGAGGAAGAGAAACTGACATCTTCAGAAGGTCCGGTTGACCCTTACACACCTGGATCATGAACCTCTGGAGCTCCCTGGTTTGCGCCATGGCAAACGGAACCGCTTCTATGGTGTATACGAATTTTCCCACTAGAGAAGACAGCTTCTTGGCTGGAACTGGATCTTGAGCCAGAACCGCAGAAACCTTGTGGGCGATCTGGTGAGCCACCTCGTCCGTGAGGAACACCATGCTCTTCTGAGTGTAGAAGAGAAGGCCCAGGAAGACAAGACACTGGGATGGGATAAGATCTGACTTGTCAAAGTTGATGATCCACCCGTCATGGGTGAGAGCACGAATGCATTGCTGAAGGGGCTTTCAGAAGCAGGTCGTCCATGTACGGAGTAACTCTGATGCCGTTCCGGTGGAGGACGGACACGAAGGCTCCCAGGACATGGCTGAAGACTTGAGGAGCAGTCAGACCAAATGGAAGAACTGAAAACTCAAAATGTCCCCTGTCGCAGGCAAATCAAAGGTACTGCCGGCTGTCTGGATGAATGGCAATGTGTAACTACGCGCCCTGAAGATCCAGAGACGCAAGGAATTCCCCTGGTGACATGGCAGAAATCACAGTGCGTAGAGACTCCTGGTGATAATGAATCCGGATCACAAAGGAATTGAGATCCTTTAAATCCAAAATGGGACTACAGCTGCCGTCCTTCTTGGAGACCACAAAGAGGTTCGAGTAAAACCCCATACCTCTGTCCTGAACTGGGACCGGCACCAGAACGTCCTTGTCCAGAAGAGCCTGGACAGCACTGAACAGACAGCGTTTCTCTGCGCCCTGAGGCGTGCGAGAAGGAAGAAAGTGAAAGGGAGGAAGAGAGACGAAAGGGATCCTGTACCCTTCCATCACCAACTGTAAAACCCATGAGTCCGTCACTGAATCTTCCCAGATGCTGTGACAGTGTTACAGACGACCACCCACAGCAGTGTGTGGACCCGGGTTTGGTGGGTCATGCCGAAGGAGGCTTGGAAGCCTTGAGCTTGGAGAAGACCTTGGGCTTCCATTGTTGTTTGGGCTTGAAGGAGCTGAGGGATCCGTCTGGTTCGCAGGACGTGTCTCATTCTGAAAGGAACGAAAATACCGATTACGCTTAAGCGGCAATTTCTTCCTGGGAACCAAGGGTAGAAGAGTACTCTTACCCCCTGTGGCCTCACTGACCAGATCCTTAAGATCTGGCCCAAACAAAGAGGTTCCCTGAAAGGGTAGGGAGAGCAATGCTTTCTTAGAAGCAGTGTCAGCAGACCAGATCTTGGGCCAAAGAGCTTGTCTGGCCAACACAGACATGGTGGAAACCCTAGCCACCTAACAGGTGGCATCAAATAAGGCAGCAGAAACATAGTGCTGTGCCTCAGAAATGTTGGCAAGAAGGTGCAACTTATCCGAAGTAGGAACAACCTGACAGACAGCCAAGTGAGCTGTTCAGTCCAGACCATAATGGCCCGGTTCACCCATGCAGCAGCAAATGCTGGACGCATGGCAGAACCAGCAGTGGCAAAAATGGATTTGAGGGACGCCAAGTTTCTTGTCAGTCCAGTCCTTCAGAGCAGACGCATCAGAGACTGGTAAGGCAGTAGACTTAGATAACCTGGAAACAGGAGCATCCACTTTGGGAGGATGAACCCACTGAGTAAGCACGGCCTTAGAAAAGGGATAAAGCTTGGCAAATTTCTTGGACATAGAGGGTTTCCTGTCCGGGGATTTCCACTCCTCAGACACAAGGCAGTCAAGAGTGGGATTAGGTGGAAGTAAGGGGCTTTTTAGGCTCCTGGAACACATCAGAGGGTTCAGAAGGAACCTCATGAACTAAGGGAATGTTAAGAGTAGTCAAGACAGCCCTGATCAGGCCCTCACTGGACGGCTCAGGATCAGCCTAAAAAGGATCCCCAAAAAACTGAGAGGAGCCCACAACAGAACATTCCTCAACATCTGAATCCACCAGCAGTTCCTCTTCAAAGGATTCTGACACATCAGGTACTCCCTGAGGTTTGGGCAGGGAACACTTGACTGAGGAGGAGGCCTGCCAAGAATGAAAGACCCCTGTAACTGGGATGGAAAGAGTTGCAATGTGGACCTAAGGTCCCTAGTAGCAGCCTTGAACTCTTGCACCCAAGCTGGCTCTAATGCATGGCTGGAGGTCACTGGAATATTTTCAGGGACATCAGAAAAAGTGACCTGAGAATTATCTAGGTAGCCCTGAGTGACAGGAAGTGCAATGCGCAATGTGGGATACAGAGAACCCAGCCTCCTTAGTCTTAGGTCTGGCCCCAAGATCCAGCGGCATAGACATTCTCACAGTGTCAAACAACCTTACTGTATAAGAAATCACCCAATTATAGTGTGTGGGATTAAAGTTTCACCCCAGAAATCGCTAAAATAAAGTTAACTGGCAGGCAAAGGATTAATCAGCAGAGGAGAGAAGGAGAGTTCAAGCCCTGTGTAGGATACTCGTTCTGCCGCTACGGGAGTCAACCAGAAACGAGTGCGCGAAGCAAGCTCTCATGGGAAATGTAGTTTTCCCAGAAAAGTACCCCAAACAGTGCCCAAAGCCCCCAGAGCCCCCCAACACACTGGAAACATGAACCGGATGATAGAGCAAGGGCAGACAAGTAAAATGAGCCATCTCATTTGAAGTCCCTAGGTTAAATGGTTGAAGAGATATGTCCCAAACAGTGCTGTCCCAAAGAAGTGAATGGATCAATGACGTCTATGCGGTAAAGCGGATGTAAAACTAAAATACCTAAAACATCACTAGAACATGTTAGGACACCCAAAATACACTAAACCAGTAGGAAAAGTTTTAGAAACCCCCCTCAAAAAATGCCAAACCAGCAGCTAAAGGGTTAAGTTACCACATAAACCTGCTCCAAAACACCCAACAGACATACAGATAGACCCAATGAGTGCAGGAGTGTGCAATAGGAACTCCAGGAATACACCCCTGTGCGGAGGGGCACTGTGGGACAAGTGACCTGCAGCATTCAAAGGGTTGCTCACCTTTCCTGCAGATCTTCTGTCTTCAGATTACCATGTTTAAAGAAGAAGCCTCGGTGGGCGACTCCTGAGGAAAGAACTTGTAACCAAGATTTTCCCTCAGGTCTTAAGGTCCACAAAAAGCATCTGGTCACTGAGGTAGCCACATCTAAGGGCATTGTTAGTTATGGTAATGTCACGGAGTAATTGTGAAATGAAGACACTTGACACTTACAGATGAAATAAAATAAAGCTTTATTTTTACACATCAGTAGCAGCAAGTTATACCCACCTTCACGAGACCAGGGAAGGACAGTGCACTCACTTCCTTCACCCTTCACTAGGCATGTTAAGAACAGCACATCTATACCCTAACGCTAGCGTATATCAGAGGCAAGGAAACGGCACCACTATCAGGCAAGGCAACAACCCAATCAGACTCAGATCACAGGAGGTCAGTGACACGGACTGACCGAGACACACTGCTACAGGATAGCAAGTGCGGAGGATACGGTAGACCCAGGCAGCAAGGACTAATATAGCCGGGGCTGGGTACCCAAGGCTGGAGCAATACGCCGGAGCTTAACAGAGATCGGGTAGTCAGACCCGGAACAGTAGCCAGACGGAGCAGTCATACACAGGAACTAGCAAACGGACCAACACAGCACTAGGCTCAGGTACACCACGAAAGGGCACTGGTAACTGGAAAAGCTGAGGCCTTATAAGGCCTAGTAGGTGGGTGGAGATATGACATCATAAATCAGTGCCCTATAAGAACAGCGACTTGCATAGAGCGACAGTCAGGAAGTAGCAAGGTCGCTGTTACAGCAATCAAACACCGGAGGGAATCACGGGCACCGTGATAGGTAATCTGCCAAATGGTGGTATTCCATATATAACAGAAAAATAAAAAAAACTTGAGTGTTATCTTCACCAAGGAACAAATCTTTCTGAAGCTGGTTGGCTAGCTACAGCCAAGGAGGGAAGGTAGGCTCCACTCCCTGCAATCAATTCTAGAATTGGTCCTGCCTACTTAAAGGGGCAGATCGCCTACCCAGAGTTACCAGTAACCTGTATTGGACGACAGAGAAAATGCCTATTTTTTTTTCATTAGCGCCACCTTATGGAGGCATTTGTGCACACCAGACATTTTCTCAAACATTACTTGTCTGTACAAAAATGGTTATAACAACTACAGAAGTGAAGAAAGGGTACACAAAAAAGGCAAGTCACCCATCATTAAATGCAGCAGGTTGTCTTCTTTCCGAAAAGGTATAGTTTGTGTACCCTTTCTTCACTTCTGTAGTTGTTATAACCATTTTTGTACAGACAAGTAATGTTTGAGAAAATGTTTAAAAAAATTAGAGGTTGTAGTAGGTGTCGTTTTGAACTTCTAGCGCCCCCAGAGGTAGGTCAACTCATACCAATGGGTGTCATTTTTCTCCTAAGAGCATTAGCTAATGAATACAGTTGGAAATGCCATGGTTTTCACAGATTTCAGTACATTTGAAGGGGCAGAAATGTAAGAAAATGCCTTTTTTCCCTATAGTGCCACCTTCTGGAAACATTTGGGCACACCAGGCGCTGCTGGTGATTAGGGCTCTACGCTAGCCCTAGACGTAAGTAAAACTATACAAATTTGGTATTTTTTTTATACTCAGACTCCTCAGGGCTTTTTCAAATAATTGAAACTTTCACAATCAAAGTAAATGTTTTTGATACATAGTATGTGATTTTAGCAAAATAAGTACATTTTCACTTTTTTTGTCATTATGACATAAGAGGATTTTAGTCTTACCTGTTAAATCTTTTTCTCTTAGTTCATACAGGTTACTGGTAACTCTGGGAGGCAATCCACCCCTTTAAGTGGGCAGGAACATTTCTCTAAATGTATGCAGGGGGTGGAGCCTCCCATCCCTCCTAAGCTGCATCCAGAAAGATTTGAGACACTAATAACTGACTAGAAAATACAAGAGAAGAAGACTCCTGTGAGCATGCCCCGAAGGACTCCCACATATTGCCACAGGAGAGCCAAGCATGGTCCCTTGACAGGGTGGGAGACCAGTAACCTGTATAGACTAAGAGAAAAGGATTTAACAGGTAAGACTAAAATCCTATTTTCTCTGTCATCCAATACAGGTTACTGGTAACTCTGGGATGTCCAATCATTGAGTTTCCCAGAGGCGGGAAGAAGGCAAGGACCAGGTGCAAGGCCCCCAAAGTCACCAGAACCACAAAACTGAAGTGTCAACAGACACCAAACAGGGGTAAAAACACCCCAGAAACTGTTACACAGCACACTGAACTAGAGCCAACAGGGCTCAACAGTAAAGGAAGCACCAAGAACCTAGGGAGAAGACCCTAGACAGGCAAGACTGCCTCCAGAACCTTCCTTCCAAAGCTGGCATCAGCCAAAGCCAGCACATCCACACGGTAGTGCTTCGAAAAGGTGTGCACAGAGGACCAAGTGGCCGCCCTGCACAAATGATCGTCAGAAGCCTGATTCTTATAGGCCCAAGAGGCCCCAATAGACCTGGTGGAATGAGCCGTGACCCGAAAGGGAACATGCTTACTCCTCAACTCGCAGGCCCTACGAATAGTGGACTTGATCCATGACGCAATAATCACTTTGGATGCAGGTCCTCCTGCCCTAGGACCTGCAGGAATGACAAACAGAGCGTCAGACTTCCTGACAGATTCAGTGCGATGGACATAAAACTTGAGAAAACGCACCACATCCAACAAATGGAGATCTCTCTCCTTGTCAGAGGAGGGATTAGAGCAGAAAGAGGGCACCACAATCTCCTGATTGATGTGAAACTCGGAGACTACTTTAGGTAAGAACTCCTTAGAGGTGCGAAGCACCGCCTTATCCTTATGAAACACCAGATAAGGTGGTTTACAGGACAGAGCTTGCAACTCCTCAACCCGGCGAACAGACACAATCGCCAGAAGAAAGGCCATCTTCCACGTAAAGAGACGTAGAGTAATAGTAGCCAAAGACTCAAAGGGAGGACGTTTGAGAACTCCCAACACCAAATTAAGGTCCCACTGAGGAGCCGGACTCCGAAAGGCAGGACGCACATGAGCAACGCCATGGAAGAAAACCTGACATCAGGAAGGATAGCAATGGGTTTCTGGAAAAAGACAGAAAGCGCCGAAGACTGAACCTTAAGAGAACTCAGACTGAGTCCCTTGTCCACACCGTCCTGCAAAAAAGCCAGCAAAGTGGGAAGATCAAAGTCATGAGACAGATCTCTGTCAGCACACCAAGGCACAAATATAGACCAGATACGGTGATAGATCTTGGAAGAGACAGTCTTACGGGCACTAAGCATAGTACACACCAAAGCAGAAGAAAACACTCTCTTCCTTAAAATCAAGGATTCAACCTCCAGGCCGTCAAATTGAGCCGGTGAACATCTTCCTTCCACAGGTAACCCTGCAGAAGAAGATCTGGACGAGAGGCGAGCGGAAAAGGCTCCGCCACTGATAGGGCTAGAAGCTCTGGATACCAGGACTGACAAGGCCAATTCGGAGCAATCAGAATTACTGGACAACGTTCCACTTTCAATTTCTGCAACACCCTTATCAACATTGGGAGAGGAGGAAAAATGTAGGCCAGAGAGAATGTCCAGGGAATGGACATTGCGTCAACAGCCAGAGTTAGAGAGTCTCTCCACCGAGAGCAAACCGCCGGAACCTTCCTGTTGTGTCTCGTTGCCATCGGATCCACTATGGGCATCCCCCATCTCTGAGTTAGGAGTTGAAACACCTCGGGATGTAGCTCCCCACTCTCTGCTGTCGACTATGTGATGACTGAGGAAGTCTGCCATGACGTTGTCTACGCCTGGAATGTGCACTGCGGAAATGACAGGAACATGAACCTCCGCCCAGGACAGAATGGCCTTGACCTCTAACCAAGCAACGAGACTTCTTGTTCCGCCTTGACTGTTGATCTAAGCCACTGCCGTGGCATTGTCAGACTCCACTCGGACTGGACAGTCCTTCAGTTGAGACACCCAATGACGGAGAGCATGAAATATTGTTCTAAGGTCCAGGATGTTGATAGGGAGAAGAGACTCCTCCATGGACCACTTCCCCTGAGCGCTGAAGCAACCCAGAACAGCTCCCCAGCCCAAGAGGCTGGCATCCGTCGTGACCTTGGTCCAGTAGGGAATCAGGAAGGATCTCCCCTTCAGGAGATTGGAAAGGTCCAGCCACCACTCCAAGCTCAACTCTACATGAGGAGGAAGTGAGACCGACAGCTTCTGATGATCTGGTCGATCCCTGCATGTCTGTGTCACAAACCTCTGAAGTTCCCTGGTGTGTGCCATGGCAAATGGAACCGCCTCTATCATGGAAATGAACTTCCCCACCAGAGAGGACAACTTCGGAACTGGGATCCGATCCCGGGATAGGATAGTTGAGACTCTGTGGGCAATTTGATGGGCTACATCGTCCGGTAGAAACACCATGCACTTCTGAGTATCGAACAGAAGACCCAGGAAGATCAGTTGCTGGGATGGGACAAGATCTGACTTGTCCAAGTTGACAATCCAACCGTGATGGGTAAGGATTTGAATGCAGGTTTGAACCTGCTGATGAAGAAGGTCCACAGAGGAGGCTTTCAAAGGCAAGTTGTCCATGTATGGAGTCACTCTGATGCCGTCCTGATGGAGGACGGATATCAAGGCCCCCAGAACCCGTTGGAAAACCTGAGGGGCCATTGTCAGACCAAATGGAAGAGCTGAAAACTGAAAATGACCCCTGTCGCAGGCAAACCTCAGGTACCGCCTGCTCTCTTGATGAATTGGGATGTGCAAATACGCATCCTGAAGGTCCAGAGAAGTAAGGAACTCCCCCAGAGACATGGCAGCAATCACTGTGCGCAGAGACTCCTGACGATAGTGAGTCTTGATCACAAAGCAATTGAGATCTTTCAAATCCAAAATAAAGCGGCATCCGCCGTCCTTTTTGGTCACCACAAAGAGGTTTGAGTAAAACCCCGAACCCCTGTCTGAAGGAGGCACTGGCTCCAGGACATCCTTGTCCAGAATAGCACCTTCGAATAGATTACCTTTCTCGACTTCCTGAGGAGAGCGAGAAAGATGAAAGCGAAAATGAGGAAGAGAAAAGAACGGGATCTTGTATCCCTCTGACACTACCTGTAAAACCTATGGGTCCGATACTGAATCCTCCCAAATCCCGCGAAAGAGGCGGAGACGACCGCCCACAGCGGGATGCGGACCAGGGTTCAGGGAGTCATGCCGAAGCAGTCTTGGGAGCCTTGGGCTTTGATGCGGCCTTAGGCTTCCATTGCTGCTTGGGCTTGGAGGAGGGACGCGGAGCTGATGGAACCACCTGGTTCGTCGAACGTGTCTCAGTTTGAAAGGAACGAAAGGACCGGTTGCGTTTAAACGGCAACTTCAGTTCAGACCCAAACAAGGAAGTACCCTGAAAAGGCAAAGAAAGCAAGACTTTCTTGGAAGCAGTGTCAGCAGACCAAATCTTGAGCCAAAGCTCACGCCTGGCCACCACAGAGGTAGTGGAGGCCCTTGCCATCATGCAAACGGCATCAAAAGCAGCAGAAGAGACGTAGTGTTGCACTTCAGAGATATTAGCAAGAAGACGCAATTTTTCCGAAGTAGGCGCATCCTGATGGACAGCCGTAGTGAGTTGTTCAGTCCAGACTGCAATATCCCAGTTAATCCACGCAACAGCAAAAGCTGGACGCATAGTGGTGCCAATAGAAGCGAAAATGGACTTAAGGGAAACTTCAAGTTTCTTGTCAGTCCAATCTTGTAGAGCAGAAGCATCAGAAACAGGTAAGGCAGTAGATTTAGACAGTCTAGATATGGGTGCGTCCACCTTAGGGGGATGAACCCATTTAGCCAGTTCTGTTTCAGAAAAGGTTTAGCAAATTTCCTGGACACAGAAGCAGACTTGTCCGGGTTTTTCCATGCGTCAGAAACCAAACGGTCAAGAGTTGGGTTAGGAGGAAAATAAGTAAGGGGCTTTGCAAGCTCCTGAAAAACATCAGAGGGATCAGAAGGGACCTCCTTAACCAAGGGAATGTTGAGTGTGGTCAATACAGCCCTCATCAGGCCCTCAGCAGAGGGTTCAGGATCAGACTCAAAAGGGTCCCCATGGGACCTAGAAGACTCCAAAATAGTACCATCCTCAACATCCGAATCTTGCAACAATTCTTCCTCAGAAGAATCTGACACATCAGGTGCACCCTGCGGTTTAGGCAGGGAAGATCTGATAGTAGAGGGGGGTCTGCCATAATTGAAGTGCCCCCTGTATCTGGGATGGAAAGAGTTGTAGAGTGGACCTAAGGTCCATAGTTGCAGCCTTAAACTCATGCATCCAAGCTGGCTCAATAGCATGGCTGGAAGGCCCGGGGTTGCTGTAAGGAACTTCAGAACATGCTGGGCATAAATGACCAGAGAACTCTCTAGGTAGCCCTGTGTGACATGAAGAGCAATGCGCAATGGGGGATACCAATACCCCAGCCTCTTTAGTCTTAGGTCTAGCCCCAAGCTCCAGCGGTATAGACATTCTCACAGTGTCAAAATAACCAATTATACAATAAATCTCCCAGTTGTAGTGTGTTAGATTAATATTTCACCCCAGAAACGCCAAATATAGACTTATCTGGCAGGCGAAGGGTTAATCTGCAGAGGAGAGAAGGAGAGTCCAAGCCCTGCGTAGGATACTCGCTAAGAAAAGCTCACAAAATGGCTGCTGCGACTGGAGCCAATCAGAAAAAAGGGGCAAAACAAGAACTCATGGGAAATGTAGTTTGTCCCAAAAAGTACCCCAAAACAGTACCCGAAGCCCCGCAACACAGTTGAACTATAACCCGGATGATAGAGCAAGGGTAGACAAGTAAATGAGCCCACTCTGAAGTTGCTGTGTGAAGTGGTTGCAGAGATACGTCCCAAACAGTGTTGACCCATAGAAAGTAAATGGAGCAATGGCGTCTATGCAATAAAATGCGCATTAAAGGCATTAAGTTACCACATAAACCTGCTCCAAATACCGAACAGACATACACATATATACCCAATGAGTGCAGGAGTGCGCAATGAGAACTCCCAAATACAAGCCCAGCAAAGGGGCACTGTGGGACAAGTGGACCTGCAGCACTCGAAGGGTAGCTCTCCATTCCTGCAGAACTTCTGTCTTCAGGTTACCATGTAGTAAGAATTACCTCAGTGAGTAATCCATGGGGAAGCACTTGTACCCAAGATTTTCCCCCTCAGGGCTTAAGGTCCACCAAAAAGCACCTGGATACTGAGCTAGCCACATTGAAGGGGATTTGTCAGTCATGGTAACCTGCCTAATGGTGGTATTCCATATCTGACAGAAAAATAAAAAAGAAACTAAAACTAATGACAAATGTTCTCCACCTGGTGTTGTCACACCCAGGAACAAATCATTCTGGAACTGGCTGGCTAGGATGCAGCTTAGGAGGGAAAGGAGGATCCACCCCCTGCATACATTTAGAGAAATGTTCCTGCCTACTTAAAGGGGCGGATCGCCTCCCATAGTTACCAGTAACCTATATTGGACAACAGAGAAAATAGATTTTTGCACGATGCAAAATTCTCTTCATGTAAGGTACCATAAAAAAGCTCAATTCTTTCTGAAAAAAAAAAACAAATATATAATTTTCCATATATAACTAGAAATTCCCAGAGGAAATCAAGCATAAAACAGAAGGATAGCAAAAATGCTGAAAAAGTGTCTAGCCTACAGGGTACAGGAAAATGGCCCAAGCCTCTGGCACTGAAAGGGTTAAGTGAACCCTTGGATCAGCATTTGGTTTGTAAAATTAAGCTAATATCACAATTTTCAGAACAGCATACCCTATATGAAGAATAATGGTAGCTTTAGATATAGGGTTTACTGTTCTTTTAAAAGAATTGTTATTTTATTAGAGTATATGCTAATTATATTTCCAATTACAGATTACAACAGTAGATCAGGATTGAAAAACAATCATATGATGAGCAGGAGTGTAGCTGTGGCAAGGGGCTAAGAATTTGCCTAGAGGTGCCAGAGATGTAAAGCTGGCATAGCCTCAAATTTCCCGAGTTAAAGTATGGATTGGTTTCCTACTTGAGTGTGGTATGTGATATCATATCTTCATTTTTCTATACAGATCTAGCATAGCATTATCCCACAGAATTGTCAAATAAAGTGACACTGTATACCAAGATTGTACAATAATGGGTCAAAGCATTTAAAAGCTGCTGATAACAGAAACTGAACTAGCCACGGATCCCTCCAACCTACAATAGAAGACTTCATAATGCACTGTCACAATCAGAATGAATGCAGACGTCTTCAAGTTTCTTGCCACTTTTACAGTTGACCATATAATTCATGTCACTGTAACTAAGAAGCTTTCATAATTTCTCTCTAATGTTGCTCTTTAGCAATTACTTTTTTAATTAAATAGTTTTTGGAACCTCTCTAATGAAACCTATGCTGACCCACAATACAACCACTGCTACAGAACAGTTTTTGCTGTTAGATGTCAACACTATAAGCAGACAACCAAGTAATACTTCTGAGAAACAGTATAATCTGTAACAGAAAATCTAATACCCTAGATGCATTTGTCGATTATTCTTAGACCCTATTTAAAAAAATAAAATAATAATAAAAAAAAAAACAATAACACGTCATTGTACATAGTTAATAAAATCAATAGTCAACCGCAATCACGAGACAGCTATTTTTATTTTAATAAACATTAATAACAATCTTTACTAAATCTCTAGATCCAACTCCTACAAACAACATTACTTACTTGATATTACCGGTATATCAATTGCAGGGTATTTTTTTCACTTGTAATTCCAATTATCAGAGAAACCAACTTACCAGTCCATCACAATTGCTTATAGCAACAGAGGTTCGTGGTAAATTTGTTATATCTCCTACATACAGGCAACTTTTATGCAGTGATTCAATTAAAGTCACAGTTGAGTTATCGTCCCATTCAATGGTTGCGCCTGGTGCAACAAGCTTTGAGTTAACTCTCAACCTTAGGTGAAATTCTCTCCCAAATACAGTGACATTATAATAAATTGCATCATCTGCAGAGTTGTAATTAACATCTTCAGCACCTCTTCTGAATCTGATGTTTTTTCTCTTTGTCACTGCATGGGACACAAAATTGCCTTTGGAATCAGTACTGATAGGTGTTACAAAACTGTATTCCTCTATCTTCTCCAAAAGAGAATCTAAAATGCAAAAAATAAGTAAAATAAATTTTCATACAATAGGTTTTTTTTTTTTTTTTTTTTTTTTTTTACAGTTTAAGATCTATAAATTCACACAAGAAAAAGAGGATTTTAGTCTTACCTGTTAAATCCTTTTCACTTAGTCCATACAGGTTACTGGTAACTCTGGGGAGGCGATCCGCTCCTTTAAGTAGGCAGGAACATTCTTCAAATGTGTGCAGGGGGCGGAGCCTCCCCTCCCTCCTAGCTGCCCCTCAGTCAGCATAAGCCAGAATGATTTGAGACCCCACAAACTGACCAGAATAGGAGAGAAAAAGACTCCTGTGAGCATGCCCCGAAGGACTCCCACGAATTGCCACAGGAGAGCCAAGCATGGTCCCTTGACAGGGTGGGAGACCAGTAACCTGTATGGACTAAGTGAAAAGGATTTAACAGGTAAGACTAAAATCCTCTTTTCACTGTCGTCCAATACAGGTTACTGGTAACTCTGGGATGTCCAACCATTAAGTTTCCCAGTGGCGGGAAGGAGGCAAGGACCAGGTGCAAGGCCCCCAAAGTCACCAGGACCTCTATGAACCTACCAGTCAGAGATCCCAACAAAACAGAAGTGTCAACGGACACAAACTAGGGGTGAAACCAGACCCCAGGAACCGTAACACAGCACACGAAACCAGAGCCAACAGGGCTCAACAGTAAGGAAGCACATAGAACCTCAGAAGAAGAAGACCCTAGACAGGCAATACTGCCTCCAGGACCTTCCTCCCAAAGCTGGCATCAGCCGATGGCAGCACATCCACACGGTAGTGCTTCGAAAAAGTGTGCACCGAAGACCAAGTGGCCGCTCGGCACAGCTGATCAGCAGACGCTTGATTCTTGTAGGCCCAAGAGGCCCCAATGGACCTGGTCGAGTGGGCCGTAACCCGAAAGGTCAGTTCGTAGGCCTTACGAATAGTAGACTTAATCCATGATGCAATAGTCACTTTGGATGCCGGTCTCCCTGCCCTAGGCCCCTCAGGAATGACAAACAGAGCGTCAGACTTCCTGATAGACTCAGTGCGATGAACATAAAACTTGAGACAACGCACAACATCCAACAAGTGGAGATCCTTCTCCTTGTCAGATGAAAGGTTAGGGCAGAAAGAGGGCACCACTATCTCCTGATTGATGTGAAACTCGGAGACAACTTTAGGCAAAAACTCTTTAGAGGTGCGAAGCACAGCCTTGTCCTTGTGAAACACCAGATACGGTGGTTTACAGTACAGAACTTGCAACTCCGCCACCCGACGAACTGACACAACAGCCAGAAGGAAGGCCATCTTCCACGTCAAAAGGCGTAACGGAATAGATGCCAAAGACTCAAAGGGGCGCTGAAGAACCCCCAAGACCAGATTAAGGTCCCACTGAGGAGCCGGACTCTTGAATGCAGGACGAACATGGGCCACTCCTTGGGCGAAAATTTTGATGTCAGGGAGAACAGCAATGCGCTCCTGGAAAAAGATAGAGAGAGCCGAAGTTTGAACCTTAAGAGAACTGAGGCTGAGTCCCTTATCAACACCATCCTGCAAAAAGGCTAGGACAGTGGGAAGATGAAAGGCATGAGACAGACCCTTGTCCGCACACCAAGCCAAAAAGATCTACCAGATCCTATGATAGATCTTAGAAGAAACAGGCTTACGAGCGCGGAGCATAGTGGACACCACTGCCGCAGAAAAACCCTTCTTTAAAATTGAGGATTCAACCTCCAGGCCGTCAAATGGAGGCGGTGAACGTCCTCCTTCCATAGGTATCCCTGAAGCAGAAGATCCGGATGAGAGGGAAGTGGAAAAACATAAGCCAGGGAGAACGCCCAGGGAATGGACATGGCGTCGACCACTAGAGCCAGAGAATCCCTCATCCTGGAGCAGAACGTCGGAACCTTCCTGTTGTGTCTGGTTGCCATCAGATCCAGTACAGAAACCCCCCACTTCTGAGTAAGGATCTGAAATACCTCCAGATAAAGTTCCCACTCTACGCTGTCTATCGTGTGACGACTTAGGAAGTCTGCCATGACGTTGTCTACGCCTGGAATGTGCACGGCTGATATAACCGAAACGTGTACCACTGCCCAGGACAAAATGTCCTTGACCTCTAACCAAGCGGCGAGACTTCTTGTCCCGCCCTGCCGATTGATGTAAGCCACGGCGGTGGCGTTGTCTGATTCTACCATGACCGGGCAGCCCTCCAGCTGAGATTCCCAATGGCGTAGAGCCAGAAGAATCACTCGTAGTTCCAGAACATTGATGGAGAGGAAGGTCTCCTCCGCTTCCCACTTCCCCTGAGCACTGAGGCGCCCCAGAACAGCACCCCAGCCCGAGAGACTGGCTTCTGTCGTGACCTTGGTCCAGAAGGGGATCCGGAAGGACCTCCCCTGCAGAAGATGAGAGAGATCCAACCACCACTCCAGGCTCAGCTTGACACAATGAGGAAGAGACACTGACAATCTCAGATGATCCGGGAATCTCCGCCTGAGGCACTGGCTCCAGAACCTCCTTGTCCAAAAGAGCCTGAATAGCCAAGTTGAACAGACGCACCTTCCCAGAATCCTGGGGAGAACGAGTGTGATGAAATCGAAAAGGAGGAAGAGAAAGAAAAGGGATCTTGTACCCTTCTGATATCACCTGCATGACCCACGGATCCGCCACTGAAGCACCCCAAACCCTGCAAAAGAGACGGAGACGTCCACCCACTGCAGGATGCGGACCCGGGTTCGGTGAGTCTTGCCGAAGAAGCCTTGGGGCCCTTGGCCTTGGGGGCCAAGGAACGTGCCTCGGTTTGGAACGAACGAAAGGAACGGAAGCGCTTAGCCTGAAATTTCTTCTTAAGAACTAGGGGCAAATGAGTACTCTTACCCCCAGTGGCCTCGCTAATAAATTCCTTCAGTTCAGAACCAAACAAGGAAGTTCCCTGGAAAGGCAAGGAAAGCAAAACCTTCTTGGATGCCGTGTCAGCAGACCAAATCTTGAGCCAAAGAGCCCGCCTGGCCACCACAGAGGAGGTGGAAGCCCTGGCCATCATGCGGACAGCATCAAAGGCAGCATCAGAAACATAGTTCAGGGCCTCCGATATATTGGCAAGAAGACGCAACTGGTCTGAAACCGGTGAGTCCTGGCGGACCGCCGCAGTGAGTTGCTCAGTCCAGACCGCAATAACCCGATTGACCCACGCAACAGCAAGAGCCGGGCGCATGTCAGTGCCAACAGAGGCAAAAATGGACTTTAAACAAACCTCCAACTTTTTGTCAGTACAATTCTTCAATGCAGAAGAATCAGAGACAGGCAAAGCGGTAGATTTGGATAATCTGGAAACCGGAGCATCCACCTTAGGAGGATAAACCCACTTGGAAAGTACCGTCTCAGAAAAGGGATAAAGCTTAGCAAACTTCTTTGAGACAGAGGAGGCCTTGTCAGGATTCCTCCAAGCATCAGAAATCAAACGGTCAAGGGTAGGATTGGAAGGAAAGCAAGTAACAGCCTTCGCCGGTTTCTGAAAGACATCCGTTGGGTCAAGGGGGGCCTCTTGACACAAGTGAGGATTGAGGGAGGTCAGCACGGCCCTAATTAAACCCTCAGCCGAGAGTTCAGGGTCACATTCATAGGGGTCTCCGACAGAACGTGAAGATTCAATGATTAGACCATCCTCAACATCAGAATCCTGCAACAATTGTTCTTCAGAAGAATCAGACACATCAGGAGCCCCCTGTGGTTTAGGCAGGGAGGTCCTGATAGTAGGGGGGGCTGCCACACATGCAGAGCCCCATGTACCTGGGAGGGAAGGAGCAGAAGAGTGGACCTGAGGTCCCTAGTCGCGGCCTTAAACTCCTGAACCCAAGCCGGCTCAATAGCATGGCTGGAAGGCCCTAGGTTGCTGTCAGGACCTTCTGAACATGCTGGGCATAAATGACCAAGGGAACCCCTAGGCAGCCCTGAATGACATGCGGAGCAATGCGCAACGGGAGATACTGAAACCCCAGCCACCTTAGTCTTAGGTCTAGCCCCAAGCTCCAGCGGAGTAGACATACTCACAGTGTCAAATATACCCCACTACAATAAATCACCCTGTAAAAGTGTATAAGATTAATAATTCACCCCAGAAAAGGTCAAAATCAAACTTATCTGGCAAGCGAAGGGTCAATCTCAGGAGGAGATGAAGAGGGTCCGCTCCCTGCGTAGGATACTCAAGGAAAAGCCACCTAAAATGGCTGCCACGACGGGAGCCAATAGGAAATAAGGCGCCAAACAAGCGCTCATGGGAAATGTAGTTTTCCCTTTAAAAGTACCCCAACGCCGAATTCGGAGCCCTCCCAAGTCCCCCAACACACTCATGTACCTAACAGGATGAAAGAGCAAGGGAAGAAAAAAAGAATGAGCCCTCTCTGAGCTCGCTGTGATAAGCGGTTGCAGAGATACGTCCCAAACTGTGTAAGCCCATAGAGAGTAAAGGAGCAATGGCGTCCGTGCGGAAAAGAACGCCTTAAAGGCGCAGTACCCAATTTTTAAGAAAATTAACCCCCAAGTGTAAATGGTTAAAAATACATAGGGAACACGTGTGCAACATGAGAAAAACACATCCCAATGAAGGCAGTGCCCCAAAACCCCAATAAACATGCAAACCAGCAGAGAAAGGGTTAATATCCATATAAACTGCTCCAAACTCAGACATACACATATATATACAACAGATATGTATAAATAAACACCCAATGAGTGGTGGAGTGCATAATGAGAACTCCCAGATACAAGCCCAATAAAGGGACATTGTGGGACAAATGGACCTTCAGCACTCAAAGGGTGGCTCACCTTACTGCAGGACTTCAGTCTTCAGGTTATCAGACAGTGAAAGGATTACCACAGTGTGCAATCCTCCAGGGAAGTACTTGAAACCAAGGTGTTCCCCCATCAGGGCAAAGGTCCATGAAAAAGGCCCTGGACACTGAGCGAGCCACTTCAGAGAGAGCATTGTCAGTCCTGGTAACCCGCCTAATGGTGGTATTCCATATTTGAAGAAAATAATAAAGAAACTAAACTTGATTGAGAGATGTTTTCCACCTGATGTGCACAGCACGCAGGAACAAATCATTCTGGCTTATGCTGACTGAGGGGAAGCTAGGAGGGAGGGGAGGCTCCGCCCCCTGCACACATTTGGAGAATGTTCCTGCCTACTTAAAGGAGCGGATCGCTTCCCCAGTTACCAGTAACCTGTATTGGACGACAGTGAAAATATTTTATGTCAGGAATGTCAAACAAGTGGCATGCAGCCGTATGGAACCTCTGTTTGTTAAACTGCAGTACTCAACAAAAAGAAACTTTTTAAATGCCTATCCCCCTCCTTACCATAGGCTACATTTGCCACTTGTGCAGTTTTTGGTTTCTGTCCTAGTTTTACTTCTTGAATAAACGAAAAGAGAAAGGCAACAGCTATTCCCATCTAGGTCCTTCCTTGTGGACTGACCCAGATTAGAATGCTGTAAAAAAGACCAGTTCTGCACTTCCAAAGGCCATTACTATTACAGAGTAAGTATTACAAATGAACCTTTATTAGTTATATATTAAAATGGTAACCAACCAAAAATGACCGTCTTATTTGTTAAAGAGCATTAAAGTAAGAAATAAAAGTGGAAATCAGTCGACAAAGTTGACTAAAGTACATGTGTCCCCACCTACGCAAACTTATATCTAGGGTGGTGGGAAGATCAGCTGGTGTTTATAGAATCTATGGCAAAATACACAGACAAAATAAGTCTGTGGTTACAATTTATAGATGACGTGATCATCATTTGGACAAGCGGCGCAAAATAATTTGGTGAATTCAACACAAATTATATCAACATTTTGGACAAAAGAGAATTCTCCTTTCTTGATATTATAATTAAGAGATGAACTGATAGCATCATAGAAACTACACAGTATTGTAAAGAGACCACTACAAACAGCTTACTACATGCTGAAAGCCGCCATCCTGAGCCCCTTAAAAAAGGGATTCCTGTTGGACAATTTCTCAGGCTGCGACATATATGCAGCAATATTGATGATTTCAAACGGGAGGCCTCAAAACTCAACTAAGATTTTGAGACAGAGGCTACAGTAACAGGATACTTAAGAGAGCCTACCAAAGAGTTCTATGTTCATATAGAAATGACCTATTGACAACTAATAGAATTCAAAAAGATGATCAAAAAAGTATTCATGTTTAAAAATCTAAGATATACCTTAGTTCAGAACCATTTCCAATGCGCTAAACCAGAAACATGGCTCAAATCCAACATCAAAGGCTTTTTTTATTTGCGGTATATGCATAGCCTGTAAATACTGTGAACAGTCCAAAATATTTATGAGATGTCAAACCACAAGGAAATTTGAAATCAGACACTTCTTTAATTGTAAATCCAAGGGGTGATTTATATAGTCTCCTGTAAATGTGGGAAACAGTACACTGGAAAGACAAGGAGTGAATTTAGGAGAAGGATCCTTGAGCTCATAGGGGACGTACGAAATATAAGAGATAAACCAGTCACTAGACACATCAACAATTGTCATGATGGACTTAAAATCTTATGGGCATTTATGGGGATTGACAAACTGTACCCAAGCCCAAGAAAGGGTGATAGTAATCAAAATCTCTTGAAATGTGAAGCAAGATGGATATACACGCTAAAACACTTACCCTTTGTGGTCTTAAAGGGTAGTAATGGTTACTTTTAAGTTGATTTAATATTGTAGACATTAAAAAAAGATTAACATCAATGTAAGTTATCTCTCAAACCTTTATGGTTTGAGAGAGATCATTTGGTAAAGTTGCATTTTCCTGGCTGTTTTACTCAAGTCTGCCATCTAGCTGGCAGTTGCAGATTCCAGTCATTTCACCAGACAGAGGCTTTTCAGCAGAGCTGAAATCACGCTATTTAGAAAGAAATACTTCATTGGAACGGTCTACAAAGTGTGCTTGCAAGCCAGGGACACATTGTAGACCGTTCCAAATTAAGTATTTATCTTTAGATATCGTTATATCGGAGCTGCTGAAGAGCCACATCTGGTGAAGCGACCAGAATCTGCTTCTGACAGCTTTACAGCTCGTCAAGCAGAAAGGGGAGGGAGTGGAGAACTTTATTTTTCTATATCTCTCAAACCTTAACGGTTTGAGAGATACGAATAAGTGCAAGTACTCTCTTAATTTTATCTACCATATAGTTAATACTTTTCTTCTGACATTACTATCCCTTTAACGAAGGCTTCACATTTACACCATTTATAAAAGACTAAAGTGTTAGGTGGTATTAGCCTTTACTAACCTTCTCTCAGTGTCTCCTACATTTGATTATCATCTTCATATGGCACCCCATAATGAAGACAATATTAAAAAGAAAATAAACGGACTTCACTTTCCCATATAATTATAATATCTTATATGGGGCCATAATTAATCTTATTTCCATCATTAGCCTTTCTTCTGCTACTATGTTCTATTATATTACATTTTAGACCTTTATCCTTATTTGAAAATAGACAGAAAGACAAAGACATTTAGGCTTTATTCATTTTTAGTCCATCAATTCAATATACTTTATTTGGATTGATTTCCTTCTGTTGGTTTGCAGAAGAGTTCATACGTGATAACTAACAAAAAAAAAATCTGTAGATGCACTACATATACAATATAACATTATTTTAGATCTCATTTGATATCATGAATCACAATTGGCTTTAACTGCCTCAGTGTCTCAAGGGTTTAATTGACACATCCCGGATGCTTAGGGTTTAAATACTGGCATCCATGAGTCAGCCGGTAACATCACTAGCCCCTGAAGAAGCAGTCAGTGAGCAAAGCGAAATGCGTAGGGCAAATGGGTGGCATGGGAGGAATGATTCTTTAATAAATATTAGGTACCAGTTACTTAAAAAAAAATCACTGATTAACTAGAGCTTATAGCATCCTGGAGACAGCATGCTCCTTGCCAAGTATTCAGCTTTCTTCATCTAGAGATCCGTCTCACAGGCACAGAGTAATATGAATGCTGCCACTAGCTATAACGTGAATGGGAATTCTGGTTGAAATGTAGGAATGAACCAGACTATAGCCATCACAGACAGCTGTGGAGATTTGCAGACCTTATATGAGCCTGCACTATTATACGACTTCTGTGAATCTAAGCCGCAATTCCTACATAAAATATCACAGATAAGATTTCTTCAAAGGTAGCTGCAACTATTGTGAATGATTATTAACCCTATAATATACTTCAGAACGAAGGCTAGGGTTTTGCTTCACCAGTAGACAGAAATATAACTATGTAGTGGATAGACACAAAGTATCAACTAAATAAAATATACAATGTCTGTTGCTGCCAATCGGACTTTGAATTTAGTGCAGAACTGGTCTTTTTTACAGCATTCTAATCTGGGTCAGTGCACAAGAAAGGACATAGATGGTAATAGCTGTTGATTCTATAATTTTAAGATCTGCTGCATCAAGTACTAACACCACCAGTCTGTCAGAGTTAATAGTTTTACATCTGAAACAAAGACAATAATTTGCAGGCTAGTCAAATGATTAACAGACATACCATTACGGTAAAGCCTAGATTCTAGTGGGCTAAAGGACCTTTGCTTACATTGGCTAGTCATGTGACCACAGTGTGTAGGGGAGGTACATTAAGAAAGTTGTAGGCTATAGACAACACAAATGGAAGGTGCAGAGGTGTATGTGGGTGCAAGTCAGAGGAGACCATTTTTGGAATTGATGTTTATGTGTACTGGAGCAGATGATTCTGAGAACTTTATTCCCTGTATAATGTTGGTGTTGTGGAGCTTTACATATTATTACGGTAAGTTCCGTAATGCCACTATGGCTGATGTACTAATAAAAAGTGTTGCATTTCTGGTGCAAAACAATTGCACTACATGGAATAAATACACATTTCCCAATTTTTATTGACTGAAAAGGAGCTTTTAATATTTTGAAAGCTATAGAGCTCTCCAACAAACTGCAAACAAATTCATTGTCCAGCATTCATAGGTTAAAAGCCCCATCTAAAGCAATGGGCATTTTTATTTGTTACTTATGGTGGAACTCTGGAGCAAACCAAGTGCACTATATCTTATTAGTACATCAGTTTTCATCCTCACTGAACTCTATTCAGTTCCCATTGATTTACTGTAAATCGGGCTTGTAACCCCCTAAATACTACAGATGTCTCCAAGGCATTGCAAAGCATTGGGGTGTTAAAAGCACAATTTATTAACCCTTTGAGTGCCAGAGTGGTACACAACGCATTGCAAAGTACCACTCTGGCACTCAAAGGGTTAATAGGAGTTTTTATTTGTTTACTCAAGAAGTGCAACACTATTTTAGTACACTATGTGGAGCCCCTTGTTCTTTCTTTTCTTTTATTTCTATGTAATGTGAGTTTGTGAATTGTGTTGGGGGTATAGGCCCATTTACATGGTGTGTGAGATCTGTTGGATGGGAGGTCACCTGTGTTAATGGAGATAGGGGAAATCTGCAAAGGTTTACAGGGATTTAATAAGAACACACAAGAGAGACTGGAGTAGCATTTAATAAAAATACATATAACAATATACATTTATATAAAAGTATCAAGTATCCAAATGACAGTGGTGAGTGTATAAAAAAAGACTGATATTAGTAAGTAAAATCAGCTATATAGTAAAAAAATCTATATGAATAAAAATGAAACAATATATAATAGATACAATAATGGATAGTGTGCCCATATTGGTGAGACTATGTGAAGTGGACAGTCTGTTGAAAGGGACCAACAGGGTATGATGAATATGTTATTCAGTTAGTAAAAGATGTGGCAGATAAAATACTGAGAGAGGACCCATGATAAAAGAGTAGTAATGTTGAAAAATCCTCCAACCACTAATGCCTTAATGCTTACAAGACAAATTCTTATGTAGCTTCCCTCTCAAAGTTCATACATTGTGCTCACCAGATGAATAATTTGACAACAACCCATCAGTTATTAAAATGGGCACAAGATCCTTGGTCCTTTCCTGTGTCTCCCTGCTTCAGTCCACCTTCCTTGAAACCCCTCCTCCCTATCCTGGCATTTCTCAAAGTGTTTCTTAGTATGGTTCCTGTACTGCAATCAACACCTTTTGGGGTATTTTCTGCCCCTTCATCAGGATACCAAAAATGGCAGGCCCTCCATTTAAAAGGTCCTTAGCCAATCAGAGCTAAGTATTGAAGTGTCCATGACTAATGGTCCATTTAAAATTACAATAAATACACAGAGGGATAGTGAAACATAGTTACACATAAGGTATCACGTTATTAACAAATAATCTCATAATCAGTTCACTCTTAATGCACAGGGGATATAAACAGTCCGTGCAGCACTACATCCGCCAATGACCAAAGTTGTTGGACATAGGCATTCCAAAACACTAACATGGATCTATAGCCCCCTAAAGTATAACAGTTAGAATGTAATCAGCATAGAAAATACCCCAACACACACACACGCCTAGAGGAGGTAACGTATTCCAGATTTTAGAGAAACAGGATAGTTTTTGGATTGTTAAAATGCACAACTTGAATCTGGATGGTATGAATGAGGAATTGGACCTGTGGTGTTTATGAAGCTTTCTTAGATCTTTTAGTATATCTGTTGGTCTGCTGTCCTCCTACAATTATTAATAGCAATTACTTTGGTTTATTGCCTCCTCCCTCATGAGGCTCTTGTTGCCTGATCTATCTATTGGTCCCGCATCTAGTAACATCTATTCCTCTTAGGAGCCTTTAATATAGTTTACTGTACCATCTAAGCCATGTGGGCTACTTTTAGAGATTACTGGGCTGCTTTTCATGCTACTTCCATCATCCCGTGATGCCCAGTCAGCTTTTGGTTGATTATGAATCAACATTCTTACATCATTTGTTATTAGGTCATTGTACAAGTATCACATAGTGATTTGTTTATTACCATTTATGATGTAAACTGTTCTTCATTATACAGTTGTGCTCAAAAGTTTGCATACCCTTGGATAATTGGTAATAAATGTACCATTTTTAAAGAAAACATGAGTGAACAGGCAAAACACATTTCTCTTATTTCTTATGGGATTCATATTCAACTGTAGGTTATAACAGAATGGCACAATCATAAAACATAACATGGCAACAAATAAAGTTCAAAAGTCTGCATACCTTTAGTTCTATGTATTGCCCCCCTTTAGCATCAATGACAGCATGCCCCCAATTCTTGCAGGTGGTATAGCTGCCCATTCGACTTTGCAAAATGCCTCCAGGTCACGTAAAGTCTTTGGTCGTCTTGCATGAACCGCACGTTTGAGATCTTCCCAGAGTGGCTCGATGATATTAAGGTCAGGAGACTGTGATGGTCACTCCAGAACCTTCACTTTTTTCTGCTGTAACCACTGGAGGGTCAACTTGGTCTTGTGCTTAGGGTCATTGTGCTGGAAAGTCCAAGAGCGTCCCATGCGCAGCTTTCGTGCAAAGAATGAAAATTGGCTGGCAGTTGTGGTTGAAATCTTTCTTGGTCTACCTGACCTTGGCTTGGTATCAAGAGATCCCGGTATTTTCCACTTCTTAATAAGTGATTGAACAGTACTGACTGGCATTTTCAAGGCTTTGGATATCGTTTTATATTCTTTTCCATCTTTAGAAAGTTCCATTACCTTGTTACGCAGGTCTTTTGGCAGTTCTTTTCTGCTCCTCATGGCTCAGTAGCTAGCCTGCTCAGTGCACCCACATGAGAGCTAACAAACTGACTATTTTAACATATACACTAATTGCAACTTAAAAAGCCACAGGTGTGGGTAATTAACCTTTAATTGCCATTTTAACCTGTGTGTTTCAACCTTGTGTGTCTGTAACAAGGCCAAACATTCAAGGGTATGTAAGCTTTTGATCAGGGCCATTTGAGTGATTTCTGTTATTATGATTTAAAAAGGAGGCAAACAACTATGTGATAATAATTGGCTTCATATGATCACTATCCTTAAATAAAAGACAGTTTTCTTGCATGATCAGTCATATTTTCAAAATCAATGCCAACATTTTACAATTTCTGCCAGGGTATGCAAACTTTTGAACACAACTGTATGTAGAATTAGTAGGTCTGTGTTTTGAGGCTATTACCTACTATTGGGTATATTTTTGAGAATTGAGGTTTTCCCAAAGAGAAAGATCTTCCTTAGTTTACTGTCTCAGTCCAATATCGGTGAATACCATCAATATTCATTCAACACCTGCATGATCAAGTACCCAACAGTAACATCATGGTTTATGCCCATCCTCTAACGAAGGGGGATAAATTTATAGACGGATGGGCTTTACACTATATATATATATATATATATATATATATATATATATACTGCTCAAAAAAAAATAAAGGGAACACTTAAACAACACTATGTAACTCGAAGTCAATCACACTTCTGTGAAATCACACTGTCCACTCAGGAAGCAACACTGATTGACAATCAATTTCACATGCTGTTGTGCAAATGGAACAGACAACAGGTGGAAATTATAGGCAATTAGCAAGACACCCCCAATAAAGGAGTGGTTCTGCAGGTGGTGACCACAGACCACTTCTCAGTTCCTATGCTTCCTGGCTGATGTTTTGGTCACTTTTGAATGCTGGCGGTGCTTTCACTCTAGTGGTAGCATGAGACAGAGTCTACAACCCACACAAGTGGCTCAGGTAGTGCAGCTCATCCAGGATGGCACATCAATGCGAGCTGTGGCAAGGTTTGCTGTGTCTGTCTGTGTAGTGTCCAGAGCATGGAGGCACTACCAGGAGACAGGCCAGTACATCAGGAGACATGGAGGAGGCCGTAGGAGGGCAACAACCCAGCAGCAGGACCGCTATCTCTGCCTTTGTGCAAGGAGGAGCAGGAGGAGCACAGCCAGAGCCCTGCAAAATGACCTCCAGCAGGCCACAAATGTGCATGTGTCCACTCAAACGGTCAGAAACAGACTCCATGAGGGTGGTGTGAGGGCCCGACGTCCACAGGTGGGGGTTGTGCTTACAGCCCAACACCGTGTAGGACGTTTGGCATTTGCCAGAGAACACCAAGATTGGCAAATACACCACTGGCACCCTGTGCTCTTCACACTGAGCACATGTGACAGACGTGACAGAGTCTGGAGACGCCGTGGAGAACGTTCTGCTGCCTGCAACATCCTCCAGCATGACAGGTTTGGAGGTGGGTCAGTAATGGTGTGGGGTGGCATTTCTTTGGGGGGCCGCACAGCCCTCCATGTGCTTGCCAGAGGTAGCCTGACTGCCATTAGGTACCAAGATGAGATCCTCAGACCCCTTGTGAGACCATATGCTGGTGCGGTTGGCCCTGGGTTCCTCCTAATGCAAGACAATGCTAGACCTCATGTGGCTGGAGTGTGTCAGCAGTTCCTGCAAGAGGAAGGCATTGATGCTATGGACTGGCCCGCCCATTCCCCAGACCCGAATCCGATTGAGCACATCTGGGACATCACGTCTCGCTCCATCCACCAACACCACGTTGCACCACAGACTGTCCAGGAGTTGGCGGATGCTTTAGTCCAGGTCTGGGAGGACATCCCTCAGGAGACCATCTGCAACCTCATCAGGAGCATGCCCAGGCATTGTAGGGAGGTCATACGGGCACGTGGAGGCCACACACACTACTGAGACTCATGTTTTAAGGACATTACATCAAAGTTGGATCAGCCTGTAGCGTGGTTTTCCATTTTGATTTTAAGTGTGACTCCATATCCTGACCTCCATGGTTTGATAAATATGATTTCCATTGAGAATTTTTGTGTGATTTTGTTGTCAGTTCATTCATTCAGATCTAGGATGTGTAATCTTACTGTTCCCTTTATTTTTTGGAGCAGTGTATATATATGGCCATGTGTGGTGTTTAGGCAATATTAGTGACTCTCTGTTGATGTTTAGCCCACATTGGTGGCTCTCTCTCCATTAATGTGCCCTGTTGCTGGAAACACCTGTGGCCTCCTCTCTGGCATCTTGCTGTGACTGCCTAGGTTGGGACACTGGTGAGGTCTCTGGTACATTGTGCAGTGATGGCAGAGTACATATTGACACCAACGACAGGAATAGTTCCAGAAGATTGGAAGTTAGCAAATGTAGTACCTCTTCACAAAAAATGTAGCAGGGAAGAGTTTGGTAACTATAAACCAGTAAGTCTTACATCAGTAGTGGGAAAATTAATGGAAACGATGTTGAATATCTGAATTTAAATGGCTTGCAAGATACCAAACAGCATGGGTTTACAGCAGGGAGATCTTGTCAAACTAATCTCAGATTTTTTTTGACTGGGTAACTAAAATAATAGACCATGGGGGAGCAGTAGATATAGCTTATCTAGATTTCAGTAAAACATTTGACACTGTCCCTCATAGAAGACTCAAAAATAAACTGCAGTGTTTGAGTCTGGATGCAAAAAAAGCTAAATGGATTAGGCCATCGCTGAGTGACAGGAGACAGAGGGTGGTAGTCAATGGAGAATATTTGGACGAAAGAAGTGTTACTAGTGGAGTATCTCAGGGATCTGTACTGAGTCCCATTCTTTTTAATATTTTTATTAGTGATATTGCAAAAGGTCTTCAAGGTAAGGTATGTCTTTTTGCAGAGGATACCAAGATCTGCAATAGGGTAGACATTCCAGGGGGAATAAGCCAAATGATTTAGGTAAATTAGAAGAATGGTCAAGAGTGTGGCAGATGCAGTTTAACGTTGATAAATGTAAAATAATACACTTGGGACATAAAAATCCAAAGGAAAAAATATACTATTAAGGGTACTGTACTGTCAGAGACAACAGAGTAAATGGATTTGGGAGTAATTATCTCTAATGACTTAAAGGTAGGCGGGAAAGGTAATAAAGCGGTGGGGAATGCAAGCAGGGTACTGGGTTGTATAGCTAGGGGCATTAGTAGCAGAAAAAGGGAAGTGGTCATGCCACTCTACAGATCTCTAGTTAGACCTCACCTAGAGTATTGTGTACAGTACCGGAGACCCCATTTGCAGAAGGATATAGATACTCTAGAGAAAATTCAAAGAAGGGCTACTAAAATGGTGACTGATTTACAGGAAAAGAAATATCAGGATAGACTAAAGGATCTGAACATGTATAGCTTGGAGGAGAGAAGGGAGAGAGGGGATATGATCTGAAACATTCAAATTAATGAAGGGATTCAACAAAGTGCAGGATGGAAGTATATTTCAAAGGAGTAAAAACGTTAGGACAAGAAGCCATAGGGACACAGGTTTAGATGTAATGTAAAAGTTTTACTTCACTGAGAGGGTAGTAGATATGTGGAATAGCCTACCAGCAGAAGTGGTAGACGTTAATACAGTGAAAGAATTTAAGCATGCATGGGATAGGCATAAGGCTGTTGTTAAAGGGATAGTATTACTTCAAAATTACTATCCCTCATATTGTAGCCCTTAATAAACTGAGTTAAATGACACCAGCGGCATCTCTCAAACCCTTATGGTTTAAGAGACAGCCGCTTTCAAAGTTTCCTCTCCCCTGCTGTCAGCGTTCTGTTGCCAGCAGGAGAATCCGGTCTTTGAATCAAGAGGAGGCTCTTCAGCAGAGCCGATATCTCGTTATGGAAGGAAAAAGGATTAATTGAAACAGTCTTCTACATGTGCTTGGTAACCATGCACACGTATAAGACTGTTTCAATGAATCATTTTTCATTCCATAATGAGATATCGGCTCTGTTTAAGAGCCTCCGCCTGTCCCGGGACCGGATTCCCCTGCTGGTAGCAGAACGCTGACAGCAGGGGAGAGGAAACTTTGAAAGCGGCTATCTCTTAAACCATAAAGGTTTGAGAGATGACGCTGGTGTAATTTAACTCAGTTTATTAAGGACTACAATATGAGAGATAGTAATTTTGAAGTAATACTGTCCCTTTAACTTAAGAAAAGACCAAGGACCACAAAAGGTTTGAGGTTTTTACTGTAGGAAAATAGGAAGACTAGATGGGCTGAAATGGTTCTTATCTGCCATCAAATTATATGTTTCTTAAGGTCTAGTTATACACCAGGACCATGGTGTGACTGATTTATGAATGAGATCTCAATCTTTTATATATATGTTAGGGGGCTATCAATCTGTACAAGGGTTTTGAATGGTCTATATGCAACACCTTTGGCCTCTGGCAAATGGAGTGCCACACAGACTGTTTATATCCCCTGCGTATTAAGGGTGAACAGATTAAGGGATTGTTTGTTAATAACGTGGTACCTAATGGGTTACTATGTTTCACTACCCTTCTGTATTTACTGTACATTTAAATGAATGATTAGTCATAGACTGTTCTATACTTGCCTCTGATTGGCTAAGGACCTTTTAAATAGAGGGCCTGACATTTTTGGCTTCCTCTATGCCCACGTATCCTGACAAAGGGGAATAACATACCCTAAAAGAACTTTCAGAACTTCCAGGACTGTGAGAAAGGGATTCAAGGAAGGTGGACCGAAGCAGATGGGCATAGAAAAGGACCAAGGACCTTATGACCATTTGAAACACTGATGGGCTATTGTGAAAGTATTCATCTGGTGAGCTGAATATATAAACTGTACTGAGGGGGGGGGGGCATGCAAGACAAGAATTTGTCTTATAAGCATTCAGGCATTAGAAGGTAGAGGGTTTTTCCACATTTCCTCTGCTTTTATTGTAGGTCCACTTTCTGCATTTTATATACTGCATCTTTTCTTATCTGGATCAATTATACATCATAACCTGTTGGCCCTTATCTACACACCATCCCCTTCACCTAGTCTCCCCATAGACCGCTGTCTTTGAGAGTGATATGGACACACTAGTTTGAGCTCAAGTTCTTCTTTTATCCATAACTAATTGTAGACTTTTTATGCACCCACCACTGTCATTTGGATAGTTTTATATTATATGTATTTGTATTAAACGTTCCACTGAGATTTTGTCTTGTTTTTTTACTTGTTTGCATATGATTAACTGAGTGGACTCTGGGTTGCTGTCAGTGGCACAGAGGACTGGAAGAGGTTTTCCCAAAACTAAGGAAGGGTTTGTTAATTTTGTCTATTGCTACTACCCTGTTTCGGAAAGCAATTCCCCTGCAAGTCATTTTATACATATCAATTCTAGTAGATCACTCTCATTGCTCTTTATTTCCCGATTACCTTGATCTTTTATTGCATCCCATTAATTTCATAGAACATTTAAATTTAGTATCCTGCTACCGTTACTTAGTATTTTGTTTAGTATTTATTATCATTAATCATGGTGTATTCCAGTCAAAGGATTAGTGTTGAGGTACTAACACTAGCACTGTTTCATTAATATTAGTGGTGTGGCCATTTACTTATTCTTTAATTATAAGAAGGTGTGTTTCGGTAATACCGTGCATATTCCAGTGAGCGCTGTCTAATTTATGTTTTACTATTGCATCAAAAGGGCGGAATCCTGATGTAAAAATAATATATATACTCTAAATCCGTGGTGATCGTTTCTCAACAAAGAGAAGAAAAAAAACACAGACTAAGTATTGGATTGGGTCCTATGCCTCTCCTAGAAAGGCCACCTCTAGGTATCATCTTTTCTTTTTCTCCTGAGGAAGTGGAAGTATGTGATGCGATTTTTAAATAATTTTGTAAGAAAACTATTTGCAAATAGTGTATTTTATTATATATCTTTTATTTTTGGATGTATTGTATTTGGAATGGCAAAAATCTTTTGAATAAAATTGAAGCCTTCCATAATTCACCATATGTAGTGCTCTTATTTATTATTCACTGATAAGATTTCCTCCTAGTATCCAATGCTTGATAACCTTGTTCGGGTTGATGAGGCCAATGTGATCTACTTAGTGGGGCGATAGTCTTCATGAAGTGATCTGATTATAGAGCCTCTAGATTGCCTAAGTCAAGACATACAAGAGGATACATCTGGTGGAGAGTGAAAGAATACCTACCCTGGGGTATATACCGGGGAGAGCCTCAAACATGTGAGTATCGTTTTAAAGAGAGCACATTGGTGACGGTGGAGATCAAAAGATGGGATTTTAAAATACTATACTCAGAGGAGCCTTCTGCACTGGCTGTTTTCTGTAATAAACAAATCACTGTGTGATACTTTTTGTGTTACAGACATCCTGAAGTTGCATTCTTAAGGGTCACCAAAAATAGGGCATCATTTCAATGGTATATTAAATAGCAATGAGTATTTGTCTCCCCGGGTTACGTGAAGCTGGTGCTAGGAGAGAAAAGTCCCGATGGAGGAGGTTCCAGCCAGCATACAACCCCGCAGGAGGGACAAGATCAACTTTAAAGGGATAGTAATTTCAGAAAAAAAAGTATTAACTATATGGTAGATACAATTAAAAGAGTACTTGCACGGTATCTCTCAAACTGTTATGGTTTGAGAGGTATAGGAAAATAAAGTTCTCTGGTCCCTCACCTTTCTGCTTGACGAGCTGTAAAGCTGTCAGAAGCAGATTCTGGTCGAGTGACCAGATGAGGCTCTTCAGCAGTGCCGATATAACTATATCTAAAGACAATGTTTACAGAATATAGTGATGAAGCTCAATACCCTTATATATACTTCCTGATCTTGCACTGCGGGTTCGTTGCTACTAAAAGCAAAACATAATGGTTCAAAAAAGAAGAAAGGAAATAGCCCTAGTAGTCCGGAAGAGTTAATTTTGGCTATCACAGGAACCTGTTCAGTGCTACTGCCCTTATGTGTGTAAATAACTCGGAGACACTCTTAAAACATAACCTTTATTCCTATACTAATCAGTTATAATAAAATCACTATCACTTTCCGTTGCTATTATTGATGCACCACCTTTGCATAGCTCATCTAAAATGGTATTGCAGATTGGGCTTCAGCTCCTCGCCGTACCTAATGTAGGGTTAATAAGCAAAAGTCCATTTGCATATATCAAAATAAAAACACATCAGTAACTCAGGTACCTCCTCTCTAAACTGTAAGATAGATAACACCCATCACTATTGTAAAGTGACCTATATTAGTTTTAAATAAACCCAGTAAATACTCAGTACCAATATGTAAATCAACTTCACTTAAGATTGTATACCCGAGTCACATGTATCTAAAGACAAATACTTCATTTAGAACAGTCTACAAAGTGTGCCTGGTTTGCAACCACACTTTGTAGATTGTTCCAGTGAAGTATTTATTTCTAAATAGCGTGATTTCAGCTCTGCTGAAGAGCCTCTGTCTGGTCAAATGACTGGAATATGTAGCTGACGTGAGTGAAACAGCCAGGAAAAGTTAACTTTAGCAAGTTATATCTCTCAAACCATAAAGATTTGAGAGATAAGACTTACATACATGTAAAAAAAAAGTTAAGGTCTACAATATTAAATCAACTTAAAATTAACCATTACTATCCCTTTAAAAGTGCTTTCAAATCACCTGTTAACCCTTTTGATGCTACACTCCTGTTGCTGTTTGAGCAACTCAAGGCGAGCCGAGACCTGAACCGTCCGCAGCCGGAATGTAGCATCAAAGGGGTTAACAGCTTATTTGTAAGCACTTTTAAAGTGGATCTTGTCACTCCTGTGGGGCTGTGTGCCGGAGCGCAGCAGAAGTGTAGCATCAAGGGTGTTAAAAAAAAAAAAAAAAAAAAAGGATGAGAAAAATACTCATTACTATTTAATATCCTATTGAAATGTCACCCTATATTTGAAGACCCTTTTGTGTACAACATCAGAATGCCGCCCTTTTGATGCAGGTGACATTCTGATGTCGCCCTTTTGATGGTCATGAAATATAGGGTGACATTTTGATAGCATACCCTAATTTATGTGTTGGTTTAGAAAGATGTATTGATTAGTTGGTTTGTGAGGGCATGGAAAGGTTAGAGGACCTGGCTGTGGGAGATGATCCAATCCATATCAGCTGAATCATGCCATATCGCCCCTTCTTGTTCCAGAGGAAAGTAAAAAATAATCCATTTTTAATTAACCCCCAAAGTGGTTAAAATAATTCCTTCCTGTCTGAAAAAAGGCAGTTGGATATTTCTATGGAGAAATGTCCTATCTGTTTTGAATCTGTCATAATTCGAAACATTGTTCTGAGCTAGAAAGCAACTACAGTATCTGCAAACACAGCATCCCAAATTCTACAGCTTTACTGCCCTTACTGTAAAATAATTCCTCCCTCTGTTTTAGTCAAAAGCGTCTTTCCTTTAGTCTTAATGGATGGCCTCTTGATAATTTGTCCAGACCTTTAGAGGTGGAGAAAAAGGCCGTGTATGTGGTGGAGGGAAAAGACTTGCAAAGGGATAAAGAGGTAGCTCTGGGGCAGGGAGAGATCTAGGATTATTAAAAGTCAGATGCACAGATGGGGGACGAGAAGACGTTAATGGCCTGAAAATTTAGTGTCGCTGTTGCTACACCATCCTATGGACTGCTTTGGTCTATAGATCATAAATCTCCATAGGATGGTGTAGCAACAGCGTCACTGTAAATTTTCAGGCCACTGTGATATTGCACCTAAAAAATTCAAGTTTGAGCTGTTATTTTTTAATAAAATATCTCTCAGCAGTGGGAGTACCCTTGTTTTATTCGGGGACATAAACCCTACAACATATATTTTTTAACATCTTAAGAATCACTATCCTTTTAACAGAGTAGTAGTACATACAAAGGATGATATCTCTAGGCATCTCACCCAGTGCTGCAGTGCTCTGTGTGCCTTGTCCAGAATTAATTCTGCAGGGTCTCTGTCTAGAAGCAGAGCTGCAAACAGTTTGCTAAAAAGTCCTCAATAACTTTGTCTTCTGGAACACCCCTGTTCCTAAGATTACTGCGTCAGGATCTATTGTCGAGGTCTTCCAGAGCATCTCTTAATGATCCCAGTTCGGTTGGAGAGAGTCAATTTTGGTGTCCAGGGCATTGAGGTGGGCTGTAGTTTGTGTGTGAGATTGCTCCATCTGTTCCAGACAGTTGACAATGCCAAAGAAAGAAAGGTCTGCAATAGATGCCTTAAAGTCTGCCTGCAGGTCTTGTTTGAGAGTAAGAAGGCATTGCTTCAATTCTAGGAAGTCTTGTTTAGTACAGGGAGAATTCATGGCTGGTAAAATAATAGGAGCCGGAGCTCCAGAAGACGAAGAGGGTACGTGCAGTGAGTGGAATACTTGGGCAATGGATATAGAAAAATATTCTGGCAAACGTTTATTTTCTTGCGGGACCTGGAGTATCTGGGACCTGGCACTAAAATCCTCGTTCTCTCTGAACTTTGATCATCTACACATCTACTCTGTGTGACTGAAGCTCCCTGGCCACCTCCTTGTTCCCCTTTTGGTATCTGGCCCTGTCCTACAGAATCTCCATACACTCCCTTTTTTGTGTGTGTGAGTGTTTGAATGATTGTATGTTTGTCACAGTGTGTGTGTCTGTGTGCATGGACCCAGTATGATTGTGCTGACTACCTTCCTTTACCTGCTTTTATACTATGGCAAAACCAGGTTCTGACTGTCGTTTATTGCAACATCTCTATGACTATTTGTTCTTGATTGGCGACCTTCCTTGGCATGCCTCCTGCTTTGTCAAAGCCAATATCAGTATACTGTTTGTTATACTGTTTTGTATAAAACTTTTAAAATTCACTAAAAATTATTTGAAAAAAAAAAATGGATTTGATTTAGATTTTTCTTCCATTCATTCACTTTGCATTTTGTCAGCTGATAAAAATAAACTATTAACGTGTATTTTTGAATGCATTCTAGCATTTTTTCACACCTGCCTAAAACTTTCACAGTACTGTATATTCATCTTAATTTTCAGCCGTTGTCGATTCACTGCAGGATGAAGGGCTCCTCAGCAAGACTGCAACAACTTTGTACTTGTGTCAACCAACCGTATCTTTGAGCTTGTTGGGAGTTTAGTATTGAGTGGAATCAATTCCAAAATTCTTTTGGTTCATCTACTGTCAAGTCTTCTTGCTATGTGACCTGCCCATTTCAATTTCAGGTGCTTTACTCTTTCAATGATGTCATAGACCTTTGTTTGCCGACTAATCTATGCACCTGTTTTTCAGTTTCTTTTTGTTACGTCTAGAATTTGCTGCTCCATACTTCTCAGACTAATCTTACATTTTTGTATGACTTTTGGCATTAAGTGTTCATGTTTCACAGCCATACATAAGAACTTCGAGGATACATTGGTCAAAAATATTTCCTTTGAGACAGTTCACTCTCTAACACAAATTTCCCAACTGCTTCCCACCCCAGTTTTATTCGTCTCTCAATTACCTTTATGGCGTTTCCATATTTTGACATTTCCTGTCCAAGGTAAACATACTTTTCGACTTCTTCTAGTTCTTGCCCATCTATTGTGATTTTCTTTTGTATAGTAAATTTGTTAAACATGACTTGCATTTGTTGATATACATCTTCAGAACAAGATTTTTTTTTTTCCTGTTGTAGCTCTTCAATGCGTTCTTGCAGTTCTTCAGGACTACTGGCAAAAGAGTAGGATATTGTCTGCAAAATTTAAATGATGTAGGTAGTCTCCATTGATCTTTTTTGGTCCCATTTCAGTTTAAGGAAATTTTCTTCTAAACAAGCAGAAAATAGTATTAAAGAGATTGTGTCTCCTTGTTGCATGTCTCTCTCTTTGTTGATCTGAACTTTATAATTGATGAGCTGTATTGATGCAGCAGCATTTTTATATATTGTTTGGAAGACATTGATATAAGCTCTATCTATTCCTTGATCAGGGTATTAATTATTGCTTGCTTTTTCACTGAGCCAAAAGGCCTTTTCTTAGTCAATGAAGGCTATACAGAATGGAAGGTTGTATTCATTATGCCGCTCTATAACTTGTTACATTGTCTGGTTATGGTTAATTATACTGTAACTTCTCCTGAAGCCTGCTTAGTCTTTAGGTTGTTCCCTGCTAAGTATCGTGTCCATTCTTCTTTTTTTTTTTTATTATTATTTATTAAGTTTTAAATACAAAACAGACACTACAACACATCATACATTGTGAATATGCAAATAAACACAACATAATACATATATTACACATTACATATAAAGACAATCCTACGTATCATAAAACCTTTACATGCTCAGGATACCACCATCCCCAGGCGGCCAGAGAGAGACCAGTCCCTACCTTACTTACACTCACTCCCGTAACATCCGTGCAGGGGCCACTTAATCTACGATCTATTCGAACGATCCAACCTGACAATCTCCTCATATACTGATTCCCTAATAATTTTCATCTTAACGGGACTATTTATAGACCACCCTATCCCTTGCTCCATTCTTAATTGAAAAATCAGCTGGGAAAAAAACTGTTCAAATGAAACAGGTTGAGCCGACTTCCATCCTCTAGCCAGCAAGATCTTCACCGCTGCAAGAGAATGAGTAACTAAATATTCTTGTTTAATTGACAAAGCTGGCCAAAAAAGGTTTAGTAATGCACTTTCAGGTTTTTTAGGAAGGGCAATATTACATTTTGATGACAAAAATCTAAATACTTCATCCCAAATTTTTTTTGACTTAGGACAACTCCACCAAATATGCATATAAGTACCCCCCAGGTGGTCACATCCCCAACATGTATCCAGCACTAATAACCGCATTTTCACCAGTTTTGCTGGGACATAATACCATCTATTTACAAGTTTAAACTGATTTTCTACCAGCGATAAATCATGAATATACTTATTCACTTTATATATTGCTCTACCCCACTCCTCCTTATTTACTACTATACCCAATTCCTTTTCCCATGTCACTACAGCTTTGTTCTTAAAATCTTTTTGATCTTCCAACCTGGTAACCAGCTTAGAACACGAGGCAAGGAGGTTTTTCTGATTCCCTCTAACAAAAATTGGCTTTAGGGCCCCCATCAAATCATTTTTATCCTGCCATAAAAATTCCGTAAGAAAACCCTTCAGCCGCAAATAGGAAAATATCTCGGACTTTGGGAGCCCATAATTCTCCTCTAACTCAGTAAAAGGTCTAATCCCCCTTGGTCCCAGCATTTGATCCACCTTACTTATACCACACTCTTGCCACTTAACCCCTGACATGTCCTCCATATATTGGACAATATCCCGGACATCAACAAACGGGGGTACCTTCCTATCTAATTGCATTCTCTTTTTAATCTTCAACCATTCTAAAAGAATCTGCTCAACAATCCAACATTTACCCTTCATATTAATCATACTTTGTTTAGGACTAACATGCCAGACCAAACTTTGCAATTCTTTACACTCACACATCTCTGCTTCCAATTCCTGCCAAACTTCTAAACCTCTATCTAACCTTGCCATCTTACTTACATGATATATCATACTGGCAGTATGAAATCTCTGGATCTGAGGAAAGCCCATCCCTCCTCTTTTAAGCTTTTCTGCCATTATATAGGAATTAATTCTTGGTATCTTACCTCTCCATACAAAATTCCGAAATCCTGCCTGTATCATATCCAGCCAACTAGCTGGAAATCTTAATGGCAACATTCTAAATAAATAGATCCAATATGGGAGGACATAATTTTTTACAATATTTATTCTAGCCCACCAGGAAAATTCCTTTTGGCCCCACTCCTTAAAATTTTTATTCATTAATTTTAATGTGTACAAACAATTCACTTCCACTACATGCTGATAGTTCCTAGGAATTATAATCCCCAAATACTTATAATCTTTTTTTGAAAAATCAAATTTGTAAGCTTGTGTGACCTGGGAACTAACTCGACCTTCTAAATTATACGCCTGCACCACTGTTTTATTGATATTTAATTTATAATTAGATACTTTGCTATAGGCTTCAATCTCTATCATCAAATGTCTTAAAGACTCACTAACACTTGTAAGCGTAATGAACACATCATCTGCGTATAAACAGATCTTAGATTCAAAATTCCCAAGATAATACCCCCTAATCCTTGTGTTCAATCTTATTCGCTGTGCAAGGGGTTCTATAGAAATAATATACAATATTGGGGCTAATGGACACCCCTGTCTTGTACCATTACCCAGCCAGAACCATTCCGAACAAATATTTGATCCCACCACTCTTGCATGGGGATTACTATATAGAACCTTAATAGCATCCACAATCCATCCTCTTAACCCAAATGCATGTAACGCTGCAAACATATACTCCCACCCGACCCTGTCGAATGCCTTTTCCGCATCCAAAGACAGGGTCAGGAGGGGCACCGACAGCTTATGCGCTGAATCCAAAATATCCAAAATCCGTTGTATATTATTACATGCTGATCTATCTTGTACAAAACCAACCTGATCTCTATTTATAATTGATGGGAGTATTTTACTCATCCGACAAGATAATATAGAGGCATACAATTTAGCATCCACATTTATTAGGGATATGGGCCTATAATTAACTACATCAATCGGGTTCTTATCTTTCTTCAAAATCGGCAATATATTTGCTTGCAAAATCTCTGCCGGAGCCTCTCCTGCTTGTGATAATTCTGCAAAAACATCCACCAAATAATGTTTTATCAGATCTTTATAGAGTTTATAAAACTGATTACTAAACCCATCCGGGCCTGGTGTTTTGAATTGCGGCAATTTATCTATTACTCTAACCACCTCCATCACATCAATCGGAGAATTCAACACTTCCACCTGCTCTTCAGTTATTTTTGGAAGTGTAGCTTGTAATAAATACCTATTTATATCCACCAGATCTATTTTACTTGGCAAATTATACAAACTACTATAGAATCCTCTGAAAACTTGACCTATTTTTTGAGGGGATCTATACAAGACCCCTGCATCTTCTATCTTCACTATCCTTTCTCTCGCCTTTTTATTCCTTAATCTTTTTGTTAGAATATTATTTGCTCTACTGCCTTTATGATAATAATTTATCTTCAATCTTTCCATATTTTTAAGTATCTTCTCCATTTCCTTATCTCTAATTTCTGCTACTATTTTATCTATTTCTTGTTGTCTACTTAAAAGTGGAGCTTTTTTATTCTCATCCATTAAGCGAAACACCGCAATATATAGATCAGCCAACGACTTTCCCCTTGCTTTACGCTCCTCCCACTTAAGCTTAATCAATATACCTCTAAGGACCACCTTAAAAGCACACCAAACTGTACTCCTAGATATCCCCTCTTGCCAATTCTCTTGAAAAAAATACTTTATCTGTTCCGCTATATATTTTTGATTCCTGGAACTCCTCAGCAAAGAATCATCTAACCTCCAAGTGGTACAAAAATCCTTACTATAACTATCTTTCAAGTCCAAAATTACCAAACTATGGTCTGACCATACATTATTCCTTATACATATTTGAGCAGTATTCTTAACAATGATATCATCCCCCAGAAATAAATCTATACGAGAAAATGACATGTGAACTTTTGAATAATGGGTAAAATCCCTCTCATTTGCATGATACAACCTCCAAATATCATATACGTCAGTTTCTCGAACAATTTTCTCAAAACTCTGAGCTTGTTTAAACAGTTTTTTATTTATCCTATTTACCCCCGTTAGTTTTTTGTCCAGGACACCGTCCAATATGCAATTAAAATCACCAGCCAGCAACAACTGCCCTTTCTTAACCTTATTAACCTTATCTAGGATCTTATATATATATATATTCACTATAAGTGTACACTTGACCTTCAATTGTACACACTACTATAATGAACCTCCCTTCTTCATCTAAAAACTGATATTCAATGGAAACGTCCACTGTATTAGAAAATATTACTGCAACACCCCTTTTCTTCCTATCCAATAATGAGGCATGCAAAATCAGTCGAGCTCTGTTTGTCCACCATGTTACATTCTCATCTTTCTTCCAATGTGTTTCTTGTATACACATGACTTGTACCCGATCTTTTTGTAACATCTCAGCTACTTTCTGTCTTTTATAAACAGTATTCAGCCCCTGAACGTTTACTGTTACAAACCTAACCCCCACCACTGGTCTCCTCCCCGCCTATCCCTACAGCAACCGCATCCCGAGCATTCACCTAACACAAAAAACATACATTTATTTACATACATATATTTACTAAACATATCTAAACATATAACATAAAATGGCCTGCCTCCTCTACTCACCACCAGGCATGGCCCTATCAATCGCATGTCTTGCGACTGAAACCTCAGTTCCCTAGAACCCCAAGCTGGTGCTAACCAACTGACCCAATATCAAGTAGCGGAAAAGCAGAGAGAAAGAAGGAGAAAAAAAAACAAAAAAAAAAAAACACAAATCACCACCGTACAAACTCAATATCCCCTTACCATAATTATCATATTATACACATACCCTTTAAATTTTCCCCAATACCATATACCACATAAACAATAACTCTTCAATCCCTCCCCCCCACTCTCTCTCCATAACCATTGATCTATAATATAACTTAGGAGCGACACCTCCCTACCTCACCCCTATCCCCCTCTCAGTGATTAAATATATTGATACATTTCTACAAAACCAACTCTAGTGCACAATTTCAGTGATCAAAACATACTAATACTTTACAACCTTACACAAAAAAAAAACAAACAAACAAAAAAAAAAACGGTACTACTTCTTCCCCATATTGCCCCTTCTTCCCTCTCCTCCTACTCCTCCCCAGTACCTCTCTTCCCTTCTATCCCCCAGTGATATTATACAAGACCCTTGATCTTAATCCATGACTAACTCTGAAAAACTTCTAAAGGAGACCAAGTTATTATCCCATGTCAGATTCACACTAACAGGAAACCCCCATCGGTATTTAATATTGTGCTTTTGCAATATCTGCAAGAGAGGGTAAAAATAACTTCTTCTCCTTCGAGTTTGATACGACAGGTCTTGAAATATAACAATCTTTTCATATAATGTGCCTCGTAAATCCTTGTTCCTTTTAGCATTCAGGATAGCTTCTTTATATTTAAATGACAAGAAAACAACAATAACATCTCTTGGTACTGCAACATTTAAATGTTTGGGCCTGTTCAGTCTATATATTCGCTCCATTGAACCATTAAAACCAGATTTATCCACCTCCAACACTTCAAAATATTTCTGCAAGTAATCACTCAGTTTATTATTTACTACTTCCTCAGGAATATTTCGAAACCTCAAGTTACATCTTCTCGACCTATCTTCTAAGTCGTTCAGTTGCTGCTCAAAGGCCTCCATTTTTTTTTTAATTATCTTCCAATACTTTCTCCAATTTCTTTTGGTGTTCTTCTAATATTTTCCAATGTCCTTCCATACTAGTAAGACGTGTGGATAATCTCCCTATTTCTTCCTTAATCTCCACTGAACTTTTATTTATCTCCATTTGAAATTTGAACCACTGTGTCTCCAAGCATTCTTTAATAAAGTCCTGGGATACTGGAATGTCTCTATTACCATCATTAATTGACCCAACCTCCAATTGGGACTCATTCATTTTTACCATATTCGACAAATTTGAGTCAGCCATTTGCTTTGGGGAAAAGAAAGTACCTACTGAACGTCTCTCTTTCTTCTCATCCTTTCTCTCTTCTTCCCTTCTCATCTTATCTTTCCTCCCACTATTATTAGTTTTGGGGGGCATTTTAACATTCCCATTCCCAATCCACAACTCCTTACTCTCTCTTTTTTAATACGTAACCACTTAGAGAGGAACCCAAAACATCAAATGATTTATAAATGTCACTCAAGCCAACCTAACCACCTCGATTAAATTAGATGGGACATAGAATAGTAGGTACTCATTACCATAGTCCGCCATCCCAATCATCACATCTTCCCCAGCATAAGCCTCTTCATCGTCAAATGCTCTTCAACAAATTGGTTCATCTCAAAATATTACTTCTGTTCAGAGTCACACATATAGTATAGTGTATATAATAATCCCAAATTAGACTTCTACAGGGGATGGAGAAACACCCAAACCCACACTTATCTTCAGAATGTGTAAAAATCCGATATCTCTCTCCATAGGGCTGTAATATTCTTGTATATAGGCACTACTCCCACACGGCTGTAGCCTTACTGCATCGGCGGCAATACTCCACACCATCTCCCTCCTCCTGCGGCATCTTCAACGGGTTTTGGGCCTCAACCACCTCTCTCCATACACTCTCCCCAACAGCCCACACCTCCGCTACCCGCCTCCACCCAGCTGCGTCCTCCACCACCGTTCTTCAAAACTGGACTTCAGAACGTTCCACAGCACACCGCCAATGCACTCCAATCTCCAGCTTCAGCATATACCAGCCAGCGTAGTTCTGCCAAACTGGATTTCAGAACGCTCCGTAGTACATCCGCTGCGCTCCACTCTCCAGCATCACCGTATACCAGCGCGCATAGCTCTACAAAACTGGAGTTCAGAACGCTCCACAGTGCACCGCCAATGCGCTCCACTCTCCAGCGACAGCACATACCAGCCAGCGTAGTTTAGTGCCAAACCACCAGCTGCTTAATCCATAGCCCCGCTCGCATCCCCTTCCTCTCTCCTTCCCGCCACTTCGGCCAGCTTCTGCACCGCCTCTCTCAACGTAGCTAGCGTGCTACGTCATCCCGCCCTCTCCACCCGACTCCGCATGGGGCATGTTTTTGTGTGTCCATTCTTCTTGATAGTACCTTTGGGAAGATCTTGTAGACAATGGCAATAGGCTTATTGGTCTGTAGTTTTTTTTTTTTTTACATCCGCCTTATCTTTTTTGTGCAGTAGGAGGACTTCTGCATGTTTCCTTGTTGCAGGCACTTTGCCAAGTAGTAGGCATTTTGAAAATAGTTTAGATAGGGTTTTGAATAAGGATTGACCTCTGGCTTGCAATATTTCAATAGTAACTTCATCAGGTCCAGCTGCTTTGCCATTTTTCATTGTTTTTATCGCAGCTTCTAACAAAACTTCTGGCACAGTTTCAACTCTGACACTGCATTCTGTTTTAGTCCTTCATTCTTCTAAAGATCCGAATAAAATTCTCCCACTCGTTTTAGTATTTGTTGTTGAGCTTTTGCTGTTTTACCATCTTCACGTTTTAATGCGCACATTTGGCCCTTGTGTGTGACCATCTTTCTTTTTTGGAAACAACACAAGGAGAAGGTGTCCAATAGAGTAATATACCAAGTTAAAATCAAAGTTAAAGTTGAAATTACACTTGCATGTGTTGTTCGTCAGAAGACTCTGACACTACGTGCATGTGGAGATATTTGCTGGTTTCCCTTCAGGGTCTCACTGGCTCTGCAACAGATGAATGCAAGGCTGCTGGAATCCAAACAATTGTAAAGTTTTATTGAATACCAGCAATTCTGGCACGGCTTTGCCCATGCATTTTATAACACAATGACTGTTATAAATTATTAGTTATTGAATAAAGTTGTGAGTGGAAACAAAATATCCAGTGTGATAACAAGAAGCGATGTTGCTAACAAACAATAGATTATGAATGAATCATGTTGTGGGCTGAGAACAACACATTCAGTATAACATCGAACAACTATAAATACATGATGTCAAATGTGAAGTCACACTGTTTAGTAAATTGAAATATGAAATCTGTATATAACAGAATTTCATCTATTTTGTTAGCAACAACTATAGCAACAGCTATAATCCAAATTACGTATTATCACATTGATAAAGAAAATTTTTTTTTTATATATATGTAGATAGTCTTCATATCCCTCCTTGGATTTGTGAAGATAATCTCAATATTCCATATAGGGAGACTTATTGATGGAGACAAACTAGGGCACCCGGTCCAAATAAAGTATCCAATCTGGAAAATGTTTGATGTCATTAACATAGTCGCAGTTTATGTAAATAATCTCAGCATCAAATGTCCATAAATCAACTGATGTATTTACATATAAGTTGCATTCAGGCCCCTTTCCTGTAGACAAGGATTGACCGATATATATCGCACCATATGCTGCAAAACTCCAAAGTTCAATCCAGTATTTAATACATTCCCAATTCTTATGTTAGGTCATATTTCAAACTTAATTGTGATAGAGGACCATTCATATGTATTAAAGCAAAGAATATCCTAATGGCTTTCGCCTTCCATACAATCATTTTGGCTTCCACTTATAGAAAGCATGAGAGCCATAGTTCATGATTTAATCCTTTAGGAAATAATGTTTCATATTCAAAAATGAACCGTGCCTCCTTCTAGAGTAACAATTTGTGTTTGTCTCCACATCTCCGTGGTGTATGTACCATCCATATCGGTAGGAAACAAAAGTCAGATAGTTTGTGTTTTGCCAACTCAAAATGGCGTGCAACTGGTTGTTTCAAAGTGTCTTTAGCATCTAGAGATCCCTGTAATACTCTTTTAATGGCTGATTTATGATTGTTTATACTGTCTTTCAACATGGTAATGGTTTTTCCGATGTAATATAGGCCACACGGGCACATAATCATATAGACCACATATCTTGATTCACAGTTCATAAAGTCTTGTATTATCACTGATTTACCAGTTTTAGGATGCTTGTATTCTTTGCATGTAATGATTTATTCACATACGGAACAACCTTTGCACTTATATACCCCCTTAGGGTGCGTTAACCAACTGCCACTTAAAGCATATTTATCAAATGTGTCAGCATGTACAAGCCAATCTCCAATATTTTTACCTCTTTTATAAGAAAACAATGGTTTACTGGCGAACAGATGTCCCATTCTCTGGTCGCCAGCCAAAACATGCCAATTTTTTAGAACAGCCTGCGTAATAGCTGGTGAAGAGGTTGTGTACTGGGTCTGTACACAAAATCTATTCTCTTTGTCATCAATAACTAGCCTAGGGGATAGCTATTTCAACATCAGACTTGGGATAACCCCTTTCAAGGAATCTGTTTCTCATAACACAAAGAGATTTATGACATTCAGTGATGTCAGAGGTGTTACGAACCACTCTGATCATCTGAGAAAAAGGTAATCCTTTCTTAAGTGAAATAGGATGATGACTAAGGGCATAGAGTAGGGTGTTTCTGTCCGTGGTTTTACGAAAGATGTTTGTCTTAAGTGTGTCTGCTTCCTTATATACTTCCATATCAATTTGTAGATCATCTAAACATTATAGAATCCACCATCAGATTTACACTCTCTTATAACTATAATAGAATCAGTTTCCTTGATATGGAAGTATATAAGGAAGCAGGCACACTTAAGACAAAGATCTTTTGTCCACAGACAACTGGATCCCACAATGCCTCTAGTGGTTCTCAGCCATCTGCCTCCACTATACATACTGATCCCAAGAGTCGCACTTCATCTGATCCTTCACCTTTTACTTTAAGTACCCATAACAGATATGATATGCTGAAATCGTTGGATGATACATCACAGGATTCCATACATCCTCTTATCACATTAGAATCAGAGTTAGACAATCTACCCTCCACTAGTTATGCCATGCGGTGGCTCGACCGGCCTCAGTGGGCTCTTTTTTTTTTTTTTTGGCAATAGATCATACCACAAAGAGAAGCAGAAGTTCATCACAGTAGGACAAAAATGCTACCGCACAACAACACTGTGGTCCAAAAAAGATCTAGAAGCAAAAGAGTGGGTGGTCGATCAAAACAAGAAGATCATTATGTGGGGGGTAAGACACATAAGCCACCTATTGTTTTAAACAACATTGCATTACAGGAGATGGGTACATTTAATTTTTACGGAACATATTTTCAATAGTGAAGAGATTTCTCTTATTAATAAAGGGTTAAAGTTTTGTATCTACCACAGGCCCTAGGGAATTCAATTTATTCCTACACCTCAATAGGTTTATTAGGAGTCTCACTTTAAAGCCACATTTCTCCAGACCCTCTAATTCCCAAGAGTTCGATCGTATGGTGATGGAGGATCTGGAGCATTTGCTGATCAATAGAGAAGGTCCAATAACTCAGATATGCACAGCTATATCCATACATCATTCAAACCCAAGTCAGTGTTCTATCCTATTCAGAATAAGGGTCCCTATATCGATAGTTTTTACAATCTAGTGTTAAAAGATATTAAAAAGATTATAATAGTAAATATAAAATGAATAACATAGCACCACAACAAAACCAAGCTTTAAAGCAACTGAAAAGTGATAAAAATATATACATCCTAGAGGCTGACAAGGGGGGAGCCACAGTTATCATGGATATAACAGAATACAACAATGAAGCCATGAGACTTATCAGATGTGGAAACCAATAGAATTATACCTGGGGACCCTACGGAAGAATATTCCAGTAGAATGCAGGTGATGGTGGAGGAGGCCCATTATCAAGGTATATTATCTAAGGATGAAAAATTATTTTTATTGGTTAAACTTCCTAATGTTCCTTATTTTTATTTAGTTCCAAAAATTCATAAGTCCCTCAGTCACCCCCCGGGATGTCCTATTAATGCTGGTATGGAGGAGGTGACATCCCACCTCTCCCAGTACATAGATTCCTTCTACCAGAGATGCGTAGTTCAGCTTTCATCACATATTAAAGACACACATCATGTATTACAAATGATAGTCCACCCTCCATGAGATCCGATCTATGTGTGGGCAACAGTGGATGTCGCCTCTCTCTATACCAGCATTCTGCATAATAGGGGTATGGAAGCGGTTTCATACTATCTTGAGGAAGATGAAGCCCTATCAGATGATAAAAAAGCATTCATACTTAAGAGTATCAGTTTGATTTTGCAGAATAATTATTTTCAATTGAGAGACTCCTACTATTTACAGATAAAGGGAGTGGCAATGGGGGCCAGCTTTGCCCCTAGCTACGCCAACCCCTACATGGGTCAATGGGAAATGACTCATGTTGTAGGGGGTGGCACCCAGGGCGAAGCTGGCCTTCTATGGCCGCTTCACTGATGACTTGTTGATCATCTGGCAGGGCTCTAAAAAGGAGTTGGATGGCTACCTTAAAAGCTTTGACATAAATGACAAAGGTCTAAAATTTACTTATGATATCAATGAAGAAGAAATGCACTTTTTGGATCTTACTCTTTCACATGCTGATGATAGGATCATTACTAAAACATACTTTAAACCCAGTAACAAAAATAAATACTTACACTATGACAGTTGCCATCATGAGAGTAGGAAAAAAGTATACCCAAAAGGGCAGTTCCACAGGCTGTGATGAAATTGTTCACAGTTTAGTGGCTATGAGTGTCAGTCTGTGGAACTCCAATATAAATTTATAAATAGAAGGTATCCAAGAACTATGGTAATGGATACTTATCAAGAGGTGCCTCAGAAACAGAGACAAGATATATTATTCCCGGAAAAGCCAAAAAATGAGGTAAAAGATCAAAAAAATACACTACAATTTATCACCACATATAATAACTCTATATATGTCTTTATAACAATTATCAGTAAACACTGGCCAATATTGTTACAAGATCCCATACTGAAACCATACATAGAGGATAAACCCCAGGTAATTTATACAAAAAATAAAAATTTACAAAATATGTTTGCAAAAAAAGAAACCAAATAATGAAGATAAATCTCACGGCAATTTTTTAAAACAACCAGGAGTATATCAATGTGGATTGTCTCCATGTATTACATGTACATTTATAGTACATAATAAAAAAGAATTTACTGATATGCAAGGGAACAGTTACAAAATCAATGCTTGCATTAATTGTAATTCAGAATATTACAGTATTAGGTGCTGTCACAAGCTAGAGCTATAGGCCCTGCTGAGACAGTGAGGAGAGTGTGGGAGTGAAAGGGTCAACACCACCAAATCCCTGGTTACCTGTTACTATCCCTAGCAACCACCAAATTAACCTCTGAAATCCCTCCTGCTCTGTCAACCCATTACTACAATTTGCTGCCACCACTAAGAATTTATATCTGGGAGTCTTAGGTTACCCCAAACACAACAGAATTACAGTACAAAATCGCCTTAATAATCAGACATAGAATTATGCCTTTAGTAATGTGTGCTACCTGAGCTTCCTTCAGAGTAGTGAGTTCGTATTAGAGAACAGAGACAAGAGCTGATTAATTCAACATTTAATCTGAAAAAAAGGCTTCACAGTGCTGGTTACAAAAATATAGAACTAAAGGACATTGGCAAAACAGTCCATGAAATAAAATGGGAGAAACACAAGAAATCCTTAAATACAATTACCGATATTTTAAGAGTCCTTGCGGGAAATTCAGGTGGTAAAAGCTCTCCTTCCAGTTGTTGCAAAGAAATTCCATGTTTTAGCCAAAAACCCCATATTAAATACTTTCCACAGTTCCTTCTAAGAGGCCAAACCCCTTGGGTGTTACCTGTGAGGGTCAGGGGTTTAGCCTGACAGTTTACCGCCCACTCAATTAGACCTGTCAGGGATGTTACTGCAGAGTTCTACCTGAAAAATCATAAGGCTTCCCAAAACATGCAACCCACAACACACCTCTATAATGTTATAATAATCACAAGGGTAAAACCTGGGCATTCTGAATATATATTTGCATTGAACCATTTTACACTATATATACATGTTCTCCCTATTTCATAATATTTAACTGTCCCCTGGATGAACCCCATCAGAGCAGAGGGTCCAATATAGTTTATGACACTCTGTTCTGCTCCGGTGATCTACTCATTCAGTTTCTGGTGATGTTATCTACTCAGCTAATTTTATGGTCTAGGACTGGTGCACTTTGAATAACATACAGGTCAGTAAACAAACAAATTATACAACCCAGAGGGCCAACTCATGCCTTGGCTTGACAGATGCCCATGAAATCAACCATATATTGGATGCACAAAACATAGGTTAAAAAACAGATTCTTGGAAAATAGGATAGCCATTCTAAATGGTGATAAAAAATATCCACTTGCCATACATTATAAGAAATTTCATAATTCATACATGGAAGGCACAATACTTTTTCCTTTAGAATATATATCCTCTGGACGGGATGAAGGCGAGAGGCTCCGCAGGCTCAAACATTGGGAGACATTTTGGATTTACAGTTGTGATACTCTACATCCAGGAGGTCACAATGATAGGCTAGATATCTCTACCTTTGTTTGACTGTGGTTTCCTCTCCCGTACCTCGATTGTGGGATAGTCAATGTCCGTATACATATCTTTTTAAGGGTTTCAGGGTTTTAGTTTATCGTGGGAACAGCTTTTTATGGTATTCATGTAACACGGGGGTATGGGTACCCGTATCGGTATGTGCACATCTGTGTGTGCACTCTTGGTTGTGTACGCACATATGAGCACACGCAATTGTCACAGTACTTTGTTTCCAGTGCCGCTGATTCAGCGACGCTCTGCGTCTTTCTATGCGTCATCTGCAGGCAAGAGGCTTCAAGCATGCTGCAGGCCTCTGTTTTATGTATTTGTTTCCTGTAGTCTCCCCCTACCTACTTCCTCCCTCTAGCTGCCCCTCCTACCTACTTCATGTGGAGGGGTTTAAAGGGCAGACTAAGTCCTGACTCAGTCATCCTTACGTTGTTATTCTGAGCAGTTCATTTTCTAGTTTTCCTGATTCCTGTGTATGATCCGGCTTGTCTGTCCGTCCATTCTGGTGTTGACCTGTGACTCTGTCTGACTATTCTTCTTGGCGTTCCAATTTGGCACAGATATCCTTTCTGGTGCAAACCTGTGGCTCTGGCTGACTGCCTGCTCCATGTATGATCTAGGCTTGTCTGACTATCCACTCTGGTGTTGACCTGGGGCTCTATCCACTGTGCATCCAGCATTCCATCGCTTCAGTGGATATCCTTTCTGGTGCAAACCTGTGGCTCTGGCTGACTACCCGCTCCGTGTATGACTTTGGCTCGTCTGACTATCCTATCTGGTGCTTACTGGAAGGCTCTGTCTGTTCGGTCAGTTTGTTGGTTCCGTTATTCAGACATTCTTCCTAGTACTGACCTGGGGCTCTAGCAGGCTCCTAGCTACTGACTAAGTCAGTATCTCTTGGCCTTTACCTTACCACGAGACTCCAGTGGGCTGAGGCCTAGTCTCGGACAGTGTGGTGCAGAGATTGGGAGACTGCTATTCCTGATACAGTGCTCGCCGTTTCAATCACCCACTGTGTGTTTATTTATATATTGCATTACTGTCATTCTCATAATAAAGGTTCTATTAACTATACCGTCTGACTCCTGGTTTTGCTTGCCAGCCGTAACAGCAATAGAGTAAGGTGGATTGGGTTTATTCACATATCATCACTTTTCACTTCACTTCATTAACTTATTTTTTGCAAACACACATATACTTTCATTTATATATTTTGTCATAATTTTTATATATTTATTTTTCTTACATTTTTTCCTTTGTTTATTAATTTTGCCATTTATATTTTTTACACTTATTTTTTAGTGATTTTTTATTCTACTTAATTTTTATTATTAGATATATATTTTCTATATAAATTTTCATTTTTTTAATATATAATTTTTATTTATATACATTATATTATAATTTGTTATTTTACTTTTATGTTATATATTTTTGTTACTTTTAAATGTTTTTATTTTCACTATATTATGTATATCAGATAGTTTGAATCTCTGGATGTGGTGATCCCATCCACGTCTTTTCAACACCTGCTGGAGGTTTCTAGTTCTGTCCGATCTCTGTTGGGACTATATGATATTTTTATATATTTTTAGATAGTCTTTCAACATACAAATATATGGTGTTTTTAACCTATGGATCTTTTATTTAATCCAACCTCAGTATTTATTTTTGTATTTCACAGCTATTAGTGGATCTCTTTATCATATTACTGGGATAGGTGTTAATAACATTTGCATTTGGTCTATGCTTAATGATGTCATTACACCTGGATGTGTCAAATTAAGGGTTGTATATAAAAAGACGCTTACACACCTAGCTTGTTTATATCTAAATTTTCCCTGAAGAAGGGTCATAAGTTGATACAAACACAAGTGGTTTGCATTTCAACGTAGACCACCAACACTACGAGACTACTGAGTTTATTTCATTTAATTACAGACTGGAGGTATAGCTACTAATACGAGCATGCAGATAGCGTGAGAAACACTGCCAGTGACAACTGCATCTATACGGCTGTAATTGCTTTTAATTGTTAAGGTAAAAAAGACGGGAAAGAAGCCAATGTCATAGCCTATCTAGTTCCAGCTTCTGTCCCGTTAGTGATGCAGTAAGTGTCGATATAGGTAGGAAGTATCCTCCCAAGCGTCGCTTATGGTTCCTGGTTTGTGCGCGCTTGGAGGCGATATTGGGCGTCTATGTCCTCTTGGCATTTGACTCTGCCGCTCAGTCTGACGCTGGCACAGGTCGCTACGTTGACACATCACGGTGAGATGCATCGTTTACTGGCGCGAAGCGGCAGAATGACGCACAGTGGGATTTTATACTGTATGCTGGTATCTACTCCCATCTACTTCCTGGACCAGGCTTTAAAAGGGAACAGAGTTAAACCTCAGTTGCCCTTGCATTGTTGTACAGTTCAGTTCTATTTCCTTTGGGCTCTGTGTATGACCTGGCTTGTCGGACCATCCATTCTGGTGCTGACCTGTGGCTCTGTGTCACGTTTGCTAGGAATGCTCGGAGACAGTTCAGTAAAGTGAAAGTAGTTTATTGAAGATATCAATATATACAGTCCGGATAGCAGTAGGAAAGATAGCAGGCCCTATTACCAGAAATAACAGGCTGAACTATGAACCAGGCTGCTGGAGACTAGGCAAAAGACCACTGGCAGTCTCTTCACAATCAGTGTAGTATCAGGAACGGGAGCAGCAACTCTTGATCCGAAGAGGTAAGGCAGGACTACAGGAATAGCTTCTAGCTACACAGAACCCTCTGACTCACAAGTAGTCAGACAGAGCCTTAATGGCTATGCGGGAACGCAACCAGAACCTTCCGATACCGAGGCAGAGACTAGACCCCGTTGGCTAGGGAAGGAGCGCAACACAGAACCCTCTGACCCTCGCCAGAGTCAGGCTAAACACCCTTGGCTTAATAGGAGTGCAACCAGAACCCTCTGCTTAGTCCTGCAGACAAACGTCAGAGCCCTTAGGCGATATCAGTACCCAGTCAGAATAGCAACAGCGGAATGACAGGGACGGGAGTCCCAGTAGCAAGTTAAGCTCTCAGAACAGGCAGCGGAGATTCAGCACAGCAGAAACTGGTACCAGATATCTAGCCTAGCGCAGGGTTGACATGGACAGTTTAGCCACAATGGGTCATGCACAGAGTGGGTTCATAGCCAATATCGGGTCATACACAGAGCGGGTTCATAGCCAGTATCGGGTCATACACAGTGCGGGTTCATAGCCAGTATCGGGTCATACACAGAGCGGGTTCGTAGCCAGTATCGGGTCATACACAGAGCGGGTTCGTAGCCAGTATCGGGTCATACACAGAGCGGGTTCGTAGCCAGTATCGGGTCATACACAGAGCGGGTTCGTAGCCAGTATCGGGTCATACACAATGCAGGTTCGTAGCTAGTATCGGGTCATAAAGAGTGGGTTCGTAGCCAATATTGGGTCATACACAGAGCGGGTTCGTAGCCAGTAACGGGTCATGCACAGTGCGGAATAGTAGCAAATGATGGGTCATTCACTGAGCAGAGCTCCAAACTGACACCAATGCAAGGGTGAGTGGGAAGAGGTAAGGCAGACCTAAAAACCCTAGATCACAGGAAGCAGCAGAGTGGAGTTAACTCAGGTCGGTATAAATCAATCCTAGGCGACAAACATAGCATGAACAGAATGCCAGTACCCATGCACTGCGTCGCACCAATCCATCGCAGCCCTGCTCAAGGACACGGACGCCACAGATCTCCGGGCATAGTCCGCCCGGGCTTCCCATGGGACGCCCACAATGGCCCAGCACCCTTTGCTCACCGGGTCTGGGCGCAAGACCGACTGGAATGTCGCGCTGGAAACTAGGTACTGTGACACTCTGGTAGACTCAATATGTTACTGACTGCAGGCGTGAGTCAGGTATTCCCTTCTGCTGTGCTGACTGCAGATGTGAGTCAGGTATCCGTGGCTACCACTCTGACTATAGTACGTCAGGTAGCTGTCTCGATAAACAGATTGGAGAGTTCCTGTTTCTGCTCAAGCTCTTGGTTCCAGCGAAGACTTCCAGTGGCTTTAGGCTAGTCTCCAGCAGAGAGTTCAATCTTCGGCAGCTTAATATTCCTGATCATATCGCTAGCTTAGCTTGTGACCCCCTGCCTCTCTCCTTTGTCTTATATTGTGTGATACCCTATTCTGAGTTTTTCATTAAAAGATATTTTACTATACCGTACTGACTCCTGATGGTTATTGGGAAACCGTGACAGTACGAAAGGTCCATGAATACAGACGGTAATAGTAATACTACCCTGCAAAGCATCCTGGATAGGATGGAGACACAGGATCAACGTATTGATCAGTTGTCTTCTGCGTTACAAACCTTGTTGCAGCGCACAACGCATCTCAAACGCACCAACACACAAGTGGTGGCCACCCACGCTCCCTCTCTGGCACCTGTGGGCCAGACCTCTGCAGATGCAGGCAAGATCAAGAGGCTGTCCGGTTCCGCTCAGCTCCCACAGCAGGGGACCCTGATATGGTGCCTCATGCCTTTCCTTATGAACGCAGTAAGGTTGGCTTTCTAATTTCTCTCCTCAAGGGCAGGGCATTGGCCTGGGCTAACCCATTATGGGAGACTGACAAACCCATTGAGCATAACTTTACAGAGTTTGTGAAAACATTCAGGAAAATTTTTGATATGCCAGGCCGCATGGTCTCGGCTTCAAAAAATCTGATGACCATTCGCCAGGGCGCACGTACTGTGGTGGATTATTCCACTGAATTCCGCAGCCAGTAGAATGGAACAATGAGGCCTTGGTAGCTGCCTTTTCCCAAGGGCTATGTGACACCTTGAAAAATGAGATCGCGGCAAGCGATTTACCTTCTGAATTGGCGGAATTGATTGCTTTCTGCATCCTAATAGATACTAGGATCAGGGAGAGACCCTTGTTTAGGGAGCACCTGAGGAGGTCTCCAAGCAGATTGCATCCTCCCTTTTCTGACCCACCCTGTCCTCCCTTGCCTCCCATGCTTCCTGGACTCGTCCCTAAGGGGAGTGAACCTATGCAGGTTGGTACTACCCGGCTTTTGAAGGAGGAGAGGGCCTTCAGATGGAGGGAGGGACTTTGTCTTTATTGCGGCAAACCAGGACATCGGTTGCAGTCCTGTCCAATCCGTCCGGGAAACGCCCTCACCTAAGGTCCGGAGGGGGACAAATCTTAGGTGGCATTTCACAGTCCCCAGACAAAGTGTCCGATAAACCCATGTTGAAGGTACGTTTCTTCTGGGCGGATAAGTGTGTGTCAGTTCCAGTGTTACTGGATACTGGTGCTGCTGGCTGCTTTATTGATGCAGAATTTGCAGCTAGTAACTCTATTCCATTGCTGCCTCGCTCTTCCCCAACTGGCCGTAGAAGCCAGTGATGGCAAACCCTTGATGCCCTCGCACATTACGCATGAGACCACTTTGCTTACCCTGAGGGTTGGAGCCTTCCACACCAAAACCCTGAAATTTCAGGTGATTAATTCTCCTCACTACACCATCATTCTGGGGTTTCCTTGTTTGTAGACGCATAACCCCAAGATGGATTTGGCCTGGTCTCCACAATGTTCTAAGTCCTGTCTGTCATGTCCAGTGAGACTCACTCACGCTATCACTCCACTTCTTCTGGGGGAGTATGCAACATTTAAGGATGTTTTTAGGAAAGTCAGGCTAGTGCCACCACATAGGCCATATGACTGCTCTTTGGAGCTTTTGCCTGGCAATACGCCCCCGAGGGGCCGTATATATATCCCTCAACTGTCAAAGAGAATAAGGTCATGGAGGAATAGGTTTCTGATGTGCTGGCCAGAGGCATCATTCATAAATCCGCACCCCCCCCGCTGGTGCTGGACTTTTTTTTGTTAAGAAAAAGGAGGGAGAGCTACGTCCGTGCATAAACTTTCGTGGCCTAAACAAACTGTTGGTCAAAAATGCTTATCCTATACCTTTGATTACCAAGATCTTTGACCGTGTTAAAGGGTCTAAGGTATTCACGAAACTTAATCTGAGAGCCGCGTATAATCTGGTGTGCCTTTAATACCCAGAGTGGGCACTATGAATACTTGTACATGCCCTTCAATCTGTGTAATGCTCCGGCTGCCTTCCAGAAGTTCATCAATGATGTCTTAAGAGAACTTCTACAAAGTTCTGTGGTTGTTTATTTGGATGGCATCCTCATTCACTCTCCAACGTTTGAGACCCACCAGTCGGATGTATCCAAAGTGTTGAGTCTATTACGTGAAAACAACTTGTATTGCAAGCAGGAGAAGTGTGAGTTTCATAAGCCTCAAGCATCTGGGTTCGCCATGGACGCTCAGAAATTGTCCGCGGTAGTGGAATGGCCTCGTCCTACGGGACTTAAAGCGATCTAAAGATTTTTGGGATTCACTAATTACTACCGAAAGTTTATTAAAAATTTCTCTACTATTGTCAAACCACTGACCGATATAACTTTTAAAGGGGCCAAGACCTCTGAATGGTCCCAAGCGGCTATTATGGCTTTTGAGAATCTGAAGACAGCTTTTGCTGCAGCTCCGATATTGGTGCATCTCAATCCCTCCCTGCCCTTTACCCTGGAGATAGACATTTCTGAGATTGGAGTGGGAGCCCTGTTGTCACAACGCTCAGCTCCTGGTGAGGCCTTATGCCCTTGTGAGTATTTTTCAAGAAAACTGTCCAAAGTGGAAATGGTATATCAAATAGGGGACAGAGAATTATTGGCTATTATCCTGGCTCTCAAAGAATGGAGGCACCTCTTAGAGGGCACTAAATCTCCTATCCTGATTCTGACCGATTACAAGAATCTCATTTACCTTTGAGGCTAAGAGCTTGTCTTCCAGGAAAGCCAGATGGGCACTGTTTCTTTCCCGGTTTAATTTTGTGGTTTCCTATCTTCCGGGGTCTAAGAATGTGAAGGCAGACACACTGTCTCGCCAGTTCTGCAGCCTTTCAAGGGAGGAGGTTCCTACTTCCCTGATTATTCCGGTGATCGTATCCATGCTACTATACGAACTTGTATTACTTCTCCTCTGGGAGAGGAGATTTTACCAGCCCAAGCTGCACCAACTGCTGAAAAACCTGACGGACATTGCTTTGTTCCGGCGCAGTTGCGAATTAAACTGTTGGATACCTATCACTCCTCAAAAAATTGCTGGCCACATTGGTCGTGACCAATTGATTTGGTCTTTGTCACGAGTATTCTGGTGGCCTAGTCTCTGGTCCGATTGTGCGGCTTTCACGGCTACTTGCACGACATGTGCTAAAGAGAGGATTTTAGTCTTACCTGTTAAGTCCTTTTCTCTTAGTCCATACAGGTTACTGGTAACTCTGGGAGGCTATCCGCCCCTTAGTAGGCAGGAACAATTTTCAAAGTGTATGCAGGGGGTGGAGCCTCCCCTCCCTCCTTGGCTGCAGCTAGCCAATCAGATCCAGAAAGATTTGAGACACTATGACTAGATAGTAGAAGGGAAGAAGACTCCTGTGAGCATGACCCCGAAGGACCCCACAGGAGAGCCAAGCATGGTCCCTTGACAGGGTGGGACACAGGTAACTTGTATGGACTAAGAGAAAAGGATTTAACAGGTAAGACTAAAATCCTCTTTTCTCTGTCGTCCAATATTCTGGAATGTCCAACCATTAATGGGTTAGTAATACTTCAAAATTACTATCCCTTATATTGAAGCCCTTAAACTGAATTAAATGCCACCAGCGGCATCTCTCAAACCTTTATGGTTTGAGAGATAGCCACTTTTAAACTTCGTTCTCCCCTACCTCTCCCCTGACGTCAGCGTTCTTGCTGCAGCAGGGAATCCGTTTATTGAATCAAGTGGAGGCTCTTCAGCAGAGCCAGATCTCGTTATAGAAGAAACGATCCTTCACTAAAATGGTCTTCTACGTGTGCTTGGCAACCAAGCACATGTAGAAGACCATTTTAGTGAAGGATCTTGTCTTCCATAACGAAATCTCTGCTCTGCTGAAGAGCCTCCGCCAGTCCCGGGACCAGATTTCCCTGCTGTAGCAAGAACAATGACATCCGGGGAGAGCGAAGTTTAAAAGCGGCTATCTCTCAAACCATAAAGGTTTGAGAGATGCCACTGGTGGCATTTAATTCAGTGTTTTAAGGGTTTCAATTTAAGGGATAGTAATTTTGAAGTATTACTATCCCTTTAAGTTTCCCACAGGTGGGAAAAAGGCAAGGACCAGGTGCAAGGCCCCCAAATTCACCAGAACAGATATGAACCATCAGATCAGAGATAGCCCAACAACAACTGAAGTGTCAACGGACACTAAATAGGGGTAATGGCACCCCAGGAACGTTACACAGCACACTGAACTAGAACCAACAGGGCTCAAAAGTGAAGGAAGTACCAAGAACCAAGGAAAATCCTAAACAGGCAATACGGCCTCCAGGATTTTCCTCCCATGGCTGGCATCAGCCGATGCCAACACACCCACACGGAATTGCTTCGAAAAGGTGTGCACAGATGAGACCAAGTGGCCTCCTTGCATAACTGATCAGCAGAGGCCTGATTCTTGTAAGCCCAAGAGGTCCCAAAAGATCAAGTACAATGAGCAGTGACCCTGAAAGGGATAGGCTTGTTCCTCAGCTCATAAGCCTTATGAATAGTGGCCTTGATCCAAGCAATAGTCTCCTTGGATGCAGGTCTCCTGCCCTAGAACCCTCAGGAATGATGAACAATGCGTCTGATTGCATGACAGACTCAGTACGATGTACATAAAACTTGAGACAATGCACCATGTCTAACAAGTGGAGATACCTCTCCTTGTCAGAGGTGGAGTCAGGGCAGAGAGAGGGCACCACAATCTCCTGATTGATGTGGAACTCAGAGATCACCTTTGGCAGAAACTCCTTAGAAGTGCGAAGCACCGCCTTGTCCTTGTGAAAACACCAAATAGGGTGGTTTACAGGACAGAGTATGTAACTCCGCGACATGGCGAACTGACACAATCGCCAGGAGAAAGGCCATTTTCCACATCAACAGGCGTAGAGGAATAGTAGCCAAAGACTCAAAGTGAGGGTGTTGAAGGACTCCCAAATCCAAGTTAAGATAGCACTGAGTGGGAGACTTGAAAACAGGATGAGTATGAGCAACGCCCTGGAAGAAAATCTTGACATCAGGAAAGATGGCAATGAGTCTGAAAGAAAACAGAAAGAGCAGAAGTCTGAACCTTAAGGGAACTCAAACTGAGGCCCATATCCACACCGTCCTGCAAGAGGGCCAGGACCGTAGGTAGATCAAATTCCTGAGACAGGTCCCTGTCAGCACACCAGGACAGAAAAGTCAACCAGACACGATGGTAGATCTTGGAAGAAACAGGCTTGCGGGCACTGAGCATAGTAGCCACCACACCAGAAGAGAAGCCCTTCTTTTTCAATATTGAGAATTCAATTTCCAAGCCGTCAAAGCTAGCCAATGAACATCCTCCTTCCACAGGTAACCCAGTAGAAGAAGGTCTGGACGGTAGGGGAGCCGAAAGGGCTCCGCCACTGACAGATCCAAGAGCTCTGGAAACCAAGACTGACGAGGCCAGTACGGAGCAATCAGAATAACTGGGCAACGCTCCAGTCGTAATTTCCATAACACCCTGTGCAACATGGGAAGGGGAGGAAAGATATAAGTCAGAGGAAAGACCCATGGAATGGACATTGCATCTACTGTTTCGCCGGACGTGTCTCATTCTGAAAAGAACGAAAAAACCTTGCTTAAGCAGCAATTTCTTCCTGGGAACCAAGGGTAGAAGTGTACTCTTGCCCCCTGTGGCCTCACTGATCAGATCCTTAAGATCTGTCCCAAACAAAGAGTACCTGAAAGGGTAGGGAAAATAAGACTTTTTTAGAAGCAGTGTCAGCAGACCAGATCTTGAGCCAAAGAGCCCTTCTGGCCACCACAGACATGTTGGAAACCCTAGCCACCAAACGGATGGCATCAAATAAGGCAGCAGAAACGTAGTGTTGTGCCTCACATATGTTGGCAACAAGGCGCAACTTATCCGAAGTAGGTGCATCCTGACGGACACAAGGCACACAAGGACACAAGGCGGTCAAGAGAGGGATAAGGCACAAAGTAAGTAAGGGGCTTAGCAGGCTCCTGGAATACATCAGAGGGATCAGAAGGGACCTCCTGAACTAAGGGAATGGTAAGAGTAGGTAATACAGCCCTGATCAGGCCCTCAGTGGAGGGTTCAGGATCAGCCTCAAAAGAGTCCAAAAAAAACTGAGAGGACTCCAACACAGAACATTCTTCAACATCTGAATCCACCAGCAGTTCCTCCTCAGAGGAATCTGACATGTCAGGTACTCCCTGAGGTTTGGGCAGGGAAGACCTGACTGAGGAGGGGGCCTGCCAAGACTGAAAGGCCCCCTGTAACTGGGATGGAAAGAGTTGCAATGTGGACCTAAGGTCCCTAGTCGCAGCCTTGAACTCTTGCACCCAAGCTGGCTCTGTGGCTTGGCTGGAGGTCCCTGGAATGCTGTCAGGGACCTCAGAACAAGTGACCTGAGAATTCTCTAGGTAACCCTGAGTGACAGGAAGAACAATGTGCAAGGGGGGATACAGAGACCCCAGCCTCCTTAGTCTTAGGTCTAGCCCCAGGCTCCAGCGGTATAGACATTCTCACAGTGTCAAATAACCTGCTGTACAATAAATCACCCAATTATAGTGTGTAGGATTAAAGTTTCACCCCAGAAATCGCTAAAATAAACTTATCTGGCAGACGAAGGGTTAATCTGCAGAGGAGAGAAGGAGAGTCCAAGCCCGGCGTAGGATACTCACCCAGAAACGCTCACAAAATGGCTGCTGCAGCCGGAGCCAATCAGAAACTAGGGCGCAACTCAAGTGCTCACGGGAAATGAAGTACCCTAAACAGTGCTCAAAACCCCCTGAGTCCCCCAACACTAGAAACATGAACCGGATGATAAAGCAAGAGCAGACAAGTAAAATGAGCCAAGTTAAACGGTTGCAGTGATACGTCCCAAACAGTACAGTCCTATAGAAGTGAATGGAGCAATGGCGTCTATGCGGTAAAGCGTGCCTTAAAGGCGCAGTACACAATTTTTACAAATTTTAAAGTAGAACACTAAAAAGTGTAAAACATCAATAGAACATGTGAGGATACCCGAAAAAACAATAACCCAGTAGGAAAAGTGTCAGAAACACCCCCAAAAAGTACCAAACCAGCAGTTAAAGGGTTAAGTTACCACATAAACCTGCTCCAAACACCCAACAGACATACAGGTATACCCATGAATGCAAGAGTGTGCAATAGGAACTCCAATGAATACACACCTGTGCGGAGGGGCACGGTGGGACAAGTGGACATGCAGCACTCAAAGGGTAGCTCACCTTTCCTGCAGATCTTCTGTCTTCAGATTACCATTTAGCAAGAAGTACCTCAGTGGTTAACTCCTGGGGAAGCACATGGATCCAAGATTTCCCCCCTCAGGGCTTAAGGTCCACAAAAAGCACCTGGATACTGAGCTAGCCACATCTAAGGGCATTTGTCAGTCATGGTAATCTGCTTAATGGTGGTATTCCATATATAACAGAACAATAAAAAAGATTCTAAAACTATAGCAGAACTGTTCTCAGCCTGGTGTTGTCTTCACCAAGGAACAAATCTTTCTGGAGCGGATTGGCTAGCTGCAGCCAAGGAGGGAAGGGAGGCTCCACCCCTGCATACACTTTGAGAATTGTTCCTGCCTACTAAGGGGCGGATTGCCTTCCAGAGTTACCAGTAACCTGTATTGGACGACAGAGAAAATTAGTTACCACGACACCTGCCGGATGGCTTGCTCCAGCCAGTGGCCAACGTCCTTGGTCACATCCCTCTACTGATTTTATGGTCAACATTCCAAGATTCATGGGCTATACGGTCATACTGATGATCGTGGACAAATTTTCGAAAATGGCTCACTTTGTGCCACTTAAGGGCTTACCGTCCGCACAGGAATTGGCGGTGGTATTCGCTAAGGAGGTCTTCCAACTCAACGGCATACCCAGGGTAATCGTATCCAATAGAGGAAGCCAGTTTGTGTCCCTCTTTTGGAGGTGTTTTTGTGCTCAGATGGGCATTCATTTGGCATTCTCCTCCGCATACCACCCACAGTCTAACGGTGCGGCAGAAAGGTCGAACCAAGCCTTAGAACAGTTCCACCTCTGCTATATCTCAGACCACCACAATAATTGGGCTACCCTTTTACCTTGGGCAGAGTTTGTCTGTAATTGTGCCATTAACTCTTCCACACAGAGCTCCCCTTTCTTGGTCAACTATGGGTTCCAACCCTCTGTTATTCCTGAGACCTTCCAAGCACAGGCAATTCCGGCTCTGGATGAGCATTTGAGGGCACTCCGTTCCTTGTGGGTTCGGGTACAGCATACCCTACGTGGTTCTGTGCAGCGACAGAAAAGACAGGCTGACCTAGGAGATTGCCAGCACCTACCTTCCAGGTAGGAGACAGAGTGTGGTTATCTTCCCGTAACTTGCACCTCCAGGTGCCTTGTAACAAATTGGCCCCCCATTTCATTGGTCCTCTTCATGTGGTACGCAAGATTAACCCTGTGGCCTATGCGTTTGAACTCCCTGCCAATACGCGCATTCATAATGTCTTCCTTGTTTCCCTGTTGAAACCCTTGGTCTGCAACCGGTATACCTCCGCCCCTGTTCATCCTGCTCCCGTTAGAGTTTCAGATCACGAGGAATATAAAGTACAAAATATTTTGGACTCTCGTATGGTCCAAAGGTGTGTACAGTACTTTATTCATTGGAAGGGCTATGGCCCAGAGGATCGCGCCTGGATTCCAGCCGATGATGTTCACTCTCCTGTCCTGGTACGCAGATTTCATGCTCACTTTCCAGACAAACCCCGGCCGGCCCTGCGGAGGGGGGCCTTTGAAGGGGGGGGTACTGTCATAGCCTACCTAGTTCCAGCGTCTATCCCGTCGGCGATGCAGCAATCATCGAAATAGGTAGGAGGCATCCTCCCAAGCATCGCTTATGGTTCCTGGTTTGTGCGCAGACAACAACGCAGATATTGGGCTTGCATGTTCTCTTGGCATTGGACTCTGCCGTGGGCACGGGTCACTATGTTGAGGCATCACGGTGAGATGCGTTGTTTACTGGCGCGAAGCATCAGAATGACACACAATGGGATTTTACACTGTATGCTGGTATCTTCTCCCATCTACTTCCTGGATCAGAAGCCTCATTGCATAATTTAGGTTTCCTCAGGACACAGAACATAAAATTTATGTCTCCTCAGAAGACACACAAACATAGAACAGAATAGCTCATTACATAATTTATGTCTCCTTAGGAGACACACACATCCAGGGGCGGCAGTAAGGAGGAGTTACTGCTCCCATTGGGTGATTCTTCATGCAGGGAGTTGGCCTGCCCCCACTAGCCAGCCCGCTCACAACTAGACAATCTACCAAAAAAACAAAATGACTGCCACTTGATCGTACACCACAGACAAACACACATGCACTATTTAACTCGGGAAAGAAAAAGCACACACCACACCACACACATATATACTTTGACACACAGTCACTCACCCTGACTTCCAGTGGCCTCAGCAGGACCTGTAGTACAGTCACTGAAGGGAAGCTGCAGCACCAGGGTGGGTTAAGGTAGGTCCTCATTGCTCAATTATTTCTTCACGGTCGTCATCATTTGCCATACAACACAGAGGACAGTCAGCCATCAGGTACACACTTAACCCACTGACTGCCACAGGGTTGTGTATCATATTTTACCCCTCAGGGAGTGTGTTCAAACCCCTCACACTGTAAACTTGCATTTCCTTCCCACTTCTCCTCCTTCCCCAGCCTATTACTAACACTTTTCCACATTTTGTTAAGCCCCACCCCAACTCACTATTAAGCCCCATCCACTTTTACTCCAAATTGCCACAGTGGTCTCTCCACATCAGCACCACATGAGTCCCATCCAAGGACTCCACAAGTCAAAGTTCCCAGGTATGAATACACTTCCCACTGACCAACACTATCCAACCAAGGAAAAAAATAAAATGGCTGCCACTTGCTCCTACACCACCCTAATACACACATGCCCCACTCATACAGCACCAACACACACACACAGTCACTCACTGACTCCCAGTGACCTCAGCAGGACCTGTAGTACAGCCACTGAAGTGGTGATTCTCAACCAGGGTGCCGTGGCTTGCAACCCCAGTAGCATTGTACATGGAGTTTGCTGTAACTCTACAGCACAGAAACCCAGTTTCGAAGGGGAGCGTGAACGCGCTCCCAGGTGCAGCTGGGAAGTCAAGTGGGAAATTTAGTTCCAGAGAACACGGAAGTGCCCGATTTTGATGGGCTAATATCTGCACTTGTAAGCAATTTTTTTTACAAAATACACCCAACTCTAATGTTGGGTTAACTATTAAAACCCACTATAAAAGTTTGAATCTAGGTGATAGTTCCGCTTTAAAGTGTGATGTGCAAATGCATACTGCAGCAAAGGGTTTTCCATCAGATAAAAAGTTAAAAGATTTTGATGAAATTCCTAATGCTAAACTAGGACTGTTGAGGAGAATCTCAAATATAAGCAATCTGAGGTCAAATATCCTGATCCTAATCCTTGTCCTCCTGTTCCCTATCCTAGGAAAACAATATCCATGAACCCGTCAGAGGAGCTATGGGCCATTGGAGACCGAAATTAAAAGGATTGATGGGATAGCCGATCCCCTGTAGGAACTGCGTTGCCCATCTCTGCTGGGGATCTGCGGCCCCATGTACCCCTGACAGTTTGGTGGGGAAAAGAAACCACTCACACCAAAAGTTTTAGCCTTAGTAAACACTGGAGCGGAGGTTACAGTGTTGCAGGGTAACCCTTCCAAATTTGAAAGCACCATCATCCATATAGAGGGTCTAGGGGAAGAGTAACAAACTATACAAATTACAGTCACCTTAGCCATAAAAAAGGGTGCCCGGTTTGTGGCTACTGTTTTGGTTTCAAAATCACCTTACAATATCTTGGGGATAGATATATTGTTGGAATGTAGAATAGAGATGCAGTGTCAGTGCAGTTAAGGAGGTGTTGAGGGGAAATGCAAACTGTACTCCTCTGGTTATGTCCCCTCCCAGTAGCCCAGTAAGACTGAAACAGTATAGGCTGCCAGGAGGGTTGAAAGAGGTCAGTGATCCTAAGTAACCAATCAACAGGCCATGCATCTCCCTATGACAGGCTCACCTGTAGAAATGATGATCCGATTGTTAGTTTAAGATTAACATTCACAGAGAGATCAATGGGAAAGAATAGATTTGAAATCAAACTAACAAACCATTTTGAATTTACAGGTTCAGGTGGTGGAATGGATTGGCAGAAGTTAAATCTTTCCAATAGGAGTCAATATGCTTATGCTTAGTGCTCACAAGGGAAATGACCAAAGAGGGTTGGAATACAACAGGGAGTGTGAATGTGGATGGACGAATGTTAAGTGAATCTCTGTCTAGGAATGACCAGCACAGTCCTAGGAGAGGTGGGAATCTGGGTAACCCATAAAATCTTGGTACCGTGGGATGAGGATAAACAAGTGCAAGTGGGGGCCAAAGTGTGGTTGTTACTGCGATCCACTAATCAGCACAGGCAGAAAGGAGAGGTTATTGCAGACACACATGGTAATACTAAAGGTGTATTATTAAATTGTGATTCTAATTATACCTGTCTTCTTTTCCTCAAATAGAGGGTGGCCGTCTAGCCCCTTTGAACCCATGGTCATCTAACACATTCATGAATCCCTTGGCCAGCTATGCAAGAATGGACAACTCCTCTGACTGTTGGATTTCCAGCACTATCCCAGTCAGTGAGGAAGGACGGTACCCGTTCCTTGGAGTCCTGTGGGCACAGCAAGAAATGAGACAACTCTGTGGACAAAACACTGGACTCTATTAACAAATTGTCTTATGAGCAGCTACAAATCAGGGCGGTAGCTCTACAAAATCGCCTAGCCCTGGACTATGTTCTTGCTGCCAAAAGGAGGAGTTTGCGGCCTGGTAGGAAAAGAATGCTGCAGTTACATTGTGAACAATGAAGGCGAAATAAATTATGATCTATCAAAACTGACAGCAATGGACAAACTCCAGAAAACGCCAGACGTTGGACTATTTGGGTGATTGGGAATTGAGAGACCTGCCTATCAGTGAGTAACTTTAGTGTTGTTTATGGCTTAGGACCAAGAGGTAAAATGTTGTGGACTCAGGTAAAGTCACGGCAATTTTGTGACAAAACTGAGTACATTAAATGGTGTACTGTTGCAACATTTTTGCGACTACATTTGCACCTATTTTTATGTTCCTATGTCCTAAAAGCACACAAGGTTTCAGACTACCAGGTAACCATTTTAACAAAACATTTCCCTGGTTTCTTTGTCTGTTTTGCCAGGAAAAAGACAAAGAAGACCAGTTCCCTTCTTTTCTTCTGCTGCTAGGGGGAAGGGAGGAGGGGTGGTGCTTGCAGCAGTGAGAGAACGGTTCCTCCACTGGATGCAGCCAAGTGCATTGCTCAAATGCAACCAGTTCTCCTTGTCTGCGTCCTGTCCTGCTGCACCATTCTCGTAAGATTGTCCCTGGATAGCTCAAGTATAAAACTGTATTGCTTTCTTTTTAAACTATATTTCTAGGAAAATACCTTAGTAACCAACATATGAGGATTGTACTATAATTGTTGCATATTGTGTTTTATTTGCACTGCAGTAAGTCATTGTATAGTTAGTATTATTAGGTGTTAGTTAGAATATATTCGATAATATACAGTGTATTGTTATTCTAATAATATTTTTTTTTATTAAATATTATTGATAGTACTGGGGTGTTATTGTGTTAATTGTGGTATCGGTCATTAGAACAAACTTCTCTGGGTATACCCAGGTGTCAGCCACGTGTAGTGCAAGCGCCGTTTTGGGCTGTGACTGCATGGACTTTCACACATATATTCATCTGTTGGCTTATGGGGTATTATGCAATTGCATTTGGTTCCAATAACTGTGATAATGTCTCTTTTGCCCTTTGGTCTCTGCAATGCTCCCGCAGTTTTCCAGGAATTCTCTCTCTCTTTTTTTTTTTTTTTTTTTTTTTTAAAGCTTTATTGTAATCTTGAAAAAAAATTACAAGGTAACAATCAAAGAAAAGTAGCATGTAATACATTACATACAGAAATGTAAAGTAAATAAGATAGCACAATCAAAACTACATTCAGTCAATAAAATGAAATGAATGAGGTCTCCATAATTTAATGGAGAGAACTGACATCTCACAATTCCTCAAGTTCAACTATGATGATTACGTGGTGAAGACAGAGGCGGATAGTGTGTCAGTATGAAGGTAAAAGGGGGAGTGAGGATGGAAGAGAGAAAAAAAAAAATATGAGATCGCATTTTCATTGATCGCATTTTATGAAAAAGTAAGTAATAATATAGATGAGGGAGCGGCGGTTGACGTGATCTATTTAGACTTTGCCAAGGCATTTGATACAGTTCCACACAAGAGGTTACTGTACAAATTGAATGAAATAGGACTAGGGGAAAATGTTTGTGTGTGGATTGGAAATTGGCTGGCGGCAGGATCCCTGTGAGAACCGGAAACATTCACTCGAGTAACATTTGATGCGCTCAACACAAGACAAAATTCAAGTAAGCGGACTATAAGGAGGGGGGATCGGTCATGAACATTGACACTGACTAAGAAAAGCTTGTATTGTGTATATCATTACCGATAGCCAAGAGCTTTTTACTGCCATATTAAGCTACATTTAAGGTAATTGCACTACAACCACAAAGACCAGCAAGCTAAGTCAACAAGAACCCACCCTTAATATACCGTTTCATGATGACTAGAATAATGGACAAATTATCAGTCAGGATTGTCCAGTTTTAACAATGTATGTTAAATCATTTTAAGATTTTTAGATTGGATTTTTAGATGCTTTTTATGAATAAATGTATAACTTTTTTTGATATAAAGAACACGTGCTTGATGAGGATTTGTTTAAGTATTGACTTAGATAAACCAATAATTAAGATCAACACTTAGAATATTTAATATTTTTTATTTTTCTCTGTGATTATATTTTACATATCCCCACGCTTGGAGCGCTTGACACACAACGCTTTGGAATTTTCTAAACACACCTAGGGATCCCGGTGTGAAATCGGATAGCAGCACCAGCTAAGGTTTTATCGATCCATTATTCAAATTATCATCATCTCATCATCATCTGTTCATCATCATGATCTCATTCATATGAACTTTGAATTTAAGGTTGGACTATGTCTCTATAACTACTAATCAGTGTGTATCTCATTCTATGTCATTCCATCCCATATCATTTCATCCATGCACTAACTATACCAATACCCATCTGTTCTCTGACATTTGTGTGAGGTTTACTGCATTTGTATATTATATGTATATGTGTATCCTTTATACTTTGAATGTTCTGTCATCATACACACTGGGGGATAGACCATATACTATAGATTACCATAAGCAATAAGTATCAAAGAATATTGATTTTTTATCAATTCTCAAATCAAACATAAATTATTTTTAATCCAGGAGAGCGCTACGAATAAAAATTAACCTTCACTATTTAATAATCTTCAATCTGACAGACTTCGTATAGATCCTCCCTTCACCAATGTTGGTCTTGATGTATTTGGTCCCTGGTCCGTCACTACCCGGCACACTAGAGGAGGCCAAGCGAACAGTAAACGCTGGACAGTCATATTCACCTGTATGTCCATCTGAGCTGTACACATAGAGGTGATTGAGTCTATGGACACTTCTACCTTCATAAATGCTCTTAGGCGTTTCATTGCTATCAGAGGTCCTGTGAAACATATTCGCTCTGACAGAGGCACAAACTTTGTGGGAGCAGCTAGAGAACTACAAATTCCTTCAAACATGGACCCTACCAGTGTAGAAAGATACTTGAGTGAGCAAGGCTGCACTTGGACCTTTAATCCACCACATTCTTCTCACATGGGAGGAGCTTGGGAGAGAATGATCGGTATAGCAAGTAGAATCCTAGATTCTTCTTGCAAGTGGGCACTGCAAGACTTACTCATAAGTGCCTAACTACTTTCATGGCAGAAGTCTCAGCCATTATTAATGTCAGACCTTTGGCTCCAATCTCAAGTGACCCTGAAGATCCAGAAATACTTAACTCCCACCATGCTGCTTACTCAGAAGACTAGCACTGTTGGTGCTCTGGCTGGAGAATTCAGTGCTAAAGACCTTTATAAACGTCAATGGAGACAAGTACAAAGCCTTGCCAATACCTTTTGGGTAGGGTTGCACAGATACCGATACTGGTATCGGTGCCGATACCGGCATTTGCGCGAGTACTCGTACTCATGCAAATGCGGCCAATGCCAGCACCGATACCCTGTGTCAGGGTCGGTGCTGCAGAGAGGGAGCCCGGGGAGCTGCTCATAATGCTCCCCGGTCGCCTCTCTCCCTCCTGCAGCATTGGGGCGTTGCAGCGGGTTACCATGGCAAATGCTCGGACGCTGACCTCTGCCGGGGCTCGCGAGAGAACAGCGAGCACCCGGCAGAGGACAGTAAGGCAGGCAAAGAGATGGCAAGATGGGGCATCAAGAGCGGGTGGTGAAAGAGGCAGAGAGGGGGGTCAAGAGGGAGAAAAAGAGGCAAAAGGGACTAAGGGAGAAAAAAAAAAAAGGCAAAAGGAGGAAGGATCAAGAGACAAAAGGAGGGGGGCCAACAAGAAGCAAAAGGAGGGGGGATCAGGAGGGAAAGAGAGAGAGAGGCAAAAGGGTGGGATCAAGAGTCAAGGAAGGGGAGAAAGGGGGATCAAAAGGGAGAGAAAAAGGCAAAAGGAGGGGGCTCAAGAGGGGAGGATGAAGCAAGAGGTGGGAATCAAGAGGGGGAGAAAGAGGCAAAAGGGGAGAATCAAAAGGTGTTGTGTGTATGTATGTGTATATATATTTCAAGTACTCACCGATATGCTTTAGGTACTTGGAAAACTGGCAAATGATTGCATAAAAAAAGTATCGGTAATTGGTATCGGTGAGTACTCTGTACTCGGTCTTAAAAATTTGGTATCGGTGCATCTCTACTTTTGGGACAGATGGAGGAAGCAATACATCTCTACTTTACAATCAAGGAAAAGGTGGCAAACCACACAACCTAATCTCAGACCTGGGGATGTTGTGCTTGTACTCAGGGCTTCCAGAGTATGAACCTGATTGTGAAGGATGGTAACTTATTTTAGCATTCTCCGCATTGAGCATATGCTGACAGTACAAGCTTGCTTGGAGTTCGAGGAATAAATATATAGTGTAGAGTAGCTATAATTGGATGATGTGGGGAGGAACCAGCTTACTTGACGCTACGGAGGCAGCGCTAAACCTTAGTAACTGTTTCAAGTACTGTGTGGGATCCTTCCTTAGGCGGTTCGATAATAGTGTGAAATTATTATGATAGAGGTAGTGATTGATCGTCTGCCATGGTAAGGAAAGGATTGATATGATATTGTGCTAAGATGATTGCTGGTAAGATGGCATTGTTGGTCTGTCTTTGGTTGAATGTAAACGTGTCTTCATTGTTGGTCGGTACGGAATCCAAAATAATAAGAGCGGTAGTCTTGGAGAGAGGACGGCTGAGACTCGATAAAATATAAGAAAATGAGAGTGGGTTTTGATTCCTCTGTCTGAGAAACTTGAGGAAGGTAAATGAAGCTGCTGCCGCTAAGACTTAGCTGGACTGTTAATGAAAGGGGGTGTAGAGCAATGGAGTTGTTGCTGAAGGACGTAATGTACGATAGACAGAAACCACTTAATCGTACAGAAGAGGTAAGGCATGACAGACGGGACAACCTTAAGATTCTAAATAGGTAAGGCATATAGGCCAGAAAAACTTCGGCTTAAAAGTTAGGTCATAAAGAGCTGAAAATCTAGGTCTCCCATGAAGACATAAGGCAAGAGTACCAAAAGAACCTTCAGCCTCTACTAAAAGGTGAGGCATGACAGAAAATCTAGTCCTCGACGGAGAGAAAGGAGACGGCAGGAGGCAATCTTCTTCCTCTATTAAGAGGTACTGCATGTCCTTATGGATGGGCAGGCTCAAACGCCTGTGTAAAGTCCGTAAGTTAAGCCTAAATTGATTCATTTCGTAAGCTGCATGTCAGTATGACTTACCTGGCTGAGATCTGAAATAAGACGTTTGATTAGTTTGGCGATGACTATGGACTAACTGGTCATAGTTTGGGGGGATTGACCTCTGAGAAGAGGTAATGCATGGGGTGCCTTCGGCCTCTGGAAGAGGTAAGGCATGGGGGATCTTTGACGTCTGCGAAGAACTAATGCATGTGGGAACCTTTGCCTGTTGCAAAGAAATGACGCGTGGGGAACCTTGCATTGGGGAACCTTCGGCCTCTGCGAAGAGGTAATGCATAGGGGGAACTTTCGGCTTCTTCGAAGAGGTAGGGCATAGGGGAATCTTCGGCCTCCACGAAGAGGTAAGGCACGGGGAACCTTCGGCGTCTGTGAAGAGGAAGGCATGGGGGAACCTTCGGTGCATGTGAGAAGGTAATGCATAGGGGAACCTTCGGCCTCTGCAAAGAGGTAGGTTTTAGATTGATTGTAAATACCCTTATCTGTTGTGTCCCAATGTACACTGACCTATTGCCTTGTATACCTGTTGTGTGGTTCTGTGGATTTGAGAGAGCTTATAAATAAAGGAAGATGAGTACGATAAAATGTGGTAGCAGCCAACATAATATACAGTTACTAAGAACTATGGAGCTTCCGTATGAGTCTCCTGCACATCTCCAAGCAGTGGTAAACAGTACCGCTCTCTCTAAACCATCTAGTTACACTTAACTGGATTACTGAGTACTTGTCCAGTTTTGTTCCCTACATGGTGGCGTACCTAGTGTTGTTCTGTCTGGAGTGGTCGCTTGCATAGGATTGTCCCAAATCTCTTTAGCCGTCTATCCGTCTACGTACTGCTGATCAATGTTAATCTGTCTCTCACTCGGAGTTATTGCCTCGTGGTAATGGCGTCTTTAATCGTTGGTCCTATAGATGGATTACTGTTTCCCATTAACTGATATAGTGCTAATACTTGCTACTTGTAGCACAAAGACGATACAAATCTATATTGTACTGAGTGAGCAGGTGGTAAGAAATGGATTGCAGTATCCTAGCAAGGAAGCTATGGCAGTTCCCACTTGTCAAGTCTCTGACTCGGTAGACTGATGAACTAAGTAGTCCTGGTTGCACCATGGGTGACAACTACGTTTAAACAAAATTCCCATTGATTACCTTTGGGGAGCTTTCGGCCTAGGCATCGGGGGACCTTTAGGTAAGGCACAGGGGAAACCTTCGGGCTCTGCGAAGAGGTAAGGCACGGGGAAACCAATGGCCTCTGTGAAGAGGTAAGGTACAGGGGAACCTTCTGCTTCTGCTAAGAGGTAAGGTACAGGGGAACCTTCTGCTTCTGCTAAGAGGTAAGGTACAGGGGAACCTTCTGCTTCTGCTAAGAGGTAAGGTACAGGGGAACCTTCTGCTTCTGCTAAGAGGTAAGGTACAGGGGAACCTTCTGCTTCTGCTAAGAGGTAAGGTACAGGGGAACCTTCTGCTTCTGCTAAGAGGTAAGGTACAGGGGAACCTTCTGCCTCTGCTAAGAGGTACGGCACGGGGAAACCAATGGCCTCTGTGAAGAGGTACGGCACAGGGAAACCAATGGCTTCTGTGAAGAGGTACGGCACGGGGAAACCAATGGCCTCTGTGAAGAGGTACGGTACAGGGGAACCTTCTGCTTCTGCGAAGAGGTGAGGTATGTGTCTGTGGGACCTCCGGCCTCTGCGAAGAGGTGAGGTATGTGTCTGTGGGACCTCCGGCCTCTGCGAAGAGGTGAGGTATGTGTCTGTGGGACCTCCGGCCTCTGCGAAGAGGTGAGGTATGTGTCTGTGGGACCTCCGGCCTCTGCGAAGAGGTGAGGTATGTGTCTGTGGGACCTCCGGCCTCTGCGAAGAGGTGAGGTATGTGTCTGTGGGACCTCCGGCCTCTGCGAAGAGGTGAGGTATGTGTCTGTGGGACCTCCGGCCTCTGCGAAGAGGTGAGGTATCTGTCTGTGGGACCTCCGGATTCTGCAAAGAGGTGAGGTATCTAACTGAGGGACCTGATTACTGTCCGGCGAGTGCTAGATCTGCAATAGGGGGTTGCAATGGAGGTAAGGGATGAAGACTGGCACTGGCGAAAGATGTACCTGAGTGGATGAAGATGTGAGACATGTCTGTTCACAAAACCTGAGACTAGGGGACCTCCTTAAAGGGATAGTAATACTTCATTTTAACTTTATTTTATTTTGTAGGCATTAAAAAAACATGAAGAATGATATAAGTCTTATCTCTGAATCCTTTATGGTTTAAGAGATATTCACAAACAAAGTATCCCCCCCCGTTCAACCAGATCAGAAGGGAGATTCCCAGGTAGACTGCAGAGAGGGACAATCTTCAATTAAGATAAGGGAAAAAGCTGAAAAACTTGTCAAGGGGGGAAGGGCTTTCATTGTTTTCATACAAAGAAAATTGTCCCCTTCTGTTATCTGTCCTGTCATACAACCAGACTCACATCTGAGAAGAGATGGCTTACACCAGGAAAAAGGGGTGGGGAGGGGAACTTTGCTTGTGAATATCTCATAAACCATAAAGGTTTGAGAGATAAGACTTATATCATTCTTCATGTTTTTTTAATGCCTACAAAATAAAATAAAGTTAAAACGAAGTATTACTATCCCTTTAAATAGAGCATGAGAGGGAAACTATGTTAAATACAATTGTAGGGTACATTATTTTGAGGTGTTAGCAAGCTCTGCTTGATGAATAATCTGTATTGTTACATATTGTTTGTTTGGTAACTAGACGTATGTACGTGTTGATACGGTATTCAAAAGCATAGACCTAAGTTTAACAACATCAATGTGAGTAGTATTACTGTGTAGCAACGAGATACACTCACATCCACACCACACAGTCAGAACTCCCAAGAGAGAGACACCATGGTGAAAACATGATTCTTGAAGAGGGACTGTCATTCCTAATTGGGACACTTGGGAGCTACGTCATATGGTAGGTGTAGCCTAAAGGCAGGCTTAATATGTAAGGTGTAAACTGAAGGGGGATGAATGTGTATAAATTTGACTGACGTTGGACTGGACGGGGAGAAGGGACGAATTGTACAACGTGGGATGCCAGGCAGGGCACAATGCCAACGCGTGAGGAGAGGAGAGGTATCGGAGGAAGCGGGCAGCAAATACAAGCTTGCCACCCGCTTCCTCCGATGTCTCTCTCCCCTCCACCGCTTCCTCCAATGCCTCTGTACACTGTAATGAGCGCAGCCACGCTGATGCCCACAACAAAATATCATTAAAGACATTTGCTGAAGGGAGCGCTGCTGTCAGCGCATGGTTGCTTCAGCAATAGTTTGCCATTCATTCATTAACCCTTTGAGTGCCAGAATGGAATGCAGCGCACTGCTTTGCAATGTGTTCCGTACCACTCTGGCACTCAAAGGGTTAATAATGTCCTACTTACTGTGTCCCATTGTTATTAGTGTTTTTGCTCCACTCTCCATTTGAAGGAGAGTGGAGCAAAATAATGATAGCAATGGGACACAGGAGGTAGGGCATTACAAATGAGTAATTAATTCATTCATTAATAATGTCCTACTTACTGTGTCCCATTGTTATTAGTGTTTTTGCTCTAATCTCCACTTGAAGAAGAGTGGAGCAAAAATGATAATAGCAATGGGACACAGGAGGTATGGCATTACAAATGAATGAATCTAAGTCAATATACGTTTAATAATAGTATTTTAATAATAAAATGTATAAAACACACCCACACATACAGGCATATCTTGCCTATTAACCCTTTGGGTACCAGAGGGGTAGGAAACATGTTAAGCAATGCATTCCTACCTCTCTCGTACTCAAAGGGTTAATTGTGGAATAAAAGATAGATTTGTCCACTACGTGGAAGTCCATGAGGTGGATGTGGATGGGGTTAGTATGTCACATATATGCAATATATGTGACATACTAAGGGGAGGGGGATGTGGAAGGGGGCATTGTGTAGTGCTTGGTGTACTTGTTTTATTGATTGTAACCCTCTGAATGCCACAGTGGTGAGCAGTGCACATCCCTATGGCATTCAAAGCTGTCCATGGTGCTGAAAGCCATCTCTGTGTTCCCCTACTGGCTGGGTAGGGAAGCACAGAAAATGCTGTTCAGAACTGTCGACGTTGGTTTCGGATTTTCTGTGATCTTTCTACTATGGAGTGCTGTGATTGGCTGTGGTGCTAGTTAACATTTTTATTGTGTGTTTTTAGGGAAGATTTTCTATGCGAAGCAGGTTTCAGGTGAACGTGCATTTTGTTGGTCTTCGCTCGTTAGCCTTTCTGGGTATGGAAGATTTGAATCTCACGTTACCCAGTCTTAGTTAACTCGCGAAGGCAGTTTTTTTTCTTCACGCTACTTTTAACTCCAACATTTGGATCGAGTCCTAAAGCTCTAGAAACTCTTAAAACCTCCTTGTGGAGACTTGCCTCTGAGTGCCGAAAACCGGAAGTGGCGACGTGTAAACCGGAAGGGACAAGACTGACAAGTAGAGTGGGGCTCACCATTGACGAAATGAACCCCAGTGGTAGAGGCTGCTGCCTAGCTTATAACGGCCTGCAGCCCCTTCCACCAGCTAAGGCCAAGCCTTCCACTTATGAAAGACTGCCAATCACATAGGAATGAGTGGCCTTTGGGTCTTGTTATCAAGACACTTCCGAGTGAGGAAGGGAACGTCCGCAAAGTTGAGGTCAAGGTTCATAAACAGAATGAGACCAAACTATCCCTCAGACCAGTAACTGTCCTCAAGACAGATGGTTAATAAATGTTTGTTTAAATATTTCTTTTAAGGTTTACTATGTTGCCCCATTATGTAATGTATAAGTGTTGGCACCATCTAGTGGCCATTTGTTGTAATTGCCAGTATTTTATACAATACTTGAGGCTATGATGTAATTCCTTTTCCTGCTACTAGCAGAGACTTATTATTATTATTAATCTTTATTTATAGAGCGCCAACAAATTCTGCAGCGCTTTACAGTAGGGAATAGACATACAGAGGTATTAAATAGTACAATCAAATGTGGAGAACAGAAGGATCAGAGGACCCTGCTCGTGAGAGCTTACAGTCTAGCGGGAGGTAGGTATGACATAGAAGGAGTAAGTGCTATTGGGTGTAAGTGCCTCCTGCCACCTGACCTGCCAGTCAGTGGGTGGGAGTGAGAAGTGCTTGTGAGTGCAGTGGTCAAGGCAAGGGGTGATTCTTAGTGATATTGTTTATGGAGGCAGTTAATAGGCTTCCCTGAAGAGGTGAGTTTTCAGGGAGCGTCTGAAGATCTGAAGGCTGGGGGAGAGTCTGATTGGGCGGGGGAGGGAATTCCAGAGCTGAGGTGTAGCATGGGAGAATTCCTGTAGGCGGGAGTGGGAGAATGTGATAAGAGCTGTGGAGAGAAGAAGGTCGTGTGCAGAGTGAAGATGGCGAGAGGGAGTGTATTTGGAAAGAGAGATGAACTATAGTGTGGTGCGGTGTTAGTGAGGGCTCTATAAGTAAGCACCAGAATTTTGAATTTAATTCTGTACGCTAATGGGAGCCAGTGTAGGGATTGACAGAGGGGTTTGGTGTCAGAGAAGTGATGAGTGAGGTAGATTAGTCTTGCAGCAGAGTTCATTATGGACTGTAGCGGGGTTAATCGGGTGAGAGGAAGGCCAATTAGTAAAGAGTTACAGTAGTCAAGACGGGACATGATGAGTGTTTGGATTAGAATTTTGGTAGTGTCATGTGTGAGAAAGGGTCGGATTCTAGAGATGTTGCAGAGGTGGAGGTGGCATGATTTGGAGAGTGACTGGATGTGAAGAATGAAGGATAGGGCAGAGTCAAATGTGACCCCCAGACGGCGAGCTGTAGGGGTCGGTGTGATGGTAGTGTTGATGGTGAGGGTAATATCTGGACTAAGGCTGGCTGTGGTGGGAGGGAAGATGATTAGTTCGGTTTTGCCAAGGTTAAGTTTGAGTTGACGGGAGGACATCCAGGAAGACACAGCGGACAGACACTCGGGACAAGAGGGAAGGGGAGAGGTCAGGGAAGGAAATAAATATTTGAGTGTCATCAGCATAGGGATGATGGTGAAACCCAAGGGAGTTGATTAGTTTTCCAAGGGATGAGGTGTAGATTGAGAAGAGCAAGGTTCCCAGCACTGATCCTTGAGGCACTCCGACAGACAGTGGGATGGGTGGAGAAGTGGAGCCAGAATAGGAAACGCTGAAGGAGCGGTTGCAGAGATAAGATGAAAACCAGAAGAGTGCAGTGTCACAGATACCTAAGGAGTGGAGGGCATGGAGGAGGAGAGAGTGATCTACTGTGTCAAAGATGGCTGACATGTCCAAGAGAATGAGTATGGAGTAGTGGCTTTTTGACTTGGCGGAGAGCAAGTCATTGGCCACCTTAGTGAGGGCAGTCTTGGTGGAGTGATGAGGGCGGAATCCAGATTGCAAAGGATAGAGCAGGGAGTGGGAGCAGAGGAATCTAGTGAGCTGATTATATGCGAGAAGCTCAAGGAGCTTGGAGGCAAACGGGAGCAGAGAAATTGGGTCGGTAATTTGACAGTGAGTTTGGGTCTAGGGAGGGTTGTGGGAAGGGGAAGCCATTTTCTTCACCACGTGAAGCTGGGAAGAGCTCTTGACTTCAATCTCTCCTCTTATGGAAGCATCGTCGGTAAGAGACAAAAGTTTACCATTTCTTCAGCCACCTTACTGTTTCCAGCTGCTTTAGAGACACTTTGTTTATGTCATATTTGTTGTACATCTGTCAGCTACTCCTTTAGTTAGTTCTGCAGTCTGGCTTACTTACATATGACCCATCACACTGTCACCATGCTATGTGAACTGTATTGTTGTAATGGTGTGTCATCTTTATATATTCTGTATTCTTACAGTTTGTATTGTTTTGATTTTTCCTTTAGTTTTACCCCATCCCTATGGCTGGTTATTAAATACACAGACTTCAATCTAGTCTCATTTATTGACCTGTAGGAGGGTGTTTAGCTGCCTGTCGAGCTGCACATAGACACGGGGGTACGTGTAGTGGGGGCAGGACATGTATATTTAAAGGAAGATTTTAATTAATTGTTACCACATTAATAATAAGAGGAACTTCGGGTCATATTATAATTATATTACATGGAGGAACTTTTTTTTTTATTTTTTTTTTTTAGGAATAAATCCTATTTTTCCATTTTTAGATTGGTTTATTAGTATCCCTTTAGACCTATTAACACCTTGGGAGTTTACAAGTGATAGATAAATGAATAAACATCATTATTTGTATTTTTATTAGCATTTTCATTCAGGAAGGAATGTGTTAATCTGTACCGAAGAGGTCACTTACTCCAGGGGTCATCCAATCAGATTGAAGGGAGAGTAATATAAATTTTTGTCAAAGCTGCTCTGTCTTTGTCCTTTGTTATTCAAGCTAGTTGATTTGATAAAGTGACTTGTGAGTCATGAAACATTATCCTAGCCTCACAATTGGTGTTTTGATTTTAATTATATATATTTTATATGTTAATAAATTTTATTGGAAGACTTAGCTTGGAGTAGCTGTTTGTTTTGGTACCCTTTGTGAATCGTTTGGGGATCCTATTCGTGAACTTCAAGATACCACTGAAATGATCTGAGCCGGGACAGGTAAAATTTTTCTGCATGCCATTCCACTGGTTTTGACGTATGACATTGACCAGCAATTCCTGAATGTGAGTACCATTTCTATCTTTTAAATTGGTGCCTTAAAGTTTAAATGGGCACTGTTGGGGCACCCTTTGTGTTCTTTTTATTTTCCTTTAGAGAAAAGCCAGGAAAAAGCCCCCAAGCCCAGTTAAACCAGCAGGGAAGAGGTTAACGACCCAAAAAAGCAGCCAACCAAGCTCCAGAAAACTCAGGGACAAGTCATAATAAAATACCCAACATGAATGCAGGAGTTCAGGACTCCAAGATGACTTCTGTATGGAGGGGACCAAGTGGGAAAAGTGGACCATGGCACTCAAAGGGTTACTCATCAATCTTCATCTTCTGTCTTCAGGTTACCATTGTGAAGAACCAGAGCCTCAGAGAGACCCAGTTAGGAGAGAGAAACGTAGGCTGCAAGATTCTCTCCACAGGGCTGCAAGGGTCCACAACAGTACCTGTAAGCTGCACAATCCTACAGGGGAAGCCAGGAATGGTAAACCCACTTAATATGGAAATTGTGACACTCCATATCCAAGAATAAAATAAAAAAGTAAGTTAAAAACTAAGCAGAGATGTTCCTAGCCTATTCACTCTGGACTGGAATAAGTCAAACTGGAAAGGGCGGGGTGGGCTAGAGTAGCCTGATAAGGAGAAGGCTCCACCTCCCTATGGAGGAGTGTATGTCATATTGGACAACAGAGAAATTTATATTTTGTCACAAGGCTTGTTCTTTGCAAGCCAGAGGCAAATACAAACCAATTTTATCTTTCTTCCAATATGTAATACAGGCACCATGGGGGGATTGATCTTCCTTTGGATGGTGGAACATATCAGAAGACAAGGTCTTGAGGGTAGAGCCTCCCCTCCCCTTCTGCAAGTCAATCTAGCCCCATCTCCAGTTTTGATATTTTGCTGACTGAACTGGACATGGCATTGAACATTGTTGCTTAGTTTTTGCTATTTTCTATTTTTCTTTAGGTATGGGGCTGTCATAATCCCCCCATTAGTTGGGTTAACATTACTGGCTTCCCCTGAAAGATTGCCCAATGTGCAGGTGCTGTTGTGGATCCTTTGCAGCCTTGTGGAGAGAATCTTGCAATCTAAGTTTTCATTCCCAGCAGGGCCTCTCTGAGACACTGCTTCTTTACAATGGTAACTTGAAGGCAGAAGTGTGAAGATTGGTGAGTAACCCTTTGAGTGCCTTTGTCCACTTTGTCCTTCCTTGTGCCCCTCTGTACAGGGGTTGTCTCTGAGCCTTTGGCTCTTGCACTCATGATGGGTTTTCTATTTATGTTCTTTCCCTGGGATGTGAAGTATGGATGGCTGCTTAGTGCTTGTTAACCTCTTCCCTGCTGGTTTCTCCGGGTTGAGGGCTTTTCCCTTTAAGATTGTGTCTATTTATTACCCCCTTATGTCCCCTGGGGTCTTTAGGTGTTTTGGATCACTTTTATAAATTTCTGTATTTTGACTACCAAGGAAATCTTCATGACTACTACAAAGTGGGCATGGTTTGAGGCAGTAGACCATCATCATGAAGATTTCCTTGGTATCCACTCCTCAGACCATAATCCAAGTCTGGCAGCTTGAGCACTGATGTACATAAAAGGGGAGGGAGGGGTAAACTTTATAAGACAATTACTACTTAACTATGCAAATTATGGGAAAAATACATAAAAGGTTTCATTTATTTCTTTAATACATACAATATCTTATCTTGAAAAAATTAAGCATTACTATGCCTTTAAAAGGTCATCCAGTATGAGTCCAATTGGACAAAGCCACAGCCGTGGCTCACATCAACCGTCAGGGGGGCAATCAAAGAGCCACCACCTGGTACGAGATGAAGTAAATTCTAGGCTGGGCAGAAGGCCATGTTCCAGCCATCTCCGCTGTTCACATTCCAGGGGTAGAGAATGCCCTGGTGGACTTACTAAGTCACCAAGACATAGATCCTGGAGAATGGGAACTACATCCAGAAGGGATTGCCCTGATTGTGCAGACGTGGGGTCTGCCTCAGGTAGACCTGATGGCCGCAAGGAGCAACAGGAAGGTCCCAGTGTTCTGCTCCCACTGGGGGGACCCTCTGGCCTTTGCCACGGATGCAATTGCAATTCCATGTCACTTCCACCTTGCTTACATATTTCCTCTGATTCCCTTCATTCCCAGGGTGCTCACGAAGATACGGATGGATGGTCTGATGGTAATTCTGGTCGCACCTTATTAGACCAGGAGGGTGTAGTTTGCAGATCTGGTGTATCTTTCCATTCAGGATACATTTCCTCTGAAACCCAAAGTGGGTATCCTCCTTCAGGGCTCCCTTTGGAAAGAGGACCTGGTGAAATTGGCTTTGATGGCATGGATGTTGAAGCCACCATCCTGAGGAGGAAAGGTTTCTCTCCGGATGTCATCTCCACAATGATCCAGGCTAGGAAGCCTGTCTCCTCTAAGACCTTCCACGGGGTTTAGTCCATTTTTCACTCCTGGTGTGAACAAGGATCCATCTTCACAGGATTTTGACCTCCCTCCGGTTCTCTCCTTTCTTCAGTCTGAGTTCATTGAAGGTTCAGATTTCTACTTTGTGTTTTTCATTGGGCATAATTGCCACTCTGCCAGAGGTCAAGGTGTTCTTTCAAGGGGTCGCCCACACTTTCCCAGCCTATAAGGCTCCAATACCTCCGTGGGACCTTAATCTGGCTCTGGGTGTCTTGCAAAGGCCTCCCTTTGAGTACCTTGCAACCATTCCCTTGCATCGGTTTATGTGGAAGATTGCTTTTCTTCTGGCTGTAGTCTCAGTCCGCAGAGTTGCCTTGTCCTGCAAGCCGCCTTTCCAGTTTTTTTCACAAGGACAAGGCCGTTCTTAGAACCTCCCAGGAACTCCTTCCTAAGGTGGTTTCAGAGTTCCATATCAATCAGGAGATTGTTGTGCCTTCATTTTGTCCTGAGCTGAAGTCTGACAAGGAACAATATCTTATTAGATGTGGTGAGCTGTCTTAAATTCTAAGTGCACCACACAAAGTCTTTTCGTAAGACTGATGCGTTGTTTGTCATTCCTGAGGGTCCTAGGGCAGGTCAGGCTGCTTCCAAGGCCTCTAGGATCAAGTCTACCATTCTTAGGACATATGAAATCAGGAAGAAACCTGTTCCCTTCTGTGTTACAGCACATTCCACCAGGTCTGTTGGGGCATCTTCGGCCAACAAGAATCAGGGCTTGGTGGAGCAGTTGCGCAAGGCTGCGAATTGGTCTTCCGTGCACACCTTTGCTAAGCACTATTGTGTGGATTGTCATGGCTTTGGCCGAAGCCAGATTTGGCAGGAAGGTCCTTTAGGTGGTTCTGCCTATCTAGAGCCCAGCTGGCTCTTGTTCTTGTGTGCTGAGCTTATTTTTCAATGTCCGCTGACACTTAGCTTGGTTTGGCCTGTTCTTAGTTCTGGGTAATCCTAGGGAACTCCGGTATCATGGGAACAGGTGTTACGTCCTACTTCCCACCTCTGGCAACCTACTGTTGGTATATCCCCATGGTACCTATATTCCATATTACCTTGTTAAATCCTTTTCTCTTAGTCCATATGGAATACACATCTCCCACCCAGAGAAAGAGACCTCTTTTGGTCTTGCCTGTCTGGACATGGGAGTCCTCTTTAGGGTCTCACAGGAGCTTACCTCTTCTTCTCACTGTTGTATACTAGTGACCTTGTCTCGTATCAGAACTGAAGACAGGGGCTAGGTTGGCCTGCAGAAGGGGAGGGGAAGGCTCTACCACTTTGCGCATACGTCCCTGCACTGCTCCTAATCCTTCCACCCTACCCCTACCCTTTCACTCTACCCTACTACTGTGTGTGTTTTTACACCACAGAACATGACAGAACTGATTGTGTGATCTCTTGCCTTGGCCCTCTACAAAATACTCTGTCATGTCAAGCATTAGTCTGCCAGTCACAGCTTATGCCAGGGTCCCTATCTCGGTCATGTTATGTACCAATTTTTTATTTTATTAAAGAACTGTTCATCCCCCCATCCCAATCAACAAAATACATAAAAACCATGTTCCCTGTTCAACTGATTCTTTTCACAAAAGAAAAAAAAACTGCTGCTTCAATCCGTAACAGATGCAAGTATACAACAGAAAGTAGTCCCATAGAGGTGTGTGGAAATCACCTTTGAATTCCCTTTAAGCAATCACATAGCTGACTTTTCTTGGAGCGTGTGCTACTTCAAAGGGGCCTTCCTCCACCCTTCACTTAAATAGATACAATGTTAAAGAAGTGCACTACACTTATTGAAGTAATCCAAAACACAGCTTGGTTGGAATATAAAAACATCAATACTTTATTAGATGTTTACTATAAAAAAAATACCTTCAAATTCATCAGAGTATTGTGGAAGTATAGGCGAGCATCATATTGTAGATATCTCTCATAAACCTTGGATCAACATGTTTCGTGTGTACCCACGCTTAATCATGACCAACTAAGGTCCAAAATGCAAAAACCAGTGCATTTAAAAAAACCAGTACATTTGAAAAAATCTCTCATCCAATCATCTGACTTCATCCCAGCTTTCCATCGTTACCTCTAATGACCATAGATCTCCAAACAAGATAAGGGCATTCTAAATCCTCAAACTTTCAATTAACCCCTTAATGACAACACAGCACCAAAATATACCTTCATATCTCTACTTAATGCTAGTATATAATCCTTTCAAGGGGTATATTGGAACATCATCACTCATACAAGAGGTTAAAATATGCCCAAAAAATCAAGTTTAACCCCTCGAGTGCCAGAGCGGCACGGTGCGCACCGCCTAGCAATGCACCCCGCGCGGTTCAAAGGGTCAAGGAAACCTTCTGGTCGACAAATTTCTTAGCTGGGAAAGTCCCACAGATACATACATACCACATTTAAAAATCAGATAAAATCACAAATATACAGATAGTATGAAGAGGATAATTAGTATGTTCTAACAAAATGCTTGTATACTCTTAACTGATGGATTAATATGGTGCTCGCCTATACTTCCACAATACTCTGATGAATTTGAAGGTATTTTTGTATGTGTTTATAGTAAACATCTAATAAAGTACTGATGTTTTTATATTGCAACCAAGCTGCATTTTGGATTACTTCAATAAGTGTAGTGCACGTCTTTAACATTGTATCAACTGATTCTTTTCCCTGACTCCACCGACACAGTTAACAGCCATATCAGGATGAAACTTGGATCATGGCAGCCTGTGTCAGTCAAACAAGATACTGGTGTATTTGAGGTCAACCTACTTTCTCCCTTCCTGTCCCCCAGAGTGACCCCAGACTCCCTTAATGCAGAATACAAATGCCCTGCCTACAAGCTGCCCTAAACTAGCTTCACCTCCTTTTCATTAGCCAGTGTTCACTGCCTGACAAGTATACCGCACTCGTCCTCTAACAAATACAGAAGGGCATGCTGTGGACTCCGATGCCACTTCTATACTATGACTGTGGGAAATAAAGGAACATTGCTATGTTGTGTTTGTAAATTCAGTCTTTCCATTGATGTCAATGCAATGAGTTAAGCGATAAAAAGTTGAAGACAGGAAGTGCCATTTTTCTCCTGTTTCTCTTTGGAGTCGAAAACTTTCACCCAACCCTAAAAGTAATGTAAAACGCAAATTTATTGCGACTATGAAACAAACAACAAAGAGGTAAACAATTAAACCAACAAGATATGTATAAAAAATGTAGTAGTAAGCAAACGGTTGTACTGGATATCTAGATAATGCCAGCATTTGAAACAATGGGACAAATTAAGCCCCTAATGTGAAAGTAGAGGAGGAGTGCAAGAAATAGACAAGATGTCTACAAGCAGGCCAACTCCAAGATGGTTAAGAGTTGGACCAACATAGGCAATTGTGAATAATTGCGGTAGACTACAGATTGAAGTATCCCCCACAGTGATTGTACTTACATTGTGCACCTTGATTATTAACACTCAACATACAATCAAATGAAATATACTGCACTCTCCAGAGTTCATGAAAATGAAGCCGCCATATTAGTCCAAATATCATTGTGGACCCCTCAGCTCTCTCCTGCTCAGCCTCCTGGACCACTTACTACTCTCTCTCTCTAACCAATATTCCTTGTTCTGAAGTGTAGTTTCCTTCTTTTTAGTGCCAGTACATCAGAGCGATGCATTTTGGATCTATACCTCGTTCCTTCATCCGGATCAAAAACTTGATGACAACTTTTTCTGTCATCAGGTTTTTGATCTCGAAGAAGGAGCAAGAAGCTCCCAAACTAGTTGATCTGTTGTACTGTAACTAAGAAGGAGAGTACACTTCAGAATAAGGAAGAGCAGCAAGTGGGTCATTTGTAATATGAGTTGCTGATTATCAGCGATTATCTGAAATTTCGTGACGCTACATTTTCAAGAGGAACTCTGGTAAGTGCAGTATATTTACATAGTAAAAGTATATTAAACTGAAAAAGACAAGTTCTTGAAGTTCAACCTTTGCCTCATAACCCAGAAAAAGGAGAATATGCTCCTTCCTGCCACTAAAATGAGTGTCTATTTACTGGAACAGGTTTTATTTAAATGCAGTATAACCTTGTACGATCCCTCTTAAAAGAAAAGAGGATTTTAGTCTTACCTGTTAAATCCTTTTCTCTTAGTCTATACAGGTTACTGGTAACTTTCAGTAGGCGATCAGCCCCTTTAATAGGCAGGAACGATTCTGAGAAGTGTATGCAGAGGTGGAGCCAACATTCCCTCCTTGGTTGCAGCTAGCCAATCAGCTCCAGTAAGATTTGAGACACTAACTATTGACTAGGTAGTGAGAAGGAAAAGACGACTCTGGTGAGCATGAACCCGAAAAGACCCCCACATTCTGCCACAGGAGAGGCAAGCATGGTCCCTTGACAGGGTGGGAGACCATTAACCTGTATGGACTAAGAGAAAAGGATTTAACAGGTAAGACTAAAATCCTCTTTTCTCTGTCGTCCAATACAGGTTACCGGTAACTTTGGGATGTCCAACCATTGAGTTTCCCAGAGGCGGGAAGTAAGGCAAGGATCAGGTGCAAGGCCCCCAAAGTCACCAGAGCATACAGTGAGGGAAAAGATTATTTGATCCCCTGCTGATTTTGTACATTTGCCCACTGACAAAGGAATGATTAGTCTATAATTTTAATGGTAGGTTTATGAGAGAGTGAGAGACAGAATAACAAAAAAATCCTGAAAAACGCATTTTAATGAGTGAAATAAGTATTTGACCCTTTTGCAAAACATGACTTAGTACTTGGTGGCAAAACCCTTGTTGGCAATCAGAGGTTATAAGTTTCTTGTAGTTGGCCACCAAGTTTGCACACATCTCAGGAGGGATTTTGTCCCACTCCTCTTTGCAGATCCTCTCCAAGTCATTAAGGTTTGAGGCTGACGTTTGGCAATTCGAACCTTCAGCTCCCTCCACAGATTTTCTATGGGATTAAGATCTGGAGACTGGCTAGGTCACTCCAGGACCTTAATGTGCTTCTTCTTGAGCCACTCTTTTGTTGCCTTGGCCGTGTGTTTTGTGTCATTGTCATGTTGGAATACCCATCCACAACCCATTTTAATGTCCTGGTTGAGGGAAGGAGGTTCTCACCCAAGAATTGAAGGTACATGGCCCCGTCCATCGTCACTTTGATGCAGTGAAGTTGTCCTGTCCCCTTAGCAGAAAAACACCCCCAAAGCATAATGTTTCCACCTTCATGTTTGACGGCGGGGATGGTGTTCTTGGGGTCATACACAGATTTCCTCCTCCTCCAAACATGGCGAGTTGAGTTGATGCCAAAGAGCTTGATTTTGGTCTTATCTGACCACAACACTTTTACCCAGTTCTCCTCTGAATCATTCAGATGTTCATTGGCAAACTTCAGATGGGCCTGTACATTTGCTTTCTTGAGCAGGGGCGCTGCAGGATTTCAGTCCTTCACAGCGTAGTGTGTTACCAATTGTTTTCTTGGTGACTATGGTCCCAGTTGCCTTGAGATCATTGACAAGATCCTCCCGTGTAGTTCTGGGCTGATTCCTCATCGTTCTAATGATCATTGAACTCTACGAGATTAAGTATTTCGTGGATCCCCAGACCGAGGGAGATTGACAGTTATTTTGTGTTTCTTCTATTTACGAATAATCGCACCAACTGTTGTCACCTTCTCACCAAGCTGCTTGGCGATGGTCTTGTACAATCTTGTCCCTGACATCCTTGGACAGCTCTTTGGTCTTGGCCATGGTGGAGAGTTTGGAATCTGATTGATTGCTTCTGTGGACAGGTGTCTTTTATACAGGTAACAAACTGAGATTAGAAGCACTCCCTTTAAGAGAGTGATCCTAATCTCAGCTTGTTACCTGTATAAGAGACACCTGGGAGCCAGAAATCTTGCTGATTGATTGGGGGTCAAATACTTATTTCACTCAGTAAAATGCAAATCAAATTTAGAAGTTTTTTGAAATGCGTTTTTCAGGATTTTTTTGTTATTCCTTCTCTCACTGTTCAAATAAACCTACCATTAAAATTATAGACTGATCATTTCTTGGTCACTGGGCAAAATCAGCAGGGGATCAAATAATTTTTTCCCTCACTGTATATGAGCCATCAGATCAGAGATAGCCCAACAAAAACAAATGAAGTGTCAACAGACACTGAACAGGGGTGACACCACCCCAGGAACGGTCACACAGCACACTGAACTAGAGTAAACAGGGCTCAAAAGAGAAGGAAGCACCAAAGAACCAAAGAAGATCCTAGACAGGCAAGACTGCCTACAGGATCTTCCTCCCAAAGCTGGTGTCAGCTGATGCAAGCACATCAACACGTTAGTGCTTGGAAAAGGTGTGCACAGAAGACCAAGTGGCAGCCTTGAACAACTGATCAGCTGAGGCCTGATTCTTGTAAGCCCAAGAAGCCCAAATAGATCTAGTGGAAGGAGCCATGACCCAAAAGGAAACAGGCTTCTTCCTCAGTTTGTGAACCTTACGAACAGTGGTCTGAATCCAATACACAAGGGTCACTTGGATGCAGGTCTCCCTCAGTGTGATGTACACAAAACCTGAGACAACGCACCATAGCAAACAAGTGGAGATACTTCCCCTTGTCAGAGGAAGGACAGGAAAGAAGGAACCACAATCTCCTGAATAAGGAGGAACTCAGAACCACATTCGGAAGAAACTCCTGCGAAGTTGGAAGCACCGCCATGTCCTAGTGAAACATCAAAAAAAGGGGTGTTTTACAAGACATAGCATGCAACACGGCGAACAGACACGATCACCAGGAGAAACGCCATGTACCACATCAGCAGACGTAGAGGAATAGTAGCCAAAGATTCAAAGGCAGCGCCTAAACCAAGTTACGATCCCACTAAGGAGCGGGAGACTGAAATACAGGATAAGTATGAGCAACTCCCTGGAAGAAAACCTAGACAACTGAACGGAAAAACAGCTAGCAGATGTCTGAACCTTGAGGGAACTCAAACTGAGGTCCTTGTCCACACCTTCCTGTAGGAAGGCCAGGACCGTAGGAAAATCAAAATCCAGACGTAGGTCCTTATCAGCACGCCAATAGAGAAGGTAGACCAGACTCAATGGTAAACCCTAGAGGAAACAGGCCTGTGTGCACTAAGCATAGTCGCCACCACACCAGGACAAAACCCTTTCTTCCACAGTAGTGAGGATTCAATTAACAAGCCGTCAAGGTTAGAGACAGACAACTTCCTTCCACAGGCAACCCTGTAGAAGAAGATCCGGATGGCAAGGGAACTGGAAGCTCCGGAAACCAAGCCTGCCGAGGCCAGTACGGAGCAATGAGAATGACTAGACATCGCTCCAGTCTCAGTTTCTTCATCACCCTTTGCAACATGGGTATGGAGGGAAGGTGTAAGCCAGAGGAAATAACCAAAGAATGGACATGACATCCACTGCTAGAGCTGGAGGATCCCTCCAGTGAGAGCAGAACGTCGGAATCTTCCGGTTGTGTCTTGTCACTATCAGGTCATTGCTTAAAAGACCCCACGTCTGAACAATGAAGTTGAACACCTCTGGGTGCAGTTCCCACTCTCCACTGTCCACAGTGTGTCGACTGAGGAAGTCTGCTGCCATGATGTTGTCTACGTCGGGAATGTGAACTAAGGATATGGCAGAAACATGTTCCTCAGCCCAGGACAAGATAGCCTGGACCGCTCACCAAGCAGCGAAACTTCTTGTTCTGCCATGCATGTTGCTGTAAGCCCCCGTCGTGGCATTGTCGGACTGGACCCAGACCAGGCAATCCTCCAGCTGGCGTGCCCAGTGGCGAAGGGCATGAAAAATCGCCCGAAGCTCCAACACGTTGACTGGAAGGATAGATTCCTCCTGAGACCACCGACCCTGAGCATTCAGGTGACCCAGGACCGCTCCCCAACAAGACAGGCTGGCATCCATCGTCACTGTGGTCCAGAAGGACACCAGGAAGGGCTTCCCCTTCAGCAGATTGGAGAGGTTGAGCCACCAAGACAGACTCAGTTCCACATGAAGACGGAGGGATACTGACAGCTTCAGGAGGTCCGGCTGACCCCTGCACACCTGGATCACAAGCCTCTGGAGTTCCCTGGTGTGAGCTATGGCAAATGGGACTGCTTCTATTGTGGAAATGAACTTGCCCACTAGAGAGGACAACATCTTGGCTGGAACTGGATCGTGAGCCAGAACAATGGAAACCTCAAGGGCGATCTGGTGAGCCATCTCATCCGTGAGAAACACCATGCTCTGCTGAGTGTAGAACAGAAGGCCCAGGAAGACCAAACGCTGGGATGGGACAAGATACGACTTGTCCATATTGAGGATCCACCCGTCATGGGTGAGAGCATGAATGCAGTCCAGAACCTGCCGATGAAGAAGGTCCGAAGAAGGGGCCGTCAGAAGCAGGTCGTCCATGTATGGAGTGACTCTGATGCCGTTCCGATGGAGGACGGACACTAAGGCTCCCAGGACACGATTGAAGACTAGAGGAGCAGTAGTCAGACCAAAGGGAAGAGCAAAAAACTGAAAATGTCCTTGGTCACAGGCAAATCTGAGATACTGTCGGCTCTCTGGATGAATGGTGATGTGCAGATACGAGTCCTGAAGATCCAGAGAAGCAAGGAAGTACCCGGGGGACAAGGCAGCAATCACCGTCCTTAGGGACTCCTGGTGATAATGAGTCTAGATCACAAAGGAATTGAGATCCTTCAGGACCCAAATTGAATGACAGCCACCACCCTTTTTGGAACCACAAATAGGTTTGAGTAAAAACCCAAACAGCGGTCTGGAACAGGAACCGGTTCCAGAACATCCTTATCCAGAAGGGCCTGGATAGCACCGAACAGACGGCATTTCTCTACACCCCGAGGCGTGTGAGAAGGAAAAACCCTGAAGGTAGGAAGAGAGGCGAAAGGGAACCTGTACCCTTCCGCCACCACCTGCAGAACCCACGGGTCCACCACTGAGTCCTCCCAGATGCTGTGGTAGTGACACGGACGGCCACCCAGGCTCGGTGAGTCATGCTGAAGAAGGTTTAGAAGCTTTGGGCTAGGAGGACGACTTAGGCTTCCCTTGTGGTTTGGGCTTGGAGGAGGAACACGGAGCTGGGGGAACCGCCTGGTTCGCCAGATGTGTCTCAGTCTGGAAGCACGAAAAAAAAACAAAAAACAGATTACGTTTGATAAGCGTTTGCTTCCTGGAAACCATAGAGAGGAGGGTACTCTTATCCCCTATGGCCTCACTAATCAGATCCTTAAGATCTGGCCCAAACAGAGAAGTGCCCGGAAGGGTCAAGGAGAGCAATGCTTCCTGAGAAGCAGTGTCAGCAGACCAGATCTTGAGCCAAGGAGCTCGTCTGGCAACCAGGCATGGTGGAAATCTTTGCCACCAACTGTTGGCATCAAACAAAGTAGCAGAGACCTAATGCTGGGCTTCAGAAATGTTGGCAAGTAGCCGCAAGATATCAGGAGTAGGAGCTCCGTGACAAACTGCATGTGTGAGCTGTTCAGTCCAAACTGCACTGGCCCTATTTACCCAGGCCACAGCAAATGCTGGATGTAGGGAAGCACCAGTGGTGTCAAAAATGGACTTGAGAGAGGCCTCAAGTTTCTCATCAGTCCAGTCTGTAAGTGCAGAGGCATCAGCTGGCAAAGCAGTGGACTTAGAAGTCCTAGAAACAAGGGCATCCTGTAACGGTTTGTACGACGCTCAGACTCAGTAGGTTAGAATAAGACACAGTTTTATTAAAGAAAAGACACAATGAGAATGCCCACCAGGGCTTTAGTAATCACAGGAAAATATCAATCATCATGTACATATGCCTTCTCAGGCCCAGTATACAAATGAGAGTGTAAATACTGTCACAGGACAGGCATATCCAGGCTCTCTCAGCACAACATGGGTTAAAGTTCATAGAAAGTAATCAATCTCTGTTGTGGTGTGTTAGACAATGCCCAGTATGATAGTAAATGTAGCTAGAGACTGTGGTGCAAGGTGGAAGGTGGAAGCACCTAGTAGTAAGCAGGACTGAGACTCTACCCTGCTGAGCAGTAACGGAGACCACAATACTCTGCTAGAGCTAGCACTACGTGAGCCACGAGCACCCGACCGGTGCCGTAACGGGAAAACTGACACTGCAAGAGCTGATGGACTTAGAGCCAATAGCACCCGACCGGTGCCGTAACGGAAATACTGTACACTGCTAGAGCTGATGGATTTAGAGCCAATAGCACCCGACCGGCACAGTAACGGACAACTGTACACTGCAAGAGTGTAAGGATTTTGCGTCATGTACCTGGTTCCCTCGGCCTCCTCCGATTGGATCAGTATCTGTTATCTACCAGCCAGCCTGTCACTTCCTTGCTCGATTATTTGTGCTGTGTACTCTTGCTTGGCGTTCCAGTTTCTGCTCGTGATTTTGACTTTGGTCCGATTTCTGACTTCGCCTCAGCCTTCTGATTCTGACTCCTGACGCTCCTGGTGACCTCGGCTTCCTCCTGACCATTCTTTACAGTTTCTCCGTTGTCCTCGTTGCCCCCGGTATTTTCGGCTCGTCTGACTACTCTCTCTCTCAGGCCCTCCGTGATCCCTCCTGATGGTTCCGGTCTGTCTCTGCTAGCAGCATTTGGGACGGAGCACTCTAGCCTATCGTGGACGTAGGGATTCCTGGCTTCCGCCTCACCCGCGTCTCCCATCTCAGCTGTTCCTCCTCCTGTGCCTCTGTGTCAAGCGGCCTGCGGTAGCCTGTCCTGCACCCGGATCCGGGAGTGGTTTGGCTGCGGTTGGATCCTCCCTGGGTCCGCGGTTTCCGCGTTAGCTCCGGGTCAGCTATTTGAGGCTTCAGGAGATGCTGGTGGTTGGTTGTGCCGTGACAGGGTCCCTATAGCATCCTAGGCTGCTGTCCGACCTCGTGGGCTCCCGCATGCCCTCTAGCCTTGGGGGCTCTTCTGTTTGGGTTTCTCTGCGCCACCTGGTGGTGGTTGGCGGTTTGCCCCTGCTGCTGTTCAGGATCGGGTGGAGTGAGCTCTGGAGGGGTAAGTCTAGCCTATCTGGTGGGTTTGGGGCTCTCCCTACTTGGGGTTCCCCCCTGGACCTTGGGATTCTGTGGTTCCTTGTAGCCTGAGGAACCTTCTCTGCCTTGGGTGGTCTAGCGGTTCCCTTCTGCTGTAGGTGTTGCCTGGGCTCCGCTGCGCCGCAGGCTGTTCAGTTTCCTTTGGGTATTCCTTTCCCTTGCCTGGCTTGTCTCTGGCTGTAGGCTTTAGTTGAGGTCCATTGTCTTCTCTCTTGAGCATCTTCAGTGGTTCCTGGGGTTTTGTGCCTCCTCTCTCCGGGTGTTCACCTTTGCAACATTGGATCCCCTAGTGGTCAGATCTGGGTCATACGTTCGGTACACTCCTGTCTCTGTCCTGGTCAGGGTCCCGGCTCAACCGGGATCGGACATCTGACTTCGCAGCCAGCACCTTTAATTCGGCCTTGGCCGCAGCAAGGGGATAGGTGGTTACCGCCTCCGTTCCCGAGCCACGCACCCCAGCGTCGTTCTCCAGCATCTCGGCCCAGATCTTCCACCTCCATTCCCGAGCTACGCTCCCTAGCATCGCTCCCCAGCATCTTGGATTAGATCTCCCACTCATCACCCGTGACAAAGAGCTGATGGACTTAGAGCCAATAGCACCCGACCGGTGCGGTAACGAACACAACAGTGCTCAGAAAGGGTAAATGGATGGCTCAGTGTTAACGGAGGCACAGTGCTCTGCAAGTGTAACGGGAGGCTCAGGGTTAATGGAGGCAAACGTGCTCTGCAAGTGTTAACGGAGGCTCAGTGTAACGGAGGCAACAGTGCTCTGCAAGTGTAACAGAAGGCTCAGGGTAACGGAGACAACAGTGCTCTGCAAGTGCAACGGAAGGCTCAGTGTATCGGAGGCAACAGTGCTCTGCAAGTGCAACGGAGGGCTCAGTGGGTCGGAGGCCACAATACTCAGTCTGCTAGACCAGCACTTGCGGAAGTAGGAATGTCGCCCAAGCGACACGGAGAACAGGATCAGGATCGCTGGTCGAATCACAGCACAGGAACGCCAGACAAGCCGGGTCAGGTCACAGAGCAGGAAAGTCAGCCAGGCCGGGTCGAAATCACGGAGCAGGAACCAGCAAGAGTAGTCAAAAGGGCCAAGTCGGTACACAGGAACACACAACACAGGTACAGGAACACCACGAAAGGGCACCTGACAGGTGCCAGAGGCCTGGTATAAGAAGGCCATACTGGACGGGCCAAAAAAGCTCAGCCAATGGGAGCGCACCACACAGAGAATGACAGTCCAGAGCACGGGCACCATGATACATCCACCTTGGGGGGGGGGGGGGGGGAATGAACCCACTGAGCTAGCTCCACATCAGAAAATGGGATAAAGCTTAACAAACTTCTCGGAAACAGAAGGCTTTCCGTCGGGAGACAACCACTCATCAGAAACTAACCGGTCCAGAGTGGGGAGAGGTGGAAAACAAGTATGGGGCCGTTTGGGCTCCTCACATACATCAGAGGGGTCCAAAGAAACCTCTTGAACCAAGTTAATATCACTAAACTAACTCTGGTTTGGGAAAAACCTTAAGATTATATTAATTGTAAGGTTGGACTTGCAGGCTTTTATCAATTAAATACAGAATCAAAAAGAAAGAGTAGAAACAAAAGGAGAGTAGTTTATTCTCAAACCCTCTGTCACTACAAACAGAAAAGCCAGTTCTAAGTCCTATTCAATATTGCCTGAGAGAAATCAACACAAGACTTCACTTTAATTCATTATTTTAAAATCACTAAGTATTCATATTCCTTATCAATCGGATGAGTTTAAAAATAACTCTGCATAGTCACTAATTGACCAGCAGAGCATTAAAAGCAGCCACCTATATAGAACACTTAAAGTGTATCTTTTAATGCACACAATCTGTAGCCCTATGTTTCAGGTTGGTTGATCTTTTTTATGTGTAGCAAATGAACTTTGCTAACAAATGCTCTCATAAAACCAGCGTTAGTATAACCTCAACAAGGGTAGCTGGCATTCTATCTTTTTCAGAGCAAATTGTTACTCTACTCGCACTGTGATCCACTTGGTTCTTAACTGGGACTTGTAACAGTCACTGTTCGTTCTCACCCTTTGAGTCTGACAAACACCTTTCTATAATTAAAGGGGCACACTTAATGATTAGTTCAATTCAGGTGGCAGTATACAATCAATGGTTTAATCATTGATACAGTCTCTTGCCATTTTAGAATAGTATGATAAGCGATTCCCGTTAACGGCTAATTCATATGTCACAATTTGTCTTACCAGGATCATATCTACACACCCATTGTATGTCATCCCAGTTAGAATATGCCATAGCAAAGGGTTTGTTGCAGACTATCGGTGATCAGTCAGTTTACATCATGAATCAACAACAGTGATTTTTATAATAGACACCAGCACTTATGAACAACAGGATGGTTGATCCCTAAGCTATCCCTCATGGTTGTCATTTCATAGCGAGCAACATTCTAAAGCTACACTCTTCATCAACCATTCCATCGAACAGAGGCTAAGATTGATCCGATTTTTGTGCAATTCTTAGTTAATATAAACATTAAGGTGGTCGGCACTGGCCCAACTCTTTTGCCGCAGATATAGGCTTCATTAGGGGCTACAGTGTTGGAGGTCCTCTCTTTGGCAGTTTTTATACCCATCTTCCATTTTGAAAGATGGGAGTGTTTTCGATGACGTCACGTTTCCACATCCAAACGACCTAGTTGATTGACAGGACAAGGTGCTTTGTATTCTATTAGAAGGAGCAGAGTCCGTGATCTTCTGACAATATTAATCACAGAATGCATATCATATTTGTTTTATCTCATTTAGTGATTTGGATTCTTTACGCATGACAATTATTTTAATGGAAATAATTACAAAACATTGACAAATAATATAAAGGTGATTATTATTATTGAAGGATCTAAAATTGGATTTATAATCAAAATGTTTACTATTTTGGGCATTCATAAGATATGATAATAAACACAGGCATGTTGATTTAACATATTTGGGGATAATAGAATACCTAATCCTTTATAAAAGGACTAAAATTAAAACTTTCATTCAGTCCTAAAGGATTTTTAGTGCCTAGACGATAAATCCATTTAGATTCTGTTCTTAGTAGTGTGAGATCCAAATCTCCACGTCCGATAGTGGGCTGACATCATTCTATAGCTTTGAATTTTATTGCTAAACAGTCTCCATCATGTTTTTCTACAATATGTCTTGCAACTGTTTTATCCCTTTTATTTCGTATATCTCCAATGTGCTCTAGAATACGAGTTTTACATTTTCTTTTAGTTTTTCCTATATATGAACTAATCATTAAGTGTACCCGTTTAATTATAGAAAGGTGTTTGTCAGACTCAAAGGGTGAGAAAGAACAGTGACTGTTATAAGTCCCAGTTAAGAACCAAGTGGATCACAGTGCGAGTAGAGTAACAATTTTCTCTGGAAAAGATATAACACCAGCTACCTGTGTTGAGGCTATACTAACGCTGGTTTTATAAGAGCAATTGTTAGTAACATTCATTTGCTACACATAAAAAAGATCAACCAACCTGAAACATAGAGCTACAGATTATGTGCATTAAAAGATACACTTTAAGTGTTCTATATAGGTGGTTGCTTTTAATGCTCTGCTGGTCAATTAGTGACTATGCAGAGTTATTTTTAAACTCATCCGATTGATAAGGGATAGGAATACTTAGTGATTTTAAAAGAATTAATAAAAGTGAAGTCTTGTGTGTTGAGTTTTCTCAGGCAATATTGAATAGGACTTAGAACTGGCTTTTCTGTTTGTAGTGACAGAGGTTTTGAGAATAAACTACTCTCCTTTTGTTTCTACTCTTTCTTTTTGATTCTTTTGAACCAAGAGAATGTTTAGGGTGTTTAATATGACTGTGATCAGGCCCTCAGCAGAGGGATCAGGGCTAGCCTCAAAGGGGGAGTCTCCAAAGAACTGAGAGGAGACCACTGCAAACCATTCCTCAGTGTCAGAATCCACCAACAGTTCCTCATCAGAGGAATCTGATACATCAGGTACTCCCTGCGGTTTCAGTAGGGAAGATCTAACAGAAGCAGGGGGCCACCAGGAGCAGAAGACCCCCTGTAACTGGGATGGAAAGAGTTGAGATGTATACTGGAGGTCTCGAGTAGCAACCTTAAACTCTTGCACCCATACTGGCTGTAATGCATGGCTGGAGGTCCCTGGACAATGCTCAGGGACAACAGAACATGCTGGGCATAAATAACCTGAGAACTCTCTAGGCAACCCTGACTGACATGAGGATCAATGCACAAAGGGGGAAGCAGAGAGCCCACCATCCTCAGTCTTAGTCCTAGCCCCAAGCTCCAAAAGAAATAGACATTCTCACAGAGTCAAAACGTTCAAGGTATAAGGAAATACCCAAATACAGTGTGTATGATTAAAATTTCACCCCAGAAATTGCTAATACACACTTATCTGGCAGGCGAAGGGTTAATCTGCTGAGGAGAGAAGGACAGTCCAGGCCCAGCGTAGGGTGCTCATTCAGGGAAACCACAAAATGGCTGCTGCAACGGGAGCCAATCAGGAACAAACTTGTGCTGCAAGCGCTCATGAGAAATGTAGTTTTCCCAGAAAAAGTACCTCAACTTTTCTCATGCTCCTGACCTCTCCAGGAATTACCTTCATTATAACCTCCTTACTTTCAAAATTCACCAAAAATAGTCCAAGGACCAAGCTCTACTCCACATTCCACATACCTGGATTTACCAAAATTCAATGGATGGTATTATAACACAGATATACGGCGGATTGAAATACACTTCCCCTGGACCCTTTTACTGCTAAGAAGAGATACCTCCACTGGAACACCACAAACAAGGTACATTGAAACTATAAAACTAACTCTCTTCCAGTTATTTGGGTTTTGGATTTGATCATCCACTCAGCAATGCTCAGATTTCATTTCTAAACACTCAGAAAACTTATTGATGATATTGTATTTATTTTTCACTGAAGCACACTGGTTTTGAACTCCTGTAATCTGACCTGCATGCATGCTTTCTTATCTATGTTATCTACAAAGCAGCCTGAAGTGCAAAATTCCTCACCTCACACTGGCCTGCATCCTGTAGAACAGGACAATGTGACCATCACCCACAGCAGACATCCCTGTGAATGCTGAGGGAATGATCACCTCCAGTTGTTAATTCAGCAATACTCAGATTTAATTTCTACACACTCTGAAAATGTACTGATGAAAAAACAAAGAAACAAAAAGAAAAAAAAAAAAAAACAACAATCAATCAACTATATATTTCACGGAAACCTATTTGAAACAGTGCAATCTGACCTACATGCATGCTTTCTTATTTGTTATCTACAAAGCATCTTGAAGTGGAAAATTCCACACCTCACACCTGCCTGCATCCTAAAGAACAGGACAATGATCATCCCCCACAGCTAACATCACTGCAAAACTCAGAGGCCATTTTAACCCCTTCACTGCTGAGGGAATGATCACCTATTCTGCCTCATATCTGTATTCCCTACAACCCCAAAAAGCGGGCTCTCCACTTAGCCCCTCGCAAGTGGTTACCTTAAAATTGCTTGGCATCTTTAAAAGGCACTCACAGGGGCTGCCGTGGTGGAAAATCAAAACTTAAAGTTTGATCTCCTGACACTATCTTAGCCTCTCCACCACTTCTACCTGCAAACCCAATTGAAGAGATTTAATCCAAAAACCACAAAAAGCGCACATTCAAATCAAGGAAACATCTTTGTGTGATCCCGATAAGAAGACACATTGTTTCCAAAGTACAGAGTAATAACTCCGAACCCAGACTGTCCTATCAGATCAATCCTGTGCAATGCCAGATCAATAAAGAACAGAACAGCTTATCAAATAAGCCAACCTTATTGAAACATGTGAATTAGCGTGCATTACAGAATCGTGGCTAGATGACAATGCGGGGTCTATCCTAGCAGCAGCTGTTCCAGGCAATTATACAGTGTTCCACCGCCCAAGACAAGAGCGCAAGGGAGGTGGAGTAATGATCTGTCTCAAATCATCCTTAAACCCCAGGCCAATATCAGTCCACACATCCCAATACTGATTTCAGATACTGTTAATATACAGACCCCCAGGAGATGGGAAGAGATTTCTTCAAGAACTCTCAGACCTTTTGACTGGTTTAATCCCTGAACACCCTAGATAGATTATATTGGGAGACTTCAACACTTGGATTGATGACACACTATCCCAACTTGGGCAGGACCTCCTCAGCCTGATGAGTGCGCTCGGCTTCATACAAATAGTTGCCACTTCCACCCACAGAAAAGGTCACACACTTGATCTAGTGTTCCAGTGTGGACTAGAAGTGTCACCAGTAACTGTAAATCCAGTTGTATGGTCAGACCACCACTCCATACACTTTTCCACTGGATCACAATCAGCCAGACAACAGCCTCAGAACCTGGTCAAACACTGCTCATTAAAAGGGGTGACCCCATATGGATCTAAGTGAACTGATGGACACTTGTGAAGAGCCTGGCTCCTTAGTGCCTCTCTACAACAAAACCATGAGGGACTCCCTAGAAAGCATTGCACCATCACACATGTGCACTATCAAAACTCACAATAATGCACCTTGGTTTGATAGCACCATCAGAGAATTGAATAGAACAGGCCGTAAACTCGAGAGAAGGTGGCGCAGGACACATGAACCAGAGGACAAAGTTGCTCTTACCAATCATCTCAATGAATATCAATTTAAGATAACTCAGAAAGAAATCCTAATTTTTGCCACGTGAAATCACACTCTCCCGAAACGGACCCAGACAGCTGTTTTGCACAGTAGAAAGGCTCTGCAAACCAGCATGCATGCATATACCCATCAACTTTTCTCAAGATAAGTGTGAAGAATTTGTGATCTTCTTCATAGACAAGATTTCCTCCATCCGAGCCTCCATCACAGCAGGCCAACCAGTTACCCACCAGAACCACTACAGTGGAAGACCAGATTCCCCCAGTTTATGGTCTACTTATACAAATGTGGATATAGAGGAATTTAAAAGAACCATGCAAAAGTTGCGCCCCACTATGTGTGACTTAGACTCTGCCCCAACTCGTCTTATATCTGCATGCACTGAAACACTTGCCCCAGCCCTCACAAAAATAGTGGAGTGTTCACTAAAAACTGGAATCTTCCTGGATCTTCTAAAAGCAGCAGTGGTAAAACCCCTCCTAAAGAAACCCTCATTAGACCCAGACTGCATCGCAAACTACAGACCAGTATCCAACCTTCCATTTCTGGGGAAAATCATTGAAAAAGTAAAGGTAACTCAACTGGAGGCCCATCTGTCAAGCTATAACATCTTACTTACTACCACTGGAAGACATCATCAGAAGACACGGCCTAAGATATCATTGTTATGCAGATGACACACAACCCTACTTCTCCTTTGCTACAGATACTAAAGACCCAACATCAACAGTTGCTTAGCAGACCTCAGAGTGGATGAATGCTAGTTGGCTTAAAGTGAACCCTGACAAAACAGTTACTCTTGGGGAGGGGACCCCGGGCAACAAGAATATCTCATGATCACCCAACTGGCCTGGAACTTGGAGGTTCTGAACTCATTAGTTCAACAGAGGTACGAAGTCTCGGAGTGATGATTCACTCTGGACTGTCATTTAAACAGCAGATCTCTCCTGTAATAAAATCTGCCTTCTTTCATCTGAGAAACATATCCAGGATACGACACTTAATTCCACCGGATGATATGCCAACATTAGTCCATGGATTTGTGTCTTCTTGTCTAGATCACTGTAAAGCACTTTACTTGGGCCTCCCAGAAAAAGAACTCCATCGCCTACAGACAGTACAAAATGCAGCAGCCAGACTACTGACCAATAAAACTCGCTCACATAACACCCATTCTCCACTCCCTGCATTGGCTTCCAATTAAATGGCAAACATATTTTAAAATTGGCCTGCTGACCTTCAAACCTTAAATAATCAAGGCCCACAGTACCTGAAAGAGATCCTGACACCCTATATTCAATTCCGCTCACTGCGGTCAGCCATCAGATTCTTGCTGTCAGTACCCTGAATAAAGACAAACTCAGGTTCCCGAGCATTTAGCCACGCTGCCCCGACATTCTAGAACTCTTTACTGTCCTCAGAGAGGCACCATCATTACAGACTTTAAAAAAAAAAAAAGCTAAAGACCCATCTCTTTCATCAGGCATTCAGTCAACTCATGTGACCATAAGGGACTCTTAAATTTATAGATTTGTAAAGCGCTTTGAGTCTATAAAAGCGCTATAAAAATCACAAATTATATTATTATAGTATTCTACACTCAGGATGCAATCTATTTTAGCTCACAAGTGCCATACACAGGAAGAATATTCTGAAGCATATTATACTGGTCCTGCCAAAATGACAGTTCAGCTATGAAATTCCAAACAGTTCCTCCCTAAAAGACAGAACTTAGCTGTACATTTTGGCACCTGTGAGCAAGTGATCCACATATGGATGCTCCCATTACTCTTAGGGTGAACAACCACAAGAGGAATTTCTATGTGCAAAAGAATTGGTCAGATATACTCAACTCAGCTTATGAACCTGCAAGGGTACACAAACAGCTCATTAGGACTGGTGTCCTATGCCCAGGACGCTAGGTTTTGTGGCAGCCAGTGGCACAGGAAATACTGGATTCCACTAAGTTTCAACAAATTCTACAAAACTAATATCCCACAGTCAGTGACTTAACTGAATCTGGAAGAGGTTGGATATTACAACAAGACAATGATCCAAAACATACCTGAAAATCAACCATGAGCTACTTCAAGGAATAAAAAAAGATTAAAGTTATGGAATAGACTTCACAGTCCCCTAACTTGAATATTTAAAATCTGTAGTCAGATCTCAAACATGAAGTGCATGGCAAGAGGACCTAAGAATATTTCTGAACTAGCAGCATTCTGCAAGGATGCATGGGGAAAAATTCCTAAAGAAAGAACAGGAAGACTGTAACTGGATACAAGAAACATTTGGAGGCTGTGAATTCTGCTGATAGGCTGCCCAAACTTTTGCACATGCCACATTTTCAGTTTTATTTTTTTTCAGTCTGTTAAATTCAGGAAATGCATATTAGCTGCATTAAATTTTCCTAGGAGTGAGTTGAAATCCAGACATGGACTCCTTCCTCTCAGTGCCTAGAGGAATCTAGCTGCACCTCACTGAGGAGGCCAAACAAGGCCGAAACGTACATCTGGGGATTAACTGGCATTCCCGTGCAGAGGGGACATTTTGGAACTGGATCACCCTTTTGGGCGGGATTAGTCTAATATGTACGTGGAAATTTCTCTTCTGTAATGGCACTAGAGAGCTAAAACGTGATGCTTCTGATAGGTGACTAGCCAAAGAACAGGCTTTTGTGTTGTTTGTTCATCCTCAGAAGCCTCTCACATTTTTATGCTTTTTTTGAATACTCTTAGAGTCTCCCTAAGAGTGAATGGTAATCTAGACATGGACCCCTTGCTGTCAGTGCCTGTGGAATCCAGCTGCAGCTCACCTACAAGGCCCAACAAGGCCGAAACATACCTTACTATCGATGCATTGTGCACAATTGCTTACAGTCTTTGTATCTGGCTGTCACTGTGATGGTCTGTTTATGTCTATGCAATGGTCTTTTTCTGTATCAGTGTGTGTACATATGGCTTTCAGGGGGTCCACGTTTATATGTCAGTTTATATGTTATTGTGCCATTGTAACTGTTGCTGTATTGTGTTTCTGTGACCTGGCACAAGTCTTGCCACTGTACTAAAACAAATTGTAACGTGTATACACCTGTGCTGTGATTTTTCTCTATCAACTGCTTCCTTCAGGAGACACTGGCATCTGGATCCATAAATTTAATCTGAATCCAATATTATCAGTGCATACAGTGCACATAGCAACATAACATCTCTGAGTGCCAGAGTGATATCCAGTGCATCGCAACGTAATGAGTTGGACACCTCTCTGGCACTCAAAGAGTAAAACACATACACATGCAGGCAAGACAAGAGTTTTCTTGCAGATGGATCCTCTTTGCAGAGTGGTAACTAAGACAGAAATCAAATGAAACACACTGCACAGAGGCTGTCCTGAAAGAATATAGCTGACGGCAGACTGTAGTGAAGCCAAAGAATGAGTAGCAGGAAGAAGAATGGAAATAGTGATGTTCTACATCTGACAAAGAATGCTGTAATGGAATCCAGCTGAACTGCAGTAGGATGACCAGTCATAAGAAGAACCCAAGAAAAGCCATGAATTAAGCCTCCAGAGAATGTAGAGTAAGGATGGGAGAAATATTTTGCCCCAAAACAACTAAGAAAAACTGAATTGTTTTGCCTTTGGAGGTAATATTCAAGAAAGTGCCTTTGTTCCACCACTACACACATTAACCACAGAACCATGTACTGCCCTCCCAGCCTTGTCTCACGTTATTCATAGGACCACACACTGTCCCCCTACAGCCTTGCCTTATGTTAATCATAGAATCACACATACTGATCCCCAAGTAATGGCCAGGTTATCAATAGAACACCACACTTTCTCCCCAGCCTTGCAACACAGTAACCATAGAACCACACTCTATGCTCCCAGCAATACCCCACTTTATGCAAAAGAACCACACACACTGCCCCCCCACCAGCAATACCCCACTGTAACAATAGAATACAATTTCCCCCTAGCTTTGCCTTATGTTATCCATAGAACCATACACTGTCCCTCCGGCCTTGCCTCACGTTATTCACAGAACTACACACTGTCACCACACGTTATTCATAGAACTACAACACTGTCCCCCTAGCACTGGCCCACATTATCCATAGAACACTGCATGTCCCCTCAGCAGTGCCCCATTTTATTCATAGAACCACACACTGTCCCCCCAGCATTGCCCCACATTATGCATATAACGACACTCTATACTTGTCCCCACCATCATCACATTGCCCCAACCATGGTAACCATAGAACTGAGCTTACCTCCGAATTCCAGCTGTGTCCTGCTGCACTGGTAGCCATAGAAATTAACTATTGAGTGTACCCCCCCCTCCCCAACAGGGCCTGGAAAAATTCAGAGCTTCAGAGGGTTATCAAAAAGCCAAACATTTTAGCCTTTTTCAATTGGGAGAATTTTTGCTGGAAAAGTGTCAAATTGCCAGTTTTCAGTGAAAGCTCCAATGATTAAAAAAAAAACAAAAAAAAACACTTTGCTCATTAGTAGAGAAGAAGGTTTAAGTTAATTTCTCATGTCCAATATTGAACACAGATACCATGGGGTAGGACACATCTGAAAAGACAGTCTTATAGGTGGAGACTCCCAGTCACTCCTCCAGCTCAACCCTTCCCCCACCTTACAATCCCCAGTATAAAGGTGTCCTGTGTTGCCAAAGGATGGCGTAGAAGACACTTTGCTTTTTTTTTCTTCTGATAGATATATGGGCTGTCAAAATTCCCCCATTTGGAGGGTTGCCATTACAGGGCTTCCCCAGTAGTGGATTGACCAGTGTACAGATGCTGTGTGGACCTTTGCCGCCTTGCGGAGGGAATTTTGCTGTCAAGTTTTCTTGGGGATCTGTTACTCTCTAACTACAATGGTAACCTGAATAAAGAGGCTTGTGAGTAACCCTTTGAGTGCTTTGCTCTACGCTCTCCCTATCCTGTAACTCTCCATACAGAGGTTTTCTTTGAGCCCTTGGGCTCCTACACTCATGTTGGGTACCTTTATTATCCATGTACTGTTTATTCCCTTTAGAGCAAGGATGGCTACAATTCTCATTCCCTGCTGTTCTCACCAGTTTGGGATTCTGTTGGACTTAATGGCTTTTTCTCTTGTCTTGAGCTCATTGTTTAGTTCCCTTCACATGGTCCCTGGGTTACCAGAGCTATTGCTGTTTGGGGAGAACAACTTATGGACGCTGTCAGGGATGGTGTCCTAAGGAGGACCTTTTGGCCATTTTGGCCAACATGTCAGAAGCTCAGACATATGCTACTGATGCTCTTTTTGAAGCCGTCAGGTTGTCAGCTAAGGCTTCTGCCTTTTCCATTACAGTGTGATGCAATCTGTGGCTTAAGATCTGGTCTGCGGACCGCTCTTCCAAAAAGTCACTGGTTTCCTTGCCCTTTCAGGGCAAATCTTTTTGGTCCTAGGCTATAGCAGATCATTAATGATGCTACTGGGGGCAAGAGCACCTTGTTACCGCAGATATCCAAGCTCCCTACAATGGCATGGAAACTGCGTCTTTTTTGTCCCCACCAAACAGAGGAGCAAAGGGCGCAAGCCTCTCAGGCCTTCACCCAGCACCCCGCCACCAAGCCCTAGCATCAGTGGCAATCTAAGTGAGGCACTGCCAAGCTCAAATCTGGCAAGCCTGCCTCTGCAAAGACTTGCGGAATCCTGGTCAGCAGGCACCCGTTGGTGGATGTCTGTGCAGTTTCCACAACGCATGGGCAGAGTCTATTGCGAACCACTGGGTTTTTGCTGACTATTTCGGAAGGGTACAGAATAGAGTTCAAGTTCCTTCCTCCCTTCAGGTTCTTACAGTACCCAGTTCCCCAAGGCCAGGAAAAGCTGTGTCTCTTGGTTCAGTCTCTTCTGGACAAGGGAACCTGTATGTGGTGTCCAAAAAGGACGGACGGCGGCAGCTGCCCTACTCTGAATCTCAATTTTATGTGGAGAATGCTTGATTCAAGATGGCGTTCTTTGAGATCTGTCATCAGCTATGTGCCCAGGAGAATTCCTGGAATCTCTGGATCTGCAGGAAGCTTACTTGCACATCCTTATCCACCTGGACAGTCAGTGGTATCTCCATTTTGCCTTTGGCCAGGAGCACTGCCAGTTCGCTGCTCTTCCCTATGGGCTGACCTCTGCTCCTCGGGTGTTTGCCAAGGTTCTGGGGGCCTTGACGGCCCTCATTCACCCCCAGGAGATTCAGATGACCCATTACATGGATGACCTTCTGCTGAAGGAACTCCTAGCCAAATATGTCCAGGACTGTGCTCAGATTCTGAACATGTTTAAGTCTTCCCCAGTTCCTGCCCAAGAAATATTTCCTGGGGCTCAGGTTAGACACCTGTCTAGGGAAAGTCTTTCTGACAGATGACACCATTCCGCAGATTATGCAACTGGTATCTCAAGCTCTGGAATGGTCCTCCTCTACGGTCAGGAAGTTCATGAAACTTACGGGCCGCATGGTGTCTTAATATATGGGCCACACCAGAGAACTCCAGAGGCTCATAATCCGGATCTCCTGGAACTGCATATCTCCATAACTCCAGAAGTCAGGTTAAGATCTGCTGTGGTGGTTGCACAGAAGCAACCTGGACCAAGGGAAGCTGTTCGTGATTTTGGTGTTGAATTTTGTCAAGACGGATGCCAGCCTAATGGGCTGGGGGGCAGTTACTGGTCACCTGGAAATCCATTTGGACTGTGGAGGAGTCCCTTCAGTCCATCAGTGTTCTGGAACTCAGGGCAATCTGGCTCGCTCTGGTGAACTGGTCCTTTCAACTGAGGGGTCATCCAGTACGTTCCCAAGTTTGACAACGCCACGACTCAGGCTTACATCAACAAGCAATGGGGCAATCAAAGCTCTCCCGCAAGGTCAGAGGTCAAGCATATCCTGGGTTGGGCAGAAGCTCACGTTCCCGTCGTCCCCGCACATTCCAAGGGTAGAAAACATAGTGGACTTCCCAAGTAACCAAACGGTGGACCCGGGAGAGTGGGAGCTCCATCCAGATGTTTTAGACCTGACTGTGCAAAATTGGGGTTTTCCTCAGATAGACCTGATGGCCACAAGGAACAACAGGAAGGTCCCGGTGTTTTGTTCCCGTTGGAGGGACCCACTGGCCTTTGCCACAGATGCAATGGTGATTCTGTGGCGCTTTCATCTTTCCTCCGATCCCTCTCATTCCCAGAGTGCTCAGGAAGATACGTATGGACGGTCATATGGTCATTATGGTTGCTCCATACTAGACCAAGAGAGTGTGATCCTCGAGCTGGTGTTGTCTATCCATTCAGGATGCATTTCCACTGCTACTCAGATCGGAGCTCCTCCTTCAGGGCTACCTCTGAAAGGAGGAAGTGAAAAGGTTGGCTTTGACGGCATGGCTGTTGAAGGAGAAAGGGATTCTCCCCTGAGGCCATCTCCACTATGATTTAGGATAGAAAGTCTGTTTCCTGTAAGGCCTAAAGACAGGGTTTGGTCTCTTTTTCATTCTTGGTGCGTAGACAGGGATCTGTATTTTCTTCAGGATGGTGTGAACAAAGGACTCTGTTTCAGTTCCTTGAAGGTTCAGACTTCTGCTCTGTGTTTTTCCAGAGACTTATTGCTATCTTGCCAGATGTCAAGGTGTTTCTTCAGGGTGTTGACCAAGCTTTCCATGCCTTTAAGGCTCCCACCCCTCCCTGGGACCTTAATCTTCTCCAATACCCTCTCTTTGAGTCATTTGATACCATTTCTTTACATCTATTGACGTGAAAGATGGCCTCTCTTTTGGCTGTGGTCTCTGTCTACAGAGTCGCTGAACTGCAGGCCGCCTTTCCTGGCGTTTCACAAGGACAAGGCTGTTCTTCGAACTTCTCAGGAATTCCTTCCTAAGGTTGTCTCTGAGTTCCACATCAATCAGGAGATTGCTGCCTTCGTCCTGACCCTAAATCTGACAAGAAGAGGGATCTTCAGTTGTTGGATGTGGTGCGCTGTCTCAAGTTTTTTTTTGTTTTTTGTTTTTCAAAAGCTTTATTGAAAACAGTTCAATACAAAGACATATGTATAAAAGTAGTCAAATATCACAAATAAAAGTAAATTACAAATGTCGGTATCAAAAAAGCTTACATCCTTTCAAATAAAAATCCAGCATATAAGTTATATATAAAGTGTCAAATTCACAATAGTTCTTTTGACGTCGGTTTGAAAGCCCAAGCTTTGTAAGCATAAGAAGGAGAGTATTATGTAAACAGAAAGTAATGGTGCTGGGAAACATCCTAAAGCGTATAGTGAACAATGAAAGAGCAGGGAAAGACGCCAGAAGAAAGGCAGGAGTAAATGAAGAAAGAAATAGAACGAAGAGGGGAATAGAGGAAGAGGGGGAGGGGAGGAGGAAAGGGAATGGCACGGCAAAGCCTCCAGCCCATATATGTCCATGTAAAATCTGATGAGACTCAAGTTTTTTGTGCACCGTACCAAGTCTTTGCCTAAGACTAATGCCTTATTTGTGTCACCGTTTCCCCAGAAACTCTCAGGAGGAAGTGTGGTATAGTAAAATGCAATTTATTAAACAATGAAGATAGCGTACAATGGTAATAAGGCAGAAACAAGCAGACTGTCACAGCCAGCAAGCGAATCAAGAATAGTAGACTGCCAAGATTGACCACACTGCTGTAGACTAAGCTAAAGCCACTGGTAGTCTCAGGTGGAACAGGAACCGGAACGCGAAGTTTTGATCCGAGGTAACGAGAAATCTGACTCACGTCTGCAGTCAGAATGGAGCGTATATCTGACTCACGTCTGCAGTCAGTATAACGAAGCGTATACTTGGCTCAAGCCTGCAGTCAGTATCAGAGCTAATCTGCCAGAGCCCCAGGCCCGCACCAGATAGGGTGTCCACTATAAGGATAAGACAAAAGAATAGCCAGACAGAGCCACAGGTCAGCACCAGATTGGATGGAAGACAAGCCAGGTCATACACAGAGCCCAAGGTAACAGAACTGCTTTGTACAACAACGCAAGGGCAACTGAGTCAGGACTCAGACTGCTCTTTAAACCCCTTCTCAGGAAATAGATAGGAGGAGCAGGCTCAGAAGAAGGAAGTAGGTAGGAGTAGACTACAGGAAGCATGGCATAAAACAGAGGCCTGCTTCACTCTGAAGCCTCGCGTCTGCAGATGACGCGTGGACTGACGCCGAGCGTCGCTGAAGCGGCGTCGCTGGCAATTTGTCATGCCTGAGGGTCCTAGGGCAGTTCTGGCTGCTTCCAAGGTCACCACTGCATCTTGGATTAAGTCTACCATTCGCAGGGCATATGAACTCAGATAGAAACCTGTTCCCTTTCAGGTTACATCACATTCCACCACTTGGGCCTAATCAGACCTTGGCTGAACAGCTGGGAAAGGCTGCATCTTGGTTCTCCTAGCATGCCTTTGCCAAACACTATTATGTGGATGTTGTGGCTTTGGCAGGTAGGTCCTTCAGGCAGTTCTGCCTGTGTAAGGGCCTACTCCTTCTTGTGCCTTACTGTTGTTCGGGAGCCAACTGGGCTCAGACAGTTGCTGTAGTGTGCTGTGTTTACTGTTTTTCAGTGTCCGTTGACACTTTGTTACGTTTGGGTTTTTCCTAGTTCTGTATAGTCCTAGATAACTCCGGTAACATGGGGACCGGCGCTATTTCCTTTCTATTACTTCCCACCACTGGGGGCATACTTTTGTTCTATCCCATGTTACCTGTATTCCATATTGGACGAAAGAGAAAAGAGGATTTTAGTCTTACCTTGTTAAAATCTTTTGGAATACAAATCTCCCACCCAGAGAAAGGGGACCTTGCTTGTTCTCACTTGGCTGGATGTGGGAGTCCTTCTCTCACTGTCATATATAGTGAGTTCAAAACTGGATGGGCAGGGTGGGGAAGAGGAAGGCTAAACCTTCAAGACCTTGTCTTTGGAAAATGTTCCTCTTTCCAAGGAAGGAAGGTCATCTCCCAAGGTACCTGTATTTCATATGGGTGAAGAGAAAATAGGATTTTAGTCTTACCTGTTAAATCCTTTTCACTTAGTCCATACAGGTCACTGGTACTCTGGGAGGCGTAAGTCCCCTTTAATAGGCAGGAACAACTATGCAAATGATTTGCAAGGGGCGGAGCCTCCCCTCTTACTTAAGCCACCTTCTGGCCAGAGCCACTTAGATTGATTTGAGACCCTAAAACTGACCTCAGGTAAGGAAAAAGAAAGACTCCTGTGAGCATGCCCGAACGGTCTCCCACTGAATGCCACAGGAGAGCCAAGACTGGTCCCTTGACAGGGTGGGAGACCAGTGACCTGTATGGACTAAGTGAAAAGGATTTAACAGGTAAGACTAAAATCCTATTTTCACTGTCGTCCAATACAGGTCACTGGTACTCTGGGATGTACAAACATTGAGCTGACCCAGAGGCGGGAAGTAAGGCAAGGACCAGGCGCAAGGCCCAAGTCACTAGAACTGCTATGACCCAGTTAATAACATAGCCCAAACAGTAAGTGTCAATGGACACCAACCAAGGGAAACAATCCCTGAACTAACACAGCACACGGAACCAGAGCCAACCGGGCTCAACAGTAAGGAAGCACTAAGAATCACAGAGCGGAAGACCTACACAGGCAAGACTGCCTCCAGGACCTTCCTTCCAAAACTGGCATCAGCCGAAGCCAGTACATCAACTCGATTGTGCACACTTTTTCTAAGCACTGAGGACCAAGTGGCCGCTCTGCACAGTTGATCAGCAGAAGCCTGATTCTTGTAGGCCCAAGAGGCCCCAATAGATCTGGTGGAATGGGCAGTCACTCGGAAGGGAACATGCTTATTCCTCAACTTATAGGCTTCACGGATGGTAGCTTTAATCCAAGATGCAATAGTAACTTTGGCAGCCGGTCTCCCCGCCCTAGGTCCCTCAGGAATGACGAATAGAGCATCAGACTTCCTGATAGACTCGGTGCGATGAACATAAAACTTGAGACAACGCACCACATCGAACAAATGGAGATCTCGTTCCTTGTCAGATGAAGGATTAGGGCAGAAAGAGGGAACCACAATCTCCTGATTGATGTGAAACTCGGACACAACCTTGGGTAAGAATTCCTTGGTAGTGCGAAGCACAGCCTTATCCTTGGGGAACACCAGGTAAGGAGGTTTACAAGACAGAGCTTGTAACTCTGCTACCCGGCGAACTGAAACAATAGCCAAAAGGAAGGCCATCTTCCAAGTCAAGAGACGTAATGGAATGGAAGCCAAGGATTCAAACGGTGGTCGCTGGAGAACTCCCAGCACCAAATTGAGGTCCCACTGGGGAGCAGGACTCTTGAAGGCAGGTCGAACATGAGTCACACCTTGGAAGAAAACTTCACATCAGGAAGGATAGCAATCCTTTACTGGAAAAACACAGACAAGGCAGAAGTCTGAACTTTGAGGGAACTCAGACTGAGCCCCTTATCCACACCGTCCTGCAAGAAGGCCAGGACAGTGGGAAGATGAAACTCAAGGGATAACTTCTTATCAGTGCACCATGCAACGAAGGTTGACCATATGCGATGATAGATCTTGGAGGACACAGGCTTACGAGCACTAAGCATAGTCGACACCACAGAAGGAGAAAATCCTTTCTTTGCTAGAATCGAGGATTCAACCGCCATGCCATCAAATGGAGAGAGTGAACATCCTCCTTCCACAGATATCCCTGGAGAAGTAGGTCCGGACGGGCAGGGAGCGGGATCGGATCCGACACTGACATGGCCATCAACTCCGGATACCAGGACTGGCGAGGCCAGTTTGGAGCGATCAGGATGACAGGACAACGCTCCTGCTTCAACTTCTGGATAACTCTGATCAATAGAGGAAGAGGAGGGAAGATGTAAGCCAGGGAGAAATCCCAAGGGATCGACAAGGCATCCACTGCTAGAGCAAGAGAGTCCCTCAACCGGGAGCAAAACACCGGAACCTTCCTGTTGTGCCTGGTAGCCATCAGGTCCACCACAGGCATCCCCCACCGCTGAGTGAGCATGTGAAACACCTCTGGATGAAGAGCCCATTCTCCGCTGTCGACGGTGTGACGACTGAGGAAGTCTGCCATGACGTTGTCCACACCTGGAATATGAACTGCAGAGATGACAGGCACGTGATCTTCTGCCCAAGACAAAATATCCTTGACCTCCCACCAGGCGGAACCGCTTCTTGTGCCGCCTTGCCTGTTGATGTAAGCCACCGCCGTGGCGTTGTCGGACTCCACTCTGATCGGAAGACCGGTCAGTTGAGACTCCCAGTGCCTCAGGGCAAGCCAGACAGCTCGAAGTTCCAGAACATTGATGGAGAGAAGGGATTCCTCCAGACCCCATTTCCCCTGAGCACTGAAGCAACCCCAGACTGCACCCCAGCCCCGAAGGCTGGCATCCGTTGTGACTGTGGTCCAACGAGGAACTAGAAAGGATCTCCCTTTCAGGAGATGAGAGAGATCTAACCACCAGTGCAGACTCGACTCGACATGAGGAGGAAGAGAAACGGACAGATGTTGATGATCTGGATGATTCCTGCACGTCTGGATCACAAATCTCTGAAGTTCCCTGGAGTGGGCCATGGCAAATGGAAATGCTTCGATCGTGGAAATGAACTTCCCCACTAAAGACGACAACTTCGGTACCGGAATTTCGTCCATGTCCAGAATCCCAGCCACTCTGACGGCTATCTGGTGAGCCACATCCTCAGGAAGAAACACCATGCATTGGCGAGTGTCGAACAGGAGACCCAGGAACAGAAGCCTCTGAGATGGAACCAAGTCCGACTTGTCCAGATTCAGGATCCAGCCATGACGGTTCAGAGTGTGCATGCACTTCTGTAATTGCTGACGGAGAAGCTCCGCTGAGGAGGCTTTCAGTAGGAGATCGTCCATGTATGGGGTCACTCTGATCCCATCCTGATGAAGCACCGCTATCAAGGAGCCTAACACCCTCTGGAAGACCTGAGGGGCTGAAGTCAGCCCAAAGGGGAGCGCTGCAAACTGAAAGTGTCCCCTGTGGCAGGCAATCCTGAAATACCGCCTGCTCTCCGGATGAATAGGGATGTGAAGATAAGCATCCTGAAGGTCCAGGGAGGCAAGGAACTCCCCTGGAGACATTGCTGCAATCACAGAGCGCAGGGACTCCTGGCGGAAGTGGGAAGTCACCACATAGGCATTGAGATCTTTGAGATCCAAAATGGGACGAGCCCCTCCGTCCTTTTTGGCTACCACAAACAGGTTGGAATAGAATCCTGAACCTGTGTCCCCCTGAGGAACCGCCTCCAGGACCTCTTTGTCCAAGAGATCCTGAATAGCGTCGTCGAACAGACGCCTTTTTGTGGGTTCCTGAGAAGGACGAGTAAAATGGAACCGAAAAGGAGGAAGGGAAGAGAAAGGGATCCTGTATCCCTCTGACACCACCTGAAGAACCCATGGGTCCGCCACTGACTCCTCCCAAGTCCGGCGAAAGATGCGGAGACGACCACCTACAGCCGGATGCGGACCCGGGTTCGGCGAGTCATGCCGAAGCAGTCTTGGAGGTCTTGGCCTTGGGGGCAACTTTGGGCTTCCAGGACTGTTTGGGCTTGGAGGAGGAGCGCGTAGTGGGAGGACCCGTTTGGGCCGAGGAGCGTGTCTCAGTCTGAAAGGAACGAAAGGACCGATTGCGTTTGGCTGGAAACTTTTTCTTAAAGACTGAGGGTAGAAGAGTACTTTTACCTCCAGTAGCCTCACTGATCATTTCTTTGAGTTCAGACCCAAAAAGCAAATTCCCCTGAAAGGGCAAGGAAAGCAAGGCTTTCTTAGAGGCTGTATCAGCAGACCAAATGTTCAGCCAAAGAGCGCGTCTAGCCACCACAGAAGAAGTGGAGGCCCTCTCCATCATGAGCACAGCATCAAAAGCAGCGTCAGCAACATAGTTCTGAGCTTCAGTGATATTAGCAAGAAGCTGCAACTGTTCAGATACTGGCGCATCCTGGCGAACTGCTTCAGTCAGTCGTTCAGTCCAGGCCGCAATGGCTCTATTAACCCATGCCACAGCAAATGTTGGACGCATGGCAGTGCCAATGGAGGCAAAAATAGATTTAAGAGAAAGCTCTAGCTTTTTATCCGTCCAATCCTGCAGGGCAGAGGCATCAGAGACAGCCAAAGCGGTGGACTTGGATAGTCTAGAAACAGGAGCATCCACCTTGGGAGGATGAACCCATTTTGCCAGCTCAGCCTCAGGAAAAGGGTATAGTTTAGCAAACTTTTTAGAGACAGAGGAAGATCTATCAGGATTCTTCCATGCCTCAGAGACCAGACGGGCAAGAGTAGGGTTAGTTGGAAAACAAACAACTGGCTTAGATGGCTTTTTCTGAAAAACATCAGTAGAATCATAAGTGGATTCCTGAGTCAGAGGAAGGTTGAGCGTATTCAGAACCGCTCTGATCAGACCCTCAGCCGAGACTTCAGGGTCACACTCATAGGGGTCCCCAATGGACCTGTTAGATTCAATAACAGTACGTTCCTCAGCATCAGAATCCTGTAAGAGTTCTTCTTCAGAAGAATCAGTGACATCAGGAGCCCCCTGTGGCTTAGGCAGGGAGGTCCTGATGGTAGAGGGGGTCTGCCAGACCTGGAGAGCCCCCTGTATCTGAGAGGGAAAGAGTTGAAGCGTGGATCTGAGATCCCTAGTGGCAGCTTTAAACTCCCTCACCCAAGATGGCTCAATAGCGTGGCTGGAAAGCCCAGGGTTGCTATCTTGACCAGTACAATCAGGGCATAGATCCCCCACATTATCGCTAGACAGCCCAATGTGGCAAGAGGAGCAAAACGCCATGGGGGTAGCAGACCCCCCATCCTCCTTAGACTTGGGTCTAGCCCCTAGCTCCAGTGAAGTAGACATGCTCACAGCGTCAATATACCCCACTAATAACACTATCACCCAGAAAAAGTGTAAAGGATTAAAGTTTCACCCCAGAAATGTCTAAATTCGGACAGCGAAGGGTTAATCTGTAGAGGGGAGAGAGAAGGCTCGGTCCCTGCGTAGTGTACTCGCATAGGAAAAGTACCACAAAATGGCGGCCGTCATGACAGCCAATCAGAAACGAGCGCGAACCAGGCGCTCATGGGAAATGTAGTTTTCCCCATAGAAGTACCCTAAACAGTGCCCGAAGCCCCCCTGAACACCCCACATAAATAAAACACAATCCGGATGATAGAGCAGGAGCCTAGCAGTAAAATGAGCCCTCTCTGGAGTTGCTGTGACAAGCGGTTCCAAAGATATGTCCCACACTGTGAATCCCCATAGAGAGTAAAGGAGCCATTGCGTCTGAGCGGGAAAAGCCGCGCTTAAAGGCGCGGAACTCAATTTTTAAGAAAGTTTAAGAAAACATTAAAAAGTGCTCAAACAAGAATAAAACACATAAGAAACATAAGTAAACGAATATCCCAAGCTCCAAAACCCAGAGAATATCACAGAAATTGCATAAACATTAAAAATGCAATAAAAACACCCTATGAGTGCTGGAGTGTATTGAAAACTCTCAAATACAAGCCCATCAAAGGGACACTGTGGGGACAAGTGGACCTTCAGCACTCAATGGGTGACTCACCTCTCTTGCAGGACTTCTGTCTTCAGGTGACCATGATGAATAAGGAATAACCCAGAGGTAAATTCCTCAGTAGGGAAGCTGCTCAACCCAAGCTGTTCCCTCTTCAGGGCATAAGGTCCACAGGAATCCCTGGAAGCTGCACCAGCCACTTTAGAGAGGGCAATTCACAGCCATGGTCACCCTCCTAATGGTGGTATTCCATATTTGAAAAAAAAATAATAAAACACTAAGATGCATAGATGTTCTTCTACCTGGTGTGCAAGGCACGCCAGGAACAAATCAATCTAAGTGGCTCTGGCCAGAAGGTGGCTTAAGTAAGAGGGGAGGCTCCGCCCCTTGCAAATCATTTGCATAGTTGTTCCTGCCTATTAAAGGGGACTTACGCCTCCCAGAGTACTAGTGACCTGTATTGGACGACAGTGAAAAGGATTTAACAAATTAAGACTAAAATCCTATTTCCTCCGTGTCCCCTTCCACGGCCAATAGAAACATATGGGTCCGTCCTCCCCACTAGCTGGCGTGAACTTTTACCCGGAAATGATTAAAGATGCACTTCCTCTCACTTGTCAGACTTTTTAATGCCAGCTGGCGAAAAGGAGAAGAACGGGACAGAGCAATCCCGCTTATAATATAATGAAAATATATACCTTCATGGAGACCACAATGTGTTGTCCGGGCCGGGGTGAGCCATACCCCGAAGCGCTGAACCACTGGAGCTACCGGTCGGTGAGAAGAGGAGATGAAGAGCGGACAAAACTTGTCCTCATCAATATGGGCAATGGCAGGCAAGCAGCAGCAGGCAATCAGATGTAAGGCAAGACTACTTTTATTTATAGCCTGTTCTCTTTCCTGCGGAAGGCCTCTGCGTTCCAGCTTGAAATGCAAGCCTAATTATGAGTCCCTATTTAAACTGTCTGGCAGGAGTTTTTTTTGCTGTTGGTAAGAATTAAGCAGGATATTTTAAGATTATTTATTAAAAGTTATATTTTAAACAATATTCCAAATGTCTGCTCCGAAAGCATCCTCATCCTCTAAAGAGAAGGAGAAACCTGCTACTGAAGTTAAGGAGGATAAGTCTTCCCAAAAATTCAAAACTTGTTTGTCTTGTGATGCAAAATTACCTGTTGCTGACCCTGCCAAGTTATGTCAGGATTGCAAAAAGAAGGTTGCAGGGCAAGAAATACCTGGGCAATTCCAAGATTTTCTGGCATGGATGAGGTCATTCATACAAGACACATTCAATGCCATGCAGCAAGCCGCAGCACCTCGCAAAAGAATGCGCATGGAATATCCAGATGAGGGTACCTCATGTAGGTTGGCAGATGCAGATTTAGATAGCATTCAGGATCTCTTATCACCCTATTCCTCTGAAGAAGAGGGAGAGATTGTGGAAGGAGAAGGTTGCTTTAACTTAGACAAAATGGAGCCTTTTCTGAAAAATTTACAAAAAAACCATTATCCCTATTGAAGAAGGATCATCCTTGAAGGATCCTATGGATCGTAGAATAGAGAGTGCATTAAAGAAGCAGTTTTCTTCTTTAGGACAGAACCTCAAGGTAGCGACAGCATTAGCATGTGTCTCCAGGACAACAAGAATATGGTTGACAGAGTTGGAAAACAAAATAGCATCCTCTGTTTCCAGGTCAAAACTGTAAAAGATCGCCACAATCAAGGAAGTGGTTGTTTTTTCATGCAACACCTCTGTGGATGCCATAATGTTATCAGCGAAGTCTTCCAATCTTTCAGTAGCTGCATGCAGAGCCTTATGGTTACAACCTTGGGGGGCTAGCTCGTCTGCTAAAAGCAACCTAGTCTCCTTGCCTTTCACAGGTAATAGGTTGTTTGGAGAACAATTAGAAATCCTGACAAAGAAGATATCGGATGGCAAAAGCTTGTTCCTGCCACAGGATCGTAGAAGTAGATCACCTCCAGCACTCAATTACTTCAGGTCAAGAAGACAGCCTTTTCGTGAGAACAAGAGGTACCAGCAGAATCGATCCTATGACTCCAGAAGACAGTCACCTGCTCAAAAATTCAGGGCAGGTTTCAGAAAGGAAGGAGTGCGTAAATATCAAGGGAAAAAAAAGAATTTCTATGAAGAGCAGCGGGCCCTATCTCCACTACCAGTATTAGGACGACTGACGCAATTCATTTCCAACTGGAAAACAAAGACAAGCCTAGACAACTGGGTAAGTCAGAACCTGGAGATGTCGTATCCGCTAGAATTCAACATAATACCTCGGAGAAGCATCTTCAAAAACTCAAGAACACCTCAGATTCAAGAAAAATAAACCTTTCTACACAATTCCATTCTAAATCTGCTAGAAAACAATATTATCACGGTGCCTGTGATCCTGTCTGTCATTCTCACTTGTGCTGCTCCCTGATTGGTTGAGCTGTGTTGGCCCGCCCCTGGGGACCCTTTTTATTCTGGCCATTGGCACCTGTCAGGTGCCCTTTCGTGGTGTTTCTGAGCCAGTATTGCTGTTTTCCAGATCTCCTGTGTACCGGACTTGGCCTGTACCGACTACGCTCCTGTGTTCCTGTTACGTGATCCGACCCGGCCTGGCTGACTTCCTGCTTGTTGCTGATCTTGCTTGTCTGCGAACCTCCTCCGTGATCTGACCTGGCCTGGTTGACGTTCCTGCTCGTTGCTGATCCGGCTTGTCTGCGAATCTACTCCGTGTCCTGACACGGCCTGGCCAACTACCTGCTCCTGGACTTGTTCCGGATTCTGCCACTCCAGTCTATACCTCTGGTGGTCGCCTCAGCGACGTTCTGATTGCTGCAGTGTGTGTGCTGAGCCTCTCGAGATTACTGAGTTAACTATTTCTGAGCCGCGTCTCTTGAGCTGAGTCTTCCGTTCTCCTTGTATTGTGAAGTATAGCTGAGTCCCATTGACTACTGCTGTGCCGTATCGCTACTAGTGAGCCTCCGATTACTTGGGTTGCTTCCATCTTCCTCACTGCCACTTTAACCCTTGCATAGCCGTTGCCATATACTCTGCTTCTGCCGAGCCGGCTGCGTTGAGGGCCTTGGTAGTCGGCGGCTCATAGTCATCGGCAGAGCAGTAGTCTCCGTTACGCCCGTGGCTATTGGTGCAAGCAGTGCAGCAACCGGTGGTTTCCGTTACGCCCGTGGGGGCTATTGACTCAAGCTATCACGATACTGTTGGTCTCCGTTACGCCAGTGGGGGCTATTGGCTCAAGCAATTCCAATACTGTTGGTTCCGTTACGCCCGTGGGGGCTATTGGCTCAAGCGATCCCAATACTGTTGGTCTCCGTTATACGCCCGTGGGGGCTACCAAACATCTAACCTGCAGCTTCAGTCTCAGTCGCAGCTCTTCTCAACAGCGTTACACATTTAATGGACTCAGGGTGTTGTATGATCTAGCACCTACTGCAGTTTTGTTCACCAAGGGCGTGCCTAACACCACATTTGAGACCGAGTACCTTTGTAATTAACCATTTGTCTCCAGTCGCTGTTTTGCCTGCTCTGTACCTGTACCAAGATATAATATATTACCTGTTCTGTATCCTAGTATATGTAGCCTATTCTGCTATTCACAGTACTGCATCCAGGGGGCAAGCTTGTTATTATTTTTTGCTCTAATAAAATAGTATTTTATTCTAAACCGCTGTCTGAGTGTCTGAAAACAGTTATAGTACGAAAGGGCCATGACCTCAGACAGCAAGGGTGACATTAGCACACAGAACATCCATTGGAGAATGGATGTGCACGAGCAGGGCTTAGACCAGTTGGCTATGGCCTTGCAAACCTTACTTGAGCGTACGGTACACCTAGACAAACCTAACCAGAATCCGGTGGTCACTCCAGTCTCGACACCGGACGATCTGCCTGTAGTTCCTACTACGCAGACCAGAGGGCTAACGGCGGCGGCGCCATTACCGTTAAGATATCATGGCGAACCTACCCAATGCAGAGACTTTATCAACCAATTGGAGATATTCCTAGAGCTTACGCCTCAGGCATTTCCTAACGACCGAAGTAAGGTCAGATTCATGATCTCCCTATTAACTGGCAAGGCATTATCTTGGGCTAATCCTCTGTGGGAGAATGCCAAACCCTGCACTCTGAACTTTAACGTTCAAAGTTCCGCAGAGTGTTTGAATTACCTGGTAGAGGTGCTTCTGCTGCCAAAAGGCTGATGGAGATACAACAGGGCGATAGTACCGTGGGCGACTACGCAATTGAATTTCAAACCTTGGCAGCAGAGGTGGGCTGGAACAATGAGGAGTTAGTCGCAGCCTTTTCCCAAGGCCTGTCCGAATCCATTAAAGACAAAATTGCTGCCAGAGACGTGCCTAGCGATCTGGATGAGTATATCGACTACGTCATGCTTATTGACTCCCGCATCCGTGAGAGGCAGATGGCTAGGGCTCCTCCAGAGACCCCAATGGGCAAGCGTTTTGTCGATGAGCCATTCCGTACCCGTCTATTGGAGACCTACCACTCTTCTAAGGCTGCTGGGCACATCCGGAGGGACCAATTATTTTGGTCTATATCTCTGTTATTTTGGTGGCCCTCCCTTAGTATCACGGTCCCCGTGACTGCATGTCAATCTCTCTTGTTGTTACCTGTGCATTGGAGGAGGCTGATTGGCCCGCCCAGGATGTGCCTTTATATACTGGGGTCCCGGCACCTGTCAGATGCCCTTTCGTGGTGTTCCTGATCCTGCGCTTCGTTGCTGTGTTCCTGCATCTCCTGTGTACCGACCCGGCCCGTCTGACTATTCTGCTGATTCTGTTCGTGATTGACCCGGCTCTGGCTGACGACCCTGCTTCGTGTAGTGATCTAGTTCCGGCTGACGTTCCTGCTCCGTGTTCCAGTGTGACTCCGGTCGCCTTCCGGCGACATTCTGAACTGTGTTTGGGTCGCTCTGGCTAATCACTTCTCCATTTACCGAGCTGTTGCCTTTTGTTACACTAAGTCCATCCTCATAGCACTGCTGAGCTGTAGCCTCCAATACCGAACCTGCCTTAACCCCTGCTGTGCTTGTAGCCTCCATTTATTGAGCCTATCTCTGTACACTTGCCAAGCCTGTGGGTTTCCGTTCGAGCCATTAACACTTCCTGAGCTTGTACCGTTAAAACCTAGCCTATCCTTTCACACTAGCAGAGCAGTTGTCCGTTCCGGTGCTCGGACAGCACCGCGGTTGCGCCGGTTGGCATTGGTACCTCCAGTTTGCTCTTGCAGTGTGTGTTCTGTGCGGCAACGGAAGGATGTCCCGGCTCCAGTCTGCAAGTGCCCAAGTGTTACGCTATCCACCGCACTACTAGTGCTCTGGCTCATTAATTGCTTGTGCAGTGTTGCTCCTCTCTGGCACCCAAGGGGTGTTTAAGGCTCTGGTCCCCTTGGCACACGCAGGGTTATTTCCGAGAGAATATTGAGGGCGATTCAGGTTCTGGCCCCACTAGCTCTGGCAGTACCTCTCCTCCTTACACCCACTGAGGTGGTGTTGGCTCAGCTCTGGTCGACCTCGCTGGTCTGTTTGGGCGCTCCATTGCACAGCTATTTGAGAGTGATTCAGTTCAGTCACACAATACACTTTCCTCCTCACCAGCTAGAGACTGATATTACCTCCTGGGCGTTGGCTAATCAATATTACTAGAGACTGATCGCTTTCTCCTGATTAACCCTGTATGTTGCTCTCCTGATCAGTACCTATTGTATTATACATACTTGGGCCTGTATATTGGCATTACCATTTATCCCTGTCCTGGCCCCTTGGGGCGCTGTTCTTTAACTTATTTTCAATAAAGCTGTGTTTTTACTCTTTACCATTGTCTGAGTGTCAGAAAACCGTAACAGTACGAAAGGGCCATGACCTCAGACGGTAAAGGTGACAGTAATACACAGAACCTCCATTGGAGGATGGATGTTCATGAGCAACGCCTGGACCAGTTGCCACTGGCCATGCAAACCTTACTAGAACGCACGGTACACCTTGACAAACCTAACCAAAGTCCTGTGGTTCCCCCAGTTCTGACACCGGATAACGCTAATGGGCAAATGATGGCTCCCTACCGTTGAGCTATAATGGGGAACCCACTCTGTGCAGGGGGTTTATTAACCAATTAGAGATATTCCTAGAACTCACACCCCATGCCTTCCCAAACGACCGTAGCAAGGTGGGGTTCATGATATCTCTATTAACTGATAAAGCCCTGGCATGGGCTAATCCTTTATGGGAGAAAGCCAAACCATGTACTCTGAACTTTCATGAATTTGTCAAACAGTTCTGAAGAGTATTTGAGCTACCTGGGAGAGCTACCTCTGCTGCCAAAAGATTGATGGAAATACAGATGGGCGAACGTACTGTGGGCGATTACGCCATAGAATTTCGGATACTGGCAGCAGAGGTAGGTTGGAATAATGAGGCACTGGTGGCAGCCTTTGCTTAAGGGTTATCAGACCCTATCAAAGATGAGATTGCGGCCAGAGAAATGCCTACAGATTTGGATGAGTACATAGACTACATAATGCTTATCGATACCCGCATGCGCGAAAGGCGCCTGGCAAAGAGGGCAAGAGCCAGAACATATAGGCACGATAGTTCTTTAAACCCACCCTCGCCTCCCAATCCTCCTGACCGGGTACCCGAACCGGGTAAACCTATGCAAATCGGGTTCACTAGATTTTCTAAGGAGGAGCGGGCATACCGCAAAAAACAGGGGCTATGTCTATATTGTGGTAAAAATGGGAACTTACTACGTACATGTCTGGTACAGCCGGGAAACGCACGCACCTAGGGTACCTTGGGGGACAGGCCCTAGGTGGTGTACAATCGTCCCCAGACCCCTGTTCCAAGAAGCCCACCATCCCGGTGAGTTTTCTCCTTGGTAACCAAGCTGTGGAGGTCATAGCTCTGGTAGATTCTGGCGCAGCAGGCTATTTCATGGACCGGGCTTTTGCAGAGACACACAATATTTCTCTGTCTAAAAGAGATACTCCGCTAGCCATTGAAGCGATTGATGGCAGACCTCTAGAACCAGCCCTCATCACTATGGAAACTACTCTCATTACTATGTCTATTGGGGTTCTCCACAAGGAGGTAAGTTTCCAGATTATACACTCACCCCATCATGTGGTCATTTTGGGGTTCCCCTGGTTAATGTTGCACAATCCCCAGTTTGACTGGCAAAGATAAGTCTTGGTCCGAGTATTGCACTGGTCATTGCCTGTCTCATCCAGTCAGGATCATGTGTACCTCTCCCTCTGTGCCAGCTGAATACAGAGAGTTAAGTGACGTATTCAGTAAAGGAGAGGCTAGCGCATTGCCACAGCATAGGCCGTATGATTGCGCTATTGATTTGCCCCCGGGGGTGGTGTCACCGAGGGGTAGGACATACCCATTGTCCTGTGAGGAAAACAGGTCCATGGAGGAGTACTTTGAAGATGCCCTCAAACGGGGGATCATTCACAAATCATCCTCTCCGGCAGGTGCAGGGTTTTTCTTTGTGAAAAAGAAAAGTGGCGAATTACGACCATGTATTGATTACCGTGGACTTAATAAACTCATGTCCAAGAATGCGTACCCCATTCCGCTCATTACAGAGTTATTTGACAGATTGAAAGGCTCTTCTATATTTACGAAACTCGATTTACGTGCCGCCTACAACCTGATCAGGATCAGGGTCGGAGATGAGTGGAAGACGGCGTTCAATACTAGGTCTGGCCACTATGAATACTTGGTGATGCCATTTGGCTTATGTAACGCACCTGCCGTATTTCAAGAGTTCATCAATGATATCCTCCGTGATATGTTACAGTCCTGTGTAGTTGTATACCTTGACGATATTTTGATTCACTCGGCCAGTTTAACCCAGCACATCCAGGATGTCTCAGAGGTGTTGCTCTGGTTACGCAAGAACAAATTGTTCTGTAAATTAGAAAAATATGAATTTCATTGTTCCATGGTACCCTTCTTGGGTTTTGTAATATCTAAGAATGGCACTGCCATGGACCAAGAGAAGTTGGCAGCAGTCCTACAATGGCCACGACCCAAAGGGTTAAAAGCTATCCAACGTTTTCTGGGCTTTGCCAACTATTACAGAAAATTCATTCAGAACTTTTCCACCATTGTAAAACCTCTCTCTGACCTCACGCACAAGGGCGCTAATCTCTCTCAATGGTCTGAGGCAGCTGAAAAGGCCTTTGAAACTCTCAAATCTGCATTCGCTTCTGCCCCTATACTGTCCCACCCTAAACCCTCCCTGCCTTTCACGTTAGAGGTCGATGCCTCTGAGGTTGGGGTAGGGGCAGTTCTTTCCCAACACCCCAAGGAGGGTGGCAATTTGAGACCATGTGGGTTCTTTTCCAAAAAACTATCTAGAGCCCAAAGCCATTACGAAATTGGTGATAGGGAATTGTTGGCTATCATCCTGGCATTAAAGGAATGGCGATATCTTTTGGAAGGCACAAGAACCCCGGTATTAATTCTTACGGACCATAAAAACTTGATTTACCTTTCAGAGGCTAAAAGGCTGTCATCTCACCAGGCTAGGTGGGCTCTGTTCCTGTCAAGGTTCAACTTCATAGTGTCCTACTTGCCTGGGTCTAAGAACGTTAGGGCAGATGCTCTAGCTAGACAGTTTTGCATGGACATTGACAGGGATGAAGCCCCGGTTCCTATAATTCAGCCAGATAGGATTCTGGCTACGATTCGCACCAGCATCACTTCGCCACTGGGGGAGCAAATCTTGGAATCTCAAGCTCGGGCACCTCCTTAAACCCCAGTTGGCAAGTGCTTTGTGGATGAGCCTTTCAGTACCCGTTTACTCGAGACCTACCACTCATCTAAGGCAGCAGGGCATATTGGGAGGGACCAGCTGGCATGGTCATTGTCACGAACATTTTCGTGGCCCTCCCTGAAGGCTAACTGTTCCGCATTTACTGCTGCCTGTGCAACTTGTGCCTGTGCTAAGACTCCCAGACATCTCCCAGTGGTGCTGCTTCAACCAGTTCCTAATGGCGAACGCTCTTAGTCCCACATATCTATTGATTTTTTGGGAGAATTGCCAGTATCTAAGGGCTATACGTTTATCCTGATGGTGGTAGACAGGTTCTCTAAGATGGCTCATTTCGTGCCCCTCTCTGGTCTTCCTTCGGTCCAGGAATTGGCAATAGTTTTTGCCAGAGAAGTATATCGCTTGCACGGGGTTCCCAGAGTGATAGTGTCGGACCGAGGGAGTCAATTTGTGTCGAGATTCTGGAGGGCATTCTGTGGCCAAATGGGCATACAATTGTCTTTTTCCTCTGCCTACCATCCCCAGACCAACGGGGCCGCTGAGCGTGCCAATCAAGGACTGGAGCAGTTTTTGCATTGCTTTGTGACTGATCATCATGATAATTGGGCTGACCTGTTACCGTGGGCAGAGTATGCCAGGAACTGTGCAGTTTATTCATCGTCTAGGAGCTCTCCATTTCTCGTTAATCATGGGTTCCAGCCGTCTTTGCTCCCAGACTCGTTCCAGTCACAACAGATTCCGGCTCTGGATGAGCACATGGAGCAGCTCCGCTCCACTTGGGCACAGGTGCAGAGGTCCCTCAGCCAGTCCTTCCAGAGACATCAGCGGCATGCCAATCGCAGACGGCTGCCAGCAGTATCCTTCCAGGTTGGGGACAGGGTATGGCTTTCCTCCAGGAATCTCAATCTGCAAGTGCTTCCCACAAGTTGGCTCCCCGGTTCATTGGTCCGTTCAGAATTATCTGCAAGGTTAACCCCGTGGCATACGCAGTGTAGCTTCCGAATTCTATGCGCATTCACAATGTGTTCCATGTGTCACTGTTGAAGCCCTTGGTTTGCAACCGCTATACTACCACTCCGGTGGTTCCTGGGCCGGTGGATGTTCAGGGCCAAGAGGAATACGAAGTACAGAGTATTATTGATTCCAGGAAATTTAGAGGCAAGTTGCAATATTTGGTCCACTGGAAAGGCTAAGGGCCTGAGGACCGCTCATGGGTCGAGCAGAGGGATCTCCATGCTCCACGGCTACAGCGCAACTTTCACTCTAAATATCCTCAGAAACCGAGACCCTCTGCCAGGGGAGGGGGTCTTTGAGAGAGGGGTACTATCACGGTCCCCGTGATTCTTGTCAATCTCTCTTGTTGTTACCTATGCATTGGAGAAGGCTGATTGGCCCGCCCAGGACATGCCTTTATATACTGGGGTCCCGGCACCTGTCAGATGCCCTTTCGTGGTGTTCCTGATCCTGCGCTTTGTTGCTGTGTTCCTGCGTCTCCTGTGTACCGACCCGGCCCGTTTGACTATTCTGCTGATTCTGCTCGTGATTGACCCCGGTTCCGGCTGACATTCCTGCTCTGTGATTGACCCGGCTCTGGCTGATGTTCCTGCTCCATGATCGACCTGGCTCTGGCTGATGTTCCTGCTCTGTGATTGACCCGGCTTTGGCTGATGACCCTGCTCTGTGTTCCAGTGTGACTCCGGTCGCCTTCTGGCGACATTCTGAACTGTGTTTGTGTCGCTCTGGCTAATCACTTCTCCATTTACCGAGCTGTTGCCTTTTGTTACACTAAGTCCATCCTCATAGCACTGCTGAGCTGTAGCCTCCAATACCGAACCTGCCTTAACCCCTGCTGTGCTTGTAGCCTCCATTTATTGAGCCTATCTCTGTACACTTGCCAAGCCTGTGGGTTTCCATTCGAGCCATTAACACTTCCTGAGCTTGTACCGTTAAGACCTAGCCTATCCTTTCACACTAGCAGAGCAGTTGTCCGTTCCGGTGCTCGGACAGCACCGCGGTTGCGCCGGTTGGCATTGGTACCTCCAGTTTGCTCTTGCAGTGTGTGTTCTGTGCGGCAACGGAAGGGTGTCCCGGCTCCGGTCTCCAAGTGCTCAATGTGTTACGCTATCCACCGCAATACTAATGCTCTGGCTCGTTAATTGCTTGTGCAGTGTTGCTCCTCTCTGGCACCCAAGGGGTGTTTAAGGCTCTGGTCCCCTTGGCACACGCAGGGTTATTTCTGAGAGAATATTGAGGGCGATTCAGGTTCTGGTCCCACTAGCTCTTGCAGTAGCTCTCCTCCTTACACCCACTGAGGTGGTGTTGGCTCAGCTCTGGTCGACCTCGCTGGTCTGTTTGGGCGCTCCATTGCACAGCTATTTGAGAGTGATTCAGTTCAGTCACACAATACACCTTCCTCCTCACCAGCTAGAGACTGATATTACCTTCTGGGCGTTGGCTAATCAATATTACTAGAGACTGATCGCTTTCTCCTGATTAACCCTGTATGTTGCTCTCCTGATCAGTACCTATTGTATTATACATACTTGGGCCTGTATATTGGCATCACCATTTTTGCCTGTCCTGGCCCCTTGGGGCTCTGTTCTTAACCATGTTTTCAATAAAACTGTGTTTTTACTTTTTACCGTTGTCTGAGTGTCAGAAAACCGTAACACTTAGGGCTGATTGCTCCGCCTTTACGGCAGCCTGTGCTACCTGTGCTCGTGCCAAGACACCTAGGCATGTTCCAGTGGGTTTACTCCAACCGGTGCCTAATGGCGACCGCCCATGGTCCCATATATCCATTGACTTTCTGGGAGAATTGCCGGTGTCTAGGGGGTACACGTTTATCCTTATGGTGGTCGATAGGTTCTCTAAAATGGCTCATTTCGTGCCCCTCCCTGGTCTTCCATCGGCTCAGGAACTGGCTATGGTATTTGCCAAGGAAGTGTTTCGTTTGCACGGGGTGCCCAGAGTGGTGGTGTTGGATCATGGCAGCCAGTTTGTGTCCAGATTTTGGAGGGCATTCTGTGGGCAGTTGTCATTTTCTTCCGCCTATCATCCCCAGACAATGGAGCTGCTGAGCGTGCCAATCAAGGACTGGAACAGTTCTTGCGCTGCTTTGTGACCGATCATCATGACAATTGGGCCGACCTGTTGCTGTGGGCGGAGTTTCCCAGGAATTGTGCAGTCAATTCATCGTCCGGGAGCTCCTAGTTTCTCATTAATTATGGGTTCCAGCCGTGCCTACTCCCAGACTCATTCCAGGCACAACAAATTCCAGCCCTGGATGAGCATATTGAGCAGCTTCGCTCCACTTGGGCACAAGTTCAGAGGACCCTCAGTCACTCATTTCAGCGCTACCAGAGGCATGCCAATAGTAGACGGATGCCAGCGGTTTCCTTCCAGGTTGGGGATAGAGTATGGCTTTCCTCCAGAAATCTCAAATTGCAGATACCTTCCAACAAACTGGCACCCCGGTTCATTGGGCCATTTAAGGTCATCCGCAAAGTGAATCCCGTCTCGTATGCCTTGGAACTCCCAGCCTCTATGCACATACATAATGTGTTCCATGTATCTCTGTTGAAACCCTTGGTTTGCAACCGCTACACTACCACTTCAATGATTCCTGGGCCGGTGGACGTTCAAGGCCAGGAAGAATATGAGGTCCAGAGTATCATTGATTTTAGGAGATTTAGAGGGAAGTTGCAGTATTTGGTCCATTGGAAGGGCTATGGCCCTGAGGAACGCTCCTGGGTGGATCAGAAGGACCTCCATGCACCCAGACTGTTGCGCAACTGCCACTCCAAATATCCTCAGAAACCAAGACCTCCGGCAGGGAGAGGGGGTCTTTGAGAGGGGGGTACTATCACGGTGCCCGTTATCCTGTCTGTCATTCTCACTTGTGCTGCTCCCTGATTGGTTGAGCTGTGTTGGCCCGTCCCTGGTGACCCTTTTTATTCTGGCCATTGGCACCTGTTAGGTGCCCTTTCGTGGTGTTTCTGAGGCAGTATTGCTGTTGCTGTGTTCCAGTGTTCCTGATCTCCTGTGTACTGACTTGGCCTGTACCGACTACGCTCCTGTGTTCCTGTTCCGTGATCCGACCCGGCCTGGCTGACTTCCTGCTTGTTGCTGATTCCGGCTTGTCTGCGAACCTCCTCCGTGATCTGACCCGGCCTGGTTGACGTTCCTGCTCGTTGCTGATCCGGCTTGTCTGCGAATCTCCTCCGTGTCCTGACCCGGTCTAGCCGACTACCTGCTCCTGGACTTGTTCCGGATTCTGCCGCTCCAGTCTATAGCTCCGGTGGTCGCCTCTGCGACATTCTGATTGCTGCAGTGTGTGTGCTGAGCCTCTCGAGATTACTGACTTAACCATTGCTGAGCCGCGTCTCTTGAGCTGAGTCTTCTGTTCTCCTTGTATTGTGAAGTATAGCGGAGTCCCATTGACTATTGCTGTGCGTATCGCTACTAGTGAGCCTCTGATCACTTGGGTTGCTTCCATCTTCCTCACTGCCACTTTAACCCTTGCATAGCCGTTGCCATATACTCTGCTTCTGCCGAGCCGGCAGCGTTGAGGGCCTTGGTAGTCTGCGGCTCATAGTCATCTGCAGAGCAGGAATCTCCGTTACGCCCGTGGCTATTGCCGCAAGCAGTGCAGCAACCGGTGGTTTCCCTTACGCCCGTTGGGCTATTGGCTCAAGCGATTCCAATACTGTTGGTCTCCGGTATACGCCCGTGGGGTCTATTGACTCAAGCTATCACGATACTGTTGGTCTCCGTTACGCCAGTGGGGGCTATTGGCTCAAGCAATTCCAATACTGTTGGTTCCGTTACGCCCGTGGGGGCTATCGGCTCAAGCGATCCCAATACTGTTGGTCTCCGTTATACGCCCGTGGGGGCTACCAAACATCTAACCTGCAGCTTCAGTCTCAGTCGCAGCCTTATCAACAGCGTTACACATTTAACGGACTCAGGGTGTTGTATGATCTAGCACCTACTGCAGTTTTGTTCACCAAGGGCGTGCCTAACACCACATTTGAGACTGAGCACCTTTGTAATTAACCATTTGTCTCCACTCGCTGTTTTGCCTGCCCTGTACCTGTACCAAGATATAATATATTACCTGTTCTGTATCCTAGCATATGTAACCTATATTCTTCTATTCACAGTACTGCCTCCAGGGGGCAAGCTTGTTATTATTTTTTGCTCTAATAAAATAGTATTTTATTCTAAACCACTGTCTGAGTGTCTGAAAACCGTTAGAATTATAGAGCAAGTTCATGGGAATCAGAAGAAATCAGGAGTTTATTCAGTAATATTCCTAGCACCCAAGACTGGATATTGGATTTGAAATAGCTAAACAAATTCCTGAGATATCGTCCTTTTAAAATGGAATCAGTATCCACAGTACTTCGAGCAATCCGTCCGGGGACTTTTCTAGCCTCAGTAGACCAGCAGGATGCATATTATCACATACCAATCAAGAATAAGCACATGAGTTCTCAAGTTTGCCTACAAGAACAACTGACAGTTCAGGGCCCTGCCTTTCGGCCTGGCAACAGCCCCAGTTATGGTCACAAAAACCTTGGCAGTAGACCTGGAAAATCAGAGGAAAGAAGGAATCACAACAATTCCATACCTGGACGACCTTCTATTAGTGGCGGATTCCAGGCTTCAAGTATCCCTACATGTGGAAAAAACTACATCACATCTGGAACAGTTGGGATGGATAATCAACAAGAAGAAAAGTCTCCTGAAGCCCACCTAAAAGCTGCTGTTTCTAGGACCAAAACTAAACACAGAGGAGAACAAAGCATATCTATCATCACAAAGAGTCACCAGCATTATCAACAAAGTAAGAAAATTCATCAAAAAGTCCTAACAGACATCTCAGGTACCACATGAGACCAGGGCAAAGGTGATTCTTAAAGAACTGGAACAAGAATTCAGTGAATCTAACACAATGAATTCCAGTCTCAATGACTCTGGAGGAAAGAACTAGGATGGTAGACCAAACAAGAAAATTTAAGAAAGGGTGATCCAGTGGAAAAACCTGTGTGGCAAACTATCATGACAGATGCAAGTCTAAAAGGATGGGGGGGGGGGCACGGAACAACAAGATATTTCGGGGCTTATGGTCAAAGAAACAGCTTCACATAAATATACTGGAAGTAAAGGCCATAGCATGCTGCCTACACAAACTCAAGCATCTAATAAAGAACAAAGCAATTCTGTTTCATTCAGACAGTTATGCAGCAGTAATGCACATTAGAAAAAAAAAAAAAAAAAAAAAAATAATCAATCAATCAATCAAATCAGGATCTAGTAGCCCAACTCTGAGCAAAGAATCAGAAAAAAAAATTCTGAAATGGGCAGAAAGTAACTTCCAGAGCATTTCAGCATTACATATAGTGGGGAAACGAAACTACACAGCAGATTTCGTGAGCAGGCACATGTCGGATCCCGGAGAATGGTCCTTCAACAGGGAAATAGTCAAGGACATAACAAAGATGGGAAAGGATGTCAGTGCACGTAACTGCATCATACTCAAACAGGAAATGCCAAAATTTTTTCTCTCAATGGAAGCACCTGTAAGCCTTGGGCACAGATGCCATGAAATACACATGGAAATACAGACTGGCATACATATATCCCCCAATACCCATGATACCTTAGGTACTGAGGAAAATCAAAGTGACAGGACCAACATTGTCCTAATAGCTCCGAACTGGTCAAGGAGAGCTTGGTACTCTTAACTAGTGAGACTCTCAATAGACGAACCAAGGAGGATACCAGACAGACAGGATCTCCTAAGCCAGGGACCAGTACAGCATCAGAATCCCAGCTTCTTGAGCTTAACGGCATGGAGGCTGAAAGGACATCCCTGAGATTGAGAGGACTATCAGATTCTGTGATACAGAATCTTCTCGGGTAGGAAGAAGTCCACTAAAAAGATATATTACAGAGATTGGAGAACATTCAGAGATCGGTGCATCCAAAACATCTCTAAATTCAGCTCACATTCTGGAATTTCTACAGAGAGGGTATGAAAAAGCTCTAAAAGCAGCAATCAAAGTCCAACTATTGGCTATTTCAGTAATTATGCCAAAGCAATCTGCAGAAGATCACCTGGTAAAAAGGTACATCAAGGCTATTGAAAAAGCAAGACCTCAACTAAGACATACCATTACAACATGGGACTTGAGTTTGGTACTTAACCAACTTATGAAATCCACCAGGTTTGAACCACTGGAAAAGGGGTCCATAAAAAAAAAAAAAAAAAAATCTGAGGGGCAGGGCGTACGTGCGGTATGAGCAGACACATACTCCTACAGCTTCTGACCAGCGAGTGCGATTTTAAGGTGATTTATTGTTTTTTTTTGCTCTTCAAACTATGGTCAAGTCTTCTAAGAAGATGGCCTGACCTGCAGGGCTACCAAAAGAGACCAGACCCTCTTCGTCTCAAGCTCTGAGCGGTTATTTGATCCCGCTACGGCCTACGACGCCATCGCAACCACAGACGACGCTTGACCACGAGGCGAGGGTAGAGCGCACACCTCGCTTCTCGGACGGGGAACTATCTCCTAATGACAGCCCTACTTCTAGCGGTCCAGAGGTCCTGACCAAATCTGATTTTCCGGCCTTCACCATGCAACTGAAAAAGGACTTTGCGTCCGTCCTGGACCAGGTCAGATCGACAATTAGGGATGAACTGTTGGAGATAAGGGATGACCTTCGGCAGCACAGGAACCGGATCCAAGTTCTGGAGCAGGACCACGCCACCTTGCAGGCCTCCTTACAGGCTCTGGACCGGAAGGTGACGGCTCAGGGCCGAGTAGCCTCGCAGCATGCGCAGCATGTGATAGACTGACAACAGAGGCCGTCGGAATGACCTCCGAATCAGGGGCCTGCCTGAGATGGAGTGTTTGGAGGATACTAGGCACCTGGAGATGGAGGTCTTCAATCAAGTCTTAGGCAGAGACCCGTCCTGTGGTGCTAGATCGGGCTCATAGGGCCCTTCGTCCAAAGGACCTGAACAATCCTGTCCCTCAGGATATTGTTTGCTGTATACATTCTTACCCTCAAAGAGGAAATTCTATCAGCGGCCAGGAAGAAACGGGACCTTGAATTTCGAGGAACCTCGATCCACATTCTGCCTGATGTTGCTTGGGCTACGTTATAGATGCGCAAGATATTAAAGCCATTGACAGATCTCTTGCGGAGAGCCTCGGTTCCCTATCGCTGGGGTTTCCCGCTGTCCCTGCATGCGAGGAAAGATTCTACCACCTACAATGTCCGGGTCCTGGAAGATGCCGGACCCTTATGTGAAGCACTGACCTTGGAGACCCCTGACTTGGCTGGATGGCGTACCTTCCTGTCCAGAGACACTCCCTTACAATTTTTGGCCTTGCAGAACTCTACATGGCAGGGGAGGCTTCAGCGACGGCGACGTCAACCCAGGGAGATGGAGGCGCCTGGCGCTGCTGGTGAAGGAGCGGGGAACCGTCCCTGAGGACCTTATCTTTTGAACTAAAGTTTCCTCCACTGTATGGTGGCGTTGCCCTCATTAGGGTGGGACATAGGTCTCGGGATGGACTTGGACAGTGCTCCGAATCTCGGGGCGGTGGTGGCCCCTTGGAACTTGGTTCGTGGACGCATGGGGGTGCCGGCTACGGCGGGCCTGCTGGTTGCCAGGGTTGAATGTCCTGGGCTGCTGGTTGGTCCGTCGGGGTTTGGGCCTCCCTCTGCCCCCCGGGGGGTCTGTTTGCGGTGGACACGCATTCTCCTTGTACTTCCCCTCTATCCCATTATACCCATGGCCCTGGGGTTTACCTATTGTCCCTTGGGAGGGGGGTTATTTCTATAGTTTCATTCACCCACAGTCCAGCGCTGGATCCCTTCGGGGCCCCTTCTTATCGGTCCCGTTCTCCTGACCCCTTAGGGTTGGAACCTATTCCTAGTAGCCAGCTGGACTAGCAGGGAATCCTTTAGTTCCTGGCCCTTCTTCCTGTAGGCTTCACTACCCTCTCCTTCTGGGTATCCCCGTATTCCCACTGCCCTACTCCTGACTCCTTGGTTATTATTACATGTGATTTTGTCCATTTTCAGGTCGGCCCACCATGGGGTTGTTATGACCCTTCTCTCTTTTCAATTGTGGGACTCCCTCACCTATATATCCTTGTTACTTTTTTCCTATCATCCTCCGGAGAATGTGTGTCTTACCCGGAGACGTGGACAGGGGTTGGGGGTTTTTCATGTTGGGGTTACTATTCATTTATGTCTATTTATGTTTGGATATGCTATACTGATGATGTGTAGCGAGTCCGGGTGGGGGGGTTTTGGGGGCCCTGGGATGTCTCCTCCCCTCTCGTGGTTTGACCCCGGGAGTGGGGGGATGGATCTGATGTGTGGCCGTTGGTGCCCCTTTCTGTCATTTTCCATAGCCCCTTATCTTTCCAACTTCTACTGGGCAGTTTGCACCCGGGGCTGTTGCTCTGTTTACATGGCTACTGGTTCACGTCTTGGTACACGGTTGGGGGGGGGGGTGTCCATAGGGGGGGCAGAGGGTCCCGGTGCTGCTTTGTTGGTTCGGGGGGCTCTTCGCCTTCCCTGGCGTGGGCTTATGCTGGGGATGGAGGGGTTTACATATGGGGAGGTGAGCTGTGACTGGGCTGCTCGCTCGGGGCTGGGCCCAATATTGGGGCCCGTGCCGGGGGGGGGGGTCCGGTTTTGGGCGGGGCCCTCTCCCGTCCCTTTAATTCTTTACTCTCCTTGAATTTTATTGTGGGCCTCTCAGGGACTCTTAAATGTTATTTGTTATTGTGGTGAGGGGGAGGTCTGGTGATGGATGCCTCCCTCTCCCCCCCGGTGTGTATGTGGGTTTTTTTGGGGGGTTTTTTTTCTCCTTCCCCTTCCTGACCAATGTTTCTTGTTTTCCCTGGGCCATGGTTTATGTTTTTGTATTGGCTCTCCAATACTTTGAATGTTTACAATGTTTTGCTCTCTTGACCAATTGTTTATATTGCCTTACTTTTATATACTTGTTCTAGTTCTATGCACTTGCAGTAAAGGGGCTCGGAGCTCCATTACTTTCTTCCTGTTGGAATTTAATTCTGTGCCTTCTGCGCTGCTACCTCACACTACCGTTGGGTCGTTGTATTTAGGGGGACATGTCCGGAGAGGCATTTTTTTTCTGCCTCTCGGGCTCATGCCCTCCTGACCTGTGGATTGTCTGGGTTTTTAACCTAGCACTGTCATTGTCGTTTTTCTCTTCTCTGTGTCTTTGTCGTCAATATTCTTCTTTGCTCCCTCTTATTTTGTCCTTCTCACCTATTTCTTTATCCTCTTCCTTTTTCTATGCTCTGATTCTTTTTATTCTTGCAGTCTCACTGTGGGATGCCCTGTTTGGCATGGTGTATGTTTCTGGTCTCATGGGTACCCTCCTTTGCTGGGGTGGGGAGACGTGGTTCCGAGATTATGGCTAATCTGGCTACCAAAGATTTCACATTTACTGTGGTCTCTATTAACACCAAAGGTTTTAACTCCCCGGGGAAACGTTCTAGATTGTTTGGAGAGTTGAGGGCTCGTAGAGCTGATATAGGGATGGTTCAGGAAACCAGTTTTCGTAGGGATCGGGCTCCGACCTGTTCTCACTATATTTACCCTCACGGGTATTACTCCCATTCTCCCTTTCACAAAACTAAAGGGGTTGCTATCTTTCTGTCTAAGACTTTGTCCATGGTGATCCAGGACACTTGGTCTGATAACGATGGTAGGGCCCTTTTCTTGAAAGGTACCCTTGGGGCAGAGAAAGTAACGATTACGAACATTTATGCCCCAGGTAAGGATCAACACTTATTTATATGCTCAATCCTGAGAGATTTGGACTCTTTTGTGGAAGGTCTCGTTATTCTCGGAGGAGATTTCAATCTGGCTTTGAACCAGTCTCTTGATTCTTCGACGGGTACGTCTCGTCTGTGGTCCGTCACTCCCGGATCCGTAGGGTGCGGGCAGCATTACACCATGCCCAGCTAGTGGATGTGTGGCGGGCTTACCATCCAGAGACTACACGTTTTTCTCGGCCCCACACACAAGATATTCCAGACTTGATTACCTATTACACATAGACATTTGCCGCTAGCCTAATTTGCAGATATAGGTAATATCACCTGAAGTGACCACGCACCTATCTCTTTGCGGCTCCTGATCCCTTCTTTGCTAGGTCATAGTTCTTGCTGGCGATTGAATGAATCTCTATTGAAGGATCCTGTAACCTTGGCTGAACTGAGGACTACACTTTCACATTATTTTCAGGAGAATGCTTTGGAGGGTTCTTCTCCACCGTTGGTCTGGGAGGCGCACAAGGTGGTAGTACGTGGGCATCTCATTAGTCTGGGAGCCTTTCGTAAACGGCAGAGGGCGGCTCGAATGGTGACTCTCCTGGACAGGATCTCTGTCCTTGAACAATCTCATAAGGAGTCTTTGTCTCCGGAGATGTACCAGGAGTTAGTGCATCTGCGATCGGAGTTGGCCGATATATGTAACAACTCAATGCAGAGGACATGCCAGCTGGTTCACAGTTCGTATTATGCGCACAGGAACAAACCTGGCAGACTTTTAGCTCGTGCTCTTAAAGCCAAAAAATCTCAATTTTTTATCCCTAAGATCAGATCTGGTCCGTCTTCACTGTCTCATCGTACGGATGACATTGCGGAGGCGTTTCGAGTTTATTACCAATCTCTTTACAATATTGTTGACCCTTCCTCTGCCCCGGCCCCTCCGGATCTGGCCTCACCGATCTCTACTTACTTGGATAAACATATGTTGCGGACTCTATTACCGCATGAGACTGCCTCTTTGGATCGGCCTCTGACCCTGGAAGAAGTGGATTTAGCTACCAAGACTACGCAGACGGGCAAGAGTCCGGGTCCAGACGGGTCAACGATCACTTATTACAAATCCTTCCAAGATATTCTTCTCCCACGTTTTCTCCTCGCCTTCAACTCTTTGTCTTCCACTGAGCATCTGGCCACTCACTCATTGGATGCCCACATTACGGAGACCCGGACCCGGAGTTGTGTTCCAGCTATCGACCTATCTCGCTCTTAAATGTCGATGTTAAATTATTCGCCAAGGTCCTGAGTATGCGTTTATGGTTGATCTTTCCTGACCTGATCCTCCCGGACAAGGTGGGATTTCTCCCTGGCCGTGAGGCAAGGGAAAATACTGATAAAGTCATCAATTTGATTCCTCTCGCCCGTTCCCGGAAAATTCCGGCTGTGTTACTTTCTACGGACGCGGAGAAGGCGTTTGATAGGGTGAGCTGGCCTTTTCTGAGGGGGGGCCTCCGGCATATTGGTTTGGGTGATCGGATGTTTCAGTGGATAGCCTCCTTATATTGTTCTCCTGTTGCTCGAGTACGGGTAAATGGAGTCCTCTCGGAGCCTCTCACTCTGTCGAACGGCACCAGGCAGGGCTGTCCTTTGTCTCCGTTTTTATTTGTATTAACGTTGGAACCCTTCCTTAACGCTGTTCGTTCGATTCATGGTCTCACACTTTCTTCTCGCGTGAACTTGCAATTTACGGTCGTCTCTTTCATTTCAAGATGAATATGGACAAGTCTTCAGGCTTAAATATCTCGTTATCCGAGAACTTACGTGATTCCTTACAATCCTCTTTCCCATTTTGGTGGGCCTCGCATAAGATTAAATATCTGGGGACTTTTTTGACCGCTTCGTCTACTTAATCTTCTTTATTCGAGAGTAACTTTGTCCCTCTTCAATCCTCTGTGCAGTCTGACCTTCAGACGTGGGCCAAACAACGTCTATCTTGGTTTGGTCGGATGGCAGTGGTAAAGATGAATGTATTGCCGCGGTTTCTATACCTTATCCATACGCTTCCGATCTTCCTTCCAAAATCGTTCTTTCGTAGTGTTCGGCGAATGCTGTCCCGTTTCGTATGGTTGTCCGGGGCTTGTCGCCTGGGTTATACATATCTGATCTGGTGGAGAGAAGGGGGTGGTATGGGCTTTCTGGATTTGGAGACGTATTATCAAGCTACCATCCTGGCCAGGGTGGTAGAATGGACTATCCCGGCCGACAAGGTATGGGTCCAACTGGAACAGGGCTTTCTCTCGGTACCTACCTGTAACGGTTTGTTTTGACACTCAGACCAGTAGGTAAAATAAAACAATCTTTTATTGACAGAAAATAAATACAAATGATCGCCCTCTACAGTTGACAGCAACAATTGCAAGTGAATACACAGTACACATAGATTCACTATAATAGATAGAAGGCACACAACATAGGTACAGAAAATAGGGAACTGGCCCCTAAAGGGTAAATGAGAACAATTTGTCAGTCTCATCTGTGGGGTTTGGCACGCCCGTATGGTGTAGTGATAAACTGAGCAAATGTGCACAGCACAGAGTTCATGCAATGATGGGTAGTAGATGTTCAGTGACCAACGTGAGCTATAGCAGAACAGTGACCCAAAATAGCCCCCGCGGGCATTCACCAAGAGGCCACTGAGACTGCAAGTGCAAGAGTATGTAGCCCCCACGGGCGTGATCGAGACTAGCCTGAGATGCAAAGCTGGCGTTTTAGCCCCCACGGGCGTATAACCGGAGACCAACGTGAGCACAACACGAACCAATAGCCCCCACGGGCGTACACCTTAGGATCTTGCAAGAGCTTGGAGCCTAACCTTGCTACCAATAGCCGCACCGGATACCTCCAGTAATAACCGTGAGACCAAGAGCCAAAGACGCCCAACCGGACCAACAGGATAGACTACTCTGCAAACGTAACTGGGAGTCGCCGTCCAAGTAGCGGCCAACTCAGCAGCAGTAGACTTACAAGGTAACAGCTCGGTAATCAGAAAGGAGGTCTGGCAAGAGAGAAGCGGCACTGCAAGGGTTAAAAGGTACGTTTGAATCTCCCAGGCTCGGTATGGTAACTTAGCTCTGCAGCGTATAGAGGCTCGGCACAAGGAGCACAGCTTATGCAAGTCAGCAAGGAACTCTGCACTGAGGGATGGGTTACACAGGAGTGTAATGGTCACACTAGGTCGGCACAGCAACGCAGGATTCAGAATGTCGCGGCGGCGACAACAGGCCAAGCAGGTCGCTGGAACAGGCCGCGGTGATCTCGAAGCAGGAAGTCAGCCAGCCGGGTCGTAGCACGTAGAAGTCTCTCAGACAAGCCGTGTCGTAGCACGTAGAGGGTTCTCAGACAAGCCGCGTCGTAGCACGTAGAAGATTCTCAGACAAGCCGGGTCATACACGATCAGGAACACTGGAGCGTAGAAAGGACAGGCCAAAGTCGGTACACAGGAATCCGGATACAGGAACACAGCTACAGCAAGTCTGGCTCAGAAACACCACGAAAGGGCATCTGACAGATGTAAGAGTCAGGTATAAAAAGGTCACCAAGGGGCGGGACAAACCAACTGAACAAATCACAGTCTGCCACAGATGAGAGTGACAGGATAATCACAGGCACTGTGATACTGCCCAGATTGCAGCATGGGTGAAGTCTGGCCGAGGGGTATCACTCGATTCACTGCACCCCACAGTGCCGAATACGTTGAAGGAGTGGCAAAAGATCTCCTCTACACAGGGTCTTCTTAATAAGCCTTCACCTCTCGTCTCTCACTTGCAATTCGGCCTTCCCACCTGGGAGGTCCGGAGCTGTATTTAGTAGTCTTCCTCCGGGGGGTCCGTGATTCCCTAGGTTGGGGGACGTTACACGGGAGGGGAGCGCTCTTGCCCCTACCCTCCTTGCTTGGTGGAGGAGTATGCCATCTCTCCGTGCCGTATTTTTACACCCAGCTTTCTCATTTTGTGCATTCTCTGAATTCGGATTCTCCTCCATCTTCTGCTCATCATGTTCTCGAAGATATATGCCTCCTACCTGGACCCCACCGTAAACTAATATCCACCTTTCACGGTCTTCTGCTCTCTTTAAAGCATTCTTCCAAACCTCATTTCATTCATTCCTGGGAACTCAATTGTAGCATTGAGCTATCAGAATCTCAGTGGTCCAAGATTTCTCTTTTGACACATTGGCGCTCTGTGTCCTCCAAGATTCAGGAAAATGCTTACAAGGTGCTAACCCAGTGGTATAGGGTGCCGGCCTTGTTACACAAGCTTTACCCCACTGTCCCAAATACATGTTGGAGATGTAAACACCACAGGGGTGACTTCATTCATGTATGGTGGTCTTGCCTGAATTTCCAGCCTTTCTGGCAGATGGTGGTTAAGACAATTAGTGAAGTGTCGGATCCCACAATTCTTCTGGATCCTTTGGTTCTCTTACTGCATCACACCACACACCCTATACGCACTTATACTCTATCACTTACCGTACACCTGATTAACGCCACTAAAGTGTTCATTCCCAAATTCTGGAAGCAGTCGTGTGCTCCTTCCTTCGAGGATTGGGTAGCCTCTATTGAGGAGATCCGGTCTTCGGAGAGCTTGATACACACTGCAGATGGCAGGGGATTGATTCATGCTCTTCGATGGTTTCATTGGGATGAATTTATGAGGGGAGACTCCTTTCGCCTGAGACTATACCGTGTCAGTTAACACTGGACTTTTCTTGTCATGCTCTTTATTGGGTTCCCACGGTGAGACTTCTTTCTACTGCTCCTATCCTGTCCTCTTCTTTCTTTAACTTGCCCTGTTTTTCCTGTCTTCCACTTTTCTATCTTGAATCTTCTTCTAGCTTTTGCGATTTCCTGTTCTTCCCTATGCACTATGCTCCTTTCTGTTTGTGATCTCTGTGCAACACTGGTAGACCTCCTGGCAGATCCCGATCCCTAGTTTTGGGTATGTGAAAGGGGCCGGTCGGTGGGGTGTCATGGCGGGGGTGTAATGCTCTTGCTGCGGGGCCCGGGTGGCTGACTTCCCGGATTCTGAGGGCCATGGGTCTAGAGGTTTTGACTTGGAGCCTTGCCCATAAGCATGGTCCCCTCTGCTGCTGGGGGATTGGGTTGGGTTGCTGGTATGTTCTTTAGGTCGCATATTTTCATATTTTTGTACATATTCACCATTCAATGAAGCAATTTGAGCATGTACTTTTGTACTTGTTCTTTTCACTTTTCTTGTCTTATATGTCCTTAGTCCTTTGTTGTACTGCTTTAGCTATAAAATCAATAAAACATTATTAAACAAAAAAAAAAATCTAACATTAAAGGTTGTGCTTTTGACAGCTATAACATCGGCTAGAAGAGTCGGAGAGCTTCAAGCATTATAACCAAAACCTCCATTCTTGACTATCCACCAGGATAAAAGTATGTAACGGAAGCTCATGGGGCCGGGAAGCCTCGAGCCGTTGTTCCGGGTCTCTCCTGCCAGAGCCGGCTGGTCCATGGCGAATCCACTGGTCGGATGTTATCCGAAGCACTCGACAACTTGAAAGCTAGACACTCCTATGTCGTCGACGGGTTGTCGAAGTTGACAAGACCAGCAGGGTCAAAGTAGACTGTCCGGGGAATCGACTTGCCTGGTTCCGGTATAGTCGCTGCCAGCTGTCCTCAAAGTCGGCGAATCCCACGACAGTCGAGTCAGCAACTCTCCAAGCGTCGAGCTGGAGTCGAAGTTCCAGGTATCTGGACGAAGAGTATCATCCACTCTGAATACCTCTCCTGGATGGGAGTCAGAGGGGGCTCTTTAGACTACCACAGGAATAACGACACGTAGAGACTTCATCATTCACAACAAGTAACTCTTTACTGATAAACACAACGTTCTTTTATACACAACTGAGACACAATACAACAATAGAACCATAAACAGTAGAAGCAACAGATACAAAAGATTTGATTAACTTAGTGTAATGAGATTTTACCTGCTCCAATTCCTGACCAATGGGAATTGGAGCACTACAACTAAGTTTAATCAGACTGGTCCATTTCTTGGGAACAATGGGACCAGGTGGGGAGTAACATGCAAAGTAGACTGGGCGGGCCAGACAGGGGAACAAAGGTGAGGGGCTGCAATAGAAATATTAGATACAATGGTCAGGGGTTGAAGCACATCCTCGACTGGTTTGAAGAATCCGCTTCAAACCTGGCCAATCAGATGTTGTTGTGATGTCGCCTGTCAACCAATCCCTGAGCCACATACTTTTCTCCATGTTAAGTCTATAAAAGACCTTTAAATGTCCTGCTCAGGGATTCAACCAAATCAGGCGACAGCCTACCGTCCTTGCCATCGAGTGTTTGACACTGTGTCGATGACTCAAAGCCCGAGGCAGGAAATCTCCAACTGGCTGTCAACGACTGTGCAAACCTCCGACCCGACAGTACAGTGGACTCAGTCTCTTTGCTCGTCTCTACCACAAGAGGGTTCGACATCCCTAAACAGCACATAATGTCTTAACAAGAGTCTCAGTTTACGATAAGGGCTGTACATAGGTACGCCTGGGGGATGGCTTCCAGTAATGGACTATGATCCATTACAAAGTAGTATTAAGAACAAAGGCAGGATTCAAAACCAAGGTGGTATCAGAATTCCACATGAGATCAACAGACCATATTGCCCTCTTTCTGTCCAAATCCAGTAGGTCCTGAAGAGGAGGAATTACACAAGTAAGATTCCTTATTTGGTCACCAAGGAAAATTCAAGGGTACGGCAGTGTCAAAAGCATCTATTTCACGATGGATTTTTGACTGCATAAAGATGGCCTACTTAGATGTGGGCAAGGATCCGCCTCCTTTGGCAAAAGCCCACTCAACTAGAGCTGTGGCAACCTCCTGGGTATTCAGGGCTTCAGTCTCCCCAGAAGAAATCTGCAGAGCAGCAACCTGGTCATCCATGTCTACTTTCATAAGACATTACCATCTGGATGTTCAAGCCTCATCAGATGTGAGATTTGGCAAGAAGGTTCTCTAGGCAGCTGCAAGACCTTAAGGGGTAAGATCTTTCCAAATCATTCTCCTGGGTTTTATTGACCTATTATTGATACTTCCATGTCTCTATCATTATGACTGCTGTATGCATAGAGTGGTTATTAAACAATGTAAGGGATTATTATGCCTGCCCAATATATACTGCTATGGAAAGAACCCACATTTTTCTACTGGCCATGGAAGGGGACACGGAGGAAATAAAAGGTAAGAAATGTCATCTTTTTCTGGGCTTTCAAGGGTGACTTATTGGTCTGGGGAGCTGTTAATGGTTATATATACTATTGTGGGGCATTTTACTGTCAGGATGTTGGATTCTAAGGGACCTAAGAGTAAATCTAAGACTAAGCACTCAGGGGCATCTCTTGCCCACTTTGGTTACTGTTCCTCATGTCAAACAGGGTTCTCTAGAGAGCATTCAGGTTCTCTCTGTCCCTCTTGTGGCCCCTACTACTCCACCATGGCCCTCCAGCATGGGCCAAGAGCTAGTTTGAGTCAAGATTCTTCTGTCCTCAGTGGCCCAAATTCCCTTCAGGGGGTTCTCCAATCTTGGAAGATCCCCACTACCTTTAAATATGTGGCAACAATCTCTTGGAATGTTCCTTAGATTCTAGAGGCCTCCTCATAGGAGGGAGGAATTGTCAAAAAGGGAGGATAAGGAGGGGGAATATGAGGATATGGACTCTTCCTACTCCTTTGGGGACTCTTATGAGACTGACCCCTTACCTCAGCTGAAGGTTTGGGAGATGCTTCAGGTCTCCGACACCTCTGATGGGTGGGGGTCTTCCTCTATATATGTTTTCCAGAGGCGTAAGAAATATTTACCTATCCCCCTACCCCTCCCAAATTTCAATCTTGACCAGATCCTTCTGGATAAGTAGAAGACCCCAGATAAATTGCAGTCTATCACCAAGAGGTTCTCTAAGTAGTATCCCTTTTCTGAGGCAGCATTGGAGCAGTGGGCCTCTCCTTCAATTGTGGATCCCGTTTCCAGATTGGTTAAATCTACTGCTCTGCCTTTGGCAGATGCAGCAGGTCTGAAGGATCCAGCGGACAAGAAGCTGGATTCTGTCCTCAGGGCCAACTCTGCGGGCACTGCAGCAGCATTGAGACCTATTTTTGCTTTTGCCTTGGTAAACAAGGCTGCTGCCGTGTGGGGTGAACAGCTCATGGAGGCTGTACATGCAAGGTTTCCAAGGAGGATCTGTTGGTTCTTTTAAACAACATTAAAGAGGCTAACATTTATGTCTCTGAGGTTCTTTTTGGAGGAGGTCAGGTTGTCCACTAAATCCTCAGTTTTTTCTGTTGCTGGTGACGCACTTTGTGGCTTAAGATTTGGTCTCCGGATAAGTTTTCCAAGCAGTCACTGGTTTCCTTACCCTTTCAGGGCAAGTCCCTGTTTGAACCTGAACTGCTTCAGATCATTAGTGATGCTACTGGGGAGAAAAAAAAAAAAAAAAGAGAAGAGGACAGAAAAGATACTAGATAACTATAGTTATCACTAAAGGCAAAATACCTGTTCAACAGTGTATCAATCGGAAACAATTAGGTATCTATTAGATGTGCTACATCTCATAAAAATACCAAACTTTATTAGAACCAAATGAAAATTCACTAGTGTGAAGGTGAAGGAGGACATGAAAGATTTTGACAATGGCAAAGCCTATTTTCATAATAGCAAATTAAAAGAGGACAAGTCTAATGTAGCCTTAGAAACATCAGGTGAGGAATCACAAGACTCAGATACCTCTTACCAGTCAAGCTGGCGATGAAATGTGAGATTCAGAAATAGTAAGGTGATGCATCCAAGTTTTTTTAGGAAGATGCCAGGGAGGTTAAAGGAACAAAAAAAAGAGAGGGCCCACCACAATTAAGGGACAGAAACATATGGGTGTACAATGCAAAGTGGCAATAGAACAAATACAAAAACATATAAACACATTACCCAATGTAAAATAATAAAAGGACAAAACAATACAGACACAGAGCCTTTACAAGTTTTTAACCTTTCAAAAGGTAGAGATACAAACTGACAAATTATCACTTTTAGAGAGTGGATTGAACTATTGTCCATCAACCAATTTCAAATAATTTGATTGGGTTAATATCCTTCAAAATGATTTCAAATTGGATGCAAATTAATGCTTCATAAATTCTTTAAGACCATAGACATAAACAAAGCACTTTCCAATAATGGTGAATAAGTTTTTAGGGATTTGTTATTAGGAGAAAATGAAACCCCTGAAGTTCAACATAAGGGTCCGTTCAACGATCTGTGTAAAATCGTCAGTTTACTCCACCAAGTAACACATCCTCCCATGTTATGATATTTGTAGACGCGGTCACTAAAGATTTGGAAATCCTTTCAAAAAAGGTGAAATCAAATATATATGTCCCATCTAATTTATCTGTTAATGAAGTGAAAGCCCTTAAAAGTCTATCTACAAATTGCGAAATTACTATAAAACCAGCTGATAAAACCAGAAATATAATAATTATGGATATAAACTATTATATAATGGAGTGTAAAAGGCCTTTATCAGATAACAACTGTTTTGAACAACTATCTAGTAACTCTACATTTAGTTTCAAAGAAAAACTGCAGCAAATACCAACATATCGACTGGAAATTAATGTAATCTCAAAAAGAGAATTTGAATACTTACTGCCAATTTCACCCATGATTGCGACATTCAGGGCTGGTGCAAGGATTTTTGCCACCTTAGGCAAAACCTCATTTTGCTACCCCCTTGGCTCTGCCCCCTGTGTAAATCCCCTTTATGCCCCACCCCTGTATGTGTATAAGTGTTTGTGTGTTCCCTATATGTGTATAAGTGTCAATGTGTTCCCTATATGTGTTTGTGTCAATGTATGTGTATTCCCTGTATGCGTCAATGTGTGTGTTCCTTATATGTGTATAAGTGTGTCAAAGTGTGTAATCTCTATATGTGTATCAATGTGTATGTTTCTCTGTGTGTGTGTATTAGTGTGTCATTGCAACAGAGATGTATGTAAAACTATTAAATTGATATGTTTTCCACTGTACAAGGTATCTTCACATATAATCACACCTTACTGACTGAGATAGTATAGTACTATACTTGGCATGATTAAATGAAAACCATGTTGTTGTTTTTTTAAAAACCAGAACTATTTGTCTTTAACTCCTTCATTGCTCTCTAGCATTTATAGCATATTGCATTGCAATACACTGCAGATGTCTCTATCAAAGAGTTTAAGGAGCATCATGTTAAGCAGCAAGTTATTTGCATATGAATTAGTATAAAGTAACATTCGCAGATACGCATGAACATTTTTTCAGTGTGTAAGACACATCAGGATTTTGCCCCCACCCAAAAAAATAAATGCGTTTTTTTTTTTTGTGAATTTCTACCAAGTTATAAACCATTTGATTTGAGAGCCAGAGGGTTACGCAATGGGGTGTGTACCCCTCTGACACTCAAGGGGTTAAAAACAAAAGTGGTTCATGAAGTTCTATAAACGTATTAAAAAGTGCGTATGTATACATTTCTATAAATATATGTACATATTTTATAAGGTTACAAATTTACATAAGACACTTATTTAAAGTTTTAGGCGTAAGGCATACACAAAATCTGTATCGCATACAAATACACTAAAGCTGCGCTGGCCACACATAGCCATGGATTCTTCAAGTTATTCATATTCCTATTTCATATTCTCTAGCAGGCTTTCTATATGATCACTCCAAATGGGAGACGCTCTCCTGAGCCCTGTGCCGCCTGTACATCCTGCTCCTCCCCAGGCTCGAAGTTACAGGCTCCTCTCCATCGGGGCAGTCCTCAAACAACCAACCGAGCATGCACAATGATACAGACCCGCACCACTCACCGAGTACGGGCACTGCACATGTACTGACTCCAGACTACTGGGGGAATCGCTCTGCGCACCCAGTAGATGTGCACCTTAGGCTGGTGCCTACCTCACCTATAGGTGGTGCTGGCCCTGGCGACATTTTACTGTACACCAAAAATACATAGAAAACCAATAGCACCACCAAGACATCCAATAGTCTCTGGTAATAATCTCTCTAAACATGCTAGTATATACAGTCGTGTGAAAAAGAAAGTACACCTTCTTTGAATTCTATGGTTTTACACATTAGGACATAATAACAATAATCTGTTCCTTAGCAGGTCTAAAAATTAGGTAAATACAACCTCAGATGACCAATAACACATGACATATTACACAGTGTCATGATTTAATAAAAATAAAGCCAAAATGGAGAAGCCATGTGTGAACAACATATACCCTTACTGCTTCCATAGGAATTAAGATGCTAAGTAGCAGACAGGTGCTGCTAATCAAATGCCCTTGATTAATCGATCATCAGCAAGTGTGACCACCTCTATAAAAGTCAAAGTTTTAGCAGTTTGCTGGTCTGGAGCATTCAGGTGTGGGTTAACACAATGCCAAGGAGGAAAGACTTCAGCAGTGATCTTAGAGAAGCAATTGTTGCTGCCCATCAATCTGGAAAGGGTTATAAGGCCATTTCCAAACAATTTAAAGTCCATCATTCTACAGTGAGAAGGATTATTCAAAAGTGGAAAACATTCAAGACAATCTTCCTAGGAGCGGACATCCCAGTAATTCACCCCAAGGTCAGACTGTGCAATGCTCAGAGAAATTGCAAAGAAACCAAGAGTTATATCTCAGACTCTACAGGCCTCAGCTTGTTAAATGATAAAGTTCATGACTGTACAATTAGAAAAAAAGACTGCACAAGTATGGTTTGCTTGGAAGGGTTGCCAGGAGAAAGCCTCTTTTCTCTATAAAGAACACGGGGAGCATGGCTTAGGTTTGCAAAGCAGCATCTGCACAAACCACAAGACTTCTGGAACAATGTCCTTTGGACAGACAAGACCAAATTTGAGATGTTTGGCCATAATGCACAGCACAATGTTTTGAAAAAAACAAAACACAGCATATCACCACAAATACCTCATACCAACTGTCAAGTGCAATTGTGGAGGGGTGATGATTTGGGTTTGTTTTGCAGCCACAGGACCTGGGAACCTTGCACTCATTGAGTCAACCATGAACTCCTTTGTATATCAAAGTATTCTAGAGTTAAATGTGAAGCCATCTGTCCGACAGCTAAAGCTTGGCCAAAATTGGGTCATGCAACAAAACAGTGATCCCAAGCATACCAGCAAATCTACAACAGAATGGCTGAAAAAGAAAAGAATCAAGGTGTTGCAATGGCCCAAAGTTCAGACCTCAACCCAATTGAAATGCTGTGGCGGGACCTTATGAGAGCTGTGCATAAACAAATGCCCAAAAACCTCAATGAACTGAAGTAACGTTGTAAAGAAGAGTGGGCCAAAAGTCCTTCACAACGATCTAAGAGACTGATAAAGTCATACAGAAAACGATTACTTCAAGTTATTGCTGCTTCAGGTGGTTCTACAAGCTATTGAATCATAAGGTGTACTTGGTTTTTCACACATGGCTTCTCCATTTTGGCTTTATTTTTGTTAAATAACTCAAGACACAATGTAACAGGTCATGTGTTGTTGTTCATCTGAGATTGTATTTACCTAATTTTAGACCTGCTAAGGAACAGATGATTGTTTTTATGTCCTGATATGTAAAACCATAGAATTCAAAGAGGGTGTACTTTCTTTTTCACACGACTGTATGTTGATACAATATTACGGAAATTTGTGTTATCTCTTCCATCATACGCTAGGGACTCACAAGATGCCATAATTAAGTTATAAGGAACGGTCCTTTCAGATAAAGATCACTTGGCTACTCTTAATATTGAATCACTATATACTAGTATAGATCATGAGATTGGGCTAGTCGCCACAAAATAATTTTTTTAACAACTAGGTGTGTACAGTATGCTATTCGTAACAAATTTGTACTGGCACTGTTACGCTATATACTTATAACTATTTTTTAGCTTCCTCCCTTTTACTCTCCATCCTCTCTGACATGCTATCCCTTCCACTTAACACTCCACCACCCTCTCTAATGTCTGGTCTTCCCCTTTCGGTCTCTCAATGTTTTCAGTTTTCCTCTCCTTGTCCAACATTTCAGTAAAATTATAAATTTTAAAAAAAATGCAAGTCCATAAGCAGTACATATTATAGCCATCTTCTATGTTTTCAGAATAAGTATTTATTATGCCTTGAACATGAATTTTGTGCATTTCTTGTGTAGGAAATATTTATTTTACTTGTTTATGTGGATTATTTTGTGCAGATTGCATGATCTACAATTCTACAGAGTGCTGTAGCAGGTAACTGAAATGGAAAATGACTTTTGGGATGCCATTTTAGTAATGTATAAATTTAACTGAGTGCCAAAGTGGTGCTCAACAGTCTGGCACTCAGTGTATTGAGTAATCTATTGAAAGTCAGATGGCTGTTCAACAAACAATGTTTTGGACTCCTCTCTGGCACTGAAAAGATTAAAGGTGATGTGGTGTGACCCTTTCATTTCTCTATCTTCTTATTCCCACTTCATTAGCCCATGTCAGTGTCATAAATGGTCAAAAAATGTATTAAACAATACCTTTAGTGTTGCAATATACCATATCAATACTCCACAACTGTGTCTTGCAATATTGAGCAGTTTCACATCACCCTCCTACTGTTCCTTTCCCCCATTCTCTGTTTTCACTCCACTGCTACCCTTCTTTTGCTTCATTCTCTTCATCCCTCCTTCTCTTTCACTTCCTTCACAGCAGCCCCAGTCATTTCATCTTAGATGTTCAATCCATTTCCCTCTATAAGATGTATTATTTTGCTGCCCTGCCACCCCGCACATCACCTCAGGAGCAATTTTTACTGTTTTGCTTCTTGTCTGCCGAGCTTTTACTCTCAAACTATTACAAGTGAACAGGCTGAGCCTGTATTTGTGGGAGGGGCTGCAGGGTTCATAAGCCTAGCAGCCTCTCCTACGAAGTGACGCCTTCCGTTTGTCATCTCGCGTCCCCTTGAGGTACTCGTCATGCTGCCTTGAGGTCTTACGTCTTTTTCCTGTTTTCGTACATTCTCATTCTTGTCCTTGTCCCCCACACAGTATTGAGTCTAGTGTCACTTCCCGTGACATCTACCCATGCCCGTCGGCGCTCGATCCGGCTTCCACCGATAACGCTCGTTTCCAACAACAAGGTAACCCTCTTCACTCCACCCCCCTCATTTTACTAGCTATATTCCCCGTTATATGTTTAGATTAAGCATAGCTTCTCAAATCACCCAGCTTGCCTTAAATCATATGGATATGCGAGGAACACCCTTTTTTCCTTTTTCATTTTCCACAAATTTGCTAGACTTCTAATTCCTCCTTGGCAAGAGTCCTAACAATACCAGCATGGTCCAAATTAGAAATGCCATCTATCATTAGCCTCATCCATATCCTCTGCTGCAGGATTCACTCAATAGTATTGTATTTGATTTTCAGCATCTCGTTAGCCTCCAGGGTGGATATCTGTCAGCATTTACCCACGCAGTTCCAACAAACTCCTTGTCAGCAAGTCATGAGATTCCTTTTAATCAGCATTTTCAGGTTGGACAGCTGGTGTAAGGATGTGCGTGCTATTTTACATTCTGTATGCATCTGCATAGCTATTTATTCTAATTTTCCTATTTTGTCCCAGAGTTTTCCTACAAGATACCAGTAATTTCATCCACACAGTCCCCTTCAAGTTACATTCTCACAAGTCTATTTCAAGCTTCCTCAAGGTCAGTTCCTGCCCTCAGCTGCCGCCTCCTGTATCTTCAGAGTCCAGTCTAGCAGATTTTCCTACACCTGAACAGTGTCATCAAAGTACAGTGGCCTTCCTTTTCAGCTTAGTCTTTTACGTTTCGTTGCCTTTTCTAGCTATGTTCATTTTTTCCTGCAGTCTAGGCATGTCAGATCCTCTTAGGTAAGGCGCTCATTCAGCCAGCCCTCCTGCCCCCCCACCCCCCCCAGTCCCCGCAATTTTCCTTCCACTATCTCATTCTAGTCCACCTTCACTCCTTCACCACCTTACAGTTTGAGATTCCAAGTCTCTCCCACGCAGTCACGTGAACTAGAGCTTGGTTTCTTCCCAGTCTTCTTTTCAGCACTCCTTGCCTCCCGTCAGAGGCAGGGTCCCCTCACTCTTTTCTCCGTTTCTCCCATCAGAGGATGAGGAGATTTACTTCCTCAGCCCCCCCCTTTTTCCTCATCAGTCCTCCCTTACCTCTTGTCAGAGGTACCCCTCCAATATTCTCACCATTTCACTTCAGCACTGTATCCTCCACCCCCTCCCCAGCCTTCTTCATTCCTAGTCTCCCTGGTCTTGAATATTCATGGCTGTCCTGAAGGTGAACAGTCCAGCCCGGATACAGAACTGCAGGGAGCTGCTAGCGCAGCAACCATCTAGCAGCAGACCCCAAGCAAGAAGCTTTGACTTGTGACACATCCAGCCCCAGTGGGAAGCCCGAACGTCAGGCAAGCTATGCTCCGGTTTCCTTGTTCTTAATGTTGACTGCACTCCCCATTCAGCACACGCACCCCTTCCCCTATCACTTTACCTTTTTAATTACTCTTGTTCTCTTTCAAGCCCCGTCATGGAAAGCAACTCTGACCCATCTGTGTCTGATCACGAGGAGCCTGAAGAAGAACCTCCATCTACCCCCAGAAACAGCAGTCAGTCATACAAGGAATGGGCTATCCCTAAGATTACCGCAGAATTGCTGCGCAGACATATTCCCTTCCCTGCCTCCGCAAGAAAGCCGGAACTATTCCGCCTTCTGTTCCCACCCCAGGGCACCTGCACCCCTCCCCCTCTCCCCACTACTCCCCCCCTTTCCCGCTCCCCCCCCACAACCTCCACCTCAGCCCGACCAATCATCTCAATTAAACCATATTACACAGTTACTCACTAATGACATGCAGTCTAGATTGACCTCCTTGGAAAACATCACCAGGCCTCCGATGCAAGTAGCGCCCAGTTTTCCTACCCAGCCAGCTCCAGGTACTTTACTTTCAGTTCCTACCCCTTGTATCACTCCACCACACATGGTCCCCGCTCACCTACGCAAAAAAATTCTGAAGGGAAGGGATGTCAATTTGGTGCCCCTACTTATAGCGACTCAGGACATGACCTAGAATCGGACCATTAACTATGGGGAAGTCTCGGTCACCCTAAAATCCAAGGATCCTAGGCTTTCAATGAAACTGAACATACCAAAGTTTGTCTTGGCCTTTAGTATCTTCAGGGATATCGCTATGGAGGATTCACTTTTTACGATTACCATAGAGCTTTCTCGGCCAAGGCAGCGGCAGCTGTTGACCAATTCAAGTTTGTCACTGATTGGAGCCTGTTGGACCAAGAGTTATTTTGTAGCCATTTTGCAGGTCTACGGGCTCCAGTCTGCCCATCCTGCCAATCGGCTAGTCACACACTCGGTTTCTGCCCAATCACCTCTCCAAGTACTTCTGATAGCGCCATCTCTCCAGCCCCAATCTCACTTCCAGCTAATCCCCTTCCTCCATCCAGTTCACTGCCTACCAGGGATAAACTAGGTCGTACAATTCATTACATGGGCTCCACACCTATTTGTAACAATTATAACGGGAGAGGCTGTTTCTTTAACCCATGTAAAATGCTCCATATTTGCACATTATGCCGCAAGTCTCATGCTCGTTCCATCTGTCCTCGCAATCCAGCTCATAATAAATGACTAGGCAACTTTAATTACAGTCTATTTCAGTCATTGCTTTCCTCTCACCCTGACCATCAATTGGTTACCTCTCTCATTTCCGGTTTTCAAGAAGGATTTCATACTGGCGTTATCACCCTTCCATGCCACTCCACAGAATGTCCCAATCTCCTCACTGCCCAAGCTGAACCCTCAGTGGTAGATTATTAGCCAAAGAACGCAGCAAAAGCTTTCTTATTGGCCCTTTTGAGTCTCCCCCTTTTCCCATCTGGCATACCAATCCCTTGGGTGTAGCCACCAGGAAGTTCTCCCTCAAGAAAAGACTCATTATAGACTTCTCTGCCCCACACTCCTCCCCCATCCCCAGTATCAATTCCCTTATTCCGTCCGAGAAGTACTCGCTGGAATAGCATTCCATTGAGCACGCCATATCACAAATGCAACTAGCCGGGCAGAATTGTTGGTTTTCCAAAACAGACATTGAGGATTCCTTCAAGTTACTCCCCGTGCACCCCTCTCTTTGGCACATCCAAGGGGTCAAATGGAGAGAAAAGTATTACTTTGCTACCCATTTGTCCTTTGGTTGTAAAAGTAGTCCCAAGATTTTTGAATATTTTGAAGAAACCTTAGCATGGTTACTGCTGATCTACTGTCAATGCTCTAGGGTTCTGCACTATTTGGACGATTTTCTCTTAATTGACCCAGCCAGTAGCCACCCATCCAGTCTAACCAAACTTTCCAAACTATTTCAGGATCTAAGGATCCCAGTAGCCCCCAATAAAACTATTGGCCCCGTTCAAGAACAGAGCTGCAAGGAAAATAATTTATCGCTTACCTTCTAGCTCTTCTCTCTGCCCCACTAGACTCATCTGCCTCCATATCATTAAGCCCTGCTGCCAAGTCTGACCTAGCCATGTGGTCCACCTTTTTTCAGCACTGGAATGGCAGATCTCTTTCCCATTCCATTTCCTCTTACTCACCTGTCATCTTTTCAGACTCATACACCGAATTCGGATACTCAGCCATAAATAGTTCAAAATGGCTCGCAGAACACTGCCCCCCACCAAGTTCTCAATTTCCCCCAATTTTTCCAACATTCTACCCTATAGTCTCTGAAGCAGTCTGTTGGGGCCATCTCTGGTCAATCCAAACAGTCACCTTCTGTACCACCAACCTTTCCACTCAACAAGTCCTTACCAAAGGAAGATCCCCATCCTCCACTAACATGCTTTTTCTCTGCAAGCCCACTTGGCTATCTCTATCATAAATTCACTATCCTCCGTTCCCTCATCCCTACTCACTCCAATCAAGCTGCTAACGCCCTGTCCCATTTTCAATTCCTGGAATTTTTCAGTCTATGTCCACACGCCAGTCAGCATCAGTCTTTAGCCCCAGCTTTCCACGAATTGACCCTGGAATGATGCTCATCAGTTCCTGTACAGCAGCCATCATGAATCTTGCACTGGCACCCAACACCAAACGAGCAGACACCAAGGCTTGGTCCGTCTTTTCTCCATTTCTTTTATTATCATATACTCCATCCGACTATTCAATCGAAGCCATTTTAGCCTATGCGACACACTGCCACATGTCCCTAGGCTACTCCCCCACCACTATCAAACTCCATCTAGCAGGTATACGTCACCATCTGGCTTTTCTGCAGCCCTCCAGGCCTTCCATAATGTCCTGCTATCAAATTAAGCTATTTTTCAAAGGTCTCTCAAAAATTTCCAGCCCTCCATCCAGAACACGCTTACCCATTATCGGCTCACTGTTCAGACAATTATACGACACACTTTCAGAAGACCCTTCAAATTCTTCTCTAAGTTGTGTTCTCCTAGCTGCCATCAATCTAGGTTTCTTTGGATTCTTAAGACCAAGAGAATTTCTGGTCTCCTCTACAGCTCCTGGATTTCCAAAGAAATCAGACCTGCTCATTCATAGCGACCATATCATTCAACACTTACCAAAATACAAAACGGACCAGGCTGGAATCGGTATTAACATTCCATTCGATACCATGTAGGACCATTGGTGCCCTTTTAACATTCTCACTCAACTCTCTATCCTATTAACAGACCAGCCTGACAATAGTCTACTCCTCATGGCCCCTGGTCTACGACTGAATTCATCAATAACATAAGACCTATTTTGGCCCATCTTGGAGTCAATCCTAAATCATTTTCGGGCCACTCCTTCAGGATAGGTGCCGCCTCAGCAGCATCCCGCAATAAAGTTCCTACGCACATAATACAAAAACTAGGCAGATGGAAATCTCATTGTTTTTACAGGTATATTCCAGACCCTACAGATGAGATCCGTCTAGCACTTTCTTCACTGGCAAACTATGTCAATCAATAAACACGTTTTGTCTTGTCTATAGTCTCCTTGTATATTTTTGGCCTCCAATCAGGCCGGCCGCATCGTCATCTGTCCTGGGTCTCTAGGACCCAGGTTATGCCATCACGTTTCTTATTTTTCATACCATAGCATTTCAAGGCTGTACACTTCAGTTATATTTAGCATACCATAAGTCCTGACCACAAATGTATGTAACATATTACAAAACATTGGACATCTCTGACATCAAAGGCTTAATGTGTGTACATCTCACTAGTCTATTCTAAAGAGCTTTGTATTTTTAATCTCTTGAGTTCCACAGATGTATCCAACACACTGCAATATGTTGATTATCTTACTGGAATGCAAAGGGTTAAAAACACACATCATGTGTGGGGGGGGGGGTTCAGAGAGGTCAACAAACATTAGACCTATACTTGCCATAGATATGTAATGCATTGCAAGATGTTGAATACTTATCTTTCACTTGAAGGGTTAAAAACCAGCACATCACCTTCATCAATTTGATTTTTTTTGTGTACAGTACCACTGTAGACAAAAGGCCAACAGCAGATGGCCTAACAAACACAATGAGCCAGACGTGATTACATTTCAAATACAAAAGGGTAGATTAATTCCAGACATAAGATACAAAGACTTGAGGGGCGGGAATACACATTCTAGGAACAATGTCCAGGGGTTGAAGCACGTACACATTAGTTTGAATATTCGGCTTCAACCCTGGCCAATCAAATCGTACAGTGAGTCTGCAGGTCGATCAATCCCCAAGCCGCCTACTTTTCCCCATGTTAAGTCTATGGGAGACCTTTAAACCTCCTGCTCAGGGATTTGACCAATCCGGTGTTGACTCACTGCCCTCGGTTCCCCGTGCTCGATTCGGTGTCGGTTCTCAAACTGGGAACCGCCGACCCGTAGTCGGTGAATGTGTAAACCCTTGAACACATCTTCGTACATTAAACTAGAACGTTCAACATATATTAATTAAAGTCCATGAACATAAGTCTTTTCTCTAAGGTAATGGCTGGCCAGTTCGTACAACAGGACACAACACAGCGTCCAAACAGTGCAAAATGTCCACAGTTTTATGGCTAAACAATCGGAGGGCCAGGCAAGGGCTCAAGTAACGGGTAGAATCCGTTACAGTATCACTTTATCCTGATGAAAAATTAGATAAGGGGCCTTGCATGACAGAGATTGTAACTCATTAACTCTTTTTGCAGATGTAATGGCTGTTAAAAAATAGTTTTCCAAGACAAATGCCTAAGAGAAATTTTATTGAATGGCTCAAAGAGAGTGCTGAAATTTGTACCTTCAGAGAAGCAGGACTTAGGCCCATATCAAACCCATTTCGCAGGAAATCCAGAATAACTGGTGCTGCGACTTGATCTCTGTCAATGTTGTTTTTAATACACCATATCCTGAAGGTCTTCCAGACTCTGTCATGGATCTTTGAGGTAGATTTCTTTCTTCCTGAAATAATGGCCTTTGCTACTTTACTAGAAATGCCCCGTTGATCTAAATTTTGCCGCTCAGCCTCCAGGCTGTCAGATGGAAAAAGGCGGGACGTGGATGGAGCAGCGGACCCTGTGTCAGCAGATCCTCTCTTTCTGGTAGTGGCCATGGATTCTGAATTGACATCCTTACCAATTCCGAGTACCAGGATCTCCTGGGCCATCTGGGGGCAATCAAGATGACTTCCGCTCTGTCTGACTTCACCTTTCTGAGTGCTTACCTGATTAATGGAATAGGAGGGAAGATGTAAGCTAGCGAGAAAGTCCAAGAATGTTTTAGAGCATCCTTGCCTAATGCCCAGTTTGTCTTCCATCTGGAGAAAAAAAAAAGTGTTTGCACATCAGGTCTACTACAGGGGTTACCCCATTTCTGGCTGATCTGCTGGAACATTTCTTGAGTGAGTGCTCATTCTCCTGGGTTAACTCCATTTCTGCTTAGGTAATCTGCCTGTATGTTCTGTACTCCTGCTATGTGCGAGGCAGATATGTCGGATATGTTTCTTTCTGCCCAGAGAAAAAGTTGTGCTAGTTCCTTGTTCAGGGTTGAGCTTTTTGTTCCCCCTTGATTTTTTATATACATGACAGCTGTCATGTTGTCTGACCTGATGTGAACTGCTCCTCGTCTCAGATCCTTCTGTAAATGTTTTAAGGCATACATTTATGTGTAGCGCTCTTTCTGGTATGGACCATGATCTTTCTACAGTCCTGGATTCCCAAAGTGCTCCCCAACCTATAGGACTGGCGTCTGTGGTGATGATTTCCCAATTTGGGTCCCTGAGTACTGTCCCTCTTTCAAGATTTTTCTTGTTTGTCCACTATAGAAGATCCTGGCGAACCTCCAACAACAAATGCATGTTGAAGAGGGTTCTACTGATGTCTGTTCCAGAATCTCGGGAAATAAGACTGCAGAGGTCTTGAATGGAACCTTGACCAGGGAACTACTCATATGGCTGATATCATTACACCTATGCATTTCATAAATATATAAGCAATGTGGCTCTTCTTTCTTATGAATTTGAAGACCTTCTTTGTTATTTTTCTTATTCTAAGAGAGTGATGAATTCTGTGTGTTGATTCTCATTCCCAGAAAAACAAAGTCTTGCGATGGGACTAGATTACTTTTTTGTGTGTTGATAAGCCATCCCAGATTCTGAAGATGGTTGACAGTCACCTCTGTATTTATGTTTGCCTGATCCCTGGTATGAGCAATTATCAGAAGGACGTCGAGATATGGAATAATAGAGATTCCTTTTTCCCTGATTGGTAAAGACTCTTGGCGCTGTGGACAGACCGAAGGGAAGGGCTCTGAATTGGAAGTGTTGGTTTCCTATGGCAAATCTTAGAAATCGGAGATCCTGTTCTCTTACTGGGATGTGATAATAGACATTTTGTAAGAAAACTGCCCGCCAACGCAGATCTCATGACTGAAGTTACTGATTCCATCTTGAAGGTCTTCTGGACCAGGAAGGTATTGAGATTCTTGAGGTCCAGAATGGTTCTGCAGGAACCTCATGGCTTTGGAACTGTAAATAAAATTGAATACATTCCTGCACATCTTTGATTCGCTGGAACCGACTGAATCACTCCCTTTGCCAAAAGTAATTGAACTTCCCGTCTCAATCTTTCCTTCTTTGTATTTTTCGGAATCTTCAATTTTCTGAAAATGTGATATTTTGGGGTCACTATGAATGGAAGCGGATACCCTACCTCCAGAATTTTCTGAACCCAATTGTCCAATGTCTTCCACTGGTCCTGAAAAAGTTGCAGGTGACCCCCCACCTGCTCTGGAAATGGATTCCACTTCCCTTCAGAATTCTTTTTTGAACTGTTGTTTTTTGAGGTAATCCTTACAGTAACCTCCTCTGGCTGCCTGATTGGATGTTTGTCTCCTTTGATCAAATGTCCTTGCTTGATATCTCCTGGAGTCACGAAAGGAATATGACCTATTCTTGTAGGACAAAAAGCACGTAGGAAGAGCGCAAACCACAAAAGTATACAATAGTACTAGTTTTCATATAGATGTCATCCAATACTCACGTTTCTTGTGATAGTGTGCCGGTTGTGAACAACAACAGGCTGATTCAAACAGGGTATAGATAGACAGCCCCGTTACTTCTCCCAGGACCAGAATCCACTACAGAAGTTACTTTATTATATAAAAGTATCCTACAATGCCAAAATAGAGAAACATATAATCTGTATAAGTATAAATTATATGTCATATATCAACACTATAAAGGCATATACATTTAACATGAATAATAAAATCAAATAAATATAAAATGACCTATTTCATATTTATTTGATTTTATTATTAATCACCGGACTGGTAGGGGCATATAGCCACCTGCGACTGCTGGGATCTTGAGAAAGAGGTAATATTTTTTTCCTGTTTGCGTCTTCAGCTTTGAAATAGAAACGGAGGCTTTTTGCCTTCTATCCTCCAGCTAGCTAGGACAGAAAATAGCTGAGGAAGGTGCGGGGAGCTAACTATTTAAACGGTCCTACCAGCTGGAGGAAGGAGATAAATCCCATATGTCAAGGTGACGTGGCGTACACAGAAGAAAGTACATTATTGAACTGGAAAAAGTTCAGAGAAGGTCAACAAAACTAATAAAGGGTTTGGAGGATATGCGTTAGAAAGACAGACACGCCAAACTGGGTTTATTTACAAGAGCTGTCTAAGGGGTTGTTACAGCTTACCTTGGTTTCAGCATCATCTACAGGCACGAGGCTTCAAGCATGCAGCAGGCCTCTGTTTTATGTGTTTGCTTCCTACCTACTTCCTCTCTCTGAGCTGCTCCTCCTACCTACTTTCTGTGGAGGGGTTTAAAGGGCTGTCTGAGTCCTGACTCAGTTGCCCTTGCATTGTTGTTCATAGCAGTTCTATTACCTTGGGCTCTGTCTATGACCTGGCTAGTCTTTCATCCAACCTGGTGCTGACCTGTGGCTCTGTCTGACTATTCTTTTGCTTATCCCTATTGTGGACACCCAACCTGGTGCAGACCTGTGGCTCTGGCTGACTACCTGAACTGTGTTATTACCTGGCTTGTCTGAGTACCCCCCCTGGTGCTGACTTGTGGCTCTGTCTGACTACTCTTACGTTTGTTCCTTGTACCTAGCAGACACCCAACCGAGTGTGGACCTGGGGCTCTGGTAGACCAACTCTGATACTGACTGCAGGCGAGTCAGCTATCTATTTCCCATTCTGACTGCAGGCGTGAGTCAGTGTTTGCTCCATTTTGACTGCAGGCTTGAGTCAGAGTTCGCTCCCTACTGACTGCAGGCTTGAGTCGGTACGCCCGCTACATCAGATGAAGATCCTGTGTTCCTGTTCCTGGCTCCAGCAGAGACTACCAGTGGTTAGGCCTAGTCTCCAGCAGATTGGTCAGGCTTGGCAGCATACTATTCCTGATAGCAGAGCTCACTGACCTGTAACCATCTGCTTGTTCCTGCTGTATATATTGTGTATATTTTGCTCACCTTTCGGTTGTCAATAAATTGAATTTAACTATACCGTACCGACTTCTCTGGGAACCGTGACAGGGGTGATACGATTACCATTTACAAATATATTCAAGGTCAATACAAAGAACTCTTCAATTAAATTATTTTTGCAAAGAGATGAGCTAAGAAAGAGGCCATCCATTAAAGCGGAACTACCACCTCTTAAAGGGATAGTAATGTTTCATAATAAAAGCAGCTCTAATTAATCATCATAGTATTTGGACTTTGGAGAGTGTTATTTCAATTTTGTCAGAGTTGTAGTTCAAGAGTAGTTCAATGACAAAATATCCCCCTCCCGCCCCTTTTACTGATGTAACACTGTTCAGCCAGAGCAGAAGGGAGGTGCCCAGGTAGACTGCAGAGAGGAACAATCTTCAATTAAGATAAGGGAAAAACTTGTAAAGGGGGGCAGGGCTTTCATTGTTCTCATAGGAAGAAGATTGCTCCCTTCTGTTATCTGTCTGGTCTATGGACTGGATTCCACATCTGAGAAGAGATGGCTTACACTAGGTAAAAGAGGCGGGAGGGGAAACTTTGCTTGTGAATATCTCACAAACCATAAAGGTTTGAGAGATAAGACTTATATCGTTCTTCATGTTTTTTTAATGCCTACAAAATAAAATAAAGATAAAATGAAGCATTACTATCCCTTTAAACATTTTAACTTCAATAACTCCCCATCTGGCAACTAGCTTATTCAAAAGAAATATGTATTCTGACCGGGCTGACAGCAGCGCGGACATCATGCCATAGTGAAGTCTGCGCGTCTGCGCTGTCAGTCCCTTTTGAAGCCGGCTGGCTCCTAGCAATGCCTCCTAGACCCGACTGGGACTGACAGCGCAGGTGTCACTATGGCAAGATGTCCGCGCTCCATGCTGCTGTTAGCCCAGTAAGAATGCATATTTCTTTTGAAGAAGGTAATAATTCTGGAAACTGGCGCTAATTGAAATTAAATTGTTTAAGAGGTGGTAGTTCCGCTTAAAGACTAGAGGAAAGGTGAGTTTGACTAAAACAAAAGGCAGTGATTTTTTACAGTAAGGGCAGTAAAGCTATGGAATTCTTTACCTTGGGATGTTGTACTTGCAGATACTCTAACTGCTTTCAAAAAAGCAATGGATGCCTATCTAGCACAGAACAATACTGAGAATTATGACAGATGGCTTCAATGCAAGTATGTTGTTTATCCAGGGAACTGACTGACATTTGGAGTCAGGAAGGAATTTTTTTTACCCATTTGGGGTTTAATTGGAAATGGCTTCAATGGATTTTGTTTGTTTGTTTTTTCCTTCCTCCGGATAAACAGGGGTGGTGTGGCATGAGCTGGACTTGATGAATGCATGTCTTTTTTCAGCCTCATCAACTATGTTACTACTTAAAACAAAGATCAGTGTCCTAGAATGGCAAAGCAAGAGCCCAGACTTCAGAACCTGTAGACTGGCCTAAAGAGAGCTGTGCACAGAAGATCCCAACTGACCTTGAGCTCTTCTGCAAAGAAGCATTGGATAAAATTTCAAAATACAGGTTTGATAGGTTGAAAGAGACCAGCCCAAACAGACTTGTAATCAAAGCAAAAAGAGCTTCTACAAATTAGTTAAATCATGTACTCGCGTATTTGACAAAGGCATTGACTTTATTTGTAATTATATTTCCAAGACATGATCCATTTGTTTTTCACTTAACTATTGTTAGTTTCAGGATCTTGTTAAGGGGGAACAAAGTCTGACACAATTGGTTTTGATTTCCATCTGTACTTCAACAGAAACTTCAGTTTCAGTCAGAGGAGTAGTGGAGGCCCCCAAAAGAGGGGGTTGTTATGGTACATTGGGGCCCCACCTCGGGGCTCCTCCATTGGTCACGGTCTTAACATTGGGCCTGCGGCCACTAATTAGATAATTTTAGATGATCCGATGCACTAAGAAGACAGTGCCAATATGGGCAATGTAGACAGTCTCCATATTGTCTGGCAGAAGCCGCAACCGCGATTGGCTATAACAATAACAGCCAATCACAGCATGTGGTGCTGACAGCTGGGCAGGTATAAGCTCTCTAATGCATGGAGAGCATGCCTGGCGCTGGTAGATTCAGAGTAACTGTGCAGAATGCAGGTATGGAGTGAAGGAAGAAAACAAGGAGCCACATAATCCTATATTAAAATTCGCTAAGTATGTTTGTCAGAAACCATCATGTGCAGTAGAGACGGCTGCTCGCACTGCAGTCATGTGCAGTACTGACTGCCAGCACCGCGGCTAATACGGAACGGGGCGCTCCGAATTCAGACCGGAGTCCTCTCTGCGCACCGGCCCCGGGCTGAATTCGGAGCTCCCCGCCCCGTATCAGCTGTGGCGCGTTCGGGCAGTCAGTACTACACATGACTGCAGCACCGCCAGTGTTGGCCCATGTATACGGGATTTAAAACTAGTACTGCCATAAATGGACCATGAAAAGAGAAGGTAGACTAAAACAATATATTCTATACATATTGCCCCTGAGCACACAACGTACTTTATTATGCTGATGACAGTCAAAGCAATGCGCAACGTAACCCTCTGACACTGAAAGGGTTAAAACACATGCTTGCTTAGGTATGTACAGGACTCCAGGACACAATCCATACAGATTCCTGTTACGTCAGGTAGCTTGTTGGACCCATCCTACAGCTCTTCACAAAAATGATAACTGGTGAGAAGCGGAATTTAAAAATTATAGAATTTGATAAAATATAAACAAGAGTCTTATGCTTGAATCAGACCTCATCTACAGTCTACCTGACCAGGTACTGAGACTGGCTGAGTATGTTGCAATGGGGGGAGGTCCCACTTTGGCAATTTCAAATGTATGTGCTTCTATGTGTTTCATGATCTGTTCAACCATCTCATCATGAGAAAAAGGTTCTATTGACTGAACAGTGTGTGGACTGTGTCTTGTAGTTGTGTGTATAATCGCAAGGACCCAGTTTAAATTATCCCAGTTGCTTGACAGTCATTTGAGTCATATGCTTACTCTGATTTTAGGGACATTTGAGTAATGTGTACCTTAACCCCCTAAAGACCAAAGGGGTATGCGACACATCGCTTTGCAAATGTATTGCGCACCTCTCTTCTCTTTAATATGTTAATATTCCACCATCTCTCCCTTTGTAACTCCAACAAATTGCAACCCTTTTCTTCCAAATCTGAGGACATTGTTCCACTTTAAATATGAGCCTTATTTGTGTATTACAAGGAGCTGCTGGCTTGTACCTAGGAAAATTCTGTAATTCAGCGAGGCTGATGCAGTTGTTTTACTCCAGTTTCACTTAGTACATCATGAGGGGGGATATATAATATTCCCAACTTCCCATTAATTTAAATGGAACTTTTAACTCCTTTAATATTAGGGAGATATATATCACAATGGTTTAGAGACCTCTATAACATTCAAGGGGTTAAAATTCCCATTTAAATAAACAGGAATTTTTTTTGCCTCCTGTGATGCAGTTGGTTTGCTCTAGAATTGCTCTAGTTATACTTAGTATATTCTCATCAGTTTCTATTGGGTATAGTAGGAATACCTGACCTAATGGTCGAAGGGATATCCCTAGTCCCTTAACAACTGATGACGTGCTAGGACCGTCACTGGTTGTCTGTACCTTAAGGACAGGTGACAATCCAGACATCACAAATTTCGTGATCACCGGGTATGTAGATAATAAAAAAAAAAAGTGAGTTGGTCATCCAGCACACTACACACCTCGATTGCGACATTATTAAGGGATTAAACATAGCTTTCAAAATAATTAAATGTAGACTTATACATAACTCTTTAATGGCACAGTTATTCACATAAACACACACAAATACACTAGCAATACTGTTTGCCCTTTAAGCTCCAAAAAGTTGTGCAACGCTTTGCAAAGCACTGTGATACACAACTCTCCATCAGCGAGTGTGAGTATGAGTGTGTGTTAGCATGTGTGTGATCATGCATGAGAGTGTGAGAGAGTGTTTGAGCAAGAGCGTGTGACAACGCGTGCGCTGCATCTGTATAATTACTGTGTGTAAGAAAAGCACTTACCTAGTTAAGAGTCCATCATACAGAAGTCAGGTGTATCTATATAATTACTGTGTGTAACAGAAGCACTTTCCTAGGTAGGAGTTAATCATACAGTAGCCAGCTATATTTCTATAATTACTGTGCATAACAGCATTTACCTAGGTAGGATTCAATCATACAGCAATCACGTATATATCTATCTAAATACTATAAAGTGCTAGCCTGCGAAGCTCACTGTGTGCGTAACCGCACACGAGCAGTAGAGACTGCCGGAACAATGCAGTCATGCGCAGAAGAGACTAGCCAAATGTGCTGTTCTGGAGCGGGTCGCTCCAAACGGCTCACCGCCTGTCTCTGCTACCGGCTCCAGGATGGCACTTTAGCTCATGTACACGGGCTTTCATACTAGTATATATATATATATATATATATATATATATATATATATATATATATATATAAAAATCACTGTGAAGGCCTTTACTAGATAGGTGTAATTCATTACTTAATCAGGAATATTTATAAAATTACTGTTTCATGTATGGACTTACCAGTATAATGTTGTTGTCCTCCTAACAGCTGTTGAATATATCTATAATTTTTATTAGCATTTCTATATTGCTATTAGACTGAACACCCTTATGAGGAATTATGGAATTTTGAAAGCCTTTTTTTTTTTTTTTTTGTTTAGGAGAAGTAGTCTAGAAACAAACCCCGGATATAATTATGCAGATAAACTTGACACCTATCTTGGTAACAATCTGGAAAACAAGTTAAAGAGCTGCTATATACTGCTACTATATTCTGTCTTTTTAAATTTATGATGTTGACTTTATTAAAGTTATCATAAATTTAAATATTAATATCACCTGGATTAGGGTTTATATATATGCAGTATGTTGGTTTTTATATTAATAAAGATTTTTTTTTTTTTTAATGATAGCCCAACCCTGGTCAGTATAATTATTTTGTCTTAAAGTAAACCCTGGCAATTAAAATGATAAACTTCAACCTAGTATTCAATGTAGTCTTTTGTTGCTATTTACCACCTCAAATACCAAATGGGTGTACAATGTGCATTGCTTTGCAGGGCATTGTGTACCCCTTCGACCCTCAAAAGATTAATCAAGAATGAGGCCGCGCATTGGTCTTCAATTGGGCACCTTGTGAGAAAAGAGCACATTGAATATACTAGGTTAAAGGAGCAGTAAACTTTTTTTATGAAAAAATATATATCCTATGGATTTTCCTATTGAGTAAAATAAGGGTACTCCCACTGCCAAGAGATTTATATTTCCAGAATTCTTACAGTTTAAACACGTTTTTTACATTAGCAGTGCCCTCTAGTGGTCAAATTCTAATTACATTTCCTGTTAGATTCTAATGGAGAGGAAAGTCAGAAAAGTCAGAGACATACAGTTCTCCATAGAATGTGATAGAAACTGCCTGTCACTTCCTGTCAGTTACAACTATCAGGAAGTAAACACAGTAAATTCACTTCCTGGTTATTTGAACTGCTATAAATTTTGAATAAAACATCTGACAGCAGTGGGGATGTCCTTGTTTTATTCAGCAGGAAAAGCTCTATAACATATGTGTTTTTATAAAAATAAGTTTACTGCTCCTTTAAGGCTTAATCCTTTGAGCGCTACAGATGTATCCAACACATTGCAATGCAATATGCTGGATACCTTTCTGACACTCAATGCTGGCCAGGGAAAAGCAATCATATCATGACTGTCAAATCCTAGCCAGCTTTAACACAAGTACTAAGTAGTCACTGGAGCACTGAGATATTAAAGCCTTTGAGTGCCAGAGGACTGAACAGTGCATTTCTTTTCAGTGCATTGCGTACCCTGGAAAATTCCAGATTCCATGTTAGGGGTGCCTAGAGTGGAAAAAAGATTGAGACACACTGGTCTAGCATGAAGTCCATGATATTCTAGTGTATATGATGACCCAAGCCATGTTCATTTTTAGATATTGTTGCCCCTTTAACATATTTAATGCTGTGAATCTCTTCAAGTGGCAAGATACACTAATTTAAAAGTAATTAATAGACAATGGGGAAATGCACTAAAGGGTGATAAAGAGGAGATCACTCCCAATCACTTCTCCAGTTCTTAGGCTCAATAGGATAACCGATCAACTAAGATTTCTCAAGTGGAAGAGATCTTCATAAATTGGTTCCATAGAATAACACAGGAATTTGAGAAGTGATATATCACTGGAGAAGTCCTCTTCAGATTATCACATCTTTATCACACTTTAGTGCATCTCCCCCAATGTGTTTTCCCTAGTTTAAAAATCTGAGTTGCCATTGCCGTAAAAAGAAAATTGGAGTATTGAAGTGGGAGGTCACACTAGCAAATTTGATAGTGCTTCAGAGTCTGACACATAAAACCTATATAATATGTATGTAACATAGTGTGTGTAGTTGTTTAATGTTTTTATTATCCATCCTCGCTCTCTACTTTACTACGTCCATGGATGTTCGGAGGGGGGGGGCAATTCCCCCTCTACAAACAAAGGGACTGGATGGGCTGGCCTGGGGGTCATAATATGGGTTTGCCCTCCCACCCTGGAAAAATTTCTACTGACACCCCTGACTACGTCAGCTCCTTCTTTGTAGGGACTTGACAGTTGATTCATCAGTGCCAATGCAAAACTAATGGGACATCATTTGGGTGAGGCATAAATTGGGCAGAGCATAGGGGCCCCTTCTCAGAGTTTGCAAGGCGGCCCTGCATTTTTTGTTACGTTTCTGGCTTCATTTTGAGTAAACTACAATTAATGATTTATTGCAATTATTAAAATGGTATATCCTCCAGCCACCCCATAAGAATCATGATGGAGGCCACCCCTTCACCTATGTGCAATAGTGCATCCTTTCACCTGTGTACTGGTCAAATAAATACATAGCTCCTACCTCTCGGGTACCGGCAACTAACAGTGAGCATCGAACCTACTTCTTAGTGTGCCCAGCACCTCTGACAACAGAGCATCAGATCGCAACGTAATCACATAGTTTTATGTAATCACATAGTCAGAAGACTACAGATAGCGATACCGTACAATGCTAGCGACTGAAATAATATCTATCACATTTCATAAACAAAGGTAGCTTTTAGTGAAAAGGCTATAATTTGAATGTGCGAAAACATTAATTTTACACAAACACTTTCCACCTTACTTCGCAGTTGTTTCACATGCCTAAAGAACGACTGTGACTTGGAATGCCTGTTAAAACTTGTAAAGTGAACTCAACTTGCGAGCGAATTACAATCTACGCTGTCATTACTACAAACTATCACAAATGTTTTGGCCAAGAGGAAATTTTGATTTTATATGACTCTGACGAATCACCTCCAGTGTTAGATCAGTAAATGAGTATGGAACGTAGCACTGCTTTAGTATTACAACTGTTAAAAAGCATTGCACAAACGGCGCATTTGCCTATATTCCTACTGATTATAAAACAAAAGGGTTTTTATAGTTTTGTACAAAAAGGCAGCGCTAACATTAACCCTTTGAATGTCAGTGGCGATCACCACAATGCAAAGCAATGCGTTGCTTACCCCTCTGTGGCACTCAAAGGGTTACAAATTCAAAGTGTGATTCTTATTGAATTAGAATGTCCACACCCTTATTAATACAACACTACAAATGATGCAACACGTATTCACACAAAGTCTGCAACATTAAAACATGCTGAAGTTGTAGCCCACCTTTATCCTTAGAAATGTAAAGGGATTCTGTTGTACTGATGAGCGAAAGACAAACTGCGACGCAAATGATGCCTATAACTGGCTCCATTGCAGATGAGCTTCAGATTCGCTAGCTGGCAGCGAAATCCAGTGTTGAAATTCTCTGAGCTCAAGGCTATGTGCGTGTCACTCACAGTGAATAAAACCATGAAAAGCAGAGCAACTCCAGCTGCACAACAGTTCATCTGAAGATGAATGTAATCTAACATTCAATTGGCTTTTGTGGAAAGTGGACGATTGGTTGTTTAAAAACATCTCTGGATAGGCTATTGTAATTTTCTCTTCCATGTGTATGTGGCAGTGCGTGATTTCTACAGTGAAGTTCGTTTAAGGTTGCGGACTTCAGTTTATTTGTGTTTAACAATATTTTCATACATGGACTTTGCCCATGAATGTATGATATGAGTGACGAAAATGATAAATATGGGGAGTGTAGATACACACATACAAAAACATATGTACGTCAAATTAAGTCTCAAAACACAAGTGGGCCATATGTAAAGACAAAAGTGCTCTAACTTAAAAGACAACGACCCATGATTTATACTTATATTGGTTGAAATATATCAAATGGATTGTGCAGATTGTTTAGCATTTTCCAATGTGTTAAAATCCAAATTGAAGCTAAGAAAATATTTTCCACCAAGAGCACATCACTTATTTTTGCTCTGCTGTACTCTTCTCCAGGGCATGGATCAGGACACCTGTATGTGTTGTGCATGTCCAGGCATTAGGTACCAGCTTTATTGAGTAACTAGTATTGAAGGCCCGTGTACACAGGCCAAAGTGCCACACAGCAGCCACTGCTGCTATCCTGGAGCCGGGAGCGGAGACATGCGGCGGGCCGTTCGGAGTGCCCCGCTCCGGATCAGCCGTGCCTTGGACTGGAGGCCGGCGTGTTCTGGCAATCTCTACTGCGCATGACTACTACACATGACTGCATGTTTCAGGCAGTCTCTACTGCGCATGTGTGTGTTACGCACTCTGGGAGCTTCGCATTCTGGAAAATTATGTTATAGGATGACATCACATAAAAGGTTCTTGCCAAGCATACGCTTAACCATTAACTTAAAGGGGATGTACCACCTCATAAAATATTTTTACCATAGATTTTGTTAATAAAGCAGTATTATAAAAGCTGTTTTTTCTGAATGTAAGTATTAAAGATATTGTATGTTGCAACATCAGTATAATGCTAACTGGAGCTTGATACAATGATAGAAGCCATTCACACCACACCGAAGGTAAGCGTGAATGCGCTCCCTGGGGCAGCTAGGAAAGAGGTGGGAGGAGAAGAAGAGCTGTACTGAAGATTCTGAGTGCCCATTATGCAGAAGTGCACAGCAGAGAAGATGCAATATTTTTAAAAGTACTTACATTTAGAAACCCCCCGCCCCAGCTTTCCAAATACTACTTTATTAACAAAACCAATGGTAAAAATGTTTTTGAGGTGATAAACATTGTGTCCAAAGATGGATCAACTTATACCATTCAACTCTCTACCCCACTGGCTGGTGACGAGTAGCCCAATGGGTATGGCAACAATTTGCCCATGGCTAACACCAGGGTGAAACCTCACTTTTGAGGCCATTGGCCTCCCCACTGGTTTTAAACAGTTTAAAACCTTCCTAAATATCACCAATTTCTATGCCTGGCAAGGACACAACTGCCAGCTGTGTCAATACATTAAAACAAACCACAAGGGGGGAGGGAGGGAAATGACCCCAGAGTGCATCTGTTTTAAATGTGCCGGTCACATGACAGGCAATCACGGTGCCCGTGATTGCCTCTATGAGATATTGCTATTCAGCGACATTGCTACTGCCTAACTGTCGCTCTACACTGAGTCGCTGTTCTTATAGATCACTATGCTGGTGATGTCATCTCTCTGCCCACCTGCTAGGCCTTTTAAACCTCAGCATGTCTCATTACCTTTGCCCTTTCGTGGTGTACCTGAGCCTAGTGCTGTGTTGGTCCATTGCTGTTCCTGTGCACTACTCCTGCTACGTCTGACTACCCGTTCCGGTGCTGACTCCTGGCTACGTCTGACTACCCGATCCGGCTCCGACCACTGGCGACGTCTGACTACCCGATCCGGCTCTGACCCAGGGCTGCCTCTGATGCTCTCTCTGTAGCGCTCCGAATGTGATTACTTGTCTCTGTTAGGAATCCTTGCTGCCTGTGCCTTCCTCCCAGCACTCGCTTCCGATAGCAGCGCTTGTTGGCCAGTCCGTGTACTGACCTCCCGTGGTCATTCCGGTTTATGTGTTGCCTCACCTAGCCTCAGTGCCGGTTACCTTGTTAACTGTATACCTAGCATTTGGGTATTGTTGCGCTTCCTATTTCCTGCTGACTGTGTGTGTGTGTGGAAGTGCTCTGCACTGTCCTCCCACCTTGCCTGTGTGAGTCCCAGGGCCTTTCCGTTATTGCTCGCTTGCCTAGTGAAGGGTGAGGAAAGTGTGTCCACTGTTCCTCCCTGGTCTCATGAAGGTGTGTCACTCATACTGTGTGTGTGGAAGTGCTATTCAGTAAATAGAGCCAAGAAATTTGTTATTCCTGGAGTGAGCCATAAGAAGTTCTTCAAATAGAGAAAGGGTTCTGCTGAGCTTGACGCCTAACTTTCGGGAAGATAACAAACCTTTAATCCTGATATAGTTCCAGATCTCACGTATATGGAGAGACACGGTCCATGACTAGTGGAGCACAAGGGGAGGGGAAATGGATGAGGCGATTGGCCTCAGAGGATGTTGACCAACATGAAAGTATATTCCTCACAATTGGGTTAAAGGAACGCGAAGGAGCTCTCGCCTCTTTAGGAAGAAGAGATTCTTCCAACGGGTCGAGTGGTGAAGCATATATACGTTCGATGGAGACCCACCACTTGTGAGGTCCATTAGTCCATACCGGATTGGAACATTAAAGCGGTGGCAAGGTAATATCTTCTGAGATCAGGCAGTCCAAGACCCCCTTGTAAGAGAAAATTGTACCTGTAACAACTCAATAACAGCGCAAAATAACAAAAGAGAGGAGAAGAACACCTCATCTAAGTGTAGTAATTTATTAAAAAGACAATAGATAAAAGTAAGAGGTATTTCACTCACATTTGCCCATCTTGGGCTTTGTGCACTTCAAAGGATCTTTCTCCCGTTAGCTGGTGTTCTGTGTATTCCTAAGCTCCTGTCCGTGTCTCCTGGTCCTTGGTTCTTCATATTTTTTTAATGCATGTTTCTGTTATGTACTGGTTCTGTGTTGAGAATTTTTGTTTGTTACATCATATTGTTTCTGCTTTCTGTGGATAATCGTGTGATATTTGCTGCTTTCCGTACAGAATTCAGGGCTAAATTTTCACTGCGCTGTTATTGAGTTGTTACAGGTACAATTTTCTATTACAAGTGGACAAGGCCACTTTTTCAACTCTCACCTGCTGCATATACTAAGAGAGAAGTGTTCATCCTTTACTCCACATTTCCATCACCATCTTTCATCCTCATCATCATCATTTATCTCCATTTCATCATCATTTTCATATTTTTATGAGAAGAAGACTTTTTATTCATCTATCTGTATTCTTATATTGATTTGTATTAACTGTATTTTTTCCAGTTTATTTATTGCTGTATCCCTATTTTCAGATTCACATTCAGGGTTCTTGATGTTGTTTATTGATTTACACTACACTGCTATAGTCTGCCATATTTTACTGAATTGCAGGAGCGCTTTTGCAATTTTACAATCTTTTTTCCTCTCAGTCCAAGACCCCCATTTGTAAAATTCCTGTGAAGTGTGCGAAGTCCGATTCTAGGGCGTCTGGGACCCCACAGAAAAGAAGAAAGAAGTTTGGAGACTTCCGACCAGTACCACACCGGAATCCGGATCGGGAGAGTCTGAAAAAGATACAAGAACCTCGGAAGAATGCACATTTTGACTACATTTATCTTCCCTATCCAGGAAATATAGAGAGACTTCCAGTTAGTGAAATCTTTTCGAATAGACCGGAGAAGTTGTGGATAATTACCAGAAAAAATTTGAGATAGGGAGGGAGTTAACACTACACCCAAATATTCCAAAGATCTTGTGGACCAGTGAAGGGGAAATTTAGCCCTCAAAGTCGCCATGTGGGACTCAGAAAGATTTAGGGCTCGAGCACTGGATTTTGATACGTTCATTTTAAAGTTGGAAACAATAGAAAATCTTTGAAGATCAGCCAGGAAAGCAGGTATTGCTGTGTCTGGAACTGTGGTCATCTGCAAACAATGATAATTTGATTGGAGAAGAAAGAGAAGGCAGCATGATTCCCTCAATTTGGGGGTTGTTACTTATGTGTTGGGCTAGAGCCTCCATAGTTAATACAAATAGTAGAGGGGACAGGGGACACCCCTGACGAGTGCCATTTGTGATAGAGAAAGATTCAGAAAGAAGACCATTAACCTTAACCTTGGCCGTGGGGTTAATATATAAGGCTCGTACATAAGCTAAGAATTGTGGGCCAAATCCAAAATAATGTAAAGTTCTACACATGAAGTGCCAATCAACCCTATCGAAGGCCTTTTCAGCATCAACTGTCAGTAACACAGCGGGTAATTTATTAGTTTCAAGGTGGTGGATAATATGTAACAGCTTGTGAGTATTGTCGCGAGCCTCCCGTTTTGGGGTTAAACCAGTTTGGTCTAAGTGGATTAGATCTGGTAAAAATGCTTTCAGCCGGTTGGCCAGGATTTTTGCATAGATTTTTAGATCCAGGTTCAACAGATTGGGCGGTAGTTCTGACAGAGTTGCAAATCTTTACCTGCTTTAGGTAAGTCAGTGATATGAGCTTCTGTCATAGTCGGGTGCGAAGAAATCGAGTTAGGCAGAGACCCGAGAGCTCTGGTGAGCATTGGTGTTAGGATGTCATCAAAGGTTTTATAATAGGCTTGTGAAAAGCCATCTGGCCCTGGACTTTTACCTACTGGCAGTGATTGTATTGTCTCCAATACTTCCTGTTCTGTAATAGGGGATTCCAAGGAATCTAAGTCTTCCCTACTGAGGGTTTTGAGAGAAGCCTGCTGAAGGTATTGTTCCACTAACTGAGGGTGATCTAAGGGATGCGGAGAATTTGCAGCAATATTGTACAACGTGGAGTAGAAAGATCTAAAAGAGGCTGCAATATCTGAAGAAGAGTGAACCAGAGACCCTCCAGGGGATTTGACATATGGTACATAATGAGATTGGAGACGTGCTCTCAGCTGCCTTGCCAGCAAGTGCCCTGGTTTGTTGCCATGTTCAAAGTTCCTCTGCCGAACCTTAAAGAAGGTACGTTCAACCTTCTCTTGCAAAAAAAGATTACGTTTCGATCGTAAAGATGTCAGCAGATGTAGGGAGGCCACAACTTGGGAGGCTTTATGTGCCGTCTCCAGAGATTGAATTTCCCGGAGTAAGGAATCAATTTCCTGCATCGCAAGTTTCTTTCTACAGGAAGCAAGTTTTATAATTTCCCCACGCATGACACATTTGTGGGCCTCCCAGACAGTCAGAGGAGAAACATCCACCGTGCAATTTTCAACTATATACCAATTTAGTGACCTAGAAAGTTGAGCTACAGATTCGGGGTTTTGAAGTAAGAATTCATCTAGTCTGCAAAGAGAGAAAGGTTTGGAAGGTAAGCTTTTGCGAAGGGCTAATATAACAGGGGCATGATCTGACCAAGTTATATTACCAATTGTTGCTTCCAGCAATGAAGGAATATGGGCATGGTTGACGACTAAGTAATCAATCCTAGAATATTGATCATGTGAATGAGAATAAAATGAGTAATCTTGTGCCGTCGGATGTAGGAGACGCCATGTATCAACCAATTGAAATGAATGAAGCGCTTTAACTAAGCGGCGAATTGTAGATTGGGCATACGAAAAAGATTCAGAGGAGCAATCCAGCGATGGAACCAATGGAAGGTTGAGATCCCCTCCAAGAATCAAGACCCCCTCCTGAAATGCAGACAGTGATTCTAGAGCAGGAAGTATAAACTTGGTTTGTTGTGTGTTAGGAGCATATATGGAGGCGAAGGTGTATAAACATCCATCTATGGTACCCTTAATGAAGAGGAATCTGCCTTCCTTATCAGATAAAGTGGATACATGTTGAAAAGCAATATGTTTATGGAACAAAATCGCTATACCATTTTTCTTAAGAGAATTGGAGCTGAAATACGATATTGGGTAAAATCTTCTGTGCAATTGGGGGGCAGCTGACTTTTTAAAATGAGTCACCTGCAACAGAACTATATCCCCCTTCAGCCGTTGCATTTCTCTCAATACCATTGAGCGCTTGTTAGGTGAGTTCAGACCTCTGACATTCTACGAAATAATTTGCAGTGATCTATCCTTTGACTGAGCCATAAGGAAAAGAATACTGAGGGAATAGAAGTCGCCACCACCCGTGGATCAGCAGGAGGGTATCCAAGGCCTCCCCAAGGGAATCCCACGTATGCAAAGGCCCAGACCCGTGTCCAGAGCTAGAAAAAGAGAAAAAAAGGTCCCCACAACAGCCAAAACGGGTATTTAGGAGAAGAGGGACAGAAAAGAGAGAAAAGAAATAGAGGAAAGCAGAGACGTGTATTCTAATTTTTTAATCTGTGGGAGAGTGACCTTAACGGGTCGGTTTTTCATACCCCTTTGTGTTTACAACCGGGAACCTAGTAGAGATATCTGTTGGTGGTTTGCACTCTTTCTGGTTTTGTCAACAAGTAATAAATAGCCATGATAGGAGAATATAGATCAGCAGTGGTCATTCTTTGATAGCCAGAGGTCTAAGTCCAGAGATCATCAGTGGTCAGTTTGGATAACCAGGAGTCCAGATATCAGTGGCGGTTGGTTTGGATAGCCAGAAGTCAGGTGTATAGAGATCAACAGTGGTTAGTCTTGATAGCAAGAAGTCAGGAGTCCAGAGATTAGCAGTGGTCAGTTTGGATAACGAGAGGTCAGGAGTATAGAGATCAACAGTGATCAGTTCAGACAGTCAGAGGTCAAGAGTATAGAGATCAACAGTGGTCAATTTGGATAGCCAGAGGTCAGGAGCATAGATATCAGCAGTGGTCAGTATACTGTGCCTAAGGTCAGAAGTCCAGCAGAATGCAAGGTCCAGAATCATTTAGAAACAAGAATCCAGGAGTAATGGAATCAGAAGGATGCAGGGTGCAAGTTGAGCCAGAATCAGGAGTCCAGGAATCAAGGAGGTTCAGCGCTGTACCAGAGAACAGGAGTAAAGGCAGAAAGGACTTCATACCCTGATGTAAGTGCATTAAGGGCTTATGGAAGCACTCAGCTGCGTGACATCACTATGCCGCTCACATGTCCAGCAGACCGTCCCCCTTAGAGAGGAATAAGAGGACTGGAGTAGAGTGCACTCCCACCCCTCCTGACACTGAGGCTAGACTGTCGCACCACTCTAACGTCATCTGGCAGTGTGTGCTAAAGGCCGCATGTACAGGGACAGAGACATCGATCTCTCCTCCAGTCCAACAAAGGAGAAGGCTGACACGGAGCTAAGCCTCGGTGAGTATGGGCCCTACAGATTGCCTGAGACAGAGCCAATTACCCTCGTCGTGAAGGATACGGAAACCCCTCCACTAAAAAGACATGCCGCGTGACAGTAATAACCACAGATGCATTCTTTCCAATCTAACCAGAGTCCTCCCCCTTTACAGCGGCATCATCCCCACATTCGACAGACTGTCTATCACGGTGCCCGTGATTGCTGCCTTTCCCTGTCAGTTACATGAAGGGGCTTTCCATTGGCTGCCTGCCTACAGCCCGCCCTGTTTTGCCTATTTAGACTGAGCTTGGGCACCCTGTGGTTGCCCTTTCGTGTTGTCTCTATGTCGCTGCATTGTGTTCCTGAGCTTCCTGGGCCGTGATACCACTTTGCTCTCCTGTGATCGCCTGAGTTCCTGCCTGACAGCTTCCTCGGTTCCAGCTTCCGTTCCTGATCCGGTTGGGGTTGCTGTTCCTGCTGCTGTTCCTGATCCGGTTGCCTGCCATGGTGATTCAGTTCCTGTCCTGACCGGCTGAGTTCCTGCTCCTGGATTGCCTGCAGAGCGTCACTCTCTCTCCTCCTGTTGCTTGGGCGACATTTTCACTCTCTTGAGGGTGCACTCCAGTATGCGGGTACTGGTTCGCTCCACGTTAACCGGCTGCTTGTACAGTCCCTAACAGCACCGGTCGAGATTGTGTCTCTCCAGTACGCAGGTACTGGTTCGCTCCATGTAACCGGCTGCTTGTTCAGTCCTAGACAGCACTGGTCGAGATTGTGTCTCTCCAGTACGCGGGTACTGGTTCGCTCCATGTACGACCAGCTTCTGGTTGCACCGGTAGAGGTTATGTCACTCCAGTACACGGGTACTGGTTCGCTACACGTAAACCGGCTGCTTGTTCAATCCTAGACAGCACCGGTAGAGTTTTTGTCACTCCAGTACGTGGGTACTGGCTCGCTCCATATTGAACCGGCTGCTTGTTCAGTCCTAGACAGCACTGGTGGTGTTTGTGTCTCTCCAGTACGCGGGTACTGGTTCGCTCCATTCACACCAGTGGCTTGTTGGCCCAGTTAGCACCGGTAGAGATTGTGTTCCTCCAGTACGCGGGTACTGGTTCGCTCCAAGTACACTGGTTGCTTGTTGCACCGGTAGAGGTTATATCACTCCAGTACGCGGGTACTGGTTCACTCCATGTAAACCGACTGCTTGTTGCACCGGTAGAGGTTGTCAGTCCCGTACGCTGGTACTAGTTCGCTCCATTATTGCATTGGGTGCTTATTACAGCTTGACAGCCCAGCAGGCCTCTGTAGTCCATCATATGCGATTGGTTGTTACATCTTAGGCCAGTCGCTGAGGTCATCATTGCCTATGTTCCAGTTTTGCAGTATAAGGCTGCCTTGCCCGGTATATTGGTAAGGCCGGTAGAACCTATTCTATCCTGTGCAGTCTAAGGTTGCCTTACCCGGTATTGGCAAGGCCGGTAGAGCCTCTTTACTCATTGTACCAGTCTCAAGGCTGCCTTGCCCGGTATATTGGCAGGGCCGGTAGAGCCTCACTACTCGTTGTACCAGTCTCAAGGCTGTCCTGCCCGGTATATTGGCAGAACCGATAGAGCCTTTTCTCCTCGTGATACTAGCCTCCCAGGCTGCCTTGCCTGGTATATTGGTAAGGCCAGTAGAACCAATTCCATCCTGTACCAACCTATGGTTGCCTTACCCGGTACTGGCAAGGCCGGTAGAGCCTGTCCTACATTCTGTTATCACTACGCTCTGTTATTGTGTATTGTGTTTAAATGTCGAATGTGAATGCTACCCGCAAGGGTTCCCTTTAAACTTTTCAATAAAGTTGTGTTTTATCTTAACTCTGTGTCTGAGAGTCCTAACAAACCGTGACAGTACGAAAGGGCCATGACCTCAGATAATAAGAGTGATGGTAATACACGGAACATCCATTGGAGGATAGATGTATATGAGCAATGCCTGGATCAGCTAGCGGTGGCAATCCAGGCCATTCTTGAACGTACAGTACTCACGGACAAGTCCGTCCCGAGTCTGGTGGTCTCCCCAGGTTCGACACCGGAGAACGATACCACGCCCTCAGAGGCTGCAGTCAAGGGGTTAACTGCTTCTGCCCCTTTACCTCTCAGATATGATGGTGATCCCAGCCTGTGCAGAGGGTTTATTAACCAACTTGAAATATTTATTGAACTAACTTCTCATGCCTTTCCTAGTGACCGCAGTAAAGTTGGGTTTATGATATCCCTGCTGATTGGCAGAGCCCTGGCATGGGCCAACCCCTTATGGGAAAGTGCGAAACCTTGCACAAAGAATTTCAGGGAATTTGTACAGTCATTTCGGAGAGTATTTGAGCTTCCTGGTAGAACCGCCTTTGCTGCTAAACGCCTTATGGAGATACAGCAGGGCAGGCGTACCATGGGCGATTATGCCATTGAATTCCGCACCTTGGCAGCAGAGGTAGGCTGGAACAATGAGGCGTTGCTGGCAGCCTTTGCTCAGGGTCTGAGCGAGCAGATTAAGGATGAAATTGCAGCTAAGGAGTTGCCTACTGATCTGGATGAATATATTGAATATGTTATCATAATTGACACCCGGATCCGTGAGAGATTGATGGCTAAGGACCGCAGGCTATGGTCTAAACATAACGGTGCTACCAGTACATTTTGCCCACCCATCCCTCCCTTGGCGTCTAAGCCTAATGAACAGTTACGGGAATCAGGTGAACCTATGCAATTGGGCTTCACCAGGCTAACCAAGGAGGAGAGAACGTATCGCAGAAGGCAGGGGTTGTGCTTATACTGTGGCAAAAATGGGCACCAGCTAAGATCTTGTCCCGTACGTCCAGGAAACGAACACACCTAGGGTACCTTGGGGGACAGGCCCTAGGTGGTGTTCAACCGTCCCCAGGTTTGGTCACTCTGAAACCCACCATACAGGTGGTACTTTCGTGGGCAGAACGCTCATTGGAGGTTCTGGCCCTGGTTGATTCCAGCGCAGCTGGATATTTTATGGATAATACCTTTGCTGAACTGCATGGGATTCCGCGGATTGAGAGAGAATCCCCTCTCGCTATTGAAGCTATTGACAGCAGACCCCTAGAACCTGCACAGGTTACCTTTGAAACAATGCAATTATCTATGACCATTGGGGTGCTTCATAAAGAGGAACAGCAGGACCAGATTATCAATTCTCCACACTACACAGTCATTCTGGGATTTCCATGGTTACAGCTTCATAATCCACAGTTTGATTGGCAAAAGTGTGAAATCTCTGCTTGGTCTCGGTATTGTATGGAGCATTGTGTGTCCCACCCGGTTAAGATCCTGTGTACCTCCCCTTCACTCCCAGACGAGTATCAACAGTTCAGTGATGTATTCAGTAAGGGAGAGGCTGGCACCCTACCCCAGCACAGATCTTATGACTGCTCTATTGATTTGCCTCCGGGGGTGGTGCCCCCTAGGAGACACACATATCCATTGTCTTGTGATGAGAACCAAGCTATGGAGGAATACATTTCTGATGCCCTTAAGAGAGGGATCATTAGGAAATCCACCTCTCCAGCCGGGGCTGGATTCTTTTTTGTAGAAAAGAAAAATGGCAAACTGAGACCGTGCATTGATTACCGTGGCCTAAACAAGTTAATGTCTAAAAATGCTTATCCGATACCACTCATCACCGAGTTATTTGACAGGTTAAAAGGTTCCTCAATCATTACTAAACTGGACCTACGAGCTGCTTATAACCTGATTCGGATCAGAGCTGGTGATGAGTGGAAAACTGCCTTTAACACTAGATCTGAGCACTATGAGTATCTAGTGATGCCGTTTGGTCTCTGTAAAGCACCCTCAGTATTTCAAGAGTTAATCAATGACATCCTCAGGGATATGCTGCAGTCCTGCGTGGTTGTCTACTTGGACGACATACTAATTCATTCTGAAAATATGTCACAACACATTAAAGATGTATCAGAAGTGTTGCTCCGCCTACGTAAAAACAAATTGTATTGCAAATTGGAAAAATGTGAGTTTCACAAATCCAGTGTGCCATTCTTGGGGTTAGTGATTGGCAAAGAAGGCATTGCCATGGATAAGGAGAAACTGGCGGCAGTTTTGCAATGGCCACGACCCAAGGGCCTAAAAGCTATCCAGCGATTTCTGGGTTTCGCTAATTATTATAGGAAGTTTATTAAGAACTTTTCCACAATTGTTAAACCATTGTCTGACCTTACACACAAGGGTGCTAATCCGTCCCAGTGGTCGGTGGCAGCAGAGGATGCTTTTGAGAGGTTGAAATCCACTTTTGTTAACGCTCCTGTGTTATCCCACCCCAAACCATCTCTCCCGTTTACATTGGAGGTTGATGCCTCAGAGATTGGGGTCGGGGCAGTACTTTCTCAACGACCTGTTAAAGGAGGAATTCTCAGACCTTGTGGGTTTTTCTCCAAGAAATTGTCTGTGGCTCAGAGTCATTATGAAATAGGTGACAGAGAATTGCTGGCCATCATTCTTGCCCTGAAGGAATGGTGTCATCTATTAGAAGGTACAAAAAATCCAGTATTAATTCTGACTGACCACAAAAACTTGACCTGTCTCTCTGAGGCTAAAAGATTATCCTCACGCCAGGCCAGGTGGGCACTGTTTCTCTCTCGATTCAGTTTCATTGTATCATACCTGCCGGGGTCCAAGAATGTTAGGGCTGATGCCCTGTCTAGACAATTTGAGCCTGATGCTGACAAAGACGAGGTTCCAGCACCGATTATACAATCTGATCGTATATTGGCTACATTACGCACAAGTATCACTTCACCACTTGGGGAAGAGATTTTGGCCTCTCAGGCTACTGCTCCTCCCGAAACCCCAGTGGGCAAGTGTTTTGTTGCTGAACCATTTCGCACTCGATTGCTTGAGACATATCATTCCTCTAAAGCTGCTGGGCATATTGGTAGAGATCAATTGATTTGGTCTCTCTCACAAGTCTTTTGGTGGCCCTCCCTGAGGGCAGATTGTGCTGCGTTTACTAATGCCTGTGCCACCTGTGCCTGTGCCAAGACCCCTAGACACCTCCCTGTGGGCCTACTCCAGCCGGTACCTAATGGCGACCGTCCCTGGTCCCACGTGTCCATTGATTTCATGGGAGAATTTCCAGTGTCTAGAGGGTATTCCTTCATACTGATGGTGGTGGACAGGTTTTCTAAAATTGCTCATTTCGTGCCCCTCCATGGCCTTCCTTCTGCCAAAGAATTAGCGGTGGTTTTCACTAAAGAGGTATTTCGGTTGCATGGAGTACCCAGAGTGCTGGTGTCTGACCGAGGGACCCAGTTTGTATCCAGATTTTGGAGGGCATTTTGTGAACAAATGGGCATCCAATTGTCTTTTTCCTCTGCCTACCATCCCCAGACCAATGGGGCCTCTGAGCGTGCCAATCAGGGACTGGAGCAGTTCCTGCGCTGTTTCGCTACTGACCATCATGATAATTGGGCCGACCTGTTGCCCTGGGCAGAGTTCGCCATGAACTGTGCGGTTAACTCTTCTTCCGGGAGCTCCCCGTTTCTGATTAATTATGGGTTCCAGCCTTGTTTGCGCCCGGATTCATTCCAGTCGCAGCAGATTCCAGCTCTGGATGAGCATATCGAGCAGCTCCACCCCACATGGGCACAGGTTCAGAGGGCACTCAGTCAGTCCTTCCAGTGCCATCAGCGTCATGCCAATTGTAGACGGCTGTCAGCGGTTTCCTTCCAGGTTGGGGACGGAGTGTGGCTTTCCTCCAGAAACCTCAAACTACAAGTCCCGTCTAATAAATTGGCTCCTCAATTTATTGGTCCTTATAGGGTGATTCCTAAGATCAACCCTGTCTCGTATGCTTTGGACATTCCTGCTTCCATGCGTATTCATAATGTGTTCCATGTGTCTCTCCTCAAACCTCTTGTATGCAACCGTTATACTACTAACCCTGTGGTGCCAGGGCCTATAGAGGTGGAAGGTCAGGAGGAGTACGAAGTTCAGAGTATCATTGATTCCCGCAGACTTAGAGGAAAAGTGCAGTATTTGGTACATTGGAAAGGTTATGGTCCTGAAGAACGATCCTGGGTGGATAGTAAGGACCTTCACGCTCCCAAATTACTGCGTATTTTCCATTCCAAATACCCTCAGAAACCAGGGTCCTCTTCTAGGAGAGGGGGTCTTTGAGAGGGGGTTACTATCACAGTGCCCGTGATTGTTGCCTTTCCCTGTCAGTTACATGAAGGGGCTTTCCATCGGCTGCTTGCCTACAGCCCGCCCTGTATTGCCTATTTAGACTGAGCTTGGGCACCCTTTGGTTGCCCTTTCGTGTTGTCCCTATGTCGCCTGGACCTGCATTGTGTTCCTGAGCTTCCTGGGCCGTGATACCACTTTGCTCTCCTGTGATCGCCTGAGTTCCTGCCTGACAGCTTCCTCGGTTCCAGCTTCCGTTCCTGATCCGGTTGGGGTTGCTGTTCCTGCTGCTGTTCCTGATCCGGTTGCCTGCCATGGTGATTCAGTTCCTGTCCTGACCGGCTGAGTTCCTGCTCCTGGATTGCCTGCAGAGCGTCTCTCTCTCTCCTCCTGTTGCTTGGGTGACATTTTCACTCTCTTGAGGGTGCACTCCAGTATGCGGGTACTGGTTCGCTCCATCTACAACCTGCTGCTTGTTGCACCGGCAGAGGTTATGTTACTCCAGTACGCGGGTACTGGTTCGCTCCATGTAAACCGGCTGCTTGTTCAGTCCTAAACAGCACCGGTAGAGATTGTGTCACTCCAGTACGCGGGTACTGGTTTGCTCCATCTACAACCGGCTGCTTGTTGCACCGGCAGAGGTTATGTTACTCCAGTACGCGGGTACTGGTTCGCTCCATGTAAACCGGCTGCTTGTTCAGTCCTAAACAGCACCGGTAGAGATTGTGTCACTCCAGTACGCGGGTACTGGTTCGCTCCACATTAACCAGCTGCTTGTTCAGTCCCTAAGAGCACCGGTAGAGACTGTGTCACTCCAGTACTCGGGTACTGGTTCGCTCCACGTTAACCAGCTGCTTGTACAGTCCCTAACAGCACCGGTCGAGACTGTGTCTCTCCAGTACGCGGGTACTGGTTCGCTCCATGTACGACCGGCTGCTGGTTGCACCTTTAGAGGTTATGTCACTCCAGTACGCGGGTACTGGTTCGCTCCACGTAAACCGGCTGCTTGTTCAGTCCTAAACAGCACCGGTAGAGATTGTGTCACTCCAGTACGCGGGTACTGGTTCGCTCCACGTTGACCGGCTGCTTGTTCAGTCCCTAAGAGCACCGGTAGAGACTGTGTCACTCCAGTACGCGGGTACTGGTCCGCTCCACGTTAACCGGCTGCTTGTACAGTCCCTAACAGCACCGGTCGAGACTGTGTCTCTCCAGTACGCGGGTACTGGTTCGCTCCATGTAAACCGGCTGTTTGTTCAGTCCTAAACAGCACCGGTAGAGATTGTGTCACTCCAGTACGCGGGTACTGGTTTGCTCCATAGACTATCGGTTGCTTGTCGCACAGATAGAGTTTGTGTCACTCCGGTACGCGGGTACTGGTTCGCTCCATCTATAACCGGCTGCTTGTTGCACCGGCAGAGTTTATGTTACTCCAGTACGCGGGTACTGGTTCGCTCCATGTAAACCGGCTGCTTGTTCAGTCCTAAACAGCACCGGTAGAGATTGTATCACTCCAGTACGCGGGTACTGGTTCGCTCCACGTTGACCGGCTGCTTGTTCAGTCCCTAAGAGCACCGGTAGAGACTGTGTCACTCCAGTACGCGGGTACTGGTCCGCTCCACGTTAACCGGCTGCTTGTACAGTCCCTAACAGCACCGGTCGAGACTGTGTCTCTCCAGTACGCGGGTACTGGTTCGCTCCATGTACGACCGGCTGCTGGTTGCACCTTTAGAGGTTATGTCACTCCAGTACGTGGGTACTGGTTAGCTCCATGTAAACCGGCTGCTTGTTCAATCCTAGACAGCACTGGTAGAGTTTTTGTCACTTCAGTACGCGGGTACTGGTTCGCTCCATATTGAACTGGCTGCTTGTTCAGTCCTAGACAGCACCGGTGGTGTTTGTGTCTCTCCAGTACGCTAGTACTGGTTCACTCCATTCACACCGGTGGCTTGTTGTGCCCAGTTAGCACCGGTAGAGATTGTGTTCCTCCAGTACGCGGGTACTGGTTCGCTCCAAGTACACTGGTTGCTTGTTGCACCGGTAGAGGTTATATCACTCCAGTACGTGGGTACTGGTTCACTCCATGTAAACCGACTGCTTGTTGCACCGGTAGAGGTTGTCAGTCCCGTACGCTGGTACTAGTTCGCTCCATTATTGCATTGGGTGCTTATTACAGCTTGACAGCCCAGCAGGCCTCTGTAGTCCATCATATGCGATTGGTTGTTACATCTTAGGCCAGTCGCTGAGGTCATCTTTGCCTGTGTTCCAGTTTTGCAGTCTAAGGCTGCCTTGCACGGTATATTGGTAAGGCCGGTAGAACCTATTCTATCCTGTGCAGTCTAAGGTTGCCTTACCCGGTATTGGCAAGGCCAGTAGAGCCTCTATACTCGTTGTACCAGTCTCAAGGCTGCCTTACCCGGTATGTTGGCAGGGCCGGTAGAGCCTCACTACTCGTTTTACCAGTCTCAAGGCTGTCCTGCCCGGTATATTGGCAGGACCAGTAGAGCCTTTCCTCCTCGTGATACTAGCCTCCCAGGCTGCCTTGCCTGGTATATTGGTAAGGCCGGTAGAACCAATTCCATCCTGTCCCAACCTATAGTTGCCTTACCCGGTATTGGCAAGGCCGGTGGAGCCTGTCCTACATTTTGTTACCACTACGCTCTAAGCGTGACACTGTCCCTTGCGGGTGAAATTAAATCACTGGTGAGACCCCCACTACACCAAAACCTACACCCTGCTCCAAACTTACATTGAGCATAATTGTATTGAAAGCAGTATCCACCCTTCTTTGCCGTAATCTGTGAACTGGGGAGCCCCAAACCCCCCGGAAGCTGGCCTGGAAGGGCACTAAACCCATATAAAAAGATGCTGTCCATGTCATAATGGCTAGCCAGAGGCCGATATCCATTTGATCCCATGCCATTGATGGCTGCACAACCATCCTTTGGAGGAATTGCTTATCACAGTACCACCACGATAAACCACTGTAGACTCTAGACATGCACTCCAGATAGTATCTAGATAACCAAATAATGATGAACATCTTTGTGGTAAACATTCTCCAATCACACTGGTGAGAATAGCAAATGCATGCACCCAGATTCCAAAAACTTTTTGCTATCTTGTGATATCTCTTCCTTTCCTTCTCCTCCTTCTTCAAGTCATTCTTCTCATCATTCTCAGCCACACCTTCCTCAAGAAGGAGAAGCAAGTATACCTCAACACAGTCGCCATATTTTTTCCAAAACCAATTTAAGATGAAGACCCAGAGGGCCTGACCAGCACAAATAAGTGACTCTATAAGTGGACTCAGACACAACTGGAAGGACCGCCCTAGTTGAGATCTAGAGACCACCACCAACGACTCTTTCCCCAACGACCTCAAATCCATAACCACCTGAGACCCGGGAATCTTCTCAGTGAGCTCCAAAATGCCCAAGACTGGATTAGTAGAAGTAGCTGAAGCAACCCCATCTGTACTCTGAGTAGCAGGCGGGGAAGTAATAATGCTCCCCGCAGCTGCAGAGAGAAGTCAACGGGACAGGAAGAGAAGCCGATATACTAGAAATCCTCGATTTAGAACCATTCCTAACATTTAACGTGATGCCCAAGATAGTTAAATCCGTGGCTCTCTGGGAAAAAAAAATCCTGCTAGAGAGCCCTGAAGATGATGTTGAGGTACATATTGCAAGAAGCGTGGTAAACAGCTAACCAGGGAACTGAGGCTTGAATCCCCATTTGTACCAAGAACCCTCTACTAGCTGACTCAAGGAAGACCACAGCTCTGTGAGACCCTTCTTTGGTAAGCTTCCAGCAATTGATCAATGTTGGGACCTCCGGAAACTTGACCCCTCGATTCCTCATTAAGCTGACCTGTCATAGCCGAGAGCACCTTCTCAACGGGTGAAGAAACAGGCATCCCTTTGCCAGAAGAGGCCGAGCCCTGGTCCACTGTAGATCCTGTGGGCTCCACTGCAACTGCATGTACCTGTAGAAGAAGGGTTAACAAAAACAGCCCGGTCTACCGCCTGCTGCGTGTTTGCACATGGCTGCCCCACGACTGGGAGCCCCATACCACCCAGCACAGGCTGATAACCAGCAAAGTCAATCATACTGCTTGCATGCACTGGGGGGGGAGGATGCGCCATCAATGCGGACCACATCCCTGTGCACTGCCACATTGGAAACATGAGCAGGACTGCACTGTAAAGGAGGTGTCCAGGGTGATGGGGCTAACCCAAGGTCAGTGATTCTCCTTCTGTTCCATTAACTGCCACATGGGAAGCATGCACAGTTGTTCACCTGTAAAAGCTGAAGCGCTGCAGGGGCATCCCCTACACCTGCTGATCCCAAAGTGCATCCACCTACACTGTCTGCCATGGTGCCAAGCACCTGTGAGTCTCTCACCTGTTCAGGTACACTGCTAGTACTGGGAGCTGAAGTCCATCTTCCACCTCAGAAACGGAGGCTTTATTCCACACACTCCTGGCCGCCTCTTCGCTTTCTCCAATTGGCTGCTGCCAGTTCACTGCTGCACTACCCCTCGTCTGAGATGAGGGGTTTTGCTCTCTTGTTTGGAGTTGGAGTGATGATTGTGGTGGGGTAGTTGTACATCCGACCTATGCCCCCCTGCTCGATGCTCTTCTCTGACTTCTGCTCTTCCATCTGGTGGGGTTAAGCTAGCGTGGGGGCCTAGCCTTGGATCGCCTGGCTGGTCTGGAGGTATTTTCTGTTGGCACCTCTGGGCTGATGTGACAAGGCTCCCAATTGTGCTCTCAGCATTGCCCTCCATCTGCCTCAGCTATTCTCCTCACCTCCTCCATCAGTACATCCATACTTTTTAAACAGGTATTTTAATGAGCATGGTTGGATTCAAACCTTGGGTGTAAGGTGTCTGCTCTATCAACAAGAATATGGGGCCTTATTAATGTTTTTTTTTTATATTTATCTATATATGTATTGTGACAGGGTCCCAGGAATAGTGATGGAGGGTGTATATATATCTCCCCAAATCCTGCAGGGTATCTACCCTGATTAGCCCCAGGAAATAAAATGTATAGGTGTAAGAGACCATAGGCCATTACTTGGGGCTCCTTTAAGAGCCATAAATATAACCCCAAAATAGACTGGAAGGCACTGAGTGAAGTCCCAGCTCTGGGCAGCTGGACAGCCACAAAACACGGGCAGACAATCAGACAATGCCCCATGTTGAAATTAGGCAGCATTCTGATTGACTGCCTACTGTCAAATGTTATGGGAATGGTTAATGTATTTTCATATACTGTAATACATGATGGACCCCTGTGTTAATTCTGGGCCTAGAATCTTACCTGGGAAGTTAGGGGTTAAATATTTGTGTTTGTGTAATGCTATTTCAAAGATGTATTGTATCACTGTCTGGTCCAGAGTTTAATTAGGGTTTTACTTTACTAATCTCTTCTCCTCTGTTGTGATAGGATTAGTCTGGTGCCCTGATTGCCTGTAACACCTGTTTCTATTGTACTGTTTTGAATTTACCAATCCCACTGCATTGTCCCATTGTCTTGTGTTTACACTCTGTTGTTCTATTGTCTGGCCCAGTGTTTACTGTAAACACCACAATTGTTCACCGTTGTCCCTATGTGTAGTTATGTGTATTCCCATTGTACTGATGTCCGGAAGTTCTGTATAAAATGTCCCTGCCTGGTTCAATAAACTGAGGGAGGCAGAGATTCTGATATTCGAGCTTCGGCAGATTCTCGCTTCGGAGGAAGAGATTACTGCAGAACAGCGTATTCACAGACTCAACACAGAGAGACTCTACGCTGATACATCACTGACTGAAACACATTCTCGCTAGGACAGGCTGAGAGAGAGATAGAGACAGCAGACGTTCATCACCCTGCAAAGAGCTGTATTCACAAATGCTCTTTTAAGAGCAATGGCAAGCAAACAATTTAGGGTGCTGAAACTGAGCGTCTTGACCACATTGAACAGCTAGACTGAAGGGTAGCTGGAATCTGTGCTCCTTGAGCCCTTTTTCCCACTAACTCTTTAGTTGCAAAAGAGCCTGTATTCACAAGTGTCCTTTTTAGGGCAATTTTCATTTTTCACTTTTCATATTCTTCTACTTTAGGATGGCAGAAATTTTGAAACCCCTGCTTGAAGACACCACTGAGAAGATGGAGTTCTCCCTTGTGCAACGAAAACGTGGGCGAAAGAACTCCAACGGCTCCTCTCCGCCAGCCTCCCTAACAAAGGTAAAAGTTGCCAAACATGTGGAAGAGAAAGGCGTAGAAACAAGAAACAGCTTTGCACTACTTCAGGATCTAGACACCTGCCCTGGAACTAGTTGTGTGACACCCAAGAAGGTCCGGATTCCACCGGTGTTTGTTAAGAGCCTGAAGACTCACAAGGACCTGGTTGACTTGCTGCGAGACCAGTGTGCTGTGTCTTCCTTCACGACCAAGCCCCATGGCGAACACATGAAGATATCGCTCACCACGGTGGAGGACTACAGGAGCATGACAGCCACCTTCACTGAACAAGGTCTCCAATATTACACCTTTCCACTGGAACGAACGAGGTCCCAGAGGTTTGTGATCCGAGGCCTCCCGGCAAACACAAACACTGTAGACATCGCAGAGGAACTTGCAGAACTCAGCCTCCCAGTGAAGAGTGTCGTGCAGCTGACCTCGCCAGCGGACAAGAGAAAGAAATTCCCGCTGTTTGTAGTCACCCTGGCACAAACCAGCGATGGTAAACCAGCAGACTTGACAAAGATCACACGGCTATGCAGCTGTGTAGTCACCACAGAAACACCAAAAAGCAGACGAGGACCGATCATGTGCTACAACTGCCAGTGCATAGGCCACACATCTGCCTTCTGCCACCAGGAGCCACGCTGCGTTCGATGTGGGGAGAATCATACATCGCAACACTGCTCCCGAGAATGAACGAAACCAGCAACATGCGCCAACTGCAAAGGGCCTCACCCTGCCAGCTACCGCGGATACCCAGCCCTGACCAAGGCAAAACTGGACGAGCATCACAGGAGAGTACCACTGCCAGCGCAAGCACCACAGAACCCAGCTACCACTGCACATGACTCGCAGAGAAACAGCGGACAGCGCCAACAATGGCAAAGCCCCACACATCGCCAGGAAGCAAAACAATCTACCACGCGGAAGAACAACCCACCTGACCTGCCATCAGGACAAGGCCCAGCACAGACCCAGAAGACACCAACCACATCCGGGCTGAGCTACGCAGAAGTCCTAAACCCGCCACCCAACCCACCAGGAGCTTCCACCCTGGCACAGGAAGAGGAAACTGCAAGCTCCATGAACTGGAAGACCATGATTTTGAAGATTGCAGCTTTTCTGGCAGAGCTGAATATCGACCCCACCATAACGATGGTGGCAAGGCTCGTCCTGAGCCTATTCCCGGGCGAAGAAGCAAACCAACATGGTATCTAAGCCCAGCTATGCCATCGTGATGTGGAATGCCAACGGGGTCAAGAAGAAGACAGACGAACTTCTCCACCTGATGGAAACGAGAAAGATGAGTGCTGCCTTACTGTCAGAGACCCACCTGCAAGGAAATCAGAAGCTAAGCCTGGCAAACCACAGAGTGTACCGGACCGACCGACCAGCAGGGGCCAAAGGAGGGGGTACAGCAGTGATAGTGAAGACTACGATCGACCACCACGAGATTGCACTCCCACCCCTCAGAAGCATTGAAGCTACTGGAGTGCAAGTCAAGACTGCAACAGGACCACTCCGGCTGATTGCAGCTTACTGCCCTCCGAAAGCAAAGCTAGACCTTGGAGACCTGGACATTTTGCTGGACTCCGCTGTTCCAACAATCATTGGAGGAGACCTCAATGCCAAACATCGATGTTGGAACTCCAGGACTCCTAACAAGAGAGGACAGACACTGCTGGCGTATTCCAGAAAGAACGATTGTGTGGTAGCAGGCCCTACTGAGCCCACACACTACCCAGGTGTAGTAAGTCACAACCCAGACGTGCTGGACCTTGTGCTACTTAAGAATCTGCAACACTCTGCGGAGCTGGAAACATTGGCGGAGTTGACTTCAGACCACAACCCAGTAGCAATCACTGTGGGAGATGAGATGGAACCCTACCAGCAAGTCGAGAAGTACAACTTCAGAAAGGCAGACTGGATCCACTGCAAGGAAGAGCTGAACAGCAAGGTCACACCAAACCCGCTGAACACCAAGGAAGACATTGACAAGGCTGTGGAAGACTTCAAGATAGCAGTCCAGCAAGCAATCAAGAACAGCGTTCCAAAGCAGAAGACAAGTCGATGCTCCATCTACGACCTACCGAGAGAAATCCAGCAGTCAATTGCTGAAAAGAACCGGGCCCGACGCCAGTGGCAAAAGTTCCGCACACCAGATCTCCTGCAGAAGTACAACACGCTTGCAAAACTCCTGCGGGAACAAATCAGACAGCACCGCGGAGAGAAATGGGAGGCTGCAACAGCCAAACTAAAGGAGGCGGACAATTCTGTATGGAGAATGGCTCGACGCCTAACTGGGAAGAAAGAACCAAGCCCACCAATCCAGGGAAGAACTCACCTTGCATGCAGCAACAAGGACAAGGCAGAGGTCCTCGCCGAGACACTGGGGGCTTCTTTCACCCCAAACAAGGCAAGCAGGCTCACGGACAGAGTGGAGGAAGAAGTTGAGAAGCATCTCGCAGAAGACCAAACCGGGTTGGGAGCAGAAGACATTGAGGAGTGCACAAGTGCTGAGGTAGCAGGACTTGCAGAGAAGCTGGCAAACGGCAAAGCACCAGGGAGTGATGGAATAACGAACCTAGCAATCAAAAACTTCCCGACAGCATCAATAGAACGCCTTACAAACATCTTCAATGCATGCATGAGGCTCCAGCACTTCCCAAAATGCTGGAAAGAAGCAAGGGTCATTGTTTTTCCAAAGGCTGGCAAACCACTGAGGGATCCTGCGAACTACCGCCCCATCAGTTTACTCTCTGGACTATCGAAGCTCCTGGAGAAGGTCCTCCTTACCCAACTCAGTGACTTTGCCTCCAAAAGAAACCTACTAGCAAATGAACAGTTTGGATTTCGAAAGGAGCATGCAACAACCCATCAGCTGTTGAGAGTGGTAGACACAATCAGTCACGGGTTCAACATCAAGAAATCCACGGGAATGGTCTTCTTGGATGTCGCCAAAGCATTCGACAGAGTCTGGCACAAGGGACTGCTGCACAAGATGATTGGCCTGGAATTTCCAAACTACCTGGTAAAGACAATTGCAAGCTACCTAGGAGAGCGCACCTTCCATGTCGCCATGCGGTCTGAGATGTCCTCATCACATCCCATCCGAGCAGGCGTGCCACAGGGATCGAAACTCGGACCCTTTCTGTTCAACATCTTCACCAGTGACATCCCGACAGATCTGCACAAGACCGACCTGGCACTGTATGTGGATGATGTCGCAATCATCTCCCAGTCATTCAGCGAAAAGGAAGTGGCAAAGAATCTGCAAGCATCATTAGATACAATCTCAACCTGGTACAGCGACTGGCGAATAGAACTCAACATCAGCAAGACAACTGCAACGCTGTTTACCAGAAAGAAGATCAAGGAGCACCCGCACATCAGCCTCAATGGGGAGACCATCAAGTGGGAGAGCAGCAGCCGCTACCTCGGTGTGACCCTGGACAGCAAGCTCAACTGGGGAAGCATATTGAGAATACTCAGCAGAAGGCAACAGGAAAGATGGCAGCACTGTACCCACTCCTGAAGACCAAGTCCATGCCACTACGGACAAAGATTAACGTCTACAAGGCAATCATCAGACCTACCCTGACGTATGCCTCCCCAGCATGGATCACTTGCCATGAGCGACACCGGAAGAGTCTTCAGAGAGTCCAGAACAAGGCCCTGCGGATATCGTCCGGAGCTCCAAGATTCGTAAGGACAGCTGACCTTCACAGGGAGCTGGACATCGAGATGTTGGACGAACACCTAGAGAAGCTGAGTAAGAACTTCTGCCAAGGACTGGATCAGAACCCAAACCCTCTGATCAGAAAACTGACTGCCACCACTGCAAACCCCTTCGACCACTACCCGCGGCCCATCACAGCGAAGACCCTGTGAAACTAACCCAACTGTGACAAGTCAACACAGACCAAGAAGAATCCAAACCTGCGACTTAAAACCCAACCCGAGAAGATGGAGTAGTGAGGCTCAAACCTCGGTATCCAAAAATCACCGCTGATGGATAAAATCTATCAGCAAGAAGAAGATGACTGACTGACAATAAACTGAGTTTGTTCTGGAGCTAAGAAGTGTCCTGTCGGTTTGTTGTAGAATGGTGTAAAGTAGCTTCTCTTGCTCCCCATTCTAGGAAGAAGCTCTGGAGCAGTACCAGCGCGGCTACCCCTCTGTAGTTGACCTCAGGAGGGAGAGACCAGGAACGACTGACTAAGTCAGCCCAAGGACTTAGGCTTCCATTACAATAGGTAACTTGTTATACATTGCAAAACTGTGTATTTTGGGTCAGTGCTCCACTCCACAGTTTCATAGTAACTGACATGTGTCGGGGCTACGAATGTCGATGTTCTGTTGGAGCAGTGTCGTAGGCACCTCCGCAGTATTCACAAAGTTTCTACAACATCACTTTACCAGAACTCTGACAAAAAAATACCCACATTGACATCAATCTGACATGCCTTCACCATGCCTACAAATTCGTATTCTTCGAATCGACAATTGCTCATTTCCATATGGAAATGAAGCATAATCAGATACATTCATATGCAAGGGGGTTTGTTGATATTATAATGTGACACTTCGTACTCCAATAGCAGCCTCTTCGTCCCTTGTCACCCATACGCCTCTGCATCGACATTGTCAATACAGAGGCGTATGAGTGACAAGGGACGAAGTCGTTCAGTGTGTGACTCCATGCAGGGGGCAATGTAGATGATCTTGGAGGGGAGAGAGGTATTGGAGGAAGCGGGGAGAGGGAGGTATCTGAGGAAGCAGGGAGCAGGAGGTACTGGAGGAAGCAGGTGGCAAATACAAGCTTGCCACCCGCTTCCTCCAATGCCTCTCTGCCCTCCAAAATCCTCAGCACTGTAGAATCAGTCTGAGTGCCCTGTAAGGACCTTCTGATTGCAATACCGTACTTTACAGGAACTCATCAAGGTTAAACTTCATGAAACCTAACATCTCTCCCTTTGTGCTAAAATTCCCACAGGAAGTCAGTTTAACTTTTGTCTTTCTCTGCTAATTATACCTTTTCTTCTAATAGAGGGTTTTAGTATAGTTAATATAATTGCACAAAAGTAATTTTCAAATAAATGAAAGCTGACTGGGGCAAACCCAGATTTTAAAGAGTAGTGGTTACAATTGCCAGCTGATGATGATAGGAGTTGTAGTTTAACAGTAGATGAAGAGACACATATTGGTTAGCCCTGTCAAAAACTTACACACAACAGAAGCAAAAAAGACTCATTATTGTTGTACTAAAGCCAGAGCCGGATCATGGGCAAGGTGACCTAAGCGCCTGCCTAGGGCTCGGCAAACTTGGGGGGCCCGCCAGCTCTGCCAGTAATTGTACTTCCTAGATACCTGAGTGCCCACATGACAGACACCCATTGAGTGCCACAGGGGTGAGCAATGCACATCCCTATGACATTCAATGCTGTCCATGGTGCTGAAAGCCTTCTCTGTATTCCCCTACTGGCTGGGTAGGGAAGCACAGAGAATGATGTTCAGAATTGCCATAGTGTTGGTGATGTGTGAGGGGAGGAGATCCCTTCTACACCGATAGCACTTGAATCCTGTATGCTAATAGGGACCTCCTCCAACCTCCCCTTTCCATCAGACAATTTTTGTGAATATGTAGATTTGTGTGGAGATCGAATTGTCGGAGTGATTTGAACACATCGACAATATCATACCGACACCACATCGACATTTAGTGCATCTAAGCACTGGAGTTCTATCACTCCCTGCTTTCACACACTTGCATCTGGGCATTAGTGCAGCTGGCAGTCAAATACTCCCCCCTGCACTGTGACATTTTCTCTTTTGTTTGAGTTCCCAGAGGGGAAGGAATTAACCTCTGAAAGCCTGTGAAGTTTATTTGTGCCTGCTGGACTATGTTGCTGTATGTTTATTTTGCAAGCTGGTAAACTGACTAGTAGTCCAAATACAGTCAGGAGCTGATGTGTTTAGTTAGTGCTCAGTAGAGCAAGGGTTTTGTTTTGTTTGTGATGCTGTTGTCTCACCACTTGGATACAAGTAAACAGGCAAAGACTTGAATTATTCTCCCCATGTGCAGGGCTGGCCCAACACATTGTGCTGCCTGGGTCCAAGGATGAAATGTGCACCCCCCAAACTACACCCACCAAAACACACCCATATGGCTGCTCTAAGACCATTTAACCCTTTGAGTGCCAGAGGGGTATGCAGTGCATTGCAATGCATTGCATACCCCTCTGGCACACTAAGGGTTAAGCCCCAGGTCTTTCAAAGCCAACCAACTCCCCTGGTTACATTCCCTGTGCAGTTATTATAATGTGAAGACAAATGGAAGAACTGCACATTTTAGATGATATTTTAAAACTGTCCATTTTTTACTATTGCAGTACTGTTAGATAGCAGTCTTTCACACAGAACACCACTTTAACCCTTTCATAACCAAGGATGTCTGCTCCTGTACTCAAAGGGTTAGCATTTTCTGCTCCTGTACTCAAAGGGTTATAAAATCTAACCGTACAGGAGCAGACATCCCTGGTTATGAAATTGTTAAAGTGGTGTCCTGTGTGAAAGATTGCTATCTAACTCTGCTGCAGATGTAAAAAAATGGACAGTTATAAAATACCATCTATGTCTGTCGCCCCCCCATGTCTCTCCCTCCATGCCACCCATGTCTCTCTCTCTCCCTCCATGCCACCCATGTCTCTCTCTCCCTCCATGCCACCCATGTCTCTCTCTCTCTCCCTCCATGCCACCCATGTCTGTCTCTCTCTCTCCCCCTCCATCCCACCAATGTCTGTCTCTCTCTCTCTCTCTTCCTCCATCCCACCCATGTCTGTCTCTCTTTCTCTCCCTCCATCCCACCCATGTCTGTCTCTCTCTTCACCATGTCATACATGTCTCTCTCCTCTCCCCATGTGTCTCTTTGCCATGTATCTTCTCCTCTTTTGTCTCTCTCTCCTCCATGTCTGTCTGTCTCTCTCCTCTTCCAACCTCTGTCTGTCTCTCTTCTCCCTCCATATGCCACAACCAGTTTGCCCATTAAATATGCCACTGCCAGATGCCCATTAAAACATGCCCCAGCACCCATATTGCTGACCCAGGACTTACCTCAGCACCCCAGAACATGCCCCATTGCCCACCCAGGACTTACCCCAGCACCCCAGGACATGCCCCATTGCCCACCCAGGACTTACCCCATCACCCCAGGACATGCCCCATTGCCAAACAGGACTTACCCCAGCACTCCAGGACATGCCCCATTGCCCACCCAGGACTTACCCCAGCACTCCAGGACATGCCCCATTGCCTACCCAGGACTTACCCCAGCCAGCACCCACAGTTGTCCAGCTCCCTGGTGTCTAATGGCAGGCAGCTTGATCCTCCCATGCTGCCTCTCACGCTCCCCGCGTGGTCTGATGTCTGAGCGCCGGCAGGTCACGTGAGTCCCAAGGCTCTGACCTCAGTACAGCACGGGGAGTGAGAGAGGCAGCATGGGAGGATGTCTGTGCGCAAGCTGACAGCCCGCCGGCAGAGTGGCTGTTTAGTCAGTGCCTCTGCCGCCAAGCTTTTTTATTTTTTTTTATTTTGCAGGAGAGAAATGCCTTGGACCCACCGGGACCCATATAAGGGCCGGCTCTGCAACCTAGAAGGCTGATCCCAAGACAGAAGGTACAAAACATTAAAGAGTACTTTTGTCACAGTATTTATGTATTTTAAAAAAAACATATATATTATCCTTTTTTCCCTTCAAGTATTTTTTTTTTACTATAGCTGTATATTTCTATATACACTTATTCCCTGGTGTGAGATGTGGAAGGCCGTGTTATACTTACAGTAAGGAGGATTTGAACCCTGGCCCTGTTGTATAGAGAACCAGTGCTATAGAACCAGCTTTTTACCTCAGACGGCACAGTCACCACTTGACTGTGGTGCTTGTGCTTACCACAGATGTGTCTTGTGAAATGGCACCAGAGTGTATCCGTTTTAATATGTGTCACTCACTAAGCCTCTCTTTATGTGACCTCGACCCTTCCTCCCGACATGCCCCTCACTACTCTGGAGCTGGAGCTTGCTACACAATGTACAGTATGTTCTTTACAATATCCTCTAAGATAGTAAAGGACCCTTACTCTTGGAATTTTCCAAAAATGAAGGTAACCAGTCACCTTATTCTTAATTACAAAATTAAGAATACATTCACAGACAAAAGGTACAAGGTCAATGACTAGGCAAAAATCAGCCCTCCCCTTACTCAATGGGAATTTTCCATACTATTTTCCTATTTGTGCCCATGCAGGATATTGAAATACCACTGCTTAGGCAATCCACCTAGGCCCCTTGAGGGGACCCTGTTCATTCGCCTGTGACGTAGGGTGACCATATATCCTGGATTGCTTGGGATTGTTCCATTATTTAAATGTATGTCCCATGTCCCAGGCAGCCCCTTATGGGAAAATAAACAGTACCTGATTTGTGACAGAAAGCCCTTGCTTCCAGTGTTCCTCTTAAGATGTTCATCAGTGCGAGTGTGTAGTAGTCTTGATTACGCCTATCAAAGAGTTTTTCCAACTCTGTGCAATGGTAGGCCAAGTTTAATGTATTTCTTCTGGAAAGGAGTCCACCTAAATTGACTAACTTTATTTTTTATTTGAGAAGAGTGTTCAAAATCTTGAGGAGGGCAGATCCACTAGCATGCAGATAGTATTTTATTTAGAAAATATTTTACCAAACCAATTTACTTGGGTGTTGCTGCTGGTGTAGATTTTGCAAAAGACTGATACTGTGCCTCACAACAGGTTACCGCATTAATTAAAAGACTTTGGTATGGGAGGTGATATCTGGGCATGGACTGATTAAATGAGAGTTGTTGTAAGTTGAGTGCAACATGGTTCATTCCTATGCCCAATGCTTTCCAACTTACTTGTTTATTAATGACCTTGGGTAGTGAAAGTAGTGACCCATTCTTTGCTGAAAAAACTAAGCTATGCAAGTATGTACAGTTAAGGATGTTATTTCTTTGCAGAAATATTTGGATAAACTGAGAAAATGGATGGAAAAGTGGCAGATGAGGTTTAATGAAGATAAATGTAAGGTAATACATTTGGGTTGCAGAAACGCATATTATACCAATACGCTAAATGGGAGAGTACTTGCAGAATCCTCATTAGAGAAAAATTTTGGATTACCGATAGATGATAGACTTCACATCAGTGTCCAGAGTGTGCAAGTGTCACTAGGCTACTGTCTTGTATAAGAAGGGGTTTAGATGCATGGGATGGGAATACATAATTCTACCACTTATAAATCCTTGGTAAGGCTTCATCTAGAACGTGGAGTATAGTTTTGGCCACCAGTTCTTACAAAATACATTATTGAACTGGAAAAAGTGCAGTGAAAGGCAACAAAACTGATAAGGGTATTGGAGGATCTGAGTTATAAAGAGAAACTAGCCAAACTGGGTTTGTTTACATTAGAGAAGAGACATTTATGGGGTGATGTGATAAATATTTACAAATGTATTCAAAGTCAATGCAAAAAACTCTAAAGGAAGTATGGATTCAAAGAGTTGAGCAAAATTCAAGAGGTCATCCATTAAGACTAAAGGAAAGGTATTTTGACTAAAACAAATGCATGTGTTTTTTACAGTAAGGGCAGTACAGTTATGGACTTATTTGCCTTGGGAGTAGGTACTTGCAGATTATGTACTTGCTTTCAAATATGTAATGGATACCTTTCTAGTTTAGAACAATATTGAAAATTATGACAGCTGGCTTCAAAGCAGATAAGATGTTGTTCCAGGCAAATATCTGACTGCCATTTAGAGTCAGGAAGGACATTTTTTACCCACTTGGGGATTTATCTAGTTGTTAAGTATTTTAAATACATTAAGATTTTTTTTCTCATTTTTTTAGTATGTGCATTCAAGTAGATGAATGGGTTCTGAAGACATCCAGATTCAACAGTTAAAGAAGAAGTTCCAGACAATCTTTGGCTGTCTTAGGATAGTGGAAATTATAGTCCTACAGAATTTGAAGGACCACACATTGCCCACCTCTGGAGAAAGTCAGCAAAGAATAATAAAGTGCGTTGCCCCACTTCCCCAAAGACATAATGCCGATCCTGGACTGCTGACACTGTTGACAGGTGAGTTAGGAAATTGCCCAGGCTGGCAGTTAACCCTTCAATGACTACAGACTTCTCAATGTGTTGTACACCATTCTGTGTACCCTTTTGGTCCTTAATGGGTTAAATATATATATATATATATATATATATATATATATATATATTTTGCATTATAAACACCCATGTGAATTTTCTAGAGCTTTTAATGTCTATAGATTTCAAGCTGTGTTGGTCAGACTCTCTATAACAGGAATGAACAATTGTTCTATGATGAGATTAGTCCAAAAACAGCTGGAGGGCCACCAGTTTCCCACTCCATTTTATAGATTGCAATGTGTGTGCTTTAGAATCAATACATTTTAAACTTTGTGGTTCATATCTATTTGTTAAAGCTGTGTACCAATTCGTCTATAAATTATAAGCTTTGAGGTTCATTTCCCAAGCCCAGTTCAAGCATCTAGCATTATTAAAGCCTAATGCTTAAACATGTGCTGGCAGCCTCAGTCTCCTCCATGTACATGAATCATTTTGCTGTTACTCTTTCTTGAAATAAAATTGTCCTTAAATGGGAGCAAGATGGGATGCAAGCCCAAGTATAGGGGCCTTGTAACATTTATTTTGCTTTAAGTTTCCCACCTCCAAATAATGTTGCTTGGTGTAGGCTATTATTTGAACAAGATGGGTAACGCCTCAATGATCTCATATTCAATATAACCATAGTTATGTCCATAGTATTGGAAGTGGAACCACAGTTATGTCCGTATTATTAGAAGTGGATTTCCTTAAAGTAACATGATTCTGAAAATGCTGAAGATGCCATAGTAAAACAATATTTCCAAACTTGTTTAGTGCAGTCCTGAGACTTGCAAATACATCTTTTTCAGGGCTAGCCTTGGTTTAAGCCCACAATAAATTATTTTTAAGCACAGCCTGTTGTAATGTTTTGAAAGTTTCAGTAACCATGCCAAGAATTCAGGCTTTTCTTTCTCTTATCCTGCTGCTGCCATGCTTTTGCTAACCATTATTTTTAAAGCCATAACATTACATTATCTCCCACCAAATCCTACTTACCTGTCTTACTATAGCTTATTCACCTCTCCCTTTCTCTCTCCCTTTCACTTTTCCGGGTCCTTACGTGGCTCCATTTCAAGCTGTGTGAACTAGTCTACAGTACTGGTGTCCACTGCCTGGAAGCACTCTGATCTTTACCAAGTATGGTAGGAGCAGCCATCCCCACCATGGCATGTCCAGTGTGCCCAGCCCAGACAGGGCCCAGCCCAGACCAGTCACTCAATTGCCTCTCCCACAACTGTCACAGACTCAACTCCCCTGTCAAGAGAAGCTTAGCCTTTTCCTTGTACCAAGAAAGGGTGATAATTTTGTTTTTCTCTAAGAGACCAATTTCTCCCACAGGTCTTCTCCAAATTATTTTTCACATCAGTACACAGACTTCTCCACATTTTTAGGATACAGCTTATCCTTCACTCCAAATTTGAGATCCAGACTGCAGATTTTACATGGCACCCTAGACTTACTGATGGTCACTTTAGTGAGTGTTTATGGTCCTAATACTAACAAAAAAAAACTTTTATATCAAATTCTTCTCCCTTCTTCATTTGCTACCGCCAGCAAGCAGTCTGATAGGGGAAGATTTCAACACAATTCCGCACAAAAATTTTGATAAATCTATGGAATGGGACTTCACCCAGTACCTTCCAGTCTCTCTTGGGGTATTTTTCATGGCTCTTAAAAGAGCCCTTAGAAACGGTCTATGGTCCGTTACAAACCCCACTTGTTATTTTGAATGGAAGGGAAATATTGTTAGCAATAAACACATATTGGGTTCTGTCTGATAAATAGGTTTGGAACAAGTTTAGAGAATGATTACCCAAGTATTAAGTTTGGAGTTTGCTTATCAGAATACTATAGTCTACTGTATCAAATGCCTTTGGAAAATATAGGAAAATAGCTCCGGTGAGTTCACCATTTTTCATGCCAGTCTGGATATCAGTGGATACTTTTAGGAGGGCAGTGACTGTTGAGTGATTTGAACAAAAGCCTGACTGAAGCAGGGTGAGAAAACTGGACAGCCGGTAATACTTATATAGTTGCATGTGGGCACATTTCTCTAGGATTTTAACTAATGTGGGGAGTAGGGATATTGATCTGTAATTTGATACTACATTTTGTATCCCCATTTTTGTGGGTAAGCACAACTCTAGCCACTTTCCAGGCTAGAATACACAAATCTCGGCACACCCCTCTGGACGTCAAGAAGTTAACCCGTTGATCATGAGGGCAGGATGACGTAGGATGTGTGAGGTGGAGCGTCAGGCAAGGAGGGGAAGGAGGGCTATGGCGTGGCGTTGGCAGGAAGAAAGGCCGAGTGAATAGGCCGAAGTTTTGGCTCTGGTTGCCGGGTAAAGAACTGCCTGGGGAAAATTGGGGCTCCTAACCCTCCAATGTTTGGAATTCCGGCAAAGAAGGTGAGTGGTGACGGAGGCTGTGGGACTTTGGCTGCGCTGCATGGCTTCTAGGGACAGAGGTATCGTAAGGAGAAATTGGCAGCCAAGGCAGTGGCCTTTAAGGAGTGGGAGTTAATATCTAAAGAGCTGGTGATTATGGAGATTTAATTGTGGCGGGTATGAAAAGCCCGCAGAGCCACTCGCTGATCGAGGAGGTTGACTGGCAGTTAAGGTCGTGGTGATTGCAGAGCCTGTGATGGCAGTCAAGGTAGTGGAGATTGAGGAGATCGTGGAGATATATTTCGTGTAAAAAAGAAAAAAAGAGTCTGCCCTGTCACTTGCAAATCAAGTGGTCCGTGAGTACAAAGTAATTAAAGCGGCTGTGCCTGTTTGTTATATGCCGGATGAATAGAGTTGATTATAAGGGGGGAGGAAAGGGGAGGTGGAAAGAAGGCTATAAAGCTTTATAAGGAAACCCCAGGAATTTGGAATAGAAGTTATCAAGAGCCAGATACTCAGCCATAATGCCATTATGTCATTATGCCTCCAAAAAAGGACAAGACCCAGAACCCCAGGCCAATTAGTGGGTATTACTCCCCAAAGTCATTGTTACGGCTGGCAAGCAAAACCAGGAGTCAGACGGTATAGTTAATAGAACCTTTATTATGAGAATAATGACAGTAATGCAATATATAAATATACACACACAGTGGGTGATTGAAACGGCGAGCACTGTATCAGGAATAGCAGTCTCCCAATCTCTGCACCACACTGTCCGAGACTAGGCCTCAGCCCACTGGAGTCTCGTGGTAAGGTAACGCCCAAGAGATACTGACTCAGCCTGCAGTCAGTAGCTAGGAGTCTGCTAGAGCCCCAGGTCAGTACTAGGAAGGATGTCTGAATAACAGAACCAACAACTGAGCGAACAGACAAAGCCTTCTAGTAAGCACCAGATAGGAAATTCAGACGAGCCAAAGTCATACACGGAGCGGGTAGTCAGCCAGAGCCACAGGTTTGCACCAGAAAGGATATCCGCTGAAGCGATGGAATGCTGGATGCACAGTGGATAGAGCCCCAGGTCAACATCAGAGTGGGTAGTCAGACAAGCCTAGGTCATACTTGAGAATCTTTGAGAATTTGTCCACAATCGTAAGTATTGTAGTAAAGCCCATGGACCTAGGCGGGTCGACCATAAAATCAATGGATAAGTGAGACCAGGGCCTTTCCCCGATGGCCACAGGCTGGAGTAAGCCCACTGGCAGATGTCGGGGAGACTTATTTTGAGCACACGTGGTGCAGGCAGCGGTAAAGGTGACACAATCAGTGCGGAGGCTCGGCCACCAAAATAGTCTAGACAAGGACCAGATTAACTGGTCGCGCCCAATATGGCCAGCTATTTTGGAAGCATGGTATGTCTCCAGGATTTTATTGCAGAATTGAGCCAGTACAAAACATCTCCCACTAGGAGTCTCTGCTGAGGCAGATGCTTGGGCGGCCAGTATCTCCTCTCCCAGAGGAGAGGTAATACAGGTACGAATTGTGGCCAGAATGCGATCAGCGGGAATGATCGGAGCGGGAGGAACCTCCTCCTTGGACCTACTACAAAATTGGCGTGACAGGGCATCAGCCTTAACATTTTTCAAGCCTGGGAGGTAGGAAACCACGAAATTAAACCTGGATAGGATTAGTGCCCATCTGGACTGCTGGGAGGACAGCCGCTTGTCTTAAGACAAGTATGTCAGATTCTTATGGTCCGTAAGAATCAAAATGGGGGAACTGGTACCCTCCAACAGATGACACCACTCTTTCAATGCCAAAATTATAGCCAGCAACTGCCTGTCACCAAGATGATAAACCCTTTCCGCCTTAGATAGTTTTTTTGAGAAGTAGCCACAAGGGCGCAAAGCTTCTCCAGGAGCTGACCGTTGAGAAAGGAGGGTGCCTACTCCAATCTCTGACGCATCAACCTCCAGGGTAAAGGGCAGGGCGGGATTGGGATGTACCAGGATCGGAGCTGCAGTAAATGCTGCTTTGAGATTGTCAAAGGCAGAAAGTGCATCAGAAGACCATTCTAACACTTTGGCTCCTTTTCACGTCATGTCAGTGATGGGTTTTACAATGGTTGAGAAATTTTTTATAAATTTACGGTAATAGTTTGCAAAGCCCAGAAATCTTTGAATTGCCTTCAGTCCATCTGGACGAGGCCACCGAACCACAGCCGACAGTTTTTTGGGGTCCATTGCGAACCCAGATGCGGAGATAACATACCCAAGAAAGGTAACTTGGGTCTTGTGAAACTCACACTTTTCCAACTTGCAGAACAAGTTGTTTTCACTCAGGAGCGAAAGGACCCTGGATACATCCGCATAGTGGGCCTCCACCATTGTAGAATGGATAAGAATGTCATCCAGATATACCACAACGCAGCTTTGCAAAATTTCTCTCAGGATGTTGTTTATGAGTTCTTGAAAGACAGCGGGAGCGTTGCACAGGCCAAAGGACATGACCAGATATTCATAATGCCCGCTCCGGGTGTTGAACGCTGTCTTCCATTCATGCCCTTGTTTGATCCTGACCAAATTGTAAGCTGCCTTCAAATCGAGCTTGGTAAATATAGTGGAACCTTTGAGGCGGTCAAACAGCTCAGTAATCAATGGTATGGGATATGCATTTTTTTACCATCAATTTGTTTAGGCCTCGAAAATCGATACAAGGGCATAATTCTCAGTCCTTCTTTTTCACAAAAAAAAAATCCAACACCCACTGGAGATGAAGATTTCCGAATGATGCTCCTCTCCAAGGCATCAGCAACATACTCCTCCATGACCTTATTATCCTCCACAGACAGAGGATATGTAGGACCCCGAGGAGGGGTAGTCCCAGGCAAGAGCTCGATCGTGCAATCGTATGGTCTATGGGAAGGTAAAGGTCCTGCCTGGACTTTATTAAATAACTCGGAAAACTGAGAATAAGCCTCAGGTAGGCCTTGAGACTCGGCTCAGGCAAGTCTGATGGGATATGAAAGACAAGCCTCCTCACAGTGAGAACCCCAGGACAATATCTGACACGTGCTACAGTCAATTTTAGGGTTATGCACTTGTAACCACGGGAACCCTAACACAATAGCATAGTGCGGAGAGTTTATCACCTGAAACTTCAGGGTTTCCATATGCAGGGCTCCCACACTTAGGGAAAGTGGGGCCGTTTCATGGGTAATGTGTGCTGGCAGCAGGGGTCTGCCATCAATTGCTTCAACCGCCAAAAGAGAGACACAAGGCACTAAAGGAATCCCAAATGTTCAGAAAATGCTGCGTCCACAAAATAACCTGCTGCGCCAGAGTCTATCAAGGCAGGCACAGGAATAGACTCTTTAGCCCAAGATAGGACTATGTCCAGCAAGGGTTTAGCCTGAGAGGCTTCAGGGGACTGTGAGATGCCACCTAAGATCTGTCCCTGACAGGATTCTAGGTGCGAGCGTTTTCCCGGACGTACCGGGCATGATCTTAGTAGGTGACCATTTTTACCACAGTACAGACATAGTCCCTCCCTCTGCCTATGGGCCCTCTCCGCTGCAGAGAGTTGGGTAGCCCCCACCTGCATGGATTCACCACCCGTAGTGTCAGAACCAGGAGGCATGGGAGGTGAGGGAGGACAGGGTGGGCCAGAAAAGCTGCAGGACATGCTGGTAGGATGCCTCCACAGGCGCTCCTTAAACAACGGTCTCTTCCGGACCCATGTATCTATGAGGATGACAAAGGATATCATCTTATCCAGACTACTAGGTAGGTCCTGAGCAGCAATCTCGTCCTTCATGTAATCGCAAAGCCTTTTGGGAGAATGCGGCTATCAGGGCCTCATTGTTCCACCCTACTTCGGCTGCTAGGGTTCTAAACTCGATTGTGTATTCCACCATGGCGGATAATCATCAGATGTTTGGAAGCCAAGGTCCCGCAACCTGGCACATCAAATATGCTTCTAAATGAGGCCACAAATTGAGTAAAATTATTTATTATGTGTCTCTCCATCTCCCATAATGGATTCGTTCAAGCCAATGCCTTGCCACCCAAGAGAGAAATCATAAGTCCAACCCTACTGCGCTCAGTAGGGAGGGCATGAGGAAGCATCTTGAGGTATATGCCCAACTGATAACTCAGGTTCCCCACTATAGCGTTGTGGGAGTGGAGCGGATCCAATTAACCCTCTGACCAGTCCTGCATCAGAGACGGTAGCAGCTGTAGGTGCCGAAAGAGAAACTGGGGTGGCCACCTGCTGCGAGTTATAGCATTCCCAGTGAGCGGTTCTGCCGAGCAGGGTCTGCAAGGCACCTGCCAACTGATCAATATGTTGATCCTGATCCTGCATTCTGTCAAATATTCTCTGTAAAGGAGGATCACTATCACTGTCTGTTGTCATGACCCTTACGTACTGTTACGGCTGGCAAGCAAGTCAGATGGTATAGTTAATATAACCTTTATTATGAGAATAATGACAGCAATGCAATATATAAATTTACACACAGTGGGTTATTGAAACGGCGAGCACTGTATCAGGAATAGCAGTCTCCCAGTCTTCCAATCAGTCACCACACTGTCCGACACTAGGCCTCAGCCCACTGGAGTCTCGTGGTAAGGTAACGCCCAAGAGATACTGACTCAACCTGCAGTCAGTAGCTAGAAGTCTGCTAGAGCCCCAGGTCAGTACTAGGAAGGATGTCTGAATAACGGAACCAACAACTGAGCGAACAGACAAAGCCTTCTAGTAAGCACCTATCATGGTGCCCGTGCTATCTGGCAACATTCTGTGAGTTTCCACTCCTGCCTAACGCCTATTGGCTGCACTGTTATTGTCCTGCCCAGTATTGTCCTTAAATACTGGGTTCTGGCACTTCTCCGGTGCCCTTTCGTGATGTTTCAGTACCAGCGCTTGTTCCTGTTAGTGTACCGACCCGGCCTGCCTAACGACTTTGCATCTTGTTCCTGCCTGTGTACCAACCCAGACTGTCTGACCATTCTGCATCTCGCTTCTGCCTGTGTACTGACCTGGATTGGCTGACGTTCCTGCTCCGAGTATCGACCCGGCCCGGCTGACGTTCCTGCTCTGTGTACTGACTCGGACTGGCTGACGTTCCTGCTCCGTGTACCACCTTGGATTGGCTGAACTTCCTACCCTGTGTACCGACCCGGCCTGGCTGACGTTCCTGTGTGTTGTACAGACTTGGATTGGCCTACGTTCCTGCTCTGTGTGTGGATCCTTCCCGGCTGGGCTACTGTGGTGGCATACCTCGACTGCCTGCCTTATCCGGTCTCCGGTTAGGGTGGTGTCTAGACCTTCGCTGTCTCCAGACAGCTCCCTGCAGTCTGGTCTCTGTTGCCTCAGTGTCGCCCAGGCGACATTTCTGTGCGTCCGCACTCCCGTGCAGTACCCGGTTCGATGCCTCTCAGGGCAAGTTGCTCAGTCTCCGTTACTGCTATGGCAGTGCTCAAGTTGCTCAGTTTCCGTTACTGCTACTGCAGTGCCCCGTTGCTCAGTCTCCGTTACTGCTACGGCAGTGTTCAAGTTGCTCAGTCTCCGTTACTGCTAAGGCAGTGCTCAAGTTGTTCAGTCTCTGTTACTGCTACGGCAGTCCACAAGTTTTTTGGTCTCCATTATCTTTGGGCATTACTTGATTTGGTGCTCTCACCTTTGTTTGAGCTTCTTAAAGGGCTTTGCACTATTAGGGCCTGTCAGAACTCTCAGCCTAATAGTAACCCATTCAGTACTGTCCAACTGAGATTCACACACGAACTGCCTGACCTGTGTCAGTATATTGATCTCTGGACTATCTGCATATACTGGACCTGTGTGGGCCTACCTCTGTATAACCTGTCTTGTGTCTGTACTATATTGCACATGTATTACAGGATATTGTAAGGGCAGGGCGGGATTGGGATGTACCAGGATCGGAGCTGCAGTAAATGCTGCTTTGAGATTGTCAAAGGCAGAAAGTGCATCAGAAGACCATTCTAACACTTTGGCTCCTTTTCACGTCATGTCAGTGATGGGTTTTACAATGGTTGAGAAATTTTTTATAAATTTACGGTAATAGTTTGCAAAGCCCAGAAATCTTTGAATTGCCTTCAGTCCATCTGGACGAGGCCACCGAACCACAGCCGACAGTTTTTTGGGGTCCATTGTGAACCCAGATGCGGAGATAACATACCCAAGAAAGGTAACTTGGGTCTTGTGAAACTCACACTTTTCCAACTTGCAGAACAAGTTGTTTTCACTCAGGAGCGAAAGGACCCTGGATACATCCGCATAGTGGGCCTCCACCATTGTAGAATGGATAAGAATGTCATCCAGATATACCACAACGCAGCTTTGCAAAATTTCTCTCAGGATGTTGTTTATGAGTTCTTGAAAGACAGCGGGAGCGTTGCACAGGCCAAAGGACATGACCAGATATTCATAATGCCCGCTCCGGGTGTTGAACGCTGTCTTCCATTCATGCCCTTGTTTGATCCTGACCAAATTGTAAGCTGCCTTCAAATCGAGCTTGGTAAATATAGTGGAACCTTTGAGGCGGTCAAACAGCTCAGTAATCAATGGTATGGGATATGCATTTTTTTACCATCAATTTGTTTAGGCCTCGAAAATCGATACAAGGGCATAATTCTCAGTCCTTCTTTTTCACAAAAAAAAAATCCAACACCCACTGGAGATGAAGATTTCCGAATGATGCTCCTCTCCAAGGCATCAGCAACATACTCCTCCATGACCTTATTATCCTCCACAGACAGAGGATATGTAGGACCCCGAGGAGGGGTAGTCCCAGGCAAGAGCTCGATCGTGCAATCGTATGGTCTATGGGAAGGTAAAGGTCCTGCCTGGACTTTATTAAATAACTCGGAAAACTGAGAATAAGCCTCAGGTAGGCCTTGAGACTCGGCTCAGGCAAGTCTGATGGGATATGAAAGACAAGCCTCCTCACAGTGAGAACCCCAGGACAATATCTGACACGTGCTACAGTCAATTTTAGGGTTATGCACTTGTAACCACGGGAACCCTAACACAATAGCATAGTGCGGAGAGTTTATCACCTGAAACTTCAGGGTTTCCATATGCAGGGCTCCCACACTTAGGGAAAGTGGGGCCGTTTCATGGGTAATGTGTGCTGGCAGCAGGGGTCTGCCATCAATTGCTTCAACCGCCAAAAGAGAGACACAAGGCACTAAAGGAATCCCAAATGTTCAGAAAATGCTGTGTCCACAAAATAACCTGCTGCGCCAGAGTCTATCAAGGCAGGCACAGGAATAGACTCTTTAGCCCAAGATAGGACTATGTCCAGCAAGGGTTTAGCCTGAGAGGCTTCAGGGGACTGTGAGATGCCACCTAAGATCTGTCCCTGACAGGATTCTAGGTGCGAGCGTTTTCCCGGACGTACCGGGCATGATCTTAGTAGGTGACCATTTTTACCACAGTACAGACATAGTCCCTCCCTCTGCCTATGGGCCCTCTCCGCTGCAGAGAGTTGGGTAGCCCCCACCTGCATGGATTCACCACCCGTAGTGTCAGAACCAGGAGGCATGGGAGGTGAGGGAGGACAGGGTGGGCCAGAAAAGCTGCAGGACATGCTGGTAGGATGCCTCCACAGGCGCTCCTTAAACAACGGTCTCTTCCGGACCCATGTATCTATGAGGATGACAAAGGATATCATCTTATCCAGACTACTAGGTAGGTCCTGAGCAGCAATCTCGTCCTTCATGTAATCGCAAAGCCTTTTGGGAGAATGCGGCTATCAGGGCCTCATTGTTCCACCCTACTTCGGCTGCTAGGGTTCTAAACTCGATTGTGTATTCCACCATGGCGGATAATCATCAGATGTTTGGAAGCCAAGGTCCCGCAACCTGGCACATCAAATATGCTTCTAAATGAGGCCACAAATTGAGTAAAATTATTTATTATGTGTCTCTCCATCTCCCATAATGGATTCGTTCAAGCCAATGCCTTGCCACCCAAGAGAGAAATCATAAGTCCAACCCTACTGCGCTCAGTAGGGAGGGCATGAGGAAGCATCTTGAGGTATATGCCCAACTGATAACTCAGGTTCCCCACTATAGCGTTGTGGGAGTGGAGCGGATCCAATTAACCCTCTGACCAGTCCTGCATCAGAGACGGTAGCAGCTGTAGGTGCCGAAAGAGAAACTGGGGTGGCCACCTGCTGCGAGTTATAGCATTCCCAGTGAGCGGTTCTGCCGAGCAGGGTCTGCAAGGCACCTGCCAACTGATCAATATGTTGATCCTGATCCTGCATTCTGTCAAATATTCTCTGTAAAGGAGGATCACTATCACTGTCTGTTGTCATGACCCTTACGTACTGTTACGGCTGGCAAGCAAGTCAGATGGTATAGTTAATATAACCTTTATTATGAGAATAATGACAGCAATGCAATATATAAATTTACACACAGTGGGTTATTGAAACGGCGAGCACTGTATCAGGAATAGCAGTCTCCCAGTCTTCCAATCAGTCACCACACTGTCCGACACTAGGCCTCAGCCCACTGGAGTCTCGTGGTAAGGTAACGCCCAAGAGATACTGACTCAACCTGCAGTCAGTAGCTAGAAGTCTGCTAGAGCCCCAGGTCAGTACTAGGAAGGATGTCTGAATAACGGAACCAACAACTGAGCGAACAGACAAAGCCTTCTAGTAAGCACCTATCATGGTGCCCGTGCTATCTGGCAACATTCTGTGAGTTTCCACTCCTGCCTAACGCCTATTGGCTGCACTGTTATTGTCCTGCCCAGTATTGTCCTTAAATACTGGGTTCTGGCACTTCTCCGGTGCCCTTTCGTGATGTTTCAGTACCAGCGCTTGTTCCTGTTAGTGTACCGACCCGGCCTGCCTAACGACTTTGCATCTTGTTCCTGCCTGTGTACCAACCCAGACTGTCTGACCATTCTGCATCTCGCTTCTGCCTGTGTACTGACCTGGATTGGCTGACGTTCCTGCTCCGAGTATCGACCCGGCCCGGCTGACGTTCCTGCTCTGTGTACTGACTCGGACTGGCTGACGTTCCTGCTCCGTGTACCACCTTGGATTGGCTGAACTTCCTACCCTGTGTACCGACCCGGCCTGGCTGACGTTCCTGTGTGTTGTACAGACTTGGATTGGCCTACGTTCCTGCTCTGTGTGTGGATCCTTCCCGGCTGGGCTACTGTGGTGGCATACCTCGACTGCCTGCCTTATCCGGTCTCCGGTTAGGGTGGTGTCTAGACCTTCGCTGTCTCCAGACAGCTCCCTGCAGTCTGGTCTCTGTTGCCTCAGTGTCGCCCAGGCGACATTTCTGTGCGTCCGCACTCCCGTGCAGTACCCGGTTCGATGCCTCTCAGGGCAAGTTGCTCAGTCTCCGTTACTGCTATGGCAGTGCTCAAGTTGCTCAGTTTCCGTTACTGCTACTGCAGTGCCCCGTTGCTCAGTCTCCGTTACTGCTACGGCAGTGTTCAAGTTGCTCAGTCTCCGTTACTGCTAAGGCAGTGCTCAAGTTGTTCAGTCTCTGTTACTGCTACGGCAGTCCACAAGTTTTTTGGTCTCCATTATCTTTGGGCATTACTTGATTTGGTGCTCTCACCTTTGTTTGAGCTTCTTAAAGGGCTTTGCACTATTAGGGCCTGTCAGAACTCTCAGCCTAATAGTAACCCATTCAGTACTGTCCAACTGAGATTCACACACGAACTGCCTGACCTGTGTCAGTATATTGATCTCTGGACTATCTGCATATACTGGACCTGTGTGGGCCTACCTCTGTATAACCTGTCTTGTGTCTGTACTATATTGCACATGTATTACAGGACCCGTGAGGGTTATTGTTATTATCATTGTTCAATAAAATTGTGTTTTATCCAAACCTACTGTGTCTGTGTGTCAAACAAACCGTTACAGCACCAGATAGGATAGTCAGACGAGCCAAAGTCATACACGGAGCAGGTAGTCAGCCAGAGCCACAGGTTTGCACCAGAAAGGATATCTGAGCCAAATCGGAACACCAAGGAGAATAGTCAGACAGAGCCACAGGTCAACACCAGAATGGATTGAATGGATTGAATACACAGGAATCAGGAATACTAGAAAATGAACTGCTCAGAACAACAACGTAAGGGTGACTGAGTCAGGACTTAGTCTGCCCTTTAAACCCCTCCACAGGAAGTAAGTAGGATGGGCAGCTAGAGGGAGGAAGTAGGTAGGAAGAGACTACAGGAAACAAACACACATAAAACAGAGGTCTGCAGCATGCTTGAATCCTCTTGCCTGCAGATGATGCGTGGAAAGACGCAGAGCATTGCTGAAGTGGCGGCGCTGGAAACAAGGTACTGTGACAGTCATCTAATGGGGGGAGGAAGTCCCTTCGAGAGGACTTAGTATCACGGTGTCCGTGATTGCTGCCTTTCTTTGTCAGTTACCTGAAGGGGGCTCTCCATTGGTTGTCTGCTTTCAGCCCGCCCTGCATTGCCTATTTAGACTGAGCTTGGGCACCCTTTGGTTGCCCTTGCGTGTTGTCTCTATACTGCTTGCATCTGCATTGAGTTCCTGAGCTTCCTGGGCCATTTCTCTGTTCCTGATCGTCTGTGATCGTCTGAGTTCCTGTTCACCAGTTTCCCTGGTTCCTGCATCCATTCCTGATCCGGTTGGAGTTGCTGTCCCTGCTGCTTTTTCCTGCTGCCGTTCCTGATCCGGTTGACTGCCCGTAGACCTGTTTCCTGTCCATCCCCGGCTGGGTTCCTGCTCCTGGATCGCCTGCAGTATGAATGTCTCCTCCTGGCAACATTTTCATTCACTTGTTCCTCTCTCCAGTACGCGGGTACTGGTTTGTTCCACATTAACCGGCTGCTGTCGCACCGGTAGAGATCTTGGTTATTCCAGTACGCGGGTACTGGTTCGCTTCACATACAACCGGCTGCTGTCGCACCGGTAGAGATCTTGGTTATTCCAGTATGCGGTTACTGGTTCGCTCCACATACAACCGGCTGCGGTTGCACCGGTAGAGATATTGGTTATTTCAGTACGCAGGTACTGGTTTGCTCCACTGCCAACCGGCTGCTGTTGCACCGGTAGTGATCTTGGTTACTCCAGTACGCGGGTACTGGTTCGCTTCTCTGACAACCGGCTGCTGTGCACCGGTAGAGACTTTGGTTTCTCCAGTACGCTGGTATTGGTTTGCATCCCGTACAACCGATGCTGTCTCACCGGTAGAGATCTTGGTTTCTTCAGTACGCAGGTACTGGTTCGCTCCACATTACCGGATGCTGTCTCACCGGTAGAGATCTGGGTTACTCCAGTACGCAGGTACTGGTTCGCTTCACGCATGTACCGGCTGCTCATTGTCACCTTTAGCACCGGTGCTGGTTGTGTTCCTCCAGTACGCGGGTACTGGTTCGCTCCACGTATAACCGGTTGCTGTTCAGTCCTAGACAGCTCCAGTAGTTCTCCTGTCACTCCAGTACGCAGGTACTGGTTCACTCCATGTATAACCGGTTGCTGTCCAGTCCTAGACAGCACCGATAGATTGGTTGTTTTCCCCAGTACGCGGGTACTGGTTCCCTCCACTTTAACCGGTTGCTGTCTCACCGGTAGAGATCTGGGTTACTCCAGTACGTGGGTACTGGTTCACTCCTGCACTATTGGCTGTCTATATCAGCCTGACTACCCTGTGGGCCTCAGTCTATCATCCTATGTGACTGGTCTATCCACCTAGCCAGTCACCGAGGCCATAGTGCTGCCATCCTGTCATGCAGTCCAGGCTGCCTTGCCCGGTATATTGGTAAGGCCGGTAGAACCTATTCCTCTTTAAACCAACTTTGGGTTGCCTTACCCGGCATTGGCAAGGCCTGTAAAGCCTCTATACTATTCGTTGTACCAGTCTCCAGGCTGCCTTGCCCGGTATATTGGCAAGGTCGGTAGAACCTTTTCCATCTTGTGCCACCTAAGGTTGCCTTACCCGGTATTGACAAGGCCGGTAGAGCCTGTATCTCATTCTTTGTACCACTACTTATGCTACTATGTAAAATCGCTACGTTATATGTGTATGCTACCCAATAGGGTTTCCTTTAAACTTTTCAATAAAGTTGTGTTTTTACCTAACTCTGTGTCTGAGAGTCTTAACAAACAGTGACAGTACGAAAGGGCCATGACCTCACATAATAAGAGTGATGGTAATACACAGAACATCCATTGGAGGATGGATGTACATGAGCAACGTCTGGATCAGCTAGCGGTAGCGATCCAAACCATTCTTGAACGCACAGTACTCTCAGACAAGTCTGTCCCGAGTCCGGTGGTCTCCCCAGGTCAGACACCGGAGAACGATACTATGCCCTCAGGGGCTGCAGTTAAGGGGTTAACCGCTTCCGCCCCTTTGCCACTCAGATATGATGGTGATCCTAACCTGTGCAGAGGGTTTATCAACCAACTTGAGATATTTATGGAATTGACTGCACATGCCTTTCCCAGTGATCGCAGTAAAGTTGGGTTTATGATATCCCTGCTGACTGGTAGAGCCCTGGCATGGGCTAATCCCTTATGGGAGAGTGCGAAACCTTGCACAAAGAGTTTCAGGGAATTTGTGCAGTCCTTTCGGACACTGCTGCTAAACATCTTATGGAGATACAGCAGGGTAGGCGTACTTTATGCCATTGAATTCTGCACCTTGGCAGCAGAGGCAGGTTGGAACAATGAGGCGTTGTTGGTAGCCTTCACTCAAGGTTTCAGTGACCAGATTAAAGACAAAATTGCAGCTAAAGAATTGCCTATGGACCTAGATGATTATATTGAGTATGTTATCCTAATTGATACTCAGATCTGTGAAAGAGTGATGGCTAAAGATCAAAGGCTAAGGTCAAAAAATAACGGACCTAGCAGTACAGTTTGCCCACCCATCCCTCTCTTGGCATCTAAGTCTAATGAACAGTTACGGGAATCAGGTGAACCTATGCAATTGGGCTTCACCAGACTAACTAGGGAGGAGAGAACTTATCGCAGAAGGCAGGGATTGTGCTTATACTGTGGCAAAAGTGGGCACCTGCTAAGATCCCGTCCCGTACGTCCGGGAAACGAACACACCTAGGGTACCTTGGGGGACAGGCTCTAGGTGCTGTTCAATCGTCCCCAGGTTTGGGCACACTGAAACCCACCATACAGGTGGTACTTTCATGGGCAAAACGCTCAGTGGAGGTTTTGGCCCTGGTTGATTCCGGCGCAGCTGGATATTTTATGGATAATACCTTTGCTGAATTGCATGGGGTTCCACGGATTGAGAGAGAATCCCCTCTTGCTATTGAAGCTATTGACGGCAGACCCTTAGAACCTGCACAGGTTACTTTTGAAACAATGCCATTATCTATGACCATTGGGGCACTTCACAAGGAGGAACAGCAGTTCCAGCTTATCAGTTCTCCACACTACGCAGTCACTCTGAGATTTCCTTGGTTACAGCTTCATAATCCACAGTTTGATTGGCAAAAGTGTGAAATCTCTGCTTGGTCTCAGTATTGTATGGAGCATTGCGTATCCCACCCGGTTAAGATCTTGTGTACCTCCCCTGCACTTCCAGACGAGTATCAACAGTTCAGTGATGTATTCAGTAAGGGAGAGGCTGGCACCCTACCCCAGCACAGATCTTATGACTGCTGTATTGATTTTCCTCCGGGGGTGGTGCCCCCTAGGGGACGCACGTATCCATCGTCGTGTGATGAGAACCAAGCTATGGAGGAATACATTTCTGATGCCCTTAAGAGAGGGATCATAAGGAAATCCACCTCTCCAGCCGGGGCTGGATTCTTTTTTGTAAAAAAGAAAAATGGCCAACTGAGACCATGCATTGATTACCGTGGCCTAAACAAGCTTATGTCTAAAAATGCTTATCCGATACCACTCATCACCGAGTTATTTGACAGGCTAAAGGGTTCCTCAATCTTTGCTAAACTGGACTTGCGAGCTGCTTTTAACTTGATCAGGATCAGAGCTAGTGATGAGTGGAAAACTGCCTTTAACACTAGATCTGGGCACTATGAATATCTAGTCATGCCGTTTGGTCTCTGTAACGCACCCACGGTATTTCAAGAATTAATCAATGATATCCTCAGGGATATGTTGCAGTCCTGTGTGGTTGTCTACTTGGACGACATACTCATTCATTCGGAAAATATGTCACAACACATTAAAGACGTGTCTGAAGTGTTGCTCCGCCTACGTAAAAACAAGTTATTTTGCAAATTGGAAAAATACGAGTTTCACAAAACCAGTGTGCCATTCTTGGGGTTTGTGATTGGCAAAGAAGGCATTGCCATGGATATGGAGAAACTGGCGGCAGTTTTGCAATGGCCACGACCCAAGGGCCTAAAAGCTATTCAGTGATTTCTGGGTTTCGCTAATTATTATAGGAAGTTTATTAAGAACTTTTCTACAATTGTTAAACCATTGTCTGACCTTACGCACAAGGGTGCTAACCCATCCCAATGGTCAGTGGCAGCGGAGGATGCCTTTGAGAAATTGAAATCCGCTTTTGTTAATGCTCCTGTGTTATCCCACCCCAACCCATCTCTCCCGTTCACATTGGAGGTTGATGCCTCAGAGATTGGGGTTGGGGCAGTACTTTCTCAACGACTTGTTAAAGGAGGAATTCTCAGACCTTGTGGGTTTTTCTCCAAAAAGTTGTCCTGGGCTCAAAGTCATTACGAGATAGGTGACAGAGAACTACTGGCCATTATCCTTGCCCTGAAGGAATGGCGTCACCTACTAGAGGGCACAAAAAACCCAGTCTTAATTCTGACTGACCACAAAAACTTGGCCTATCTCTCTGAGGCTAAAAGATTGTCCTCACGCCAGGCCAGGTGGGCACTGTTCCTTTCTCAATTCAATTTTATTGTATCTTACGTGCCGGGGTCTAAGAATGTTAGGGCTGACGCCCTGTCAAGGCAATTTGAGCCAGAGACTGAGAGAGATGAGGTGCCAGCACCTATTATCCAGCCTGACCGGATATTGGCTACACTACGTACGAGTATCACTTCACCACTAGGGGAAGAGATATTGGACTCCCAGGCTTCTGCTCCTTCAGAAACCCCAGTGGGCAAGTGTTTTGTTGATGAGCCATTCCACACTCGATTGCTTGAGACATATCATTCCTCTAAAGCTGCAGGACATATTGGCAGAGATCAATTGTTATGGTCTCTCTCTCAGGTCTTCTGGTGGCCTTCCATGAGGGCAGATTGTGCTGAGTTTACGAATGCCTGTGCCACTTGTGCCCGTGCTAAGACCCCTAGACACCTCCCGGTGGGCCTACTTCAGCCGGTACCTAATGGTGAAGGTCCCTGGTCCCACGTTTCCATTGATTTCATGGGAGAACTGCCAGTGTCTTGAGGGTATTCCTTTATACTGATGGTGGTGGACAGGTTTTCTAAAATGGCTCATTTTGTGCCCCTCCGTGGCCTTCCCTCTGCTAAAGAATTATCTGTGGTTTTCGCTAAAGAAGTATTTCGGTTGCATGGAGTACCCAGAGTGCTGGTGTCCGACCGGGGGAGCCAGTTTGTATGCAGATTTTGGAGGGCATTTTGTGAACAGATGGGCATACAATTGTCATTTCCTCTGCTTACCACCCCCAGACCAATGGGGCCACTGAGCATGCCAATCAAGGATTGGAGCAGTTCTTGCGCTGTTTCATTACTGACCATCATGATAATTGGGCCGACCTGTTGCCCTGGGCAGAGTTCGCCAGGAACTGTGCGGTTAACTCTTCATCCGGGAGCTCCCTGTTTCTGATTAATTATGGGTTCCAGCCTTGTTTGCTCCCGGATTCCTTTCAGTCGCAGCAGATTCCAGCTCTGGATGAGCATATCGAGCAACTCCGCTCCACATGGGCACAGGTTCAGAGGGCACTCAGTCAGTCCTTCCAGCGCCATTAGCGCCACGCTAATCGTAGACGGCTACCAGCGGTTTCCTTCCAGGTTGGGGACAGAGTGTGGCTTTCCTCCAGAAATCTTAAACTTCTAGTCCCGTCTAATAAATTGGCTCCTCAATTCATTGGTCATAGGCTGATTCGCAAGATCAACCCTGTCTCGTATGCTTTAGACATTCCTGCATCCATGCGTATTCATAATGTGTTCCATGTCTCTCTCCTCAAACCTCTTGTATGCAACCGTTATACTACCAACCCTGTGGTGCCAGGGCCTATAGAGGTTGAAGGTCAGGAGGAGTATGAAGTTCAGAGTATCATTGATTCCTGCAGACTTAGAGGAAAAGTGCAGTATTTGGTGCATTGGAAGGGTTATGGTCCTGAAGAACGATCCTGGGTAGATAGTAAGGACCTTCATGCTCCCAAATTACTGCAAATTTTCCATTCTAAATACCCTCAGAAACCGAGACCCTCTTCTAGGAGAGGGGGTCTTTGAGAGGGGGGTACTATCGCAGTGCCCGTGATTGCTGCCTTTCTTTGTCAGTTACCTAAAGGCAGCTCTCCATTGGCTGTCTGCTTTCAGCCCGCCCTGCATGGCCTATTTAGACTGAGCTTGGACACCCTTTGGTTGCCCTTTCATGTTGTCTGTATGCTGTTTGCATCTGCATTGAGTTCCTGAGCTTCCTGGGCCATTTCTCTGTTCCTGCTCGTCTGTGATCGTCTGAGTTCCTGTTCACCAGTTTCCCTGGTTCCTGCATCCGTTCCTGATCTGGTTGGGGTTGCTGCTGTTTCCTGCTGCTGTTTCCTGCTGCCGTTCCTGATCCGGTTGACTGCCCATAGACCTGTTTCCTGTCCATCCCCGGCTGGGTTCCTGCCCCTGGATCGCCTGCAGTATGCATGTCTCCTCCAGTCGACCTGGCGACATTTTCTTTCACTTGTTCCTCTCTCCAGTACGCGGGTACTGGTTCGCTCCACATTAACCGGCTGCTGTTGCACCGGTAGAGATCTTGGTTATTCCAGTACGCGGGTACTGGTTCGCTCCACATACAAACGGCTGCTGTCGAACTGGTAGAGATCTTGGTTATTCCAGTACGCGGGTACTGGTTCACTCCACATACAACTGGCTGCGGTTGCACCGGTAGAGATATTGGTTATTTCAGTACGCGGGTACTGGTTCTCTCCACTGCCAACTGGTTCGCTCCACATTACCGGATGCTGTCTCACCGGTAGAGATCTGGGTTACTCCAGTACGCAGGTACTGGTTCGCTTCACGCATATACTGGCTGCTCATTGTCACCTTTAGCACCGGTGCTGGTTGTGTTCCTCCAGTACGCGGGTACTGGTTCGCTCCACATATAACCGGTTGCTGTTCAGTCCTAGATAGCTCCGGTAGTTCTCCTGTCACTCCAGTACACAGGTACTGGTTCACTCCATGTATAACCGGTTGCTGTCCAGTCCTAGACAGCACCGATAGATTGGTTGTTTTCCCCAGTACGCGGGTACTGGTTCGCTCCACTTTAACCGGTTGCTGTCTCACCAGTAGAGATCTGGGTTATTCCAGTACGCGGGTACTGGTTCACTCCTGCACTATTGGCTGTCTATATCAGCCTGACTATCCTGTGGGCCTCAGTCTATCATCCTATGTGACTGGTCTATCCACCTAGCCAGTCACCGAGGCCATAGTGCTGCCATTCTGTCATGCAGTCCAGGCTGCCTTACCCGGTATATTGGTAAGGCCGGTAGAACCTATTCCTCTTTATACCAACTTTGCGTTGCCTTACCCGGTATTGGCAAGGCCGGTAAAGCCTCTATACTATTCGTTGTACCAGTCTCCAGGCTGCCTTACCCGGTATATTGGCAAGGCTGGTAGAGCCTATACTATTTGTTGTACCAGTCTCCAGGCTGCCTTGCCCGGTATATTGGCAAGGTCGGTAGAGCCTATACTATTCGTTGTACCAGTCTCCAGGCTGCCTTGCCCGGTATATTGGCAAGGTCAGTAGAGCCTATACTATTCGTTGTACCAGTCTCCAGGCTGCCTTGCCTGGTATATTGGTAAGGCCGGTAGAACCTTTTCCATCTTGTGCCACCTAAGGTTGCCTTACCCGATATTGGCAAGGCCGGTAGAGCCTGTATCTCATTCTTTGTACCACTACTTATGCTACTATGTAAAATCGCTATGTTATATGTGTATGCTACCCAATAGGGTTTCCTTTAAACTTTTCAATAAAGTTGTGTTTTTACCTAACTCTGTGTCTGAGAGTCTTAAAAAACCGTGACATTTAGTGGCAATGGAGGAAGTCAGGACAAGTACACAGGGGTCTACTAATTCAGTGGGTGTTATTACACAAGAAATGTTAACCCAAGCATTGGAGGGCATGAGAGAAAAAATAAGTGAAGATTTAAGATCTAGTATGTTGGACCTTAAGAAAGAGGTTCTCAGTGTCTCTGAAATACTGGCTACTTAGTATAAAGATCTTCAATTATTAAGGACAGAACTGGATTCGGTACAGCATCAGAATAAGGCCCTAAAGGATGAACTTGGTAGGGTAGAGTTAAAACTTGCCGACTTGGAGGACTGTTCAAGAAGAAGAAATTTGAGAATACGGGGTGTCCCGGAAGGAACCTCCCATGACCAGTTGGTGACATTCTGTAGAGAGCTTGTATCTGCGTATATAGGAGTAGATAAAATGACGGATTATCCATTTGAATGTATTCACAGATTTTCGAAATCTAAGGACTCTAGATACTCGGATAAACCTGGAGACATAATAGTATGCTTTAGTAATTCCTTAGTAAATTATATTTTTGCTAGGGAATTCAGATTAAAACCAGGAATGAGAGAGTATAAGGATATTGTGATATTTTCAGATTTGTCCCTTGTTTCGAGGAATAACAGGAAAAGATTTAGGGAAGTAACCTTGTGTTTGAGGGAACGGAAGATCCAATATAAATGGCTGTTTCCTACAAGGTTGAGTGTGGAGATAGATAGCCGAAGATATAGTTTTGACGATCCCTCTGTTGCAAGGGACAAACTAACCACAATGGGCATTATATAGATGAGACACGTGGGAAAGATGATAGTGGCTCTTCCCTGGTTTCTGCTCCCCCTCCCTTTATATGATTGGGGGGTGGGAGGGGGAATCAGGGAGGAGCCTTGGTTTAAGGGGAGGTTAATTTGGGTGTAACTGGATACCTTGGAAGAAAAACGAATAGGGAGGAGATTGGGGCCACCATTGAGGAATATGGAATAGCTGTAGTTTAGTGGCAGCATGTTAGAATTTAATTGGTCGTGGTATAACTATGGCACTGTTTAGAAGGATGGGGGGGCATGTGAGTGGTTATATGTGGGGAGGGTATATCAGTAGTATAACTGGAGGGAATGATACACAGAGATATATGCACATATTGGTCAAAGTATTGACACTGCATTCTATACTACAGAGGGCACAAGAGGGAAGAGCAGTAGGTAGTTAAGGGGGAGAGAGGAGATGTAGGGGCACATAATTTAAGTTGAGCTAACAGGTCGTTTATAGAATGGGAAAGGGTTTTATTCCTCAATGGAGGAGAGGGGAGGAAGGAGGTAGTAAGAAGGGGGGTAGGGAAAGGTTTGCCAGTAGATTTATTCAGACTTTCTCATTGTGGGGGGTGTAGGAAATTGGAATTATAGGATATAAAGAATTATATTATATGGGTTGAAAGAGAATTAGAGGGGTCCTTGGGTTATTGTGTTTATTTTTTTGCTTTGTTTTGCCTGGGGGGGTGGGAAAGAATAGGGTATATTATAAATGACATAGCCCTACTTCACCTATTGTAATGCTGGCCGCTTGGGTGTACTCTGTTTGTTATATTTCAGAGTTACTGGGATGCAATATATTAAGCATTCTAGAAGTATGTTTGAATGGAACGGAAGGAAAGAGTATGTAGAGTCACAGGGAACTAGGAGGGGATATATTGGATCGCGGAGTGTGTGGTCTCACTATGGGGTAGTGGTGGAGGTGGTACGGGCATCAAGGTGGCTACAATAAATGTACAGTGTCTGAATTTGCCTTCTAAGGGATCATATCTATATAAGACTGGGACCAGAAGGGAGTTAAATGTTGGAAATATGGGAGATTACCAATAGTATACACGGCAGGGTTAGAGTTATGTAAAAAGAGGGGGGTCTCTATAATTATATCAAGAGATGTAAAGTTTGAATACATATATCATGAAGCTGATGTTAATGGGAGGTTTATCATATTGGTTTGTAGAATTAATAACTTGGTGTACACTCTGGTTAATTTTTATGCCCCAAACGCGTACCCCGTTAAATTCCTGAACTCTTTAGTAGATAGATTTGAAAGAGTTAAGAAGGGGATTCTTATATGTGGCGGGGATTTGAATTGAGTAATGGATGTTGTGTTGGATAAAAAATTAAGTCAGGGCAGGAGGGTGGACCCCAAACTGAGGAGTAGTGCTATCCAGTTAAGTAATAGTATATTTAGAAGTAATTTGTACGATATCTGGAGGACACAACACCCCTCGGAGAGGGATTTTACCTTCTTCTCAGGTAGATATTTGTTATATTCAAGGATAGATGCTTTTTTACAACAGAGGAGGATCTAAAGAAATGTATCTCTTCTACTATTGTCAGTATAACATGGACAGATCATGCCCCGGTCTTTAGTGATAGTCCTCATTATGAATTGAGGGCGGATTGGAAGTTAAATGAATATAATCTAAAAATAAGTGCAGCAAGATCAGAGCTACTCATAGAAATTCAGCAGTTCTTGCTAGTGAATGACAGAGGTGAGGTTTCAAATGTTTGTTTATGGAGGAGTTAAAGTGCGTTGTAAGAGGATACTTGATAAAAGACGATATTAATAGAAGAAAACAGCAAGGGAAGTCAATATCTGATCTGATTAAGGTAGTTCAGCGAGAAATTGAAAAGAAACTTAAGGCGAGGTTAGAAAGAAATATTTTTCTTTCCAAACAGAAGTGGTATCATAATAGTAATAAGGTGAATAGGTTGCTGATGAATAAAATCAAACAAAATAATGGGAAGAGAAGGGTGAAGAAACTCATAGTAAATAATAAAACTTTGTTAGATCCTCTTCAAATTGCAGAGGCTTTCAAGGAGTATTATAATTCACTATATAACCTTAATCAAAGCGATGTTCCAAGATCTCGGATAAAAGTTTATGCAAGAGGTAGTGATGCCTAGGTTGAGTGAGGAAAAGTTGATAGAGATTAATAAACCTTTCTCCTTGGAAGAGGTTAAAAAAGCGGTAATGAATTTGAAACCTGGGAAATCACCGGGCCCAGATGGATATTCCTAATTATTCTATAGAATAACGGACCTGCTTATATCCCCATTATTAGTTAAGGTATTTAATCAAGTAGGAATGACTGGAGCATTTCCTTTGGAAATGTTACGGACTTCCATTTGCCCGATTTTAAAAGCAGGCAAGGACCCGGCGTATCTTACAAATTATAGGCCAATTTCACTAATAAATCTGGATGTGAAATTATACTCAAAGATATTGGCAGACAGATTGAATAAGGTAATGACGGATTTGATCGATCCAGATCAATCTGGGTTTGTCTTAGGGAGCTCGGGTGAGGATAATACCCGTAAACTGATAAGCTTGATCTCAGAGGTTGGTCAAAGATCTTTAGCAATAGTCTTCTTGGCATTAGATGCCGAGAAGGCTTTTGACCGAGTAAGCTGGAATTTCTTGTTTGAGACAATGGAGGTACTTGGAATAACTGGATTTTTTAAAAATAGTACTTTGGCTCTGTATAATAATTTAACAGCAAGAGTAATCGTTTGGCTATGAAATCTGCCTCTTTTGAAATAAGAAACGGAACGAGGCAGGAACGTCCACTTGCACCCCTGCTGTATGCTCTCTCCATTGAGCCGTTAGCAGCTGCAATTAGGCAGTCAGATAAGATAGAGGGCATTGAGATAGATGGTCAGTCATATAAGATAACGTTGTATGCAGACGACGTTGTCTTGACGTTAACCACTCCAGAGGATTTGATTCCAGAGACCTTGGATTTAATAAGGAAGTATAGTGTTTGTTCTAATTATAAATTAAATCTATTAAAGACTCAAGTAATCTCAACACAGGTTCCTAATACTTTATTAAGCCAGCTTCGACGGAAATATAACTTTAATTGCGATCAGGGTTGTATAGGATACATGGGTATAAAGTTAATATTTGATCAACATCAAATGATGACAAGGAATTATGATTTTCTTTTAGATGCCCTGGGTCTGGTGATAGAGAAAATGAAGATTGTGGTGGGCTCATGGATGGGGAGATTGAATATGGCTAATGCATATCTGGTGCCTAAAATTTTATATTTTTTCAGGACCCTTCCAATTAGAGTTCCAGGTAATATACTGGATAGAATTTCGAAAATGTTAAAGCTATTTATATGGAAAGGGGCTAAGCCAAGGATTCCGTATAAAATAATGGTTGGAACAAAGGAACAATTAGACTTGGGATTTCCAGATATAAGAAAACTTCACGAAATAACTATGTTTATGCACTCTTTAGTCTGGATGACAATAAAGGATAGGGGGCTTGCATGGTATCGTCTAGAGAGTTCCCAGGGAAAAGAGAAGGATCTTTTTAATTGGTTTTGGGTTAAACCAGAATTATTAAAATCTTTAAAGATAGGTAATCCAATAATGAGAAATGCTATAACCTCTTAGAAAATTTAGGGTCTTGACTGAATGTATGGAATTATTTACTCCACAAACTCAGATAGGGGCTTTAACATATTATATTGATGGTTTGAATTTATCTAGGTGGAGAGCAAGAGGTATATTAAATCTGAGTGATTTGGTAAGGGGTAATACCCTGTTAACCTTTTATGAAATTCAAACAAAATATGGAATATCTACTAATGAGTTATTCACGTATATGAGGATTAAGAAACTGATACAAAAGGAAGGGATAGCTGATAAAACAAGATTGGAAGAGTTTTTGGAGAATAGTGGTCAAGATAGATTAATATTCAGATTAAAGAGGTTGGTAAATGAAGATCAAAAGGAGGTAGTGGTCCCAGCTACATTGAGATGGGCGGTAGATATGGGTGTGGCTATTAATAAGGAGAGTTGGACCAACTCATGGCTTCAGGTAAAAAAGGTGGTTCATTTGATTAATTTGGAGGATGTGTTTTATAAATTGCTCCATAGATGGTACCTCGTTTCAACTAGATTAAGTAAATTTGATAATACAGTCATCCGCAATTGCTGGAGATGCGGTAGAGAAATGGGAACGATGTACCATATATGGTGGAATTGCTGGAAGTTGCAAGAGATTAAGCAGGAGATCAATAAAGTGATTGGCCAAACTATGGTATTAGGATTCTCTCTGACACCACAGATTTGGCTTTTCCAAATGGATTTTCATTTATTATAAATGTATTGATGGCTACGAAAATGTGTATAGCCAGAAAGTGGTGAAAGGAGGAACCTCCTTCATGGAGGGAGATTTCCACTCAGATTACATATCAGGCAAATATGGAAAGATACATTTATGCAATGGAAGGCATTATTCCAAAATATGAGAGTATTTGGCGACCGTGGCTCACTTATGTGGCTTTTGATGTCCAGGTGCCTTTGCTGGATTAAAGTAAATAACCCCAGTGGGTATAAGGTTTCCCCACACTCCCTGATCCAAGAGTAGAATGGGATGTATATGTAGTATGAGTGGTAAAAGTTTTAAGGGGGGTTCTGATTTAATGGATTTAAGTGAAAGTATGATAAGAGTTTGATAGTTGATGTTTGAGGTATCAGAGATAAGTGAGTAAGGGGAGGAGGAGGATAAGACAGGTTAAAGTACTATGTGTGTTATTGTTGGATTTGTAAGAAGTGATGTATTTTGAATGTTTTTATATGTTTAAAAATATTAATAAAAATAAGGAATATTGGCATTCAAAGGGTTAAAATATTAATGGATAATCATGGCAATCATGAAAACCAAAGTGGGGGGTTTTGCATTGCTGTAACGATTTTTCAGACACTCACACAGCAGGTTTGAATAAAACACAGTTTTATTAGAAAAAAAAATAAAGAACAAAGATCGCCCTCTATAGGCAACACAATATATAGCGAAAGATAGGCTACATATGCCTTCACACGACCAGTATACAGAAGCAAGGATAATACATATACTGTCACAGGGCAGGCACAGAATAGCAACTGGTACTCAAATAGTTAAATACAAATGAACAGTCAGTCTCTGTTGTGGTGTTTGGCACGCCCAAGGTGTAAAACAGGCAGCAATAGAAGTTAGATGATGCAACACCTTAAGTCCATCAGGTGTAGAGAGCTGCTAGGCAGTACAGGAACTGAGGCAGAACGCTGCAAAGAGTTTCAGCAAATAGCCCCCACGGGCATATACCAGAGACAACTTGTACTGCAAGAGCGTGAGCCAATAGCCCCCACGGGCGTAACCATGGAGATGCCTACAATGGAAGAGCTTGCTGATAGCCCCCATGGGCATAATAACAGAGACCAACCATACAGTGATAGCTTGAGCCAATAGCCCCCACGGGCGTATAACGGAGACAACTTGCACTGCGAGAGCGTGAGCCAATAGCCCCTATGGGCGTAGTAACAGAGACTGGGTACAGCAAGAGCTTGAGCAGATAGCCCCCACGGGCGTAGTAACGGAAACCACCTGCGCTGAAAGTGCTTGAGCCAATAGCCCCACCGGGCAGTAATGGAGAGTAACACTGATAGAGCGAGAGCCAATAGTGCCTCCCGCGGGCGCGGTAACGGAGACCGACTACACTGCTTGGTTGACAATATGAGCCGCCGTCTAACTAAGGCCCACAATGCGGCCTGCTCAGCAGATGTAGCGGATAACTGCAACAGCTCTGCAAGTGTTAAAAGGCTCAGGTCAGGGAGACAGTAGCACTGCAATAGTTAACAACAGCACAAGGGTAGGATATGTAGCTCTGCAAGTACAACCGGAGGCTCAGCGTGTGAAGGTATCGCTCTGCAAGTGCCAAGGAAGACTCGGCTATGGTAGCACAGCTCTGCAAGTGTAAAAGGAGACTCAGCTCTGGAGACACGGCTCTGCAGGAGTGAATGGTTGCAGTCTCGATCAGCCTGCCACAAACACAGCGGAAGTCATAATGTCTCCAGGGCGACAGCAGCAGCAGGAAGCAGGAACGGTGGCAGAGGCTGGAGCAAGCCGGTACAGGTCATGGAGCAGGAAGTCAGCCAGGCCGGGTCAGATCACGGAGGAGATTCTCAGACAAGCCAGATCAGTCACGAACAGGAACGTCAGCCAGGCCGGGTCAGATCACGGAGCAGGAACACAGGAGCGTAGTCAAAGCAGGCCAAATCGGTACACAGGAATCAGGAACGGAGGAACACAGCAACAGCAAAACTGGCTCTGGAACACCACGAAAGGGCACCTGACAGGTGCCAATGGTCAGGTATAAAAAGGTCACCAGGGGCGGGCCAAACAGGCTCAACCAATAGGAGAGCCGCACAAGCGAGAGTGACAGAAAGAGATCACGGGGAACCATGATAGTACCCCCCTCTCAAAGACCCCCTCTCCCTGCCGGAGGTCTTGGTCTCTGGGGATATTTAGAGTGGAAATTGCGCAACAGTCTGGGCGCATGGAGGTCCTTCTGATCCACCCAGGAACGTTCCTCAGGTCCTGTCAGAGACTTTGTCCTGGGGGAGCATACAGGGTTAATTCTAATACTAGAATTTAACTGAAATTCTGTTGAGGAGATGTTCAAATTACCTCATGTTTGAACAATGGGCCATTGGTCCAAGGTAGAGAGTGAAAATAACTGAATGTCAGCTTAATGGCAGATTGATATTCAGTTGGAGACAAAATGTAATCCTATGTGAGAAAGGCTGGTAGAATGACATGTTTATGGGGTCGCTGATAACCTTATGATTTCTCTCAGTCTTGACGAAAGCCAGCTGATCTGCCACATGTAAAATTCTAAAGTAGATTAAGAGTGCCATCTAGAGTCTTGAGAGCATCATGATTGGGATTATCCACATTCCTTGAATAATTAGGGATATATTAATATCCAATCATCAGACAAAGGTGGGGATTACTGATAAGGCAAAAATAGCCAATATAATCCCAAAATACTCTGAGTTCAGGGTACTTGACCTCCTGAAAAAGAAAAGGCCCTTCACTTCCTGAAAAAGAGGTACTTCACCTCCTGAAAAAAGAAAGGTCCTTCACTTCCTGAAAAAGAGGCCCTTCACTTCCTGAATAAGAAACTCCTGGGTGATTCCTGACAAAAGAAGGCTTTGCTGATTAAATTCCTGATCCTGACATCTCACAGAGAAATACAAAGAAATCTTGATTGGTAACTATATCATTTATTCATTTAGATTCATTTAATCCAGAATTTCATAATTTTTCTTCTGTTTGAAGAAACTTAATAGTCTTATAATTGTCTTAAGTGGACTGGCCAACCATCTGGGATAATTTATAATAAGCTAGATTTAGCTATTAAATTCTGGAAGTAATAGACTATATATATATATCTATTGGGAAATGTTATAAATTGCCAATCAGTGTAATAGAGTATATTGAGTGGGTTATCTATATTAGCTAATATAAATTGTGGTATTCCTAGAGTAATATTTTGTGGTTCTGGGAAGATTATAATAGTTAATATTTGATATAGGATATTCTTTGAATCCAGTTATTAACCCTTTAACCGCTATTTCTCTGTTGTTAGTGGTGTTTTCTTTGGAATTCTCTGTATATGTACTAGGCTTTTATTTTGTAAATTGGAAGGTTAACTCAATAGACAAAATAACTTCTGGGTGTGGCATCTATTTTAAACGTGTGGATTATCCCTTGGAGTGCCTATAGGTTTTATATATGTTGCTGTAGTTAAAATTATGATAAATGTTGCATGAAGTAATTTTAAGTAGATTATTTGTGTGATTTTGATTGACTATATTAATTGCAATTTATATATTTTATTCAGAGGTATTCAATATTGAATTCAGTAGATAATTAAATTATAGTGATTTAAATCTGGGATTTTATTCTAGTTATTCCTTAAATTTGATTATTATTGATACTAGTTCAACAGCCCGTTACACGGGCCACAGTGCCACTGCCACCCGGTCGCAGGGCAGTCACGATCAGTAGTAGAGGCTGCCCGCGCCACGGCTGATACAGAGGTGGACGCTGTCTCAGAGCGCCCAGCTCTGTATCAGCCGCTTTGTGGGCAGTCTCTACTGTGCATGACTGCAGCATGCGCAGCAGTGTCTACTGCGCATGTCGTGGCGTTACACATGATTTTGCGAATTATTATATAGGATATGATACAAGGAATTGTTAGAGGAATTATTTAATTCAGCTCACAATACCCCTTACATTATAATTGGCATAGTCTATACAGTTTCTGGGGCAGAGGTATTAAGAGACACTGCGGCCAACTGTATTATATTAATTGTAACAATCAATTAACCTGTTCTATGCTGCTGAATGCAATTATTGTTATTATACCTCTGAATATACCTATGTGTGGTTAACCCTTGCACCGCTGGTAATCTTTATGATAATAAGTGTGGTTTGATTTTCTGTGTACCTTTTATAATTGCTAATCACTTATATATTTAATTGTTGCTAATACTTGTATATATATTGTATTTTAATAAAATATATATTTTTGCACAAATATGAAGGATTGATTCTTGTGATCAATTCGTTACTGTGAAGTAGCGTGTCAATACATATTAAAGATAAAGTTCTCAAATTATTTTATTGTCAATTGCCTATTTAAGTGAAGAAATCCAACCTGAGTGGTTCTCTGTTTAACCCTTTGGATACCTTCATATAAATAGCCTGAAAGATTTTTGGAGGTCCCACCGAGATCTTTATATAGGATTGACACATTTGTCAAATAATTTTATTGGCAGATATATTACACAGTAACATATTTGTGCTTAAACATGTCTCAGTCAAATTCTTCTGTATCTGATCCAATGGAACAGAGACCAGAAGAAGACATGAAATGGGCTGTAGAAGGGAGGTCAATTTATGCCATCCATTCTCGCCTCAAAATTAAAAGTGATACACAGCAATGGTGTAATGATATAGAGCTAAGGGTGGTATCCCAATCTGATAAAATGTGGCAGCCTGATAGTTTCTATTATCGAGCATTGAATAGGGGTATAGATCAAACTAAGGCAAGGGATTTGGACATCCAGATTTTATTACTTGTGCCTGAATTGTTAACTATTATAGGCTTCCAGAGAAACAAATTGGAGGCTAAGCAAAAGGGTGTAGAGCCACTAAAACAAGCACTAAAGGCTCAGACTGAAAAGATTTCTGAGTTAGAGGAAGAGGTGCATAAATTTGTTAAAATTGCAAACGCAGAGGAAGAGCACATTAAGGGCTCGATTCAAATGTTGGCGTTAAAACCAACGTGAAGAAAAAAACTGCCTTCGATCGTTAAGCAAGACCAGGTAACGTGAGATTCAAATCTTCCTTACCTAGAAAGCCTAACGAGCGATAACCAACAAAATACACGTTAATCTTAAACCTGCGTCGCATAGAAAATCTTACCTAAAAACACACGATAAAAATGTTACCTAGCACCACAGCCAATCACAGCACTGCAAAGTATCAAGTTCAGTCAGAAAATCCAAAACCCACGTCTCCAGTTCTGAACAGCTTTCTCTGTGCTTCCCTACCCAGCCACTAGGGGAACACAGAGAAGGCTTTCAGCACCATGGACAGCTTTGAATGCCATAGGGATGTGCACTGCTCACCCCTGTGGCATTCAAAGGGTTAAAATCAATAAAACTAGTACACCAAGCACTACACAATGCCCCCTTCCACATCCCCCCCCCTTAGTATGTCACATATATTGCATATATGTGACATACTAACCCCATCCACATCCACCTCATGGACTTCCATGTAGTGGACAAATCTGTCTTTTATTCCACAATTAACCCTTTGAGTACCAGAGAGGGAGGAAAGCATTGCTTAGCATGTTTCCTACCCCTCTGGTACCCAAAGGGTTAATAGGCAACGTATGGACTACATACATTGCCTATATATATATGTGTGTGTGTGTTTTAAACTTTTTTTAATTAAAATACTGCGACTAGACAGTTTAACTTAGATCTCATTCATTGTTAACCCCCTACCTCCTGTGTCCCATTGCTATTAGTACTTTTGCGCCACTCTTCTTCAAACTGAGAGTGGAGCAAAAGTACTAAAAGCAAAGGGACACAGTAAGTAGGGCATTATGAATGGTTGAGATCTAAGTTAACCCTTTGAGTACCAGAGTGGTTCGCAACGCATTGCAAAGCAATGCGTTGAGTACCACTCTGGCACTCAAAGGGTTAACATACAACTGAGGGAGCAGCCTGCACTGTGAATGCAGTGCTTCCCTCAGCTTTAATTATACATTCTTTATTTTTTATTATGTATTTATTATTCTTATTTATTCTTATTTATTTATTATTTATTATTTATCCCCTTGCTGCGGGCGGCTGTCAAGCCCACAGCATAATAAAACCCTGGTGCATAGAGAGGCATTGGCGAAAACGGGAGGAGGGGACAGAGACATTGGAGGAAGCGGGTGGTAGGCTTGTATTTGCTGCCTGCTTCCTCCAATACCTCTCCTCTCGCGGTGGCATTGTGCCCAGCTGCCTGGCGTCGCGTTGTACAACGCCTTGTGCAATTCGTCCCTTTGCACAAGGCGTTGCACAAGGCGACGCCAGGCAGCTGGGCACAATGCCACCGCGAGAGGAGAGGTATTGGAGGAAGCGGGCAGCAAATACAAGCCTGTCACCCGCTTCCTCCAATGTCTCTGTCCCCTCCTCCCGCTTTCGCCAATGCCTCTCTATGCACCAGGGTTTTATTATGCTGCGGGCTTGACAGCCGCCCGCAGCAAGGGGATAAATAATAAATAAATAAGAATAAATAAGAATAATAAATACATAATAAAAAATAAAGAATGTATAATTAAAGCTGAGGGAAGCGCTGCATTCACAGTGCAGGCTGCTCCCTCAGTTGTATGTTAACCCTTTGAGTGCCAGAGTGGTACTCAACGCATTGCTTTGCAATGCGTTGCGAACCACTCTGGCACTCAAAGGGTTAACTTAGATCTCAACCATTCATAATGCCCTACTTACTGTGTCCCTTTGCTTTTAGTACTTTTGCTCCACTCTCAGTTTGAAGAAGAGTGGAGCAAAAGTACTAATAGCAATGGGACACAGGAGGTAGGGGGTTAACAATGAATGAGATCTAAGTTAAACTGTCTAATCACAGTATTTTAATTAAAAAAGTTTAAAACACACACACACATATATATAGGCAATGTATGTAGTCCATACGTTGCCTATTAACCCTTTGGGTACCAGAGGGGTAGGAAACATGCTAAGCAATGCTTTCCTCCCTCTCTGGTACTCAAAGGGTTAATTGTGGAATAAAAGACAGATTTGTCCACTACATGGAAGTCCATGAGGTGGATGTGGATGGGGTTAGTATGTCCCATATATGCAATATATGTGACATACTAAGGGGGGGGATGTGGAAGGGGGCATTGTGTAGTGCTTGGTGTACTAGTTATATTGATTTTAACCCTTTGAATGCCACAGGGGTGAGCAGTGCACATCCCTATGGCATTCAAAGCTGTCCATGGTGCTGAAAGCCTTCTCTGTGTTCCCCTAGTGGCTGGGTAGGGAAAAGCACAGAGAAAGCTGTTCAGAACTGGAGACGTGGGTTTTCTACTCTTACTTGTGTGCTGTACTCCAAAAAAAATAGGCGTTAGATTTCTGGAGAGAAATGTTGCAATTTAACAGGAGTTAGCCCTAACTCCAACATTTGAATCGCTTTTGGCGTCGCTTGTACATTATCCTCTATGGGTGAGATCTTGCTGTTCTGGCGACGGGCGATGTCTGTTTCAGAACTGGCGTTGCTTGTTTCTAGTAGAACATTTGCATTGCTCAATTGACGTTAAAACCAGCGTCTCCAGTTTTTTCTGGCGACGCCAACATTTGAATCGAGCCCTAAGTCTCTCCAGCACCAGGTAAATGGGCTAGAGAGCAGGTCTAAAGCAGCTCTTGAGGAAATGTGGTCTAAAAAAAGCACATAATACTGCCATTAGTGCTAAGATGTATGATCTACAAGGTGAGATATACATTTTGCAAGAACACATTAGGCTACTCCAATCCCATTTAGACAAGCGGGTTCAGGACAATATAATATTGCGATAGCAAGTGTTGGTATATCAGGCCAGTGATAATGCCCCTAAGGGGGATAAATCAGTGGATCCAGATATGTTTAATGTCTTGTTCAGCCAAATCCAGGAATTGTCAGAAAGAATGCAGGCCCTTACTGCTTCTGATTCTGACCATACCCCCTCTGAGATGGGACAGGATATTAGTCCTGACAAGGTAGTTCAGGCCCAACCAGCTATACCTAGCAGTCACCAGGATTACTCACCTGGGGAGGAGGGAGCTGTCAGTCCTCAGAAGTCACATGTCTTGCTGAAGTGTGATGATGAGGGTAACATCCCAGAGCAAGTCACACACCCTGCACCACGGAGCCTTTTAACAGGGCACAGATTACCCTCTAACAGGGAGCCAATGGTCAAACCTAATAGAAGGACAATGCCCACACCGAGTAGGTTTGAACAGGAGAAACAGTCACCTTTAGTTGAAGGAACTAAAATAATAAGATTTCTTAGGGATACCGTGCCAGTTTTCCACAGAAAATCTAAAATATCCATTGTGAGTCATTTAGACCGTTATACTGAAACACTTGCATCTCTAGGCCTTCATTCTGACCGTTATAAAATGTATTACGTGCCTTGGGTTTTTGATGTTGCAGAGAATTTCTTTTTCAGTTCTTTAGCTGAGATGGATATCACTACCTGGGAGGAAACAGTGGAACAGAAAATCCTAGCGTTTGGTCCTTATAAAACTCGCCATGAGGCTAAATGTGCTATATATGCACTAAAATGTAGGCCAGACCAGGACCCCAGGCAATTCTTGTCAGAGCTCAAATGTGCCTATATCCTTGCAGATAAGGATGCAGATTTTCATTCATATGAGTTTAGGGAGCTATTCTTTAATGCTCTGCCTAGGTACATGAAAACTGATCTAGCTAGGGATTATTCACCCCTGTTATCACTAGATTGGTTACTCACTCAAGCTATTAAGCTGTATAATGCCCAGCAGAGTGAGAATACCCCAGCTAGGGAAAAGAAGCCTGCCTCCCAGTGTGTAGCAGAAACATTGGTTGAGGAAAGTTTGCCCTTTGAATCTGGCAAGAGAACCTATGCAGAGGTGTTAAAATCTCCACAGGTTCATAAACAGGCACCAGGACAGAAGGGACCTGCCTCTTAGTTCTCAGGGGTCTAATAACTCAAATGGTCAGAAACCATTTTTCAAGAGATCCCAGGGATACAACAAACACCAAAATAGATCCAAGTTTCCCAGGAGGTTCAAAAAGAGTAAAAACGCTAATAATCAGGGGGCCCAGCAAAATCAGCAAAATAATAAGTCTAATTCTGGGAACCAAGGTCAGAAGCAAGTAAGTCTTAAGGTCCAGGTTAACAACCTAACAGATACGATGGCAAAAATGATGACTACTATGGCACAGCTAGGCCAAAGCCCCAGTTCTGATACCCAGCAGGGATCTAACCCTTTTTTAGGGACAGCCCCAGGAGTGGCAACTGCCACTCAATAACAGAACAGGGTAATGGTAACCAGGCCTTAGGGGAAAAGAATAACATTGCTTTACCCTATGTAAGTCCTATAATAACCGATGATGTCTTAGCCAACAGGAATGCTAACCCATTTTCTTTACAGGATGTAAATGCTTTGTGTAACTCTAACAATTATTCCTTATCTCACCCAAAGCCAAGTACACATAAGTCCATCCCTGATGATGTCACTTCTTTTCACTGCATTTCTTCAGAACAGGTTGAAGGAGGAGGAGTGAAGGGGGATGCTGCAACTGTACAACATGACCCAGTGGTCAGCAAGTCTGCTCCTGTAAATTCAGGAATTAACCCTTGCAGGCAGTGGAGGTATTATAAGACGATTTTACATCATAATTATTTATGTAAAATGCATGAATATGAAGGAAGATATTTTATTGATGTTACATTGCAGGGGCTTGATGACCTAGTTATTTCCAGTCTCCTGGATACAGGGTCACAAGCCACCATCTTATCTAGCTCCCATTTCCATCAAATTATGGAGGAAGCTTCTGTAAAGCCAATGTTAAAGGCATTTGATGGATCCCTAATAAGCGTAGGAGGTAACCCCTTAAACGTATTGGGAACCACATGGTTAAATTTTAAAATCGGTAACAAATCATTCACACATAAGGTCATAGTAGTTGAAGTTCCCTATAACAGGTTAATTATAGGTGCTGATCTACTACGGCGATTAAGTCCCGTCATAGACTGTGTGAATAATGTAATCTGGTTGCAGGTTAAAACCCCAATCAATTATGAGCGGGCATTACAACGCCCCCATAGAAATGATCATGTGGTAGAGGAAAATATAGATACTATTGAAATTCACTTTGTCAATAGCCAGAACTCTAACCTCACTGTTTTACAGATACCTTATACTGATACTGAATATATGGAAGGTGATATCTCCATCAAGGCGTTACCAGAACAGATTCAGAACGTGAAGCTAGAAGGCGATGTTTTAACCATCTCTCTTCACAGATCACCCTCTGATCCAGTAGATCCAGAGAATCATTCACAATATCTGACGTCTATTGACAATACAGGGGGTGAGTTGTTTGTTTCCTTACAGGTTAAAGACTTGGGGAGGATCAAACAGGCCAAACTGAATCTGAAATTGGAAAACAGTTACATTAGTAACAGCCTACTGATGGAGGTAAGAGATCCTATCCATATTAAGTATCTAGCGCCATATGATAATTTGGTACATGACCTAGATGACAATGCTATGAGTTATAACGTTGTTGCGAGGTGTCTGTTATCTATATCTCTAGGTGACAGGTCCGCCAAACATGTTTTACTTGTAGTGGAGAATCCCCAACACCAGATCTATATTGGCAACGATTTATTACATCGTTTTGCCGCCCAGATTGATCTGGTTAATAACAACCTATGGACTAGATTAGAAGGGAACCCTTGTGGATTTCAGGATGACTCAAAAGCCCTGAAGTCATGCCAACTGTTGCCATATGCAGTAAAGTTACAGGTAGCTAATAATGTCACTTTACCTGGTGGGGCAAGTCAGGTCCCCATATCCTTGCAGGTTCGTAGTGGTCAGAACCTTGAGAATCCTGATGCATTAATATGCCTCTCAAATAGGATTCAACATTTAGGAATTTCTGTATCACACACCCCTATGGTCAGTATTCGTAGAACACCAGTCCACATTGTGGTAAATAACATAACCCCACACAGTATTACCTTAGAGAAAGGAACTGTAATAGGTTATGCTCTGGATTCAGAATACTATAAATTTGGGTTTCAGAACCAAGTAATAGGCCTACTACCTGATAATTATCTGTCTGAGGAGCAAATTGTTGAGCAACTGTTTTACTCCCTTCCAGAGGGACTGTTTTCCGTTCAATCTGTGTATCCATATAGCCCTGATACAGGTACATGCCGGATTGAAGAATCCTCTCTGGTATTTGAACACCAGATGGAGGAACCAGAGGTCCAAGAATATCAGGAGGCTGTGGGTAAGGTAAGAGTCAATGCTCATGATTTATCTACACAGCTGGAGGAAACCTATGAGTTAGGTAAGCCTGAAGCATTTCCAGGTTTTAATGAGCTAGTAGAAGAGCAAATCTCTCTAGCCGATGCGTGCTCTGATGATTCTGAATGCCAACAGCTAAGGGAAATACTGATGGAATTCCAAGAACTGTTTGCCAAGGATTCTTATGACTGTGGTTTAACAAACATACGCGTCGCCCGCATACAAACTGACCCTAAGTTACCTCCTGTATATGTCAAACAGTACCGTCTTCCACTTGCGTCCTATGACTCATTGGCAGAAATCATAAGGAACCTCAAAGAGAGGGGTATTATACGGCCAGTGCACAGCTCATATAATAACCCCATCTTGGGAATCCTTAAACCCAATGGTCAATGGCGTTTGTGTGCTGACTTAAGGCAACTGAATAAACGTGTATATATGTCCGGCTGGCCGGTGCCATATATAGATCAATGTTTGGCTCAGATGCAAGATGCAAGGCAAGGGGTTTTGTATCAAAAGCAGGATAACCTGAATAAGGTTATCGCATATGCTAGCAAATCCCTGTCTTCCATGGAAATTAAATTTATTGACTGTGAGAAAGCTTTATTGGCTACTGTTTGGGCATTACAGAACTTTCTGAGTTTTATTCAGGGTGAGAAGATCATCATTGAAACCGCTCATCAGCCTTTGCAGTATTTGCAAAGTGACCGGATAAAGGAAGGACACCTCTCCAATAGTAGGATCACCGCTTGGACTTTATCCCTACAAGGATGGCCATTAGAAATTAGGTATAAGCAAAACAGGAAGAATCCTGTAGCTCAAGGACTCGCCGAGCTCCATGATTGTTCAGCACCTCCCATGGAGACTGCTACCAGTGGAGACAATTACCTTGAGGAACAATTGTTTTCCCCCTATAAGGCATTTGACGAGAATTATTGCACAACCTTACCAACCACGTACATTGACGGGCGTTCCTACCATGTCACTACTGGCACTGAAAGAAAACTGGTGGCAGGTATCGGGATTACCTGGACAGGTGAGTGCCCTATTCTATCTAAAGGGTATAGTCTAGGATCACAGAGTAGCCAAGTGGCAGAGCTCTGTGCGGTCTATAAGACAGTCCTTTTAGCTATTGAGCATAAAGGAGTTTGTCATTATAACTGATTCTAATTATGTTCGCCATAGCTTTGTAGAATACCTCCCAGGTTGGAAAAGAAGCCATATGCTCCGATCCAATAATAAACCAGTGAAACATGGTAAATTGTTTTGTGAGGTTGACAATCTTGTAACATCAAATGGCCTTACCATCTATTGGAAAAAGACCAAGGGGCATTCTAAGGTCCTAGGCCCTGAAAAACAAGGTAATGATCTAGCCGATCTATTGGCTAAAGAAGGCGCCCTTAAGGGGGAGGCCTTCGATATATCCCATCTATTGGGTCCTGTACAGGTAAATGCGGTTACTAGGCAACAAGCCCGTAACGAACCAGACACCCCGGTAGCACAGTGGATTCAAGACTCACCTAGTGAGGACTTGATTACAAGTCAGAAGGGGGACCCTATCATAGGGCTATTCTATAAGCACATAGAAGACCCCCTAAACCACACAGTTTCTGAGGAGGACTGGGTGGGAAAAGAAGACTTAAGGATCTTGATGAGGTCCGAGGCCCAGTTCCATATACAAGATGGTCTGTTAATCAGAACTTCTAAAAATGGAATACAACAATGGGTTGTACCTACTGCATTTAGAGGTTTAACGCTCCAACATTCTCATGATGCACCTACTTCAGGGCATCGCGGCGATAAAATCACGTATGAGATTCTCCGCGATTATGCATATTGGCCTCATATGCTTAAAGATGTACAAACCTATTGTCAAGGTTGTTTGGTGTGTTCCCAATTCCAACCATCTGGCCCCACTCATCGTGCACCACTACAGAAGAGGGGGATGTCATTACCGTGGTCGGATATTCAAATAGATTTTATAGGACCGGTTACTAGGACAGCAAGGGGGAACAAGTGTATGCTAACGGTTATTTGTCTGTTCACCAAATGGGTTGAATGTTTACCCGCAAACAATAATACGGCTTTGTTAATTAACCATGTGTTCTCCAGGTTTGGCCTACCACAGAGGATTGAATCTGACAGAGGTAGTCATTTCACCAGCGAAGTGATGAACAAGCTCTGGAAACTATTGGGGGTAAAACGTAAATTACATATCGCTTACCGTCCTGCGTCAAGTGGTGGGGTGGAGCGATATAATCAATCCATTGTTAACATTCTCAAGAAGTTTGTTAAGGAATCAGGTAAGGATTGGGATCTTAAACTACCCCTAGTTCTCATGGCTATTCGGGCTACTCCCAGTGCAGCCACGAAAATGTCACCATTTGAATTAATGACAGGTAGAAAGATGGTCCTTCCCCAGCACTTGCTATACCGTACGTCCGATCAAAATCTAATTAATGCCTCCACAACACATCAATACATAGACCAGTTATGCAAGCATTTACAACATGCATTTGTGTTTGAACAGAAAAATCTGGAGAAAGCAGTGGTAAGTAATAAAACTTACTATGACCTAAAAACCACCAAAAGGGAGTATGAGGTAAACGATCGTGTTTATCTGTACAATTTTGCAAGAAACCAGGTAAGAGAAAAGAAATTCTTACCCTCATGGAGAGGGCCATATATCATTACTGATAAATTATCTCCAGTGGCCTATAAGGTTTCTATCCCTATTAATGGTGAAGTTGTAGAAAAGTGGGTTCATATAAACCAATTGTGTGCTTGTCACCCTAAATCTCAGTTACAGATCATAGAAGGAGAAGCGGAAGAAGAACAAGGATCCTAATTAATCATTGGATGGATGAGTGTCCTTGATTGTACAAATGACATTGTCATATCTTGTTCTCTTGTCTTCTTTTGTTTCAGTGCAACGTAGCTTTCTCGTTTGTCTGTCTATGTGGCATGTATGTTCCCCACTAACAATCTAACATATCTTGTCAACAAATGGTTTGATGCTCTATGATTCTCTGAAAAAGTTGTTATGCTAATTTTATTTTTCCTTTTGACAAGGTTTTGTTTGTAGCATACAGCTGAGGGTCATTCCTCTATAAAAGGGGGAAGAGTAGAGACAGAGAGTGTTAGTTTATGATAGTTTAGCTTAAGGCTAGCAAGGGCCACAAGCAAACTGGTGCAAAATAATATACAGTAATCATAACAGTACCATGGTCATAGGGATACTGATTGAAACTGTATTGTCATGTATGTATGCATGCAACAAATGTATCAATATGAGATCACTCGTGTCATTTCTTTTAGACCAAAGAGTCCTTAAAAGAGTGAAGTCAATTGACAGTTGCCATGGTTATGGACGTCAAGATCAAGGCCGTGATGTGGATCATCCTCTTTCGATAAGAGGAGTTCCAGCCAAAGCCAGATGCCATGATGTGAATTATCCTTCTTCTGTGACAGGAGTTCCGGACAGAAGCCAAGCTTGGTTCCAGTGTTTTTATCAGAAACCTTGGGCAAGAGATGCCGGAGACCATCCTAACAGAGAAGAATTTGGATCCTAAAGGAGTTCTGCCAACCTGTTCCCATAAATCACCATCCAAGAAGAATTTGATATTTCTCCCATCACCTGTTTCCAAAACTGGGAGTCTGATATGATCTGCGTGACTTTTCAGCTCAAGCCAAAACAATGGAGATCCTTGAGTAGGCCAAGCAACTATTCGTATTAGACACAATGTCTTCCTATCAACAAAATTGGTATATGGATTCCCTAATCAGAGAGATTGTTCCAGTTATAGAAGAGAACAATAAGTGCCTCGTCTTTTGGGAACAAGCCGATGCCATTAAGTAGTTGATGAACTGAAGCGAACTGTATTAACTGCAGAGACGATCCCAGTCACAGGAAGAAGATGACAACAGTCTCCTCCAGTTCGGCAATAATATTTTAGAACTTTTATCAAGTTAGAAAATCTTTTGCTAAAAGGGGGATTATGTCAGAGACATTGTCCTGGGGGAGCATACAGGGTTAAAGGGATAGTAACGTCAGAAAGAAAGTATTAACTATATGGTATATACAATTAAAAGAGAGTACTTGCACTTATTAGTATCTCTCAAACCATTACGGTTTGAGAGATATAGGAAAATAAAGTTCTCTGGTCCCTCCCCTTTCTGCTTGATGAGCTGTAAAGCTATCAGAAGCAGATTCTGGTCGCTTGACCAGATGTGGCTCTTCAGCAGTGCCGATATAAAGATATCTGAAGATAAATACTTAATTTGGAATGGTCTACAAAGTATGCCTGGCTTGCAAGAACACTTTGTAGTCTGTTCCAGTGAATTATTTATTTCTAAATAGCGTGATTTCAGCTCTGCTGAAGAGCCTCTGTCTGGTCAAATGACTGGAATCTACAGCTGTCAGCTAGATGGCAGACTTGAGTAAAACAGCCAGGAAAAGGTAACTTTAGTAAGCTATATCTCTCAAACCATAAAGGTTTGAGAGATAAGACTTACATTGATGTTAATCTTTTTTTAATGTCTACAATATTAAATCAACTTAAAATTAACCATTACTATCCCTTTAATTCTAATACTAGAATTTAACTGAAATTCTGTTGAGGAGATGTTCAAATTACCTCATGTTTGAACAATGGGCCATTGGTCCAAGGTAGGGAGTGAAAATAACTGAATGTCAGCTTAATGGCAGATTGATATTCAGTTGGAGACAAAATGGCTGAGAAAGATGTAATCCTATGTGAGAAAGGCTGGTAGAATGACATGTTTATGGGGTCGCTGATAACCTTATGATCTCTCTCAGTCTTGACGAAAGCCAGCTGATCTGCCACATGTAAAATTCTAAAGTAGATTAAGAGTGCCATCTAGAGTCTTGAGAGCATCATGATTGGGATTATCCACATTCCTTGAATTATTAGGGATATATTAATATCCAATCATCAGACAAAGGTGGGGATTACTGATAAGGCAAAAATAGCCAATATAATCCCAAAATACTCTGAGTTCAGGGTACTTGACCTCCTGAAAAAGAAAAGGCCCTTCACTTCCTGAAAAAGAGGTACTTGACCTCCTGAAAAAGAAAAGGCCCTTCACTTCCTGAAAAAGAGGTACTTCACCTCCTGAAAAAAAGAAAGGTCCTTCACTTCCTGAAAAAGAGGCCCTTCACTTCCTGAATAAGAAACTCCTGGGTGATTCCTGACAAAAGAAGGCTTTGCTGATTAAATTCCTGATCCTGCCATCTCACAGAGAAATACAAAGAAATCTTGATTGGTAACTATATCATTTATTCATTTAGATTCATTTAATCCAGAATTTCATAATTTTTCTTCTGTTTGAAGAAACTTAATAGTCTTATAATTGTCTTAAGTGGACTGGCCAACTATCTGGGATAATTTATAATAAGCTAGATTTAGCTATTAAATTCTGGAAGTAATAGACTCTATATATATATATCTATTGGGAAATGTTATAAATTGCCAATCAGTGTAATAGAGTATATAGCGTGGGTTATCTATATTAGCTAATATAAATTGTGGTATTCCTAGAGTAATATTTTGTGGTTCTGGGAAGATTATAATAGTTAATATTTGATATAGGATATTCTTTGAATCCAGTTATTAACCCTTTAACCGCTATTTCTCTGTTGTTAGTGGTGTTTTCTTTGGAATTCTCTGTATATGTACTAGGCTTATATTTTGTAAATTGGAAGGTTAACTCAATAGACAAAATAACTTCTGGGTGTGGCATCTATTTTAAACGTGTGGATTATCCCTTGGAGTGCCTATAGGTTTTATATATGTTGCTGTAGTCAAAATTATGATAAATGTTGCATGAAGTAATTTTAAGTAGATTATTTGTGTGATTTTGATTGACTATATTAATTGCAATTTATATATTTTATTCAGAGGTATTCAATATTGAATTCAGTAGATAATTAAATTATAGTGATTTAAATCTGGGATTTTATTCCAGTTATTCCCTAAATTTGATTATTATTGATATATGATACAAGGAATTGTTAGAAGAATTATTTAATTCATCTCACAATACCCCTTACATCATAATTGGCATAGTCTATACAGTTTCTGGGGCAGAGGTATTAAGAGACACTGCGGCCAACTGTATTATATTAATTGTAACAATCAATTAACCTGTTCTATGCTGCTGAATGCAATTATTGTTATTATACCTCTGAATATACCTATGTGTGGTTAACCCTTGCACCGCTGGTAATCTTTATGATAAAAAGTGTGTTTTGATTTTCTGTGTACCTTTTATAATTGCTAATCACTTATATATTTCATTGTTGCTGATACTTGTATATATATTGTATTTTAATAAAATATATATTTTTGCACAAATATGAAGGATTGATTCTTGTGATCAATTCGTTACTGTGAAGTAGCATGTCAATACATATTAAAGATAAAGTTCTCAAATTAATTTATTGTCAATTGCCTATTTAAGTGAAGAAATCCAACCTGAGTGGTTCTCTGTTTAACCCTTTGGATACCTTCATATAAATAGCCCGACAGTCCATAGCCCTTCCAATGGACCAAATATTGCAACTTCCCCCTAAATCTCCTGGAATCAATGATTCTCTGGACTTCGTACTCCTCTTGGCCCTGAACATTCACCGGCCCAGGAATCACTGGAGTGGTAGTGTAGCGGTTGCAAACCAAGGGCTTCAACAGAGATACATGGAACACATTATGTTTGCGCATAGAGGCTGGGAGTTCCAATGCGTACGAGACGGGATTCACTTTGCGAATAACTTTGAACGGACCAATGAACCGGGGAGCCAGCTTGTTGGAAGGCACCTTCAAATTGAGATTTCTGGAGGAGAGCCATACTCTATCCCCAACCTGGAAGGAGACCGCTGGCAGCCGCCTACGATTGGCATGCCACTGATGTCACTGAAATGACTGACTGAGGGTCCTCTGAACCTGTGCCCAAGTGGTGCGAAGCTGCTCAATATGCTCATCCAGAGCTGGAATTTGTTGCGACTGAAATGAGTCCGGGAGCAGGCATGGCTGGAACCCGTAATTAATGAGAAACGGGGAGTTCCCGGACCATGAATTAACTGCACAATTCCTGGCGAACTCTGCCCACGGCAACAGGTCGGCCCAATTGTCATGATGATCGGTTGCAAAGCAACGCAGGAACTGCTCCAGTCCCTGATTGGCACGCTCAGCGGCCCCATTGGTCTGGGGATGGTAGGCCGAGGAAAAGGACAACTGGATGCCCATCTGGCCACAAAATGCCCTCCAAAATCTGGACATGAACTGGCTCCCACGATCCGACACCACCACTCTGTGTACCCCGTGCAAACAAAACCCTTCTTTAGCAGACACCATCACCAACTCCTGAGCCGACAGAAGACCAGAGAGGGGCACGAAATTAGCCATTTTAGAGAACATGTCGACCACCATGAGGATAAACGTGTACCCCCTAGTTACTGGCAGTTCTCCCAGAAAGTCAATTGATATGTGGGACCATGGACGGTCACCATTAGGCACAGGTTGGAGTAGGCCCACTGGGAGATGCCTGGGGGTCTTGGCACGAGCACAGGTGGCACAGGCTGCAGCAAAAGCAGAGCAATCGGCACTAAGGGAGGGCCACCAAAATAACTGAGATAGAGACCAAATTAGCTGATTCCTCCTGATATGCCCAGCAGCCTTAGAAGAATGGTATGTCTCCAATAGATGGGTACGGAATGGCTCATCCACAAAACACTTGCCAACTGGGGTTTCTGGGGGAGCCCTAGCTTGAGAGGCCAAAATTTCTTCCCCCAGTGGCGAAGTGATGCTAGTATGTATTGTGGCCAGGATACTATCTGGCTGAATAATAGGTGCTGGTTCTTCCTCCCTCTCAATATCTGATGCAAACTGTCTGGACAGAGCGTCTGCCCTAACATTCTTAGAGCCCGGCAGATAGGACACTACAAAATTGAACCGGGACAGAAAGAGTGCCCACCTAGCTTATCGTGAGGACAGGTTCTTAGCTTCAGAGAGATACGTTAAATTCTTGTGGTCAGTTAGGATTAATACTGGTGTCCTGGTACCTTCCAATAGGTGACGCCATTCTTTAAGTGCCAGAATAATAGCCAGGAGCTCCCTGTCACCAATCTCATAGTGACTTTGGGCGCTGGAAAGTTTTTTAGAAAAGAATCCACAAGGTCTCAAGGTACCGCGTCCCACAGGGCATTGGGAGAGCTCTGCCCCAACCCCAATCTCAGAGGCATCAACTTCCAAGGTGAATGGCAGGGCAGGATTAGGGATGGACAGTACCGGAGCAGAAGCAAAGGCGGATTTCAGAGTCTCAAACTCATTTTCAGCTGCCTCAGACCATTGAGAGGGAGTAGCACCCTTATGTGTCAAGTCAGACAGAGGTTTCACAATAGTAGAAAAGTTCTGGATACATTTCCTATAATAGTTGGCAAAGCCCAAAAAGTGCTGAATAGCTTTTAACCCTTTGGGGCGAGGCCACTGTAGGACTGCTATTCTGACTCCGATTGTTGTGATAGTGATCTATCCCTTGTAAGACCTCTATGCCTGGTCTGAATAAGCAGATATAACCACTGCGGACAATCCTTATCAGATAGCTGAACTCACCAATACCGGTTTTCATCCACGAGCTGGTTTATTCTGTACAACAAACAACGGAATACAGCGGAATGAATGGATCTCCGTATTATGCAGTCAAAAGATTATGCTTTCCTAGCTTAGCATGCAGAATACATGTGTCCCTGTTACATGTGGCAGGCAACCATGATACAGGAAGTGCCTCACTAGAGAGCAGGGGTGTAGTTTACATACAAAGGAAATGTATCATAAGTGCATTACCAAAAAAGGCCACAACTAACCATAGAGAAATCCATAGTAAATGGATCAAAAAATAAACTATGAAATTCCCATCTACAATAATGAGAATATTAACTGTGTAACAGCATAACTGCTGCCAACTTTTCCTGGTCCATAGCAATGCCATCTGTAGAAATCACGAATCCCAGGAATGGTACTTGGGACCTATGAAATTCGCATTTCTCTAGTTTACAGAACAGTTTATTTTTGAGTAATTGAAGCAAAACCTCAGGGACATCCTTAATATGCTGGGTAAGGGTGGCAGAGTGAATCAATATATCATCTAGATATACCACCACACAGGACTGAAGCATGTCACGAAGGATGTCATTAATAAATTCTTGGAACACCACAGGTGCATTGCATAGGCCAAATGGCATCACCAGATATTCATAATGCCCTGATCTGGTGTTAGATGCCGTCTTCCACTCATCTCCAGCCTTAATTCTGATCAGGTTGTATGCAGCCCGGAGATCAAGTTTAGTAAAGATGGAAGAGCCTTTCAACCTGTCAAATAACTCAGTAATGAGTGGAATGGGGTAGGAATTCTTAGACATCAGCTTATTCAATCCCGGTAATCAATACATGGCCTAAGCTCGCCATTCTTCTTCTTTACAAAGAAGAAGCCGGCACCAGCCGGAGAGGTAGACTTGCGAATAATCCCTTTCTTGAGGGTGTCCTCAATGTACTCCTCCATAGCCCTGTTTTCATCACAAGACAGTGGATAAGTGCGACCCCTCGGGGGCACCACGCCCGAGGGCAGATCGATAGCGCAATCATAGGATCTCTGCTGAGGCAGAGTGCTAGCTTCCCCTTTGCTGAATACGTCACTGAATTCTTGATATTCAGCTGGCACGGAGGGAGAGGTACACAATAACTTGACAGGGTGTGACAGACAGTTTCCAGCACAGTACTCCGACCATGATTTGACTTCACATCTCTGCCAGTCAAACTGGGGATTGTGTAATAGTAACCATGGAAACCCCAGAATGACTGCATGATGAGGCGATCGAATTATTTGGAAACGTACCTCCTCCTTGTGGAGAGCCCCAACAGACATAGTAATAGGGGTCGTTTCCATGGTAATAAATGCAGGTTCCAAAGGTCTGCCATCTATGGCCTCAATAGCCAGGGGAGACTCCCTTTTAACTAACGGAACTTTGTGCAATTCGGCAAAGGATTGGTCCATGAAGTAACCGGCTGCACCGGAGTCTCTCAATGCCATAACCACCACAGACAGGTCTGCCCAAGAGAATACCACCTGAATGGTGGGTTTTTGTGTACTTGAATCTAGGGACTGCTGTACGCCACCTAGGGCCTGTCCCCCAAGGTACCCTAGGTGCGTCCGTTTTCCGGCCGTACCGGACATGTGCGTAATAAGTGCCCAGCTTTACCACAATATAAGCATAGGCCCTGTCTTTTGCGGTGCGCCCTCTCCTCCTTAGTAAGTCTGGTGAACCCGAGCTGCATTGACTCTCCAGACTCGGGTGAAGTTCAGAAGGAATGGGAGGCGAGGGTGGGTTTAAAAGACTGCCATGCCCATAATTTCTGGATTTCGCCCTTTTTGCCAACCGTCTCTCACGAATGCGGGAGTCAATAAGCATGACATAGTCAATATACTCGTCCAGATCACTGGGCACACCTCTGGCAGCAATTTCATCTTTAATGGATTCGGATAGACCCTGAGCAAAGGCTGCCACTAACACCTTGTTGTTCCAGCCCACCTCTGCTGCCAAGGTCCGAAACTCAATGGCATAGTCGCCCAAGGTACGATCGCCCTGCTGTATCTCCGTTAACCTTTTGGCAGCAGAGGCAGCTCTACCAGGAACCTCAAACACTCTGCGGAACTTTCTTATGAACTCATTAAAGTTCAAAGTGCAGGGTTTGACATTCTCTCACAGAGGATTAGCCCATGCCAGTGCTTTGCCAGTCAATAGCGATATCATAAATCCGACCTTACTCCGATCATTAGGAAATGCCTGGGGCGTTAGTTCCAGGAATATCTCCAATTGATTAATAAAGCCCCTACATTGAGTAGGTTCGCCATCATATCTTAATGGTAACGGAGCCACCGCCGTTAGGCCTCTGGTATGTGTAGTAGGAACTACAGACTGACTATCCGATGTCGAGACTGGGGAGACCACCGGATTCTGGTTCGGTTTGTCAAGGTGTACCGTACGCTCAAGTAAAGTTTGTAAGGCCAGTGCCAACTGGTCTAGGCGCTGCTCATGAGCATCCATTCTCCAGTGGATGTTTTGTGTACTACTTTCACCTTTGCTATCTGAGGTCATGGCCCTTTCGTACTGTAACGGTTTTTCAGACACTCAGACAGCAGGTTTGAATAAACACAGTTTTATTAGAAAAAAATAAAGAACAAAGATCGCCCTCTATAGGCAACACAGTATATAGCGAAAGATAGGCTACATATGCCTTCACAGGACCAGTATACAGAAGCAAGGATAATACATATACTGTCACAGGGCAGGCACAGAATAGCAACTGCTACTCAAATAGTTAAATACAAATGAACAGTCAGTCTCTGTTGTGGTGTTTGGCACGCCCAAGGTGTAAAACAGGCAGCAATAGAAGTTAGATGATGCAACACCTTAAGTCCATCAGGTGTAGAGAGCTGCTAGGCAGTACAGGAACTGAGGCAGAACGCTGCAAAGAGTTTCAGCAAATAGCCTCCACGGGCATATACCAGAGACAACTTGTACAGCAAGAGCGTGAGCCAATAGCCCCCACGGGCGTAACCATGGAGATGCCTACAATGCAAGAGCTTGCTGATAGCCCCCATGGGCATAATAACAGAGACCAACCATACAGTGATAGCTTGAGCCAATAGCCCCCACGGGCGTATAACGGAGACAACTTGCACTGCGAGAGCGTGAGCCAATAGCCCCTATGGGCGTAGTAACAGAGACTGGGTACAGCAAGAGCTTGAGCAGATAGCCCCCACGGGCGTAGTAACGGAAACCACCTGCGCTGAAAGTGCTTGAGCCAATAACCCCACCGGGCAGTAATGGAGAGTAACACTGATAGAGCGAGAGCCATTAGCGCCTCCCGCGGGCGAGGTAACAGAGACCGACTACACTGCTTGGTTGACAATATGAGCCGCCGTCTAACTAAGGCCTACAACGCGGCCGGCTCAGCAGATGTAGCGGATAACTGCAACGGCTCTGCAAGTGTTAAAAGGCTCAGGTCAGGGAGACAGTAGCACTGCAATAGTTAACAACAGCACAAGGGTAGGATATGTAGCTCTGCAAGTACAACCGGAGGCTCAGCGTGTGAAAGTATCGCTCTGCAAGTGACAAGGAAGACTCAGCTATGGTAGCACAGCTCTGCAAGTGTAAAAGGAGACAACTCTGGAGACACAGCTCTGCAGGAGTTAATGGTTGCAGTCTCGATCAGCCTGCCACACAGCGGAAGTCAGAATGTCGCCAGTGCGACAGCAGCAGCAGGAAGCAGGGATGGTGGCAGAGGCTGGAGCAAGCCGGTACAGGTCACGGAGCAGGAAGTCAGCCAGGCCGGGTCAGATCACGGAGGAGATTCTCAGACAAGCCAGATCAGTCACGAGCAGGAACGTCAACCAGGCCGGGTCAGATCAAGGAGCAGATTCTCAGACAAGTCAGATCAGTCACGAACAGAAACGTCAGCCAGGCCGGGTCAGATCACAGAGCAGTAACACAGGAACGTAGTCAAAGCAGGCCAAATCGGTACACAGGAATCAGGAACGCAGGAACACAGCAACAGCAAAACTGGCTCTGGAACACCACGAAAGGGCACCTGACAGGTGTCAATGGTCAGGTATAAAAAGGTCACCATGGGCGGGCCAAACAGGCTCAACCAATAGGAGAGCAGCACAAGCAAGAGTGACAGAGAGAGATCACGGGGAACCGTGATAATTGCGTTGCAATGCTTTGAAGAGGTCTCAAGTATACAGAGAGTTAAGGGGTTTAAGGGGTTAAGGGGTTTATTTCTCCAATACTGTGCAGTTACTATGAGTATTATCATTATATTATTATTATTATCCTTTACCTATTGTGCGCTAACATATACCGCAGTGCTGTATAAGAAAAAGGTTAAGAATATAGAATTACATACAGAACCGGACAGAAACAAATGGCAGTCAGGCTCTGCTCTGAGTTTACAATATATAGGGTGAAGGAATATAAATCAGAGCTGATTTTAACCTCCTAGGTCCTGCCAGATCAGTGATGTGGCACCTTTTGCCCATGAGTCAGTATATTTTTTGGCACGTTGTCCACCAAGAATAAGGTGATATGGTGCCTTTCATTTTTAGAAAATCATCCTTCAATATAAGAGACACAAGGTGGAAGGGGAGAGTGAACTTAGGCCAGCCAATCAGTCCGATTGACCCATGACTCCATTTTTCTTTTGAACATATGGCTCATGAGGGGAACAGCTGTGTAGATGTTAGCCTCCAACACCAGTGGGGTATACACTGGAACATATTAGTCCTTTAATGCATAACAGAGCAGATACTCTGCCAAGAAGAAGACTTTAATATGACTAAGCCCCCAAAAATCTCCCCAATATCATGCCCATTGAAATGGCCTACACTTCAGCCAATTCCCTCTGTACCTTGATAGCACATTATGTAAACATTGTCTCAGAGAAAAAAAGCACCCTAACATGACTTCCCCAATGTCCTTCCATTGGTGGCAGCATTATGGGAATACTTTTGAGGTTAAGTAGCTTATTCAGTTGGAGTTAGGCAGGTCTGGAATGGAAAATAGATTCCAGTGACTGGAACTGTAGTAGTGTACCCTCCACAGTTATACCTCCTAAATGTCCATCTTTAGGAGAGACAGTCCCTCTTTAAGACCTAAATCCCTCTGCCCCCCTTTCCCACCATGGTGTCCATCTTTTAGGGGATCATTCTGTGTGGCATGTATATAAGTGTATCACATTGCTAAACAGCAACGTAACTCAAAATGTCTGTTTAAATGTCAGTATATGTGTTTTTATAAAATAGTCTGTGCAAATAAAATAGTTTGGTCTTGTTCCCATGGTGGGAACAATTTCAACATAACAATCGTTATTCTGCATTGGGAGGAGCTAAAAGAAGTTTAGATCAAGATCAAGAAAGCATAGGGGCAGAAGGGGGAAGAGAACACAAAATAGGAAGAGTAGAAATGTGAACTCGTCAGCCATCTGCAATCTATCCCCTCATCAATTAAGTGTTAATGAAGAAAAGATTCTTAACAAAGGACTCAGGTTTTGTCCATCTATTCCCCCCAATGTATTTGAGCTAATTGTAGATCTGGATAGGTTTACATGTAATTTGTCATTAAAAAGATTTTTTGCCAACTGCCAATTAAAACAGATTTCCAATGGAACTTCAGCAGAACCCATTATCACTCAAGATGTAGACATTGAGACCAACAGATTTATATATTAAATAGTCCTATAGAGTCTCCATCTAAATTTAATCCTGTTTCCAGTAGAGGTCATTTTGTTAATACTTTTCATACCATGGTTCTTTAAGATCTTCGTACCATGGTTGAACAAAGAGATTATCAGTTTTAAACATAATATAACTAACGATGAAAAGTTGGTAATAACTAGGCTAATGAACAATAATGAAATAGTAATTAAATCAGCAGACAAAGGTGGGAAGATTGTTATACAGAATAAAACAGATTACATCAATGAAGCTAGTATATTATGAGACTTTGACACAAGATCCCACTTTTAGATTTATGGAATCTTTTAATAATTGTATAGAAAAAGCTTTCCATAATGACATCATCACAAAAGCCGAGAGGGATTTTGTAGGTATCAGCAAACCCAAGGTCGCTATATATATTACCACCTCCCTAAGATACACAAATCCCTCTCAGCTCCCCTGGGTCATCCCATCATATCAGGGGTTAACTCATTAACGTGCAATTTATAAAAGTTGGTGGATTACCACCTTCAAAAACATGTTATTGGTTTAGACTCTTATCTCAGGGATACTACCCATTTACTACAGCTCCTTAAAAAGATAGTGGTCTGATGATTTTTATTTCATTACTCTTGATGTATTGTATTTATATTCCAATATCCCCCATGACGGGGGTCTAAAAGTAGTGGAATTATTTTTATCTAATGATCCCCTAATGCCCCCAATGCAATGTATGTTTATTTTGGATTCTATCCAATACATTTTAACCCACAACTATTTTTATTTCAACAACAATATTTTTTACAGATTAAAGGAGCGGCGATGGGAACCAGGTTCGCCCAAGCTATGCCAACCTTTTTATGGGATTTTTCGAACAAGAACATTTTTGGAGAGGACATGGCTTTGGCCCGAACCTGTTTTTTTATCGCCATTTCATAGATGTTTTATTTATTATTTGGAAAGGTAATCCAGATGATATACCTATTTTATTGAACATCTTAATAATAATAGATGGAGTCTAGAATTTACAGGTACTTTTAATAAATCTAAAATAACATTTTTGGATTTAGAATTGTATATTGGTCCTTTTGGGAAACTAAACACAATAACCCACTTTAAAACAGTGGATAGCAATAGTTTTTTGCAATATGATAGTAGTCATAGACATTGGTTGAACAATATTCCATATAGTCAATTTTTAAGAATTCAATGCATTTGTGATTTACCAGTGAATTAGGAGATTCAATCCAAATTAATTAATCAAAGATTTTATACCAAAGGTTATTCAAGTAATTTGCTAAACAAAGCTAATATCAGAGCTAAAAAGCAAAAAAGAGAAGAATTGTTGACAAATAGGGTAAAAGATATTAGTTCAAATATTGATCCAACTAAATTTGATAATAAATTTCCATTAACTTTTGTCACTCTATATAGCAGTGTGCAAAAGGAAATTAAAAATATTTTTAATAAACAGGAGAGGGATGATCTGTGGAAACTAATGATACATAAGAAACGTAAATTTACTTTCAGGAGGGCAAAAACCCTTAAAAATCTAGTTGCCCCTAGCAAATTCAGGTGTAATAATGATAATAAAAAAAGAACCAATAATAATATTCCAGTAAGGGTGGGTGCTTACAGATGCGGTTTACTAAGTGCAAAATGTGCACTTTTACGCCCCCAAAAACATTATCTTTCAAATCCAGTGTTAAGAATGAAACTTTACAAATCAGGACTTTTATAAACTGTGCTTCCACATTCATAGTTTATTTATTAAACTGCGAGTGTGGAGCACAGTATGTAGGTAGAACCACATAAACCATACAAAGCAGATTTGGGTAACAAAGGAAAAATTTATGCAATGGATTTTTATTACATTGTGTTTCTAAACGTTGTCATGATTGTCATAACAAAAATCCACATTCAGTACAAATAATCCCTATAGAACAGGTTAAAGATAATCATGATACAGATCAGAGACAAATGTTCAACAATAGAGAATCCTTTTGGATTTTTAAATTAAGAACATTATTTCCTAATGGTTTAAACAAATTGGTTGAAAGCACTTTTTAATTGTGTATTGTTTAAATAATTATTTTTGAAACATAAGTATATTTGATATACGATGAATTGTATGCTTAATATAATGACGTTTAATGTTTTATGATGTCATACAAATTGATCTATATTATTATGTAGAGATTAATACTTCATTTTATTTTACTAACCAGCATTGGTTAAATGTCATTCATCCTTCTGATAGGTTTATTCAAAATAGCAAACCATCCAATTGATTGGTCAATTGATCCGTCTATTATGCCACAACAAACAGCAAGTCTAATTATGGATTGGTTATTTGAGCAGTCAATCACACCTTTACAGTTTAGGTTTATAGATATAAGCAATGGCTTAAGAATAAACTACTTGAATGCCTCCTGAATAAATGATCAGTCAGGATCATGAAACGCGTTGAGGGATTTATGTTTTAATTTCAGAGTATATGTTTTTATTTATGTTTTTTATGAGTGCAATTTTTGTACAATAAATTCCCAAAACATTTTTTTTCGGAGTTTATAGATTTCACAGTGTTTATATTCACATTGGGTAAGTCACCACTACTACTACCAGTGCCAATGATAGAGAGGTCTGTGTGGGGAGGACCAGCACTATTTGTTCCCACAGGCTTTAAGACCGATTGTGAATGCGTTAACACTGGTCTTTAATTTCACAAGTAAGTGCATTGATCCATACTTTATTTATATTGGAATTGCATATATTATTCTCATTACACAACAACGCTCACCCATGTGTTGTTCTTTTTGTATATCTGTATAAAGAAAGCTTATAAAAGAACATTATTTACATCACTTCCACATCTGCTATATAATACCAAAAGTGACCAAGGAGATCAGAAAATACATTTTGTGACTTCATACAATTGTCATTGGGATTCTCTGGTGAATATCATTAATAAATATTGGCATCTTTTATTAATGGATGCAGACTTAAAGGGATAGTAATACTTAAAATGTAAAAAAAAAATATGTTGTAGGGTTTATCCCCCTGAGTAAAACAAGAGTACTCCCACTGCTGAGAGGTGTTTTATTCAAAAGTTATTAATTTTCAAAGTTGAATTTTTTAGGTGCAATATCACAGTGGCCTGAAATTGTACAGTGGAGCTGTTGCTACACGATCCTATGGACAACTCTGGTCAGTTGACCATAAATCTCCATAGGATCGTGTAGCAACAGCACCACTGTACAATTTCAGGCCACTGTGATATTGCACCTAAAAAATTCAACTTTGAAAATTAATAACTTTTGAATGAAACACCTCTCAGCAGTGGGAGTACTCATGTTTTACTCAGGGGGGTAAACCCTACAACATATATTTTTTTTAATTTTAAGTATTACTATCCCTTTAAGTCTGCATCCATTAATAAAAGATGCCAATATTTATTAATGATATTCACCAGAGAATCCCAATGACAATTGTATGAAGTCACAAAATGTATTTTCTGATCTCCTTGGTCACTTTTGGTATTATATAGCAAACTATGAAATTGGATATTCAGGGTGACAAATGAAACACGCTATTATCGAAAAAAGAAAAACAATGGATTTTTCGGCTGAATACCTTACAACCACATGGTTTGAATGAGGAGTTCTAATTGTATATTCACCTATAAACATTAGACATTGAGTCACTAATTTTACTTTATTAGGTTCATGTATCAACAAGCCGAAACAGATCATACCGAGATTAAATTTGGTTATACTCATGATTTTTTCACTAATTGGTTGTCCTTAATAGTGATAACATAATTCACTGAAACCTATCCTGAAATGGACCTTGAGCCCAATTGTAGATATTCAGAGGAAAGGGTTACAGTTGCCACAGTGAGTGCTCTGCGGATTTCTGCATCAGGATTGGGTATGTATCTATTGAAGCATGCGGATTGACATCTACCGAGCTTTTGTCTTATGTGAGCAGGCACTTGATTTCTGGATGCTGATGATGCTGCCCCTATCCTAAATTAATGTACTGATTTGGATTGTATCCTAAATGTGACAGGATGGTGCATATGTAATAAGTGAATGTGGTTGTAGTGAATGGGATTGATAGGAGTGGAAGGAGTGGACTATCATTTGAGTGCTGTTGGATGATGGTGTTGAAGTGAGTTAGAGCTTTATATGGACACCATAGGTCGTGAGTGGCGAAATATGGGATGAAGTGACCAGTGTGAGACTGATCCGTTTTAGAGTGAGCGATGAAGAGGGTGAAGTGATCTGAGTGGCGAGCAAGTTAGTCCTTTTGCACAAAGCAGTCGGATCCGTGCAACAGGAGAACTCCCCTGGATGGAGAAAGCCAAAGAAAACCATGCACACTGCTGCCTTAAGTATGATATTAGTTTGATGTTGAAATGGTTTTGTATTGAAGTATTCATAGATGCTTCTGAAAATGTGCCCGGTGATGGGAAGGTGAGTGCGATGTGAATGGCTGTGAATGTTGGAAATACCTCTGAGGAATAGTTTAATACTATACATTGTCAATATGGATGGATTGAATGGATTATACAAGGTGTAATGATGTTGTATTCCTGCTAAGTATACTTTAATGGTGGCTGCTGATAGTTTGAGACCGGAGTGGCAGTGGGTGACGAGTGCTAGTATGGTGGATTGTGACTACGGGTTATCTTGTTTTGTGACTGAAGTGAAGAGTCTGAATGTATCCCATGCTCACCTGTAGGTCTTCCTGGTGTTGGGGGCCAGGGCTTGTTTTATGATTGCTGATTCTTCTGTAAGGAGTGAGTTTATTGCATAGTTAGGTCCGAGAAGGCTGGAGGGGTTGTTGGTTTTGCGGCTGCTGCTGGGTGCTTGTTGAAGAAGTATTGTAATTGAAATTGTGAGAGAGCGTTAGCTTGCATATTATCTTGTCTTAATATTAGGGTAGTATGGATTCTGAATTTGTTGAGTAGTGAAAGCCATGTGAGTTTCCTGAGGAATTACGTTATATGTGGTGCGGAGGACCTGCCTCTTTTATAAGTGTGCAGGTGGCTAGGTTTATAGGGTGGAATGTGGCAGTTTGTCCGGACCACAGGTGTCCCCAGACGGTGGCCATTGGGTACATTTCTAACAGAGTGTGATTTATGGCTTAATTGTTAGTTAATTCTTGTGGCCATGGTTCGGAGAACCATTGGGTGCTGCATGTGGCTGAGAAGCATGTGGCTGAGAAGCCCAGACCTTCTGCTGCATCTGTAAATACTGTTGGGCTGTATGGGGTAGGTGAGGGGGGGGAACATGGACTGGCCATTCCAATGTTTTTGAAAGTTTGACCACATATGAAGGTCTGAGAGTGCTGGTTGATTTAGTGTAATGATGGAGCTTGGTTGGGATCCAGAAGGGAGCTGGGAGATGAGGTGGGAAATGAATTAACGCCCTTGAGGTATGAGTTTCATGATGAAACTTAGGTAGCCTATTAGGGATTGTAGATCTAATTTTGCTAGTGTATTTTCTATGATTGAATTGATTCTTTCTAAGTTATCTAGGGGAATACGTATTTCTAATGATGATGTGTCTAGTAGGATGCCCAGGAATTTGTTGACTTTGATGGGGCTGCTAGTTTTTTGAATGGATAGTGGGATGTTTAGTGATCTGAATAGTTCTGTAAGTTTTTGGAGACTGGTAGGAGTGGATGGTGTATTGTCAATGAGTAGGAAGTTGCCTACGTAATGTAATACTGCTGGTTATCTGCACTGGTTGAGCATAAACCAGCAGAGAATGTCTGCAAAGTCATCAAATATTTTGGGGCTGCTGCGGCAGCCAAATGTAAGTGTGGTTGTGAAATAATATTGTCCTAGCCATTTCATTCTCTGAAGGTGCCAGAGTGAGTGTTGTACTGGGAGGAGCTTGAACGCATTTTGTATGTCTGTTTTGGCTAGCCAGCAGTCTGGGAGGGCTTGTTGTATAAGACTAATGGCATTATCTATTGTGGCTTATTGAAGTGGAAAGGAGTCTGAGGGATTAATGAATTAATGCTGGGGACCAATGTGGAGTATGGAGCTGATATGTCTAATATCAGTCGTTTTTTGTGTGAGGATTTTCTTGTTGCGAGTCCTAGCAGATTGATGCGCCATATGGGGAAAGGGGGAGATGGGAATGGGCCTAATAGAAAATTATTCTCTGCTTCTTTAGCTAGGAGAGCTGAGACTTCTGCTGTTTCTGTTAGGGCAGATACTAAGCTGGGGCATTCGACTGAGGTGGATGGGCAGGCTATGATGCCTGTATGGAAAACTTCTTTAAATCCTGTAATTAAGAATTCTGTCATTGAGGGATCCGGGTGAGAAATGAGGAGAGACTGCAGCAGTGAAAGGTAGATTCCACCCACACTTTTATTTATGTGATTGAAATGTGGGCATATGGTCCTGGTGTGGGCTTTTTTGCAGTTAGAGCATGTGTGAGACAGCCGGCATCCACTAAAGAAGCACCCCTTAGAGTTGAAGTTGTTGCATATCGGGGTGCCTCTATTGTAGTGTATTGGCCGGCTGAGCTTGTCATATGATGGTGGGGAGGAGGAGCAACCAAGTTGGTTTTGTTGCTGATTGGCTGGGTTAGCTGACTGGTTTGACTGATTGTAGTTTGGAGGGGGTGGATGGGCATAGGGAGGAGGAGTGATATGATGATTGACAATGCAGGCACAATGGGGCTTTTAGCCCGGCGAAATGCCTACAAAATAGTTTGGTGTCTAGACTGCTCCAATCAGCCATGAATTTGAATTGGGCCAAAGCTGCGGCCGACTTGGCTGCAAAGGACCGGTAGTAGTCGTAAAAGGTGCTACCACCGTACTTATGCTCCAAGTCTACCACTAGGTGAAGATAGTGATCTAGCTCCTGGCGTCTGTGAGGGAATGTGGTACACAATATATCCCTGTAGTCACCAAAAGCCAGAACGAACTCCGTGACCGTGAGTTTTTTGGACAGTCTGGGATCCTTTGACCTGAGGGTAACTGAGACATCACAGCAATTTATGACTTTGCTGTCAGATGGGTCTTGGGAAGCAATCAATATGGAGACTAAATTGATCACCTTCCCTTCGATGATGTCTCTTTTAATCTGGGGTGGAATCATGTGTGCTGGGGAAACTTTTGGGCAAGCGGCTTGAGATGTACCTGGTTGGATGAATTTTATAGGTTGGAATTCATTATTCATCGGGCGGGAGGTGTTTTCCAGGGATGACACCCTTCTTTGAATGTCCGATATAGCTGACCCCATCTCTGTTAAAAGATGTGTGATATGGTTAAACTTTTCCTTGATTAAGGATGTCTGTGGGGGGGGGAAGTGACGGTGAGGTGGGGGGTGGCAATCGAACTGGGGTGGGAGATGACATTAAAAGCCGATATAATTTGGCTTTCCTGGCAGATGATGGGTATGGGATGTGGAGTCTAGTTAATTCGGCCATTAGTTTCCCCACTGTCCATCCAAGGAGTGAGGGGCTTTGTGGGGGAGGGGGGACTGGGTTTTCCATTTGGGGTGCTTCGGTGTCAGATGGGACTTTATTGTCAGGGTTCTCCATGTTGAACAGTAGAATGAACAGAAAAGAGAGGGGGGATGCTTGATACATATTGATAAGGTTAATTGTTCTACCTATGAACTTCGGCCTCTATTAAGAGGTAAGGGGTCTGACTGAGGGAACCTTCTGCCTCTGTTAAGAAGTAAGGTGTCTAACTGAGGGGACCTTCGGCCTCTGCAAAGAGGTGAGGTGTCTGACTGATGTAACCTTCGGCCTCTGCGAAGAGGTGAGGTGTCTGACTGATGTAACCTTTGGCCTCTGCGAAGAGGTGAGGTGTCTGACTGATGTAACCTTTGGCCTCTGAGAAGAGGTGAGGTGTTTTTCTGATGTAACCTTTGGCCTCTGCGAAGAGGTGAGGTATCTAACTGAGTAACCTTCGGCCCTTGAGAAGAGGTGAGGTATCTGATTGAGGGAACCTTCGGCCTCTGCAAAGAGGTGAGGTATCTGACTTAGGCAGCCTTGGCCTCTGCGAAGAGGTAAGGTGTCAATTGGGGGAACCTTGCACCTCTGTGAAGAGGTAGGTGTCTAACTGAGGTACCCTTTGCCCTCTGTGAAGAGGTAAGGTGACTGCTTAGAACCTACGGCCTCTTCTAAGAGGTGAGGTTCCTGTCTGGGAGTTACCTCTATGAGGGGTAATACTCTGCCTGGGGAAGGACCTGCTTCTGTGAAAAGGTATGGTTTAGGGAACGTAACTGAATTGGGGTCTTGTTTGATAGATGTGGATAGGTAGAACTGGAAGGAGGGAGTGTGAGGTGGAGTGTGCCATGAGTGATGGGCTTAGTGAAAGGTGGAAAGTGATCGCGTCATGTTTTAGCCCTGAACTGATTGACAGATACCTGCCTAATAGCTATGTTCATTGGCTTGATCGTCTAGTAGTTCTGGGACCAGGCATGGCGTTCATGATCTGAGTAGTGTGGTAGAGATGAGTGGTGAGACGGAGCCCTGGTACCGCATTATACCCTTTTAATTGGGCAATCTGCGATATGGGTGTGTCCGTCTTGCTGTCTCTGCCTATGTAAGTGAAATTGGTTGTTCGGGGGAGATGGAAGTCTCTCCTTGACGTGGAGTGCCTTGTTGAAAATGCCCTATAGAAGTGAATGCTTTCCTTACCTTGTCTAATACTGATTAATTGCGTATGGGGTAGAAAACAGATTAGATGGTTGGTTTGAAGTTTTAGTATTATAGATTAGGGGAACAGGAGGGACTATACCTTCATTGCCGAACTGATTGATTGTATTAGTATTATTGATTACTGGTATGCAGGCACGTGCACACATAGACACCAAGGGGGACTTGAGCGCCTGCCCTTTTTGTCCAAAGTGCCCTCATGCCATTTTAACCATTTCAGGACAGAGCTGTAGATGTTGCGTTCCCTCGTCGGCTCTTTAGTATTACAGAGCGCTGGGAGGTGGCATCATCTCCCAGCGCTCTGCATGAAGAGAAGACCGCACGGGAGCTCCAGCAGCTACAGGTCTGTGCCAAAGGAGGCAAATACAGACCTCTCCTGCCACTGGACCACCAGGGAAGAGGTAGGAAATGGACACTGGGGGAAAATGTGGAAATGATGGGGCAATATCGATCTGATGGGGGGCAAGATGGAGATGATGGGGAAATATGGAGCTGATGGGGGCAATATAGAGATGACGGGGCAATTTGATGGTAAGTTGGAGCTGATGGGGCAATATGGAGCTGATGGGAGCAATATGGAGCTGATGGGGCCAATGTGAGGGTAAGTTGGAGCTGATGGGGGCAATATGGAGATGATGGGGGAAATATGGAACTGACAGGGGACAATGTAAGGGCAATATGGAGATGATGGGGGGCAATGTGGAAATTAGGAGCATTGTGGAGGTGTCCAGTGGAGATGGCCAATGAGGGGGCGCTTCAGATTTCTGTGCCTACAGGCTCCTGAGATGTAAATTGTTTTCTTTTTTTTTAAATATATATTTTGAATAAATAATTATGAGAAGTGCCCTTTTTTTAATTTGAGCCCCTGCCCCCCAAAATGTCTGTTCACGTCCCTGCTCGTATGGTAGGAACTGCGATATTGGTCCTGGTCCCCTGTTGCTGGGCAACCTTAGAATTTAAAGATTGGATCTGTAGGTGATAGTAGAAGATTATTGACTTAAGAATGGTTTGTGTTTGACCCTTGTGTGTATACTTGTCAATCGCAGCTGCGTTGAGAAATGAATTAATTTATAGTTGCTCAATATTGAGTTAGGAATGATTGAGACAGAATGTGTTATTGTTAATATAATGGTTAAGAGGGGTGATGGTGCCCCTAGGTAGGTCTTACTTGGTTTAATTATGGAAGGACCTATTGTATGGGTCCTGGCCTCCTGTCTTTGCAGCAACCTACATTAGTGTGTGCAAGAAACTTATGACAAGAACAAAACTGGCATTGTTAACATACTTATATACATCCTTGCTTGTAGATTCATTTATAGATACTGGTCATGTAAGGAGACATAGTGCATGAGTAATGATTATTTCCTTTCTCAATTCCAAGGTTTCTGTGAGACAAACCTATTTGCATATACTAGCTGTATTTATTTAGATGAATATATGACTAGAGAAATTTTAATGCAGACCTTCTATAATACTCAGGGATCATTTACAGGGAAATTATTACATGTTTGAAAGACACCTAATAGATTGTTGTAAAGAGAAAGAAGAAAACGGAAATAAGTTGCCTGTAAATGTAAGGGAAGTGGGTGCCCCTCATGCTCATTCACTCAGGTGGAGAAATACTTTATTTAGTGCATTTGCCAAGGTAATACATACAACAAGGTGTAAAGGTAGGGAAACGTAGTGGAGGTGGAAGCATAGAGTAGCTGGTAGGTTTGATCCCAACGGAACAGCTTTTTGCTTCATTATTGTGTTGGCTGTTTTAAATCGGGGAAGCATTTAAGCTTCCTTCCTTGATCTTCTGGCTGTAATTAATATATGGGGCTGTAAGCCTGACCGCCAGTATGAATTGCTATGGTGTACCTGTCTCCGTTTAAGGAGTTTGGTTACTCCGGTATGCGGCTCTGGCAGTTGATGCCGCACCGAGTTAGAGAGCTGATTAAAGGGCAGACCTTCTATAGAGCTTAGTCTCGATCTATCGTCTGGTAGTATAAGCATGATGGAAGCTCTTACTTCGATTGATCGCGGAACCGGAAGTGACAAACTTGCTGACATAGTACGTGTTGCTTACTGGAGATGAGCTTCAGTAAAGACGAATGTAGGGATGCACAATTGACGATGCGTCCTGTGGGAGAGGCTGTGGCCCACTATTTAAGGGCTTGCAGCCCCTCCCTCAAATACAGGCCCTGCCTTTCACTTATTCTATGTATAACTAATGCGACAACAGAGCTTACAGTTTAACTGGGGCTAAACTAGTGATACTACAGATCTTATAGTTCAAATGGGTTTAAACTAGGGATACCACAGAGCTTACAGTTCATATGGGGTTAAACTAGGGTGACCAGACCTCACCTTTAACCGGGGACGCATATGAAAAATGCAAACTGCAGGGCTGCTTTGACTTTGGTGCACTCCAGAAATATGCCTATTTCCTATGTGTCCCCGGTTAAAGGTGAGGTCTGGTTAGCCTAGGTTAAACTAGTGATATCTCAGACCTTACAGTTCAAATGGGTCCAAACTAACACTAACATAGGGAAGTTCAAATGGGGCTAAAATAATGATACCACAGAGCTTCTATAGAGCTTAGTCTCGATCTATCGTCTGGTAGTATAAGCATGAGCTCAGTTCAAATGTTTCTAAAATGGGGATACCAAAGAGCTTACAGTTTGAGTTGGGCTAAAATAGTGATACCACACAGCTTACAGTTTAAATGGGTCTAAACTGGTGATACCAAAGAGCTTACAGTTTGAAATGGGCTATGTAAATGATGTCATATAACTATAAAACTATAAGACTTTTAGGTTCCAACTTCCATGGGGCTTGAAGTGAATTGCAAACCAATGTGTAATTTTGGCACATGCCTCTGTCTGGCCATTCTAGGGTTAATAATGTGGCATATGTCATATTATTAACCCTAGGTTTGCCAGAGAAGTGTCAAATGTTGTCATGCCATGCCTATATTTTTCTTACCATTATAGTATGGTAGAGGCATCTGCAACTAATTCAACCTAAGATAAGTACCTGATTGGGTTGAGTGACGTCCAGGGCCATATTCAGCCACCTGTCTCTCAGGCAGCATCAAGCTTTGTAGCCCTGTGCAAAATGCACTCATCTTTGCTGTCTACACTGCCTCCCACTCTCACTGGGGCACCACTTGATAACATTTCTGTCAGGAGAATCATGTCTCTTCCTCCTGACTTCACTGTGACCTAAAAACATGCTCTGGTGCTTCCTCATTTAAACTGTTTCCTTGTAGTGCCTGAGGGTTTATAATTATGAGCACTGTTGCACAGAGCTTTGGCAGAGCAGCACAGGAAAAATGTGATGGCATCCATGGGCACCATCTGGCTTGACTCTGGTTCATCCCTCCAATAAAATGATAGGATGAGGTGAAGGCTTGTGCCACACATTTGATGCAAGCATTCACTGGTGGTATGTGGACTGGGAAAAACCAAGCATCAATCTGTATGGTTTAATATAAAGACAGAGGCTGAGTTGTGCCACACTAAAACAAAGGTTCTAGATTTTAGAAAGGCTGATTTTTCTAAAATGGAAACATATTTATGTCAGTCTTTAACAGCTTGGAGATCTTTAGATGGAATCCAGGGCCTAGATGCATTAAGGTCAAAGTGGACTACGAATGTCGATGTTCTGTTGGAGTAGTGTCGTAGGTACATCCACAGTATTCACCAAACTGTCTACAACATTACATCACCAGCACTCCAACAAAAAGATGCACACATCGACATCAATGCAACAGGTTTACAAATTTTCATTCATCACATCGACAATGGCCTATTTCCATATGGTAATGAAGCATAATGAATAATTTCCATATGGAAATGCTGAATAACGAGACACATTCATATGCAAGGGGGTGTGTTGATATGATAATGTGACACTTCAACTCATTCAGTAAATTACGATTGCAGCCTCTGCTATTGGAGTTCACAGTCTCAACTTCACTTGCCTCTCTTGCCCTGTAGTTTCCTATGGAGTAAGAGCAGGGAGAGCTACAACAATTCTGAACAGCATTCTCTGTGCTTCCCTACCCATCCAGTAGGGGAATAAAGAGAAGGCTTTCAGCACCATGGACAGCATTGAATGCCATAGGGATGTCCATTGCTCACCCCTGTGGCATTCAAAGGGTTAAAATAAACAGAACTAGTACACCAAGCACTACGCAATGTTCCTCCTCTTCGACATATCCCCCCCAGTATGTCAACATATATTGCATATATTCGAAATACTAACTCCATTCGACTTCACTTCTTCATTGGACAGGAACTGACATTTATTCAACAGAACCTGTCCTTTATTCGACACTTAACCCTTTGAGTACCAGAGAGGTAGGAAGGCATTGCTTAGCAATGTGTTTCCTACCCCTCTGGTACTCAAAAGGTTAATAGGCAAGGTAGGTGGCTGCATACCTTGCCTGTATAGATGTAAAAGAGGTAATGTTTAAAACATTTAATTATATGTGTAAAATAACAGGTTTATTGTGATTAAACAAATCATCAGACCTCAAGGGGGGTATCATGACCCCTCATAACACCCACCTAGCATGGGGGCGACAATTGCCTGTGTTTTAAATAAGGTGCATATAACCTATCTTTCACATAGTTTATATGACATTTTTATTGTTAAATAATACGTTCAGGCCTCAAAGGGGGGCACCAGGACCCCTCCTAATAGCCCCCCTATCATGGATCATCTATCCAAAAGGATAGATGATCCATGGGGCGACCCCAAAGGCATTTTCTGCCTTCTTGATGCTGCCGGCAGCTGTATAAGCCGACGTACAATCAAGCACTTGTGTAGAATGAATGAACCCTGTCACCAGGTTCATTCTTGGAAAGCACAGAGCTGCGCTCACATCACTGAATCAGTCATGATGTCCATGGTGCTGAAAGCTTTCTCTTTATTCCCCTAATGGCTGGGTAGGGAAGCACAGAGAATGCCGTTCAGAATTGTTGTAGCGTTGGTGATGTGTGAGGGGAGGAGATCCCTTCCACACCAACAACACTTCGAAAATCCTGTATGCTAATAAGGACCTTCTCCAACCTTGCCCTTCCATCTGACAATTTTGGTGAATATGTCGATGTGTGTGCAGATCGAATTGTCATAGTGATTAAAACACATCGACAATATCATACCGACGGACCTCATCTGGCCCTGAGTGGGGTGATTGCTCTTTATTTTCAATAAAGCTTTTAACCTTACCTAATTGTCTGAGTGTTCTTACAAAACTGTAACAACAATTTTAGGTAAACCAGCTCTTTGTGTGTGTCATCTTACTAAGAGGTCTGACACCCTGAGGAAAGGATCTTAATCCAGAAATGCGTTGGTGTTTTTTATCATTTTATGTATCATATAATCATTTTAATAAACGTCTTTTGGATACAGAAGATTTGTTGTCCTGGTTTAAAAATCAGACGCTGAGAGTGGACCCTTGGCGTGCCTGTACAGGGGCAGGATTAATAATCCCCTGCGTGATTACTGGTAGCTGTCATTTCAACTAGCAGATACACAAGTGTGAGTACTAAACTTCTGTAATTGAAGGTTCAGGGAGCTGCTGGTGTGAATATCTGCATGTAGGGCAGCGAAATATCCCCAACTTGTCTGTCTGCCACAGGTGATCTGAATATGGCCACATTAATATGTGAGTGCAGTTTTTCTCTGATATATACATTTCAGTCCCAGAACTTATTAACCCTATGAGTGCTTCCTTGCTTCTCTTTCTTTTTTCTCGTTCAGTGGGATGTAATCTTCAAAGATAAACCTGCACAAGAATCCGGGAATTAGAGTAAAATGCTCTTAGACAAATATAAGTGTCAATATATACCATTGGGGAATAAGTACAAGAGGAGTAAATTGAGACCAATGTGGCCTAATAATGAGGTTTGCACAGAAATGAGAAACAAGCAGGCTTTTAAAGTGTTTAAATCAGATAGGTCAGAGACATAATTTAAAAAATATAAAGAATGTAATAAAATCTGCAAACAAGCAATTAGGGTAGATGAAACTGAAAATGAGAGAAGTATTGCAAAAGAGAGCAAAAAAAAAAAATAAATCCGAAACAATTCTACAAGTTTATTAATAACAAAAATATTATGGTTAAGATTGGTTATCTTAAGGCTGAGATAGGTTAATTCATTAGTGAGTATAAGGCTATGGCTGCTACCGCAAACACATTCTTTTCTTAAGCTTATACAAAGGAAGCAACAATGGCAGGCTATGGGCAAACAGACAAAGTCCAAAAGGGACCAGGTGAATAAACCACCTGAATCTGATGGAATTCACCAAAGCGTACTTAAGGAACTTATTCTGTAATAACAAGACCAATGTACTTAATATTTATTGAATCACTTTGATAAGGCATAGTGCTCAGTGATTGGAGGAAAGCTGATGTAGTACCATTGTTCAAAAAGGGGCAAGATCCAAACTAGGAAATTCTAGACCTATGAGCTTGCCTTCCATAGCGGGTAAGATATTAGAAGGGTTAATAACTGACACTATTCAGAACTATGTGAAGACAAACAATATTATTAGTAGGGGCCAGTATGGTTTTATAAAGAATAGATCATGTAATTTGGACAAGGCAATTGCTGTTTATGTATTATACTTGGATTTTGCAAAAGACTTTAATATAGTGCCTCACAACAGTTTACTGCATAAATTAAAAGGCTTTGGTTTGGGAGGCGATATCTCTGCATGGATTGAGAACTGGTTAAATGATAGATGGCAGAGAGTTGTGGTAAATGGAACCTTTTCAAGTTGGTCTAACGTTGTAAGTGAGGTGGCACAGGGTTCAGTCCTGGGCCCAATGCTTTTTAATTTGTTTATTAATGATTTAGTGGGAATTGAAAGTAGTGTCTCGGTCCTTGCTGATGACACTAAGCTGTGTCAGGAAATGCACACAGGGCTGGATTTTTATTCTCGGCAGAATGATCTAGATAAACTGAGTGAATGGGCAGGAAAGTGGCAGATGACATTTAATGTAAATAAGTGTAAGGCTATGCATTTGGTCTCTAGAAACAAACTACATATACACTAAAGGGGAAACAACTTGGGGAATCCTCATTAGAGAAAGAGATGGATGATCAACTTCACAGCAGTGTCACTCAGCTGCTGCAAGAGCAAATAGGGTACAGTCATGCAAACAAAGAGGTATAGATGCACAGAATGCTAATATAATTCTACCTCTATATAAATCATTGGTAAGGCCTAATCTAGAATATGGAGTACAGTTTTGTGAACCAGTGCTTAAAAACTGGAAAAAGTGCAGAGACATGCAACAAAACTGGTAAAGGGGTTGGAAGATCTGAGTTATAAAGAGAGACTAGCCAAACTGGGTTTGTTTACATAAGAGAAGAGATGTCTAAGGGGCTATATGATTACCATTTACAAATATATTTGGGGTGAATACAAAAACTCTCCAATTAATTATTTACTCAAAAAGCTGATCTAAGAGATTTTTTTACAGTAAGGGCAGTAATTCTATGGAATTCTTTGACTTGGGATGCTGTGCTGCAGGTAAAGTAACTGCTTTCAAAAAGTAATGGATACCTAGCTAGCACAGAACAATACTGATAATTATGACAGATGGCTTCAGTGCAGATAGGTTATAGATTTGGGGAACTATTTGACTGCCATTTGGAGTCGGGAAGGAATTTTTTTACCCACTTGGGGCTTAATTGGAAATTGCTTCAATTATTTTTTTTTCCTTTCTCTGGATCAACAGGGGTTGATGACTGGGAATGACAAATTAAAGGTTCAGACCATCTAGGATCCGCTCATCTCTTCAGGCCTCAATGATCTCCTCATTCACATATGGTAACTTAAAGTAGAACTGTCATGTTCCAACTCTCCCCAAAATTGGTTTATACCCTCCAAACAAACTTAAACCCCCATGTAATCTTACTCTACCTGATCTATATACGGTACTAAGAGGGAGAGCACCACCATATTGATGATGTTTACAATGATTGGCAGTGCTCTCCCTCTGAGAAGCAGCCAGTCCTATCCAAGTCTGCCCCTAGTGTTTTCTGTATTGGGGCCATGTGCTGCACAGTGTCCTCATAACCATCCATTCAACCATACATCTAGACTCCCATTTGAAGTTCCAAATAAGAGTGAAGGAAAATGTTGGTACAGATGTACACTTACTTCCAAAAAATTACCAAGTGCTCATCTCTGTCATAGAGATCCGGCACCTGACTCTCTATGTTCTGTATCTGTCCAGTGTACAAAGGCAGACGTGTATATGTTCATTGATGTCCTTGGTGTCAGTCTGATGTCAGCATAGGTGTCCAATTTTGCTTGGCTTCCTCGACCACCACGGTTTCTGTCGCCATGCTCAGTCTCTAATGTTTTCTTCTCCAAAGTGTTTTGGCACCACTACCGCTATTAACTTTTAGGAAGTAAGGGTACATCTTTACTACCATTTTCCTTGACTTTTATTTGGAAATTCAAATGGGAGACTTGATGTATTACTTAAAATTGAATGCAATAGATCGTTATAAATACAAATCCTGCACTCTTATGTAAATTCCTAATACACATATGGGGTACTAAATGGTTAATGTGATTGGTTTAAAAGTCAGCAGGTAGTTTGAACTATGGGATTCAAAAAGCCTTTAGGTCAGGAATAGGTATTTCCGGTGGATAGATGTATATATGTTTAAGGGCTCATTAGCTTTTAATCTTGACAAAGCTCCGATAGGGGAGCGAAACATGTTGGTGCTATTACCCCAATATTAAGCCGATTTTACTATGTGAGGAGTGATGATGCTGATATATTTTAGCTCCAGATCAACACACAATATGAATGGATTGATACAAGTGACAACAGTTAAAGATCAGACGGAGGTGAAAAAGAGGATACCGGGACTCTGATCAAAGATAACTGTGAGCAGGCTTATACCAAATGGACGTGGACTCAGAAGGGTTACTATGCTGGTTGAGCAGATGGATTGAAATAGGTGAGAGAGTTCCCTTTCATTGATGTATATGTTTACTCTATATGCTCCAAGTACCTTGATGTACAACTAATATGGTTATATGATTGAGCCTAAAGCTGTGTAAGGGATGGAATTGATGAGAACACCATCTTGAAACTTTAAATATACACAGTTTGTACTGTTGGAAGATCCACATATATCAGAGATTCCTATATATGGAACGTTGCTCTTTATCTGGATATCCATAATTGACTATATTGGAATGGTTTTGTTTTTATATGATGGTGTTGTTTTATCTCCCCTCTCTCTTTATTTGTGATTTGTGAGGAAGGTGCTACGTTTATATCCCATTTTTTTCTTTCTTTGTTCTTATAATTTAATGCACAATTATCCTTATTGAGGTATGGGTAAAACCAGACCCTATTACTAGACCAATATTCTTGCATTTTTGGTACACAAATGGTGGAAGCGCCGACAAGAAATAACAATGTATTGGACCTAGTGATCTCTAATAACACAGAAATGGTATCCAATATTAAGGTAAGAGAACATTTGGGAAACAGTGATCACAACATGGTTACATTTGAGATCAGTCTGGCAAAGCAAAAACGTATAGGTTCAACCAAAACTCTTAATTTTAAAAAAGCTAACTTCAAATTGTTAAGGGCTTCAATGCAACACATAGACTGGGGTATTTTATTTAAAGGCAAAAATACAGAGGAAAAATGGTCAGAATTCAAATTTAGGTTGCAGAAATGTACTCAACAGTATATACCAATGGGGACCAAATGCAAAAGAAGTAAGCCACAGCCAATGTGGTTAACTGCACATGTAAAGAAGGAAATGGCAAGGAAAAAATGCATTCAAATTATTTAGGTCTGAAGGAAATGAACAATCTTTCTTAAAATACAGGGAGTGCAACAAAGCTTGCAAAAAGGCAATTAGGGTAGCAAAAATAGATAATGAAACTCGAATTGCAAGGGAAAGCAAGACTAATCCAAAAAAGTTTTTCAAATATATAAATAGCAAAAAACTTAAGAGGGAGTGCATTGGACCATTCAAAAATGAGATGGGTGAGTTGGTTAGTGAGGATAAGGAAAAGGCCGATGTTTTAAACACTTTTTTTGCATCAGTATATACAAGGGAGCAAGGAATGATAGAAGAGCCTCCGCAAGTAACAAATAAACCAATACAATTAATAGATATTGGGTTAACTCAAGGAGATGTCATGGGAAGACTGAACAAAATTAAGACCGACAAAGCACCGGGTCCTGATGGCATACATCCAAGGGTTCTTCAGGAACTTAGTGCAGTGTTAGCAAAACCCCTATATTTACTCTTTAAAGATTATATTACCACAGGCTCAGTGCCACAGGATTGTCGAAGAGCTAACATAGTGCCTCTATTTAAGAAGGGAACTAAAACAGAACCTGGGAATTATAGACCCGTGAGTTTGACCTCTGTAGTGGGAAAACTGTTAGAAGGGATAATAAGGGACTATATTCAGGATTACAACACAAAAAATAAAATCATTAGCACGAATCAAAATGGTTTTATGAAGAATAGATCATGCCAAACTAATCTTTTCAGCTTCTATGAGGAGGTAAGCAGCAACCTTGACAATGGTAAGGCAGTAGATGTAGTATATCTAGACTTCGCAAAGGCATTTGATACAGTGCCACACAGAAGGCTGGTGTATAAAATAAGGAAATTGGGGCTAGGAGATAACCTTTGCAATTGGATACAAAACTGGCTGAAGGATAGGGAACAGTGTGTGGTTGTAAATGGGAAATTCTCCAGTACAGTTAAAGTGGAGAGTGGAGTACCTCAGGGTTCAGTATTGGGTCCGCTGCTTTTTAACATGTTTATAAATGACCTGGAAATAGATATAGAAAGCAAAATATCAATATTTGCAGATGATACTAAATTATGCAAAGTCATTAATTCAGAACAGGATATTTTCTCTCTACAGAGGGACTTACATACAATGTCAGATTGGGCAAACATGTGGAATATGAAGTTTAATGTGGGGAAGTGTAAAGTCATGCATTTGGGAGGAAACAATCCCAAGGCTACTTATAAACTTAATGGAATAATTTTAGGTGACTCATTGCTAGAAAAAGACCTGGGTATCCTTGTCAATTACAAACTTGGAAACAGTGACCAGTGTCAAACAGCAGTAGCAAAGGCAAACAAAGTCCTGTCTTGCATAAAAAGAGGTATCGAAGCAAGAGTGGATAACATTATTTTGCCATTATACAAATCATTGGTAAGACCTCACCTTGAGTATGCAGTGCAATTTTGGGCACCTGTTCTGAAAAAGGATATAATAGAACTAAAGAGGGTACAGCGGAGAGCAACAAAATTAATTAAGGGATTGGAGGACTTGACATATGAGGAACGATTAAACAAACTTGGACTAAGAGGAGACCTTATCACATTGTACAAGTATATGAGAGGTCAATACAAGGATCGCTGCGGTGAGCTATTTATTCCAAGGCCTGATCAGGTGACCAGGGGACACCCCATGAGATTAGAGGAAAGGAGGTTTAAACTTCAGCAGAGGAAGGGTTTTTTTTACGGTAAGGTCTGTCAAATTGTGGAATTCATTGCCCAGGGAGGTAGTTATGGCAGATACAATGGATACATTTAAGAGAAGATTAGATACATTTCTTTCAAAAGGGAACATACAGAGTTATACTGTTTATCAGTAGGCTGATCAGGAAGGTCTGATAAAGACTAATTTAATTGGTAGCAGGAAAGCTATAAAATTCTCAGTTACTGAGGTATGAGGCGAAGGTTGAACTTGATGGACTTGTGTCTTTTTTCAACCTAATTTACTATGTTACTATGTATGCTTGGTCCGCACCCTAAATATATAAATATGTAGCTGTTAGGAATCAGGAACCAGCCAGACACAAAAAATGTAAAATGCAAAACACCTTTATTAAAGTAACAAAAAAACCCCAAACAAAACAGAATGCTGATCCAGGAGCATAAATCAAAACACAAGCCTGGGTCAGGAACCACAGCGGGTACTCAGCCAAGCCGGAGTCAGGAACACAGAAGTCAGCAATGTCAGGAACAAACCAGGAGTCAGGATCCAGAAGGATCATCAGAGGAAGCCAGGTCAAACATGGATAAACAGGAGTACAGGAGAATCCACAGCAGCCAACAACAAAAACACAAGGACAATGAGGATGTGAGCCAAGCTGCTTTAAATACCCTGGGAGGGTTGGCTGAAAACAGTCAGGTGAGTAATCACAGAATGGTCAGCTTATTCAGTCTGACCCAGGAAAGGGAAAGCAACAGCAATCAACATCAGAGCACTAGATTAGCTCAGGCAGCAGAATCAACAGCAGAGTTATAGCAGCTCAGGCAGACCTTGACAGTACCCCCCCAACAACCCTACTACTTGGGCGGCCAGTATTCTCTCCCCAAGGGGAGATGTTATGCTGGTACGTATGGTGGCCAGTATTCGGTACTGAGGAATAATAGGACTAGGAGGACTCTTCTCCTTAGCATCTGAGAACTGTCTAGATAGGGTATCAGCCCAGACATTTTTGGTATCCGGCAGGTACAAGACCACATAATTAAAACAAGACAAAAATAAGGCCCATCTGGCCTACCTTGGAGACAAGCTCTTAGCCTTAGCCTCAGACAGGTAGATGAGGTTTTTATGATCCGTGAGGATTAGGACTGTCATGGAAGTTCCCTCGAGCAAATGCTTCCATTCTTTGAGAGTGGATATTATTGCCAGCAGCTCAGGGTCGCCAATTTCATAGTTGCACTCCGCAGGACTTAGCTTTTTGGAGAAATATCCACATGGGTGCAACTAGCTCTCAGGAGTAGGACGTTGAGACAAGAGGGCACCTACTCCTGTCTCAAACGCATCAACCTCAAGTACGAATGGAAGTTCCAGTTTCGGGTGTGCCAAAATGGGTGCTGCGGCAAAAGCAGCTTTTAGAGACTCAAATGCCTGGATGGCTTCCAGGGACCAGTAAGTGTAGTTACCGTATTTTTTGGTCATGTCAGTAAGGGCTTTTACAATAGAGGAAAAATTGCAGATAAATTTCCTATAGTAGTTAGCGAACCCAAGGAAAGGTTGAAGAGACCGGAGACCTACAGGTCGGGGCCACTCAAGAAGAGCTGAGAGTTCCTCAGGGTCCATAGTGAAACCAACCTCTGAAGTTACGTACCCCAAGAAGGTGACCTGTTTTCAGTGGAACTCACACTTACCTAATAGGTTATATTCTCTTAATCTTTGCAGAACTCGGTTTAAATCTGCGCGGTGGTTTTCCATGGAGGAGGAATGGATCAGAATGTCGTCTAAGTATACCACCACGCAATGTTGGAGCATGTCCTGAAGGACATCATTTAGAAATTCCTGGAAAACTGCGGGAGCATTGCAGAGACCTAAGGACATTGCAAGGTATTCGTAATGCCCGCTCCTGGTGTTAAATGCGGTTTTCCATTTGTGGCCCTCCTTTATCCTTACCAAATTATACACCCCTCGCAGGTCGAGCTTAGTAAATACCTTTGACCCTTTCGATCAATCGAATAGCTCACTAATAAGTGGAATAGGCGTTTTTAACAGTGATAAGGTTGAGCACCTGTAATAAATACAGGGTCTCAGTTCTCCACTATTTTTCTTCATGAAGAAGAATACAGCCCCAGCAGGAGAGGAGGACTCGTGGATGAACCCCCGGGACAGCGCATCCTCAGCATACTCCATGGCCTTATTCTCCACAACAGAAAGAGGGTAGATTTGACATTGAGGAGGTATGGTGCCCAGATCTAGTTCATTGGTGCAATTGTATGGGCGGTGAGGCGGGAGCTCACCAGCCCGGCCCTTATCGAATACATCTTGGATCTCTTTGTACTCTTCATTAGGGATGGTCGAAAAGTGTGGAAAATTTCCTGTATGACTTTTCGCGAAAACGTACTGATTTTTTGCTTTTTCCGCAAAAAAATTTGCCTTTTCGCCTATGAAAAAATATCCTCCTTTTTGCCTATTTTAACACATTTTCCTCCTATTTTACCACATTTTTCGCCTATTTTCCTATAGGTACTACATTTCCTATTGTACATTTACTTCTTGTAAGGTTAGAAATCAGAGTCCTACAGCAACAAATGCCTTGAATGCAATTGTCCTTGATGATGTCAAGTAATAAAAAAAAAAAAATAAAGTACAACCTACAATGTGGCAGATGTGTATGGTGGTGGTGGTGGGGGGGGGACTGGCATGGTGTGATCTGTGTATGTATATTGTTTTTACCATTGTCATACTCTATCCTCCTTCTCAGGTTATTGACACACATTACTTGTCACTCATAACAGTGGTTCCAAGTGGTGTAGATGGTGGCAAACCTTCTTCACATCCCTCCTCTACCTCCTCATCTGTGCTGCTGTTAATATATTTGTCCTGGCTTTGTCTGTCATGTGGTTTCTGCTACTACTACTACTACTGGGGCTAGATGTTGATGCAGTTTTACTGCCATTACTACTAGGTGTCAAAGGTGCAGCACTTACAGCAGAAGCAGCAGCAGAGGCACTTGTCATATTTAATATTGTGGATGTTAACCTGTGTTGCTGTTGCTTGGTACTCAAAACAGGTGTGTGTGTGGCTGAGTGGGACTTGGACTTTGAAGAGGCAATGATGCTGATGATGACTGAGGTGACTGTGTGCTCTTTAACATCTGTGCTTGTCCAGGGTCAGACTTTCCAGTGGCTTTCTCAGTTTATAGACAGGCACAGTGCTCCTTAAAAGTGGTGGAAGATTCAGCCTTTGACTTTCTGCTAACCTTATAGCCCTTTCATCATCCTCACTCTCAACTTCATCTGTATCTGAACAAGAGAAGGATGCTGGAGGGATATTCTAGATCTGCATCATCATCAGTCATCATTAGGTTATCCTCAGCAGCATCAGCATGACCTGACAGTTCTTGCCTACTCTACCCTTATATTCCTCTAAGCTTTTAGAGGTCTCAAACAATTTATTTTTACTTTTACTCTAACAAAGTTCGCTACTACTTTGATGACAGGTGTTTTGGTGCTTGTTTGTCTCACAGACAGATGTTTCAGCTGCTACACCTTCCTCTATTATGCTGCTGCCAGCATCATCAACGCTTGAATGCGACTTGTTGCCATCTTCAGTGTTTTTCTTATATGCTTCTTTATTTCTACTGGCACTGGTGTAGCTGGGACTAGTTTTGCTGGGAACTTGACAAACTGCATCCTTCCTTGGAGTAATGGGATCATCATCATTGATTGCACACGCTGCAGCAACCATTTCTGCAGTCAGTTTCTGAACTTCTACTTTACTCTCACGTCCCTCCCCCTTCCCCTTGTGCGTTCCCTGGACATTACTCAACTACACTGTGTTTTTTTACTGTACGGTATATTTAGTTCTTTATTTTTTTTAATTTATTAATTTATTTATTTATTTTAAGTTGTCCACCCTGTTGTCTTATAACAGTCTGTCCAAAAAAAAATTATAAATGAAAAACAAAATCAACAACGTCTTTCCCCAGACTACCCCACCCAGTACAGAGACAATAACAGCAAGATCAGCAAGCAAATAGATCCTTAGCTGCCTGTGTCTTGCCAGTCAGTCACATGGAATTTTGGAGTATTTGGGGTCAACCTCCTTCTTCTCCTCATAGTGTTCCACTGACTCTCCTAACAGAACTCCTAAATTAAACTTCAATTCCTCTCTCTGTCTTCTCTAGCACAAAAAAAAGTACTGCTCTCTCCTCTCACAAACACTAAATGGCATGCTGTGAGAGCCTGACAGCATGTTATACGGCTGTATAAAACTTTAGTGTGATGGAGAAATGTTTTTCTTCCCATTGATTTCAATGGGTGGAAAAGGCGGGAAAAAGTGGAAAAACTGCGTTTTTCACAGGAAATTATTCGCCAGGCAGAAAGTGCCGTTATTCGCCAATTTCAGTTCGAGGAGAACATTTTTGCCCATCCCTACTCTTCAGGCAACGAAGAGACCGGGAATGTGGTTAATACCTTGACCACTTTCACTAAGCATGTCTTGGAACAGTCGGGTAACCATGCCAGGCCGTTTCCCATTCGAATGTGGGATTGTGTTTGTGCAACCATGGATAACCCAGGACCACAGGATAGTGAGGAGAGTGCATCACCTGGAATTGTAAGATTTCATGATGTAGAGCCCTACAGCCATAGACAATGGAGCGGTTTTGTGGGTGACCTGTGGAGGCTGTAGGGGTCTGCCATCAATCACCTCAAAGGCAAGTGGAGTGGTAAGGATCTGCAACGGGATGGAGTACTTCTGGACGAAGGCAGTATCGATAGAGGCCAGCTGCACCGGAGTCAATAAGTGCCTTTGAAATAATGGAAATCTTGCTCCAAGAGAGCCCAACGGAAACTAATGGTTTATCCTTAAGGATAGCCAGGGATGCCGAGATGCCACCTAAGGTCTGTCGCCTATAGAGCCTCAGGTGCGTGCATTTCCCGGACATGTGGGGCAAGTTCGCAGTAGGTGCCCTGCCTTACTGCAGGAAAGGCACAGGCCCTCCCTCCTCCTAAAGGCCCTTTCTGCAACTGAAAGGCAAATGAACCCAAGCTGTATGGGCTCCACATCGCCTGGGGGTTCGAGACTTGGAGGCGTGGGAGGAAAGGGAGACATGGGTGTGGATAAAAATCTTGGAGCTAAATGGATGGAATGCCTTTGCAGGTGCTCCCTGAAGGAAGGTCTCTCACGGATTCGGGAGTCAATCAGGATACAATATGAGACCAGTTCCTCTAAATCTCTGGGGAGGTGCAGGGCTGCAATCTCATCTTTAACTGTATCCGAGAGCCCATTAGAGAAAGCAGCCACGAGAGCCTCATTATTCCAACCAATCTCAGCTGCCAGGGTACTAAACTCTATGGCATAATCCAAAACCATCCTAGTACCCTGATGGATGGACATTAGTTGCTTGTCAGCCGAGGTGGAGCGGCCCGGTACATCAAATACCCTTTTAAAGGATGCCACAATATAGGCAATATATGCTATAATATAGGTTTCTGCATCTTCCAAAGGGGATTAGCCCCTGCCAAGGCCCTGTCAGAGTAAGGAAATCATGAGGCACACCTTACTCCTATCAGACGGGAAAGACTGTGGTACCATCTCCAGATAGATACTGACCTGGTTCAGGAAACCTCTGCACTGGTTAGGGTTGCACCCATAATGCTGGGGAAGCAGGGTGAACCCTGTCATGCCTCTAGAAACATTGGAATGACCATTGGCAGCCAGAGCGGGAGCAGCAGCAGCTATAGGGACAGCCTGCTCAGGAGGCCACTGAGGCGGTGGAGCCAGATGCTCAGTGCGGAGCAACAAAGTCTGGAGGGCTAACGTAAACTGATCCATGTGCTGGTCTACCTGGTTCAGCCTGAAAAAAACATTTGGTGGATTGCCTGCGCCTTCTGAGTTCATGGTCCTTGTGTACTGACAGACACAAAAAATGTAAAATGCAAAACACCTTTATTAAAGTAATAAAAAATAAACAAAACAGAATGGTGATCCAGGAGCATACGTCAAAAGACAAGCCGGGGTCAGGAACCAAGGCAGGTACTCAGCCAAGCCAGAGTCAGTAATGTCAGGAACCAACCAGGAGTCAGGAGCCAGAAGGATCGTCAGAGGAAGCCAAGTCATACATGGATAAACAGGAGCACAGGAGAATCCACAGCAGCCAGCAACAACAACACAAGGACAATGAGGAAGTGAGTCAAGCTGCTTTAAATACCCTGTAAGGGTTGTCTGAAAACAGTCAGGTGAGTAATCACAGAGATGTCAGCTGATTCAGCCTGAAAGGGAAGGCAGCAGCAATCAACATCAGAACACTAGATTAGCTCAGGCAGCAGAATCAACAGCAGAGTTATAGCAGCTCAGCCAAACCTTGACAGTAGCAAATCTCCAGCACGTATATAGCTTATCAATCAGTTGTTACATTTTTTTTTTATTTAAAGATTTTTATTGATAAGTTTTCAGATATACAATTTCAGAAAGCAAGAAATTAACATATCTATATGACAATAATAACAAAGAAACAAATCAAATACATATTTCCATAAGTACAAAACATTGTTAGCGTCTAAGTAGAAGTGGTAGCAAAAGCAAACGTATGATTCAACCTTTATGAGGGGAGATACAGTCCTGTGATCAGCTAGTCTTGAATCAGTTGTTAAATTTTAACTATAAAAGGTGCAGAGACGTGCAACAAAACTGATAAAGGGATTGGAGGATCTGAGTTACAAAGAGAGACTAGCCAAACTGGGTTTGTTTACATTAGAAAAGAGACGTCTAAGGGGTGATATGATTACCATTTACAAATACATTCAAGGCCAATACAAAGAACTATCCAATGAATTATTTATGCAAAGAGCTGAGCTAAGAACAAGAGGTCATCCATTAAGACTTGAGGAAAGGCGCTTTCGACTAAAACACAGGCAGGGATTCTTTACAGTAAGGGCGGTAAGGCTATGGAATTCTTTGCCTCGGGATGCTGTGCTTGCAGATAATGTAACTGCATTCAAAAAAGCAATGGATGCCTATCTAGCACAGAACAATATTGACAGTTATGACAGATGGCTTCAAAGCAAATAGGATACTGAGCCGGGGAACTATTTGACACACTCACACACACACCTACATTGGAAATTGCTCCAGAGGGCTTTTTTGTTGCCTTCCTCTGGATCAACAGGGGTGTTATTGGCATGGGCTGGACTTGATGGACGCATGTCTTTTTTCAGCCTTATCTACTATGTTACTATGTTACTATATGCAATATATAATAAATATCAAAAATATGGCAGCACTCTAGAACCTAAAGAGTAAAAATGTAAACAAAAATGAAATATCTATGGGATAATATGTGGACAAACAGAGAATAAATAAGGTAGTAGTTAGCTGCTATCCTGATAGAAATGGAGTGTGTGCCAAATTAAAATACAAACCAGTAAAACAACTAAATCTATACACTATACAGTATATACACAAAAGGAAAGTGCCTCTTATGTATGTAAAATATTTATAACAGTGAATCCAAAAATATATAAAACAGGCTAAAAATGGAAAATATTACTATATTAATAAATGAGATGATAAAATGATGACGGGGTACCATCTAAATATAGCAATATAGTCTCCAGATGGTCCCAGTAGTTGGTGGCCACAAGTCTATTTATAGAAACTTGTCTCCAATAAACTATATGATATAATGTAAAAGAATGAGACAGTGCCAGTAAGATCCAGCCTTACCATCAATGGAATACCTTCCACTCCCGGATGTATTGATAGGATCTGTTCTATAGATGGTATAGGATATGTGGTACGAAGAGTGGGCAGATGACCCATCTAAAGATGATACAGGTAGCTCTCTCCCAGTTGTAGATGAGATTTTAACCCCTTATAAGCCTCAAAAGGAGTCCAAAAGATAACGGGCAGGGCAGCTGTACTAACTCTCCCGACTGTTCCCATACAGAATTATTTTATTATCGACACGGATAAAATGTGAAGATCAAGCAGGCAGTGGAGGTATGAAGACCAAAACTTGGACCTTACCAACAAATTCAAGTTCCACTCGGTAAGTAAGAAAAAGTCTTTTGGCATGAATGGCATCTATTTAAAGATTCCTCCAACTCGTAATGCATCTTGGGAAATAAATTAGCTATATTGCTGTTGAGGATACACAAGGAAATGGTTAACCCTTTGAATGCCAGATAAGTATGCAATGCATTGCGTACCCCTCTGGCACTCAAAGGGTTAACATTATAATTGTATTCCTCACATAAATAAATAAAAATGGGTGGTTAAATTAATTTGAGATCTTTACACAAACTAGGTATTGACACACTACTTCACAGGACAGAATTGATTAAAATAATCAATTACACATATTTGTGCAAAAACATATATTATTTACTTAAATAAAAATATAATATATAAAACAAATATAGGAAAAATGGTGCCACTGAATCCATCAATCTGGTATCCAAAATAAAATCCTGCAGATCCGTCGCTACTATCACTTGAAATTCTGACAGTGTACAGAAATAAAACAAGGAATAAATATATAAAAAGGGAGAGCGCCAGGTCTACTAAATAAAATAATATTTTTTGATGCTCATTTAAAAGTAATAATAGTTACTAAGGCAGTACAATATACAATATAAAAAATAAAAAAAAGAATAATTTTTGAAAATGCATTCACTTCTGATGACACGTGGAAAATAATCTTAAATAGGAGTAGCTGAACTGAATAAGACAGACAAAAATGTTCAAAGAGGTAAGCTGTGATAACTATAACAATGTATCTCCTGTAGAAGCTTTTGAAAGACTATCTGGCTATATAGCCTATGTTACCGGTAGTATAAAGTACAGGGATCCACCGCGGGCAGAGATTCAACGTGTTAATCAAATGTACGTCTCTCCCATCTTGATCTCTCCGTGCTGTGTGTAGTATGTATCCGCGGGAAGATGTTGGATGTGATTCTCCTGTTAGCGTCTCTCCCGTAAGTATATTCGCAGGCAGAGCTACAATGTAATTCTCAGCTTGGCGTCTCCCCTGTCTTTGTTGTTTATGCAATCGGAAACAATAATAATCCTGTTGTAGTGGGCAGAGCTCCAATAAAGTCCCTAAGTAGGCATTTCTCCTGTCTGTCTTATTCCAGCAATCAGAGGCACTAATAGCCGTGAAACATTAGTGATATAGCAGACTGAGTATCTCAAGGTGTCCGTGCGCTTCTATTAGGCTTAACCTCTCATCAGAGAGGTTTATTAGATAGACCACCTTCTATTTATCCCAGCTCTCCCGGTGTGTTGTTCAAGCTGATTTATTTTGGGATATTTCATCCCTCGATAGCCTCCCTCTCTCTCCATCCCTCACACTTCTGGTTATAGTTAAGGAAATGTTAAATTCCTTGTTTTCCGTTCACTAATTGATTGCAGGGCGAAATGTTCAATATTAGTGGTTGCTGGTTCATTGCTCAATAAACGTTTACATGTTTATTCTCTATTCTCACACTTTAATGTATTTCCCCTCAAATAAATATTTTGCTCTAGGGTTCCCCCTAGGCCGCCTCTCACTGTTGTAACGTGCACCACTCATGCATTATATCTAATATTCTACATCCCAGTTGTTATATACCTCACTTTCTCACATCATCCTGGAGAGAAAGCTAACTGTCCCTTTCGTCTGCTCCCGAATCACTTTCTAATTTAGTATAATGCTTCCTTATCTGCTGTGTGGCCCCATAAATCCCCACCTCTGTGAGATTTCACTTTCCTCCACACTTTGGCCAGCTTAACCTGCATACTACTACCCCACCAGACATAGATATTCCCTCCTGTTTACACTATGCTTACTCATTGTGGAGTTTCCCCCCAAATGCCACTATATTTTCTATCACTTTTCTATACTTTACTTCCTTCTCTTGTCAACTAACTTCATAGACACGGCTCTTGTACAATCCACTCTTCTCGACCCATTCTGGAGTGAATCTTTCCTGCTACCTACAAGCTCTCCTTCCTCCCCCTACCTCAATCTGCTCCTCCTCCATTATCGACATAAATGGTTCTTGGAGTGAAAATGGCAATGGTTAACGTCAGGGGCCTTAATTCCCCGGAGAAAAGGGGTATGGCCCTCAGGGAATTTGATAGGCTGAAGGCTGATATCATATTTGCCCAAGAGACACACTTTCAGGCATCATCTCCTTCGAAATTCTTTAATAGGAAGTTTCCCCATGCTTACTTTTCTTCGTATTCTTAGAAGAAGAGGGAAGTGGGTATTCTTTTCCGCTCATCCCTCCTGTGGACTGTTATGTAGCAAATCTCAGATACAGATGATAGATTTCTCCTTCTTTGTGGCTTATTAGGCGATAACCCGTATACCATCTTGAACGTCTATGCTCCTAACGCAAATCAGGTGTCATTCTTGAACAAAATCCTCAACCTCCTTGATATGAGAGATGAGGGTCGTACTGTCATGGGAGGAGATTTCAATCTCCCTTTAGATCCTCTTGTAGATTCCTCCACCAGAAGATCCCATCTCAAACAGTCACAGCTGCGTAATATTAGATGAAGATTGTCTTATCTACATCTTATTGATGTAACGGTTCCCAGGAATAAACCAGGAGTCAGTATGGTAAAGTTAAACAATCTTTTATTAGAAAAATCACAGTAATGCACTTAAGCAGATAACACACTGAGGGTGATCAAAGAGGCAAGCACTGCATCAGAAATAGCAGTCCGCCAGTAGATCCACCACACTGGCCGAGACTAGGCCTCAGCCCACTGGAGCCTCGAGTAATTTGGAACGCCTAAAGGACTAGCACTGACTTAGTCTGCAGTCAGTCTAGGAGAGAAGTCTCCAATATCTACGCAACCAAGGAGACTACTGACTCACGCCTGCAGTCAGTAAGCTAGGAGTCTGATAGAGCCCCAGGTCCGCACTAGGATTGGTGTCTGTGGAGCGGGGACCAACACACAGAGAAAACAGGCAGAGCCCCCTAGTCAGCACCAGAAAGGATAGTCAGACAAGCTGGGTTATACAAGGAGCGGGTAGTCAGCCAGAGTCACAGGTTTGCACCTAATAGGATATCGACTGAAGTGTTGGTATGCTGAATGTACAGTGGACAGAGCCCCAGGTCAACACCAGAGTGGGTAGTCAGACAAGCCAGATCATACACGGAGCGGGTAGTCAGCCAGAGCCACAGGTTTGCCCAGAAAGGATGTCTAAGCCAAATCAGAACCCACAAGGAGAATGGTCAGCAGAGCCACAGGTTAACACCAGAATGGATGGACAGACAGGCCGGGTCATACACAGTTCAGGTAGTCAGCCAGAGCCACAGGTCCACACCAGATTGGGTGTCCACTACACAATGGGAGCAGGCAAAAGAGTAGTCAGACAGAGCCACAGGTCAGCACCAGAATGGATGGTCAAACTAACCAGGTCATACACAGAGCCCAAGGGAAACAGAACTGTATTGTACAACAACACAAGGGCAACTGAGTCAGGATTCAGTCTGCCCTTTAAACCCCTCCTCAGGAAGTGTGTAGGAGGAGCAGCTCAGAGGGAGGAAGTAGGTAGGAGGAGACTAACATGCGTCATTCAGGTGACATCCGTGCGGCCGCTGACGCCGAAGTGTCATTTCTAGCTTCGCCTGAAGCTGCTGCACTGGAACCAAGGTAATCTGTAACAATTGACTCCTGGTGGGTCTTACACCCCGTGGATAGGAATTATACTTTCTTCTCTCCCCCTCATAATTTGTTTAGTAGAATCGACTATTTGTTCTCATGCCAATTCTTACAACAAAATTTGACAGATTCAGACATTGGCACAATTTCTTGGTCTGATCACTCCCCCGTCTTGATGTCCTACTCTTTACCAGTTGGCCAACTCCAATTTTCTCCCTGGAGAAAAAATGAAACTCTGTAAAACAACCCTACAGGACTGACTTTCAGATTACTTTGTGCTCAATGTCACCCCTGACACAGTAATCTGGGAGGCACATAAAAGTGTGATGTGGGGTCACTTTATTAAATCTAGATCTGTTAAAAATAGAGAGAGACACGCTGCAACCAGAAATCTGGTTGAGAAAATCAGGCTCTTAGAATTACAGCATAGATCTTCTCCATAGTCATCTGCATGCTTGGAACTCTTGAAACACCAGACTAAGCTTAACAACCTTCATCGCTCTAAGGTAGCCAAATCTTTTATGTGGATCAAATATCATTCATGTCTATCGGGAGATAAATATGGGGCAATTCTGGCTAGATTGAACAAAACTAAACGATGCAAAGCAATAGTGTCCAGAATTCTGTCCTCTTCAGACGAGACTTCCCTCGCCTACCAGCACACTGCCCAAGCCTTTGCTGACTTCTACACCTTACTTTATAATCTTACACTGGATACTGCTTTGCTAGATTGTTCTCCGGACCTTTCTGCTTTCTTGGACTCTGCAGGTCTCCTGTCTCTAGATCTGGAAGCTAGGAAGTAATTGGAAGCTTTCTGTTTGGAAGATGAGATCCGGCGGACCATCAAATCCATGGCTCTTGGAAAGAGCCCTGGTCCGAATGGATTCACTGTTGCTTACGACAGACATTTTGAAACCATCTTGATTCCCCACATGGCTCATATGTTTAATCCTTTCGGGCTGCCCCGTTCACCTTCAGACATTAGAGGCGCATATTGTCGTACTCCCCAAGACTGGTAAGGATCCCTACCTGTGCAGGAATTATCACCTCATTTCGGTACTTAACGTTGATCTAAAATATTTGCTAAGTTACTGGCAAATTGATTGAAACGGTTTATGCCCCTACTCATTCACTCTGAGCAGAGCAGTTTCACACCTGGGAGGCAAGCTTGTCATAGCACAACCACTGTTCTCTCTCTATACCAATATGCACAGATACAAAAGATCCCCACTATCTTAATTTCGACCAATGCTGAAAAGGCATTTGACAGGGGCAGGTGGTCTTACCTTAAAGACATGCTGCAGAAACTAGGCCCGGGTACAATCATGATGCAGGGCATCCTCAGTTTTTACACCACACCCTCTGCAAAGATCTTTGTCAATGGTACCCTGTCACCCTCCTTTCCCATCACGAATGGGACTCGCCAGGGCTGTCCCCTGTCCCTGCTGATTTTTAACCTCTCCTTGGAGCCCCTGTTATGCCACATTAATAAAGACCCTTGGATCTGAGGAATCCAAGTGAATCGTAAAACCTTTAAGGTGGCTGCATTCGCTGATGATATGCTCATTCTGTTGACGAAGCCTGATTTATCTCTCCCGCCGCTTCTCCTGCTTCTTTACTCCCAGGCTAAGATAGGAAATTTTTAATTTAAATGTACCGAAAAACCAGGCTGACTCATTATGGTCCTCATACGCTTTCTCCAGGGCGCAGAACTACATCACTTATTTAGTTCATCCAACCTGAAAGATTTGCCGAAACTCAACATCTCTCCTCTTCTTTCCTCCATGTCAGAAGATCTTACCACCTGGTCGTTGCCCCAGATATCCTGGTCAGGGCATATTAATATTGTCAAAATGATGATCCTTCCTAAAGTCCTTTACCTTCTGAATACGCTTCCAATCCATATTCCCACTTCTATCCTCCGTGATATTAAGACTCTTATATCTAAGTACATATGGGCCAACAAAAGACAGAGGCTCCGATACACCATCCTTTCGTGACCCGTTAAAGCTGGGAGGGTTAGGTCTGCCTGACATTCTGGAATACTATAAAGCATCTGCAATCTCCAAATTGTTTGACTTCAAAAGATCTCCTCCACCCTGCTGGATCAAAGCCGTACCAGACCCCCTAGGGCAGCATGACCCGCTCCAACTACTTTTGTCCTCTCATTCTAAGATTCAACAAGAATATTACTCTCATATTATTCTAGAGCACATTCTAAGTTATGACAATCCACTCAACAACTCCCCTCACTTGCTCCACATCCTTCTCCATTAATCTCCCTTCGTGGTAACCCGGATTTTCCACTTGATCCCTCAGGCCGGGCTCTGGACGATTGGAGTAACAAAGGTCTAGTGTTACGGTTTTCTGACACTCAGACAATGGTAAAAAGTAAAAATACAGCTTTATTTAAAATAAGTTAAAGAACAGCGCCCCAAGGGGCCAGGACAGGCAAAACTGGTAATGACAGTATACAGGCCCAAGTATGTATAATACAATCAATACAGATCAGGAGAGCAACATACAGGGTTAATCAGGAGAAAGCGATCAGTCTCTTGTAAAATAGATTGGCCAACGCCCAGGAGGTAATATCAGTCTCTAGCTGGTGAGGAGGAAGGTGTATTGTGTGACTGAACTGAATCACTCTCAAGTAGCTGTGCAAACAGACCAGCAAGGTCGACCAGAGCTGCACCAATACCACCACAGTGGGGTGTAAGGAGGAAGCTACTGCCAGAGCTAGTGGGACCAGAACCTGAATCGCCCTCAATATACTCTCGGAAGTAACCCTGCGTGCGCCAACGGGACCAGAGCCTTAAACACCCCTTGGGTGCCAGAGAGGAGCAACACTGCACAAGCAACTAACGAGCCAGAGCACAAGTAGTGCGGTGGATAGCGTAACACAACGAGCACTTGGAGACCAGAGCCGGGACACCCTTCCGGTGCCAAACAGAACACACACTGCAAGAGCAAACTCGAGGTACCAATGCCAACAGGCGCAACCGCGGTGCTGACCGAGCACCGGAACGGACAACTGCTCTGCTAGTGTGAAAGGATAGGCTAGGTCTTAACAGTACAATCTCAGGAAGTGTTAATGGCTCGAACGGAAACCCACAGGCTTGGCAAGTGTACCAGGATAGGCTCAATAAACGGAGGCTACAGGCACAGCATGGGTTAAGGCAGGTTCGGTATTGGAGGCTACAGCTCAGCAGTGCTATGAGGATAGACTCAGTGTAACAAAAGGCGACAGCTCGGAAAACGGAGAAGTGATTAGCCAGAGCGACACAAACACAGTTCAGAATGTCGGCAGAGGGCGACCGGAGTCCCACTGGAACACAGGATCAGAACACTGAGCAGGAACTTCAGCCAGAACTGGATCACACACGAAGCAGGAACGTCAGCCAGAGCCGGGTCAATCACGGAGCAGGGTCGTCAGCCAAAGTCGGGTCAATCACGGAGCAGGAACGTCAGCCAGAACCGGGTCAATCACGGAGCAGGAACGTCAGCCACAGCCGGGTCAATCACGGAGCACGAACGTCAGCCGGAACCAAGTCAATCAAGAGCAGAATCAGCAGAATAGTCAGACGGGCCGGGTCGGTACACAGGAAACGCAGGAACACAGCAACAAGGCGCAGGATCAGGAACACCACGAAAGGGCATCTGACAGATGCCGTGATCCCAGTATATAAAGGCACATCCTGGGCGGGCCAATCAGCCTCCTCCAATGCACAGGTAACAACAAGAGAGATTGACAAGAATCACGGGGACCGTGATAATACCCCTCTCTCAAAGACCCCCTCCCCTGGCAGAGGGTCTCGGTTTCTGAGGATATTTAGAGTGAAAGTTGCGTAGTAGCCGTGGAGCATGGAGATCCCTCTGGTCGACCCAGGAACGCTCCTCAGGCCCGTAGCCTTTCCAGTGGACCAAATATTGCAACTTGCCTCTAAATCTCCTGGAATCAATAATACTCTGTACTTCGTATTCCTCTTGGCCCTGAACATCCACCGGCCCAGGAACCACCGGAGTGGTAGTATAGCGGTTGCAAACCAAGGGCTTCAACAGTGACACATGGAACACATTGTGAATGCGCATAGAATTCGGAAGCTCCAGTGAGTATGCCACGGGGTTCACCTTGCGGATAATTCTGAACGGACCAATGAACCGGGGAGCCAACTTGTTGGAAGGCACTTGCAGATTGAGATTCCTGGAGGAAAGCCATACTCTGTCCCCAACCTGGAAGGATACTGCTGGCAGCCGTCTGCGATTGGCATGCCGCTGATGTCTCTGGAAGGACTGACTGAGGGACCTCTGCACCTGTGCCCAAGTGGAGCGGAGCTGCTCCATATGCTCATCCAGAGCCGGAATCTGTTGTGACTGGAACGAGTCTGGGAGCAAACACGGCTGGAACCCATAATTAACGAGAAATGGAGAGCTCCCAGACGATGAATTGACTGCACAGTTCCTGGCAAACTCTGCCCACGGCAACAGGTCAGCCCAATTATCATGATGATCAGTCACAAGCAACGCAAAAACGCTCAGTGGCCCCGTTGGTCTGGGGATGGTAGACAGAGGAAAAAGACCGTTGTATGCCCATTTGGCCACAGAATGCCCTCCAGAATCTCGACACGAATTGACTCCCTCGGTTCGACACTATCACTCTGGGAACCCCGTGCAAGCGAAACACTTCTCTGGCAAAAACTATTGCCAATTCCTGGGCCGAAGGAAGGCCAGAGAGGGGCACGAAATGAGCCATCTTAGAGAACCTACCTACCACCATCAGGATAAACGTATAGCCCTTAGATACTGGCAATTCTCCCAAAAAATCAATAGATATGTGGGACCAAGGGCGTTCGCCATTAGGAACTGGTTGGAGTAGCCCCATTGGGAGATGTCTGGGAGTCTTAGCACGAGCACAAGTTGCACAGGCAGCAGTAAATGCAGAACAGTCAGCCTTCAGGGAGGGCCACCAAAATGTTTGTGATAATGACCATGCCAGCTGGTCCCTCCTAATATGCCCTGCTGCCTTAGATGAGTGATAGGTCTCGAGCAAACGGGTACAGAAAGGCTCATCCACAAAGCACTTGCCAACTGGGGTTTCAGGAGGTGCCCGAGCTTGAGATGCCAAAATTTGCTCCCCCAATGACGAAGTGATGCTGGTACGAATCGTGGCCAGAATCCTATCTGGCTGAATTATAGGAACCGGGGCTTCATCCCTCTCAATGTCTGTGCAAAACTGTCTAGATAGAGCATCTGCCCTAATGTTTTTAGACCCAGGCAATTAGGACACTATGAAGTTGAATCTTGACAGGAACAGAGCCCACCTAGCCTGGCGAGATGACAGCCTTTTAGCCTCTGAAAGGTAAATCAAGTTTTTATGATCCGTAAGAATTAGAACCGGGGTTCTTGTGCCTTCCAAAAGATGTCGCCATTCTTTTAATGCCAGGATGATAGCCAACAATTCCCTATCACCAATTTCGTAATGGCTTTGGGCACTAGATAGGTTCTTGGAAAAGAACCCACATGGTCTCAAATTGCCACCCTCCTTGGGGCGTTGGGAAAGAACTGCCCCTACCCCAACCTCAGAGGCATCGACCTCTAACGTGAAAGGCAGGGAGGGATTAGGGTGGGACAGTATAGGGGCAGAAGCGAATGCAGATTTGATAGTTTCAAAGGCCTTTTCAGCTGGCTCAGACCATTGAGAGGGATTAGCGCCCTTGTGCGTGAGGTCAGAGAGAGGTTTTACAATGGTGGAAAAGTTCTGAATGAATTTTCTGTAATAGTTGGCAAAGCCCAGAAAAGATTGGATAGCTTTTAACCCTTTGGGTCGTGGCCATTGTAGGACTGCTGCCAACCTTTCTTGGTCCATGGCAATGCCATCCTTAGATATTACAAAACCCAAGAAGGGTACCTTGGAACAATGAAATACACATTTTTCTAGTTTACAGAACAATTTGTTCTTGCGTAACCGGAGCAACACCTCCGAGACATCCTGGATGTGCTGGGTTAAACTGGCCGAGTGAATCAATATATCGTCAAGGTATACAACTACACAGGATTGTAACATATTGCGGATGATATCATTGATGAACTCTTGAAATACGGCAGGTGCGTTACATAAGCCAAATGGCATCACCAAGTATTCATAGTGGCCAGACCTAGTATTGAACGCCGTCTTCCACTCATCTCCGGCCCTGATCCTGATCAGGTTGTAGGCGGCACGTAAATCGAGTTTCGTAAATATAGAAGAGCCTTTCAACCTGTCAAATAACTCTGTAATGAGCGGAATGGGGTACGCATTCTTGGACATGAGTTTATTAAGTCCACGGTAATCAATACATGGTCGTAATTCGCCACTTTTCTTTTTCACAAAGAAAAACCCTGCACCTGCCTGAGAGGATGATTTGCGAATGATCCCCCGTTTGAGGGCATCCTCAATGTACTCCTCCATGGCCCTATTTTCCTCACAGAACAATGGGTATGTCCTACCCCTTGGTGGCACCACCCCCGGAGGCAAATCAACAGCGCAGTCATACGGCCTATGCTGCGGCAATGCGCTAGCCTCTCCCTTACTGAATACGTCACTGAACTCGCTGTATTCAGCTGGCTCAGAGGGAGAGGTACACATGATCCTGACTGGATGGGACAGGCAATCACCAGTGCAGTATTCAGACCAAGACTTAACCTCACATCTTTGCCAGTCAAACTGGGGATTGTGCAACATTAACCAGGGGAACCCCGAAATAACTGCATGATGGGGTGAGTGTATAATCTGGAAACTTACCTCCTCCTTGTGGAGAACCCCAATAGACATAGTAATGAGCGTAGTTTACATAGTGATAAGGGCTGGTTCTAGAGGTCTGCAATCAGCAGCTTCAATGGCTAGCGGAGTATCTCTTTTAGACAGGGGAATATTGTGTGTCTCAGCAAAAGCCCGGTCCATGAAATAGCCTGCTGCGCCAGAATCTACCAGAGCTGGTACCTCCACAGCTTGGTCACCAAGGAGAAAACTCACCGGGATGGTGGGTTTCTTGGAACAGGGGTCTGGGGACGATTGTACACCACCTAGGGCCTGTCCCCCAAGGTACCCTAGGTGTGTGCGTTTCCCGGCCGTACCGGACAAGTACGTAGTAAGTGCCCATTTTTACCGCAATATAGACATAGCCCCTGTTTTTTGCGGTATGCCCGCTCCTCCTTAGAAAGTCTAGTGAACCCGATTTGCATAGGTTCACCCGGTTCGGGTACCCGGTCAGGAGGATTGGGCGGCAAGGGTGGGTTTAAAGAACTATTGTGCCCATAAGTTCTGGCTCTTGCCCTCTTTGCCAGGCGCCTTTCGCGCATGCGGGTATCAATGAGCATTATGTAGTCTATGTACTCATCCAATTCCGTAGGCACTTCTCTGGCCGCAATCTCATCTTTGATAGGGTCTGATAACCCTTGGGCGAAGGATGCCACTAGTGCCTCATTATTCCACCCTACCTCTGCTGCCAGTATCCGAAATTCTATGGCGTAATCGCCCACAGTACATTCGCCCATCTCTATTTCCATCAATCTTTTGGCAGCAGAGGTAGCTCTCCCCAGTATCCCAAATACTCTTCAGAACTGTTTGACAAATTCATGAAAGTTCAGAGTACATGGTTTGGCTTTCTCCCATAAAGGATTAGCCCATGCCAGGGCTTTACCAGTTAATAGATATATCATGAACACCACCTTGCTACGGTCGTTTGGGAAGGCATGGGGTGTGAGTTCTAGGAATATCTCTAATTGGGTAATAAACCCCCTGCACAGAGTGGGTTCGCCATTATATCTCAACGGTAACGGCACCGCCGCCGTTAAACTTCTGGAGGAAGCCATCATTTGCCCATTAGCGTTATCCGGTGTCATAAATGGGGGGACCACCGGACTTTGGTTAGGTTTGTCAAGGTGTACCGTACGTTCTAGTAAGGTTTGCATGGCCAGTGCCAACTGGTCCAGGCGTTGCTCGTGAACATCCATCCTCCAGTGGAGGTTCTGTGTATTACTGTCACCTTTACCGTCTGAGGTCATGGCCCTTTCGTACTGTTACGGTTTTCTGACACTCAGACAATGGTAAAAAGTAAAAAACACAGCTTTATTGAAAATAAGTTAAAGAACAGCACCCCAAGGGGCCAGGACAGGCAAAACTGGTAATGACAGTATACAGGCCCAAGTATGTATAATACAATAAATACAGATCAGGAGAGCAACATACAGGGTTAATCAGGAGAAAGCGATCAGTCTCTCGTAAAATTGGTTGGCCAACACCCAGAAGGTAATATCAGTCTCTAGCTGGTGAGGAGGAAGGTGTATTGCGTGACTGAACTGAATCACTCTCAAGTAGCTGTGCAAAGGAGCGCCCAAACAGACCAGCAAGGTCGACCAGAGCTGAGCCAATACCACCACAGTGGGGTGTAAGGAGGAAAGCTAATGCCAGAGCTAGTGGGACCAGAACCTGAATCGCCCTCAATATACTCTCGGAAGTAACCCTGCGTGCGCCAACGGGACCAGAGCCTTAAACACCCCTTGGGTGCCAGACAGGAGCAACACTGCACAAGCAACTAACGAGCCAGAGCACAAGTAGTGCGGTGGATAGCGTAACACTATGAGCACTTGGCCAATCTATTTTACGAGAGACTGATCGCTTTCTCCTGATTAACCCTGTATGTTGCTCTCCTGATCTGTATTGATTGTATTATACATACTTGGGCCTGTATACTGTCATTACCAGTTTTGCCTGTCCTGGCCCCATGGGGCGCTGTTCTTTAACTTATTTTCAATAAAGCTGTGTTTTTACTTTTTACCATTGTCTGAGTGTCAGAAAACCGTAACAAGTGTGTACCACACGTCCAGGTATCCACATTTGGATATATTATTATTGTTATTAGTTACATCAATAAATTTTATATTTTTTATACTAAATTGGGTTAATATTGTATATTTATCATTTTTTGATACTATTTGAGTGTCACGGTTTGTTAAGACTCTCAGACACGGAGTTAGGTAAAAACACAACTTTATTGAAAAGTTTAATACAACCCCATAGGGTAACATACACGTTCATATATATATATATTGCAATGACAGAGAACATAAGCAGTAATAATAGCGATTCAGGCTCTACCGGCCCTGCCAATATACCGGGCAGGGCAACCAGGAAGTTGGTACAAGGAATAGATAGGCTCTACCGGCCTTGCCAATATTCCGGGCAAGACAGCCAGGAGACTGGTGCAAGGAAAGTAATAGGCTCTACCGGCCCTGCCAATATACCGGGCAAGGCAGCCTGGAGACTGGTACAAGGAATATATAGGCTCTACCGGCCTTGCCAATATACCGGGCAAGGCAGCCTGGAGGCTGATGTAACGAAGAGGTGAAGGCTCTACCGGCCCTGCCAATATACCGGGCAAGGCAGCCTATAGACAGACAACAAGTATAGAGGCTCTTCCGGCCTTGCCAATACCGGGTAAGGCAACCCAATATGGTAAAGAGAGGAATAGGTTCTACCGGCCTTACCAATATTCCGGGCAAGGCAGCCTGACAGGGAAAGGGTGGCAACCACTAAAGCCTCGGTGACTGTCTAGGTGACAAAACCAGTCACATGGATGACATGCAGAGGCAGATGGAGTAAAAGTGGCAAGCCAACGAGATGTACCGGAGCTAACCAGTACCCGCGTACTGGAGAACCAATGGACCAACGGAGCTGCCTAGGACATGACAGCAATAGTAACACATGGAACGAACCAGTACCAGCGTACTGGAGAAAACAATCTCACTATCAGCGCGACAGTAGCTGGTAGTAGTGGAACGAACCAGTACCCGCATACTGAAGTGACTAAACTCTCTACCGGTGCAACAGCAGCCGGTTGTGGTGGAGCGAACCAGTACCCACGTACTGTAATCAATATCTTTTACCGGTGCGGCAGCCGCCAGTGTTTGTGGAGCAAACCAGTACCCGCGTACTGGGATAACAATGTCTCTACCGGTGCAACAGCAGCCGGGTGCTTGAGAAGCAAACCAGTACCCACGTACTGGGAACCCAATATCTCTACCGGTGCAACAGGAGCCGGGTGAATGTGAAGCAAACTAGTACCCGCGTACTGGGAACCCAATAACTCTACCGGTGCAACAGCAGCCGGGTGAATGTGGAGCAAACCAGTACCTGCGTACTGGGAACCCAATAGCTCTACCAGTGCAACAGCAGCCGGGTGAATGTGGAGCGAACCAGTACCCGCGTACTGGAGATACAACGGAGGAATAGAAATGCCGCCAGAGCGACTATGGAGGACTAGCACACTGCAGGCGAATCAGAATCTGGAATACAGCTGAGGCGGACAGGAACCAGCAGATCAGACGGTCAACCAGATCAGGAACGGCAGCAGGGACTGGCAGCAGGAAGCAGCGACAAGACAGCAACCTCGACCGGAGCAGGAACGGATACAGGAACCATGGGACTGGTGAATAGGAACTAGACGATCTCAGGCAAGCAGGAACAAAGCCAAGGCCCAGGAAGCTCAGGAACTCAATGAAGGTGCGAGCAGCATAGAGACAACACGAAAGGGCAACCAAAGGGTGCCCAAGCTCAGTCTAAATAGGCAATGCAGGGCAGGCTGAAGGCTGATAGCCAATGGAGAGCCCCCTACAGGTGACTGCCACAGAAAGGCAGCAATCACGGGCTGCAATCCTAGAAGAGGGTCTTGGTTTCTGAGGGTATTTAGAATGGAAGATTCGCAGTAATTTGGGAGCATGGAGGTCCTTACTATCTACCCAGGATCGTTCTTCAGGACCATAACCCTTGCAATGCACCAAATACTGCACTTTTCCTCTAAGCCTGCGGGAATCAATGATACTCTGAACTTCATACTCCTCCTGACCTTCAACCTCTATAGGCCCTGGCACCACAGGGTTGGTAGTATAACGGTTGCATACAAGAGGCTTGAGGAGAGACACATGGAAGACGTTATGAATACACATGGACGCAGGAATGTCCAAAGCATACGAGACCGGGTTGATCTTGCTAATCACCCTGTAAGGTCCAATGAATCGAGGAGCCAACTTATTAGATGGGACTTGAAGTTTAAGATTTCTGGAGGAAAGCCACACTCTATCCCCAACCTGAAAGGAAACCGCTGGCAGTCTTCTGCGATTAGCATGACGCTGATGGCGCTGGAATGAATGACCAAGCGCCCTCTGAACCTGTGCCCATGTGGAGTGGAGTTGCTCGATATGCTCATCCAGAGCTGGAATCTGTTGTGCCTGAAAGGAATCCGGGAGCAAACAAGGCTGGAACCCATAATTAATCAGAAACGCGGAGCTCCCGGATGAGGAGTTAACCGCACAGTTCCTGGCGAACTCTGCCCAGGGCAACAGGTCGGCCCAATTGTCATGATGGTCAGTAATGAAACAGCGCAAGAACTGCTCCAATCCTTGATTGGCACGCTCAGCGGCCCCATTGGTCTGGGGATGGTAGGTGGAGGAAAAGGACAATTGTATGCCCATCTGTTCAAAAAATGCCCTCCAAAATCTGGACACGAACTGGCTTCTCCTGTCGGACACCAACACTCTGGGTACTCCATGCAACCGAAATACTTCTTTAGCGAAAACCACCGCTAATTCTTTAGCAGAGGGAAGGCCACGGAGGGGCACAAAATGAGCCATTTTAGAAAACCTGTCCACCACCATTAGTATAAAGGAATACCCTCTAGACACTGGCAATTCTCCCATGAACTCAATGGAAACATGGGACCAGGGGCGTTCACCATTAGGTACCAGCTGAAGTAGGCCCACCGGGAGGTATCTAGGGGTCTTGGCGCGGGCACAAGTGGCACAGGCATTCGTAAAATCAGCACAATCTGCCCTCATGGTGGGCCACCAAAAGACTTGAGAGAGGGACCATATTAATTGGTCTCTGCCAATATGTCCTGCAGCTTTAGAGGAATGATATGTCTCAAGCAATCGAGTGCGGAATGGTCATCAACAAAACACTTGCCCACTGGGGTTTCTGGGGGAGCAGAAGCCTGGGAGGCCAAAATCTCTTCCCCTAGTGGTGAAGTGATACTAGTACGTAGTGTAGCCAATATTCGATCAAGCTGAATAATAGGTGCTGGCACTTCCTCTCTGTCAATTTCAGACTCTCATTGTCTTGACAGTGCGTCAGCCCTAACATTCTTAGACCCCGGCAAGTAAGATACAATAAAATTGAATCGAGAAAGGAACAGTGCCCATCTGGCCTGGCGTGAGGACAATCTTTTAGCCTCAGAGAGATAAGTCAGGTTTTTGTGATCAGTCAGAATTAAGACAGGGTTTTTTGTGCCTTCAAGCAGGTGGCGCCATTCCTTCAGGGCAAGGATAATGGCCAGTAATTCTCTGTCACCTATCTCGTAATGGCTTTGAGCCCCGGTCAATTTCTTAGAGAAAAACCCACAAGGTCTGAGAATTCCTCCTTTAATAGGTCGTTGAGAAAGTACTGCCCCAACCCCAATATCTGAGGCATGAACCTCCAATGTGAACGGGAGAGATGGGTTGGGGTGGGATAACACAGGAGCATTGACAAAAGCAGATTTCAATTTCTCAAAGGCCTCCTCCGCAGCCACTGACCATTGAGATGGGTTAGCACCCTTGTGCGTAAGGTCCGGCAATGGTTTAACAATAGTAGAGAAGTTCTTAATAAACTTCCTATAATAATTAGCGAAGCCCAAAAATCATTGGATGGCTTTTAGACCCTTGGGCCGTGGCCATTGCAGAACTACCGTTAGTTTCTCTTTATCCATGGCAATGCCTTCTTTGCCAACTACAAACCCCTAGAATGGCACACTAGTTTTGTGAAACTCACATTTTTCCAATTTGCAGTATAATTTGTTTTTGCGTAGACGAAGCAACACCTCAGACACGTCTTTAATGTGTTGTGACATATTTTCGGAATAAATGAGTATGTCGTCCAGGTAGACAACCACACAAGACTGCAACAAATCCATGAGGATATCATTGATTAATTCTTGAAATACTGCGGGTGTATTACATAGACCAAATGGCATGACTAGATATTCATAGTGCCCAGATCTAGTGTTAAAGGCAGTTTTCCACTCATCACCAGCTCTGATCCGAATCAAATTATAAGCAGCCCGCAAGTCCAATTTGGTGAAGATTGAGAACCCTTTAAGCCTGTCAAATAGCTCGGTGAGGAGTGGTATTGTATAAGCATTTTTAGACATTAGCTTGTTTAAGCCACGGTAATCAATGCATGGTCTCAGCTCGCCATTTTTCTTTTTTACAAAAAGTATCCAGCCCCGGCCGGAGAGGTAGATTTCCTTATGATCCCTCTCTTAAGGGCATCAGAAATATATTCCTCCATAGCTTGGTTCTCATCACAAGACAATGGATACGTGCGTCCCCTAGGGGGCACCACCCCCGGAGGCAATTCAATACTACAGTCATAAGATCTGTGCTGGGGTAGGGTGCCAGCTTCTCCCTTACTGAATACATCACTGAACTGTTGGTACTCGTCTGGCAGTGAAGGGGAGGTACATAAGATCTTAACCGGGTGGCATACACAATGCTCCATACAAAACTGAGACCAAGCAGAGATTTCACACTTTAGCCAATCAAACTGTGGATTATGAAGCTGTAACCAAGGAAATCCCAAAATCACTGCGTAGTATGGAGAATTGATAAGTTGGAACTGCTGTTCCTCCTTGTGAAGTGCCCCAACAGTCATAGATAATGGCATTGTTTCAAAGGTAACCTGTGCAGGTTCTAAGCCGTCAATAGCTTCAATAGCGAGAGGGTATTCTCTCTCAATCCGCGGAACCCCATGCAGTTCAGCAAAGGTATTATCCATAAAATACCCAGCTGCGCCGGAATCAACCAGGGCCAAAACCTCCACTGAGCGTTTAGCCCATGAAAGTACCACCTGTATGGTGGGTTTAAAGTGTGCCCAAACCTGGGGACAGTTGAACACCGCCTAGAGCCTGTCCCCCAAGGTACCCTAGGTGTGTTCGTTTCCCGAACGTACGGGACAGGATCTTAGCAGGTGCCCACTCTTGCCACAGTATAAACACAATCCCTTCCTTCTGCGATACGTTCTCTCCTCCCTGGTTAATCGGGGGAAACCTACTGGCACAGGTTCACCTGAATCCCGTAACTGTTCATTGAGTTTAGATGCCAACGGAGGGATTGGTGGGCAAACTGTACTGCTGAATCTGTTATTTTTTTACCTTAGTCTTCGATTTTTAGCCAACACTCTTTCACGGATCCGAGTATCAATTAGGATAACATACTCAATATAATCATCTAGGTCCGTGGGCAACTCTTTGGCTGCGATTTCATCTTTAATCTGGTCGCTCAAACCTTGAGTGAAGGCTGCCAACAATGCCTTGTTGTTCCACACTACCTCTGCTGCCAAGGTGCGGAATGGTATAAACGCCCACCGTACGCCTGCCCTGCTGTATCTCCAGAAGGCGTTTAGCAGCAGAGGTGGTTCTACCAGGAGGCTCAAACACTCTCCAAAATGACTGCACAAATTCTCTGAAACTCCTTGTGCAGGGTTTCGCACTTTTCCTTAACGGATTGGCCCATGCCAATGCTCTACCAGTCAGCAGGGATATCATAAAACCAACTTTACTGCAGTCACTGGGAAAGGCATGCACAGTCAATTCCACAAATATTTCAAGTTGGTTGATAAACCCTCTGCACAGGTTAGGATCACCATCATATCTGAGTGGCAAAGGGGCGGAGGTGGTTAACCCCTTAACTGCAGCCCCGGAGGGCATAGTATCATTCTCAGGTGCCTGACCTGGGGAGACCACCGGACTAGGAACAGACATGTCTGAGAGTACAGTGCGTTCAAGAATAGTTTGGATCTCTACCACTAGCTGATCCAGGCGTTGCTCATGTACATCCATCCTCCAATGGATATTCTGTGTATTACCATTACTCTTATTGTCTGAGGTCATGGCCCTTTCGTACTGTCACGGTTTGTTAAGACTCTCAGACATGTAGTTAGGTAAAAACATAACTTTATTGAAAAGTTTAATACAACCCCTAGGGTAACATGCACGTTCATATATATATTGCAATGACAGAGAACATAAGCAGTAATAATAGCAATTCAGGCTCTACCGGCCCTGCCAATATACCGGGCAGGGCAGCCAGGAAGTTGGTACAAGGAATAGATAGGCTCTACCGGCCTTGCCAATATACCGGGCAAGTCAGCCAGGAGACTGGTGCAAGGAAAGTAATAGGCTCTACCGGCCCTGCCAATATACAGGGCAAGGCAGCCTGGAGACTGGTACAAGGAATATATAGGCTCTACCGGCCTTGCCAATATACTGGGCAAGGCAGCCTGGAGGCTGATGTAACGAAAAGGTGAAGGTTCTACCGGCCTTGCCAATATACTGGGCAAGGCAGCCTATAGACAGACAACAATTATAAAGGCTCTACCGGCCTTGCCATTACCGGGTAAGGCAACCCAATATGGTAAAGAGAGGAATAGGTTCTACCGGCCTTACCAATATACCAGGCAAGGCAGCCTGACACGGAAAGGGTGGCAACCACTAAAGCCTCGGTGACTGTCTAGGTGACAAAAACAGTCACTTGGATGATATGCAGAGGCAGATGGAGTAAATGTGGCAAGCCAACGAGATGTATCGGAGCTAACCAGTACCCGCGTACTGGAGAACCAATGGACCAACGGAGCTGCCTAGGACATGACATGCAACAGCAGCCGGTTGTGGTGGAGCGAACCAGTACCCACGTACTGTAATCAATATCTTTTACCGGTGCGGCAGCCTCCGGTGTTTGTGGAGCAAACCAGTACCTGCGTACTGGGATAACAATGTCTCTACAGGTGCAACAGCAGCCAGGTGCTTGAGGAGCAAACTAGTACCCACGTACTGGGAACCCAATATCTCTACTGGTGCAACAGCAGCCGGGTGAATGTGAAGCAAACCAGTACCCGCGTACTGGAACCCAATAACTCTACCGGTGCAACAGCAGCCGGGTGAATGTGGAGCAAACCAGTACCCGCGTACTGGGAACCCAATATCTCTACCGGTGCAACAGCAGCCGGGTGAATGTGGAGCAAACCCGTACCTGTGCACTGGGAACCCATTATCTCTACCGGTGTAACAGCAGCTGGGTGAATGAGAAGCAAACCAGTACCCGCGTCCTGGGAACCCAATAGCTCTACCGGTGCGACAGCAGCCGGGTGAATTTGGAGCAAACCAGTACCCGCGTACTGGAGACACAAAGGAGGAATAGAAATGTCGCCAGAGTGACTATGGAGGACTAGCACACTGCAGGCGAGTCAGGATCTGGAATACAGCTGAGGCGGACAGGAACCAGCAGATCAGACGGTCAACCGAATCAGGAACGGATACAGGAACCATGGGACTGGTGAATAGGAACTAGACGATCTCAGGCAAGCAGGAACAAAGCCAAGGCCCAGTAAGCTCAGGAACTCAATGAAGGTGCGAGCAGCATAGAGACAACACGAAAGGGCAACCAAAGGGTACCCAAGCTCAGTCTAAATAGGCAATACAGGTCGGGCTGAAGGCTGATAGCCAATGGAGAGCCCCCTACAGGTGACTGACACAGAAAGGCAGCAATCACGGTCACTGTGATATTGAGAGGTCATTGAGTGCATCATTAAGTATCCCAATTTGTTTCTTTGTTTTTCTTTTTTGTATATATATTTCTATTGGGATCTGACAGCACAGCATGTATGGTATATGTGGTTTGTACCCGAGTTTTTACATAATAGTGTGCTATAACCTTTATTTATAATTTTCATTTTGTAGTTTGAGGTTAAGTGAGATTTTGTCTCATATATACTCCTTTTTCAATGGTTATGTAGCACCTATATATATTTTTATCTATTTGTGGAATAAATAGTACGTGTGGTGTCATATCTACCCTTTCAACGGTCTACTCAAGCTGATCCATCATGGCTTTTTGTTTAGATGAACAGTGGGATGCTGACATCTCATCAGCATTCGATTTGAAAGAGGATGAAAAATAAATAACATCAAATAAGGATTTATATACTAAATTTAATGATCACAAAAAGAACTTAATTAAACAACTCAGACTCAAATGGGACATATCTAGTTTGGAGGCGTATTTTAGGATGAGATTAGTACCTAGAGGATTGCGGATTAGAATATTACCAAGTGAAAGTTTGCAGAGTGATGAATTTATGAGGAAATGGCAGCAAGTTCTAACTGAGTGCTCTTTGTAACTGATTAATCTTATAATAGAAGAAGACAAAAATATTTTGCAGGATCTGAAAAAAGAAACTGATAAAATTCTAATTGAATTTAAGCTATATGAAAATTATTCAGATTTTGCAAATATAAATATAACAATAAAGGGATAAATAGAAAAATTGCAGAGGGAGATTATGCTCAGAAAGAAAAAGAAGTTTTCTTGTGATAGTCAACACTTTGCAAATCATAGAGTATATACGATCTTTAAGAATCACAAAAAGAGATACTCAGGTAGTACATCCAATTCTTCGGATTCAAATACATCAGATTCAGGATCCGACAAAGAAACTTATCGTAGAGTTACACATAAAATGACGCAGCAAACTGTTGACCCTAGTACTTTCAATTTTTTAGAAGAGACACAAGGAGAAAACATAGAACCAGGTGGGGGAAACGAAAGGGGAGAGCAAAAAGAAAGGACAAGAAGAACAAAGTCCAGGAACAACAATAAGTAGGGAAGATAGAGATGATAAGACCATAATTAATTTGACAGTTTTCAATCAAATAGAAGAGTCACATATTTCTCTGTTGCGGAGGGGTCTATCTCTCTCACCCACATGCAATAATGACAGGTTTGAAATGATTAAGGATTTACATTTATTCTCTCGAAAGTTTTTACTTAAATTTCTTTATTCAAGATCGACATACACAGATGTCCCAGTGGGGTTATTGGGGGGGAGAAGACATCTCCCAGTGGGGTTATTGCAAGCGGTTCCCAATGGTAATCGTACATGGTCACACGTTTCTATTGATTTCCTGGGGGAGCTGTCGGTTTCCATTGGCTATACTGTGAAACTCATGGTGGTTGACAGATTCTCCAAAATGGTCCATTTTGTGCCACTCCCTGGTTTACCCTCTGCTAAGGATCTGGCTACAGTGTTTGCCAGGGAGGTGTTCTGACTCCACAGGGTACCCAAGGTGCTGGTCTCAGATAGTGGGAGTCAATTCGTGTCTAGGTTCTGGAGAGCCTTTTGTAACAAGATGGGGATCCAGTTGTCTTTTTCCTTCGCCTATCATCCCCAGACTAATGGTGCCGCTGAGCATTCCAACCAGGGCCTGGAGCAGTTTTTAAGATGTTTCATATCTATCCATCACGATAATTGGTCTGACTTGTGGCATTGGGCGGAGTTTGCCAGGAATTGTGCAGTACTACTGTGGATGCTGCTGCCGAGTCCTCTGGTGTTGTGGATGCTGCTGCTGTTTCTGCTGTGGCTGCTGCTGTAGATGCTGCTGCTGTAGATGCTGTGGCTGCTGATGCTGTTGCAGCTGGTGGAATGGCTGCTGCAGAGGATGGGTATTTGCCCACCACATCAAGTGACTCCGTGCTGCCCACTGATATCTGTGCTGGTGGAGGTGGTGGAGTGATGTCGTCCCTAGGTAGAGGGCTCTGGTGCTCCCCAATAAGGCCCAGGTGTTGGTAGTCCAGTGGCCAAGGGTTATACCTTGCTTGGCCCCCACCTGGGATCATACCTGAAGCCATGCTGGGGGAGCCATCCAGGAGGGTAGGTCCATCTGTTCTCCATATGTGCCATAATGTTGGCTGGCCACTGTCCCTGGAAGCCATTGCCTCCCTGGTGGTGGTGGAGCTGCTGCTGGAGGGTAGTAGCTCCTGAAGGTGGTGGGATGCATCCACCTCTCCTCCTGTGGCATCCAGACACTGTAATGGCGTGGTGTAGACAGTGGTGGAGCTGCCTGTGGTGGTGCAGACAGTGGTGGAGCAACCTGTGTTGGAGGAGGTGTGGATTGTGGGTACAGTGACCACCGACTGGTCCCCTCCTCTGTGTACTCCTCACTGCAAAACAAAAATAGGTTGTAGGGTTTATCACCCTGAGTAAAACTAGGGTACTCCCACTGCTAAAAAGTGTTTTATTCCCAAGTTATTATATCTAAAAGTTGACATTTTTAGGTGCAATATCACAGTGGCATGAAATTGTACAGTGGCGCTGTTGCTACACCATCCTATGGAGATTTATGGTCTAGGGACCACAGTTGTCCATAGGATGGTGTAGCAACAGCGCCACAGAACAATTTCAGGCCTCTGTGATATTGCACCTAAAAAATCCAACTTTGAGCTGTAACAACTTGGGAATAAAACACCTTTCAGCAGTGGGAGTATCCTAGTTTTACTCAGAGGGATGAACCCTACAAAATATTTTTCTGTTTACATGTTGAGTATTACTATCCCTTTAACGGGATAGTGATGGTTAATTTCACTTGATGTAATATTGTAGGCATTGTAAAAAGATGTGGATCGATGTTAGTCCTATCCCTCCAACTCTAATGGTTAGACAGATATTGCTCTATGTGATAGCTGGAGATTTTAGTAATTTGACAACACAGAGGCTCTTCAGTAGAGTCAATATTGCGCCATTTACAGATTAATACTTCATTGGAATGGTCGACAATGTGTGCATGGTTTGCAAGCACACTCTGTGGACCATTCCAATGAAGTATTAATCTGTAAATGATGTAATTTTGGCTCTGCTGAAGAGCCTCCATCTGGTCAGATTACTAAAATCTCCAGCTGTCACATAGCGCAATATCTGTCTAACCATGAGGGTTGGAGGGATAGGACTAACATCGATCCACATCTTTTTACAATGCCTACAATATTACATCAAGGTGAAAGTTAAAATAACTTTTAGCCATGAACACATTTTAATGAACAGATAAATTATAAATGGAGACAGAAGCAGAATTTATAGCACCAGACCAACCCTTCATAATTGGCAGAAACGGACATTGGGTGGACCCAATGGTGGATATTAAAACGTAACTTTTATTAGTATAATTAAATAAGACCTTAATTAAAAGAAGCACATTTTGAAAAGAAAAAAGGTATGGAAATCCATATGATTCCAAACACCCACACCTTCAGAAAGAGAAGCCCATGTATAGTATGAATCGGTCAGGTATCACTGACAACTATACCTGGATATATGTAAGTGGTCTCTTCTCTAGATTGAGTGTGAGTGGTAATAAATAAAACAAACATAAAACACAAGGAATGATTAGGAAACCCTATTTCTAAAGAGGTGATACGTCCTCTCAAAACAGGTACCTTGTTCTCGAGGTTTCAAAAATTGAATAAGATTCCTTAGTAGTAAATATAATTTGAGTCAGTAGGTCCAAAGGGATCCTAGAGATTAATACTCAATGTATAAAGATAGTCAAGTATACACATATAAATAATAGTGGAGAACACACCAACTTATCAGTAGTTGTTTTAGTGTATATAGAGAGAGTATCAGAGAAGAGGGATCGTTGTAGTTACCATATACAACAATATGTTGGTGATTAAATACTATCTATGGTGACCATCTGATAGATTTATCTTGCCAGGGCATGAGTAACCGAGATAAGTTTAGTTTAGGTAGCAATTTATTATGTCTTACTGGCGGTCGGCTACTATCTGTGTTTTAAGGAGTAACACCATGTCAGTAATATGATCGTGTTCCAGGCACCCGATAGAGCCCACTCGTCAGGACAATATTAAATGTTGTTCTTGATGGTAATGGAATATAGATGCCTTTTAGGTACAGAGTCTTACTGGTGGTAAATTGCTGTTGATGAGTAACATCCGACAGAGACACCTTACCAGGACTGTAGGTTAAAAGGGAGATAAGTAGAGTTGCAACTATGAAAGTCTTACTGGTGGTAAGCTACTATTCTGTTCTAGGGATTTATCATAATAGTCATAGTACGGTAATGATCCCAGCACCCGAAAGAGTTCACTCATCAGGACAGTAATGTAAATTAGTAGTTGCTTGTCAAGATAACAAAGTGTTAACCTAAAGTGGTAATGTATATTTTCTTTCCATGGTATCTAGTCCATATCCCAATAGTCCCATAGGTGATCCCACCATAACGGTGTATGTAGTGTGTATACCGTTGTATAGTAAGGGTCCAATTAAAAGAAAAATAGTGTTAACTCTCAATGTGGATAACGTTTACATGTATCCAAAACCAAAAACTATCTGTTGTATACAGAGTAAAATCCTTGTGTCCAAAACGGGCCTGGGGGTGGTTCCCTACAATAGTACCTCATGGAATGTCGTGATGGCTGCTGCGCATTCTAACCCTACGCTATTGCCCACTACCGTGTCCAATTGATCACCAAGGTGACGATAATCAAAAGTAAAAGAGTAATGTAGCCAATGTATATACTGGTTCGTTAATTCATATTTCAATAGTATGTTTTTGTCTCGCTTGATTGCTTAGACATGAGTGAGTCTCTGTCTGATTCAAGAATTCATACTGGTTCGGTAGTTAGTATTTTACTAGTATTGTTTCTTTTTTTTTTTTTTTTGCTTAAATGATTAGTAATTATCAAGGCGTTGCGACATCAGTGAGTTCCTGCCTGAATCTAGACCTGACGTGAGTTTCGTTTATTTTCAGCTTTATCAAAGGTGACGGCCGTCTCAAGCATGCTGGTATTTAAGCGTAGCGGGGCCTCCCCCAACAGATGTGATGGGTATTAGAAGTCAAGATTGACATCTAGTGCTTAATAGACAGATATGAGCCAACATTGTGAGAAGAGTCAGATTGATAGTGAAGTTATTTAAATATAATTTAATTATAAACCATATTTGTAGTTGGATTAGATTCACATTTGAACTGTCAGTCCGTATATCACTGTGGAGTATAGTATTAAACAGACAGAAGACAGAATGCAAAATAGATACAGAAATATAAAAATAAATATACAGTAAATTATAATATATTTTAAGAGTATCCCAACCATAATCTATATAGAGAGTCTGGTGATCTTGACTTGTATACAGATAAATATTGTGAGTATCTGTTAAATGTTAAGTGGTCATAGATAAGCTGAGAGTCTCATGCCCTCATTAAGCCCATGGGGCATCATGGAGTTTAATAGGAAGATCCAGCGATTTTCCTTTTGTAATAAAGCTGTCTCCAGGCTACCTCCACCGATGCCCAGGGATAGTGTCTATACCAGACACCTTCAGTAATTTATGGTTTCCATTATGTTCTTGTAAAAAGTGTCTGCCTATATTGGAAATTCATTTTCAAAGGAGAGTGTCTTTAGAGGCATTTCTGATATTACCCAGATGCTCTCTGGTTCTGTATTTGAGTTGTCTTGTTGTCATGTCTTATTACATGGACATGTCAGTAAGTAAATAATATTTTTGGAGCTACAGTTGAAATAATGGTCAATATTGTGGACTTTACCTAATCTATCTGTCACTTGTTTCATGTTGAGTATCTGAGGGCAAGTGATACAGTTGCCACATGCATAGGTACCCATAGCCAGAGGTGTTTTCTTTCTGCTAGTAAGGTGACTTTTGACTAGCTTATCTTTTAGATTTGGTAATCTCCTACAACATATTTGCACCCTGTCTTCAAGTACAAGCTTCAAGTCTGGGTCATGTTGTAGAATGTGCCAATGTTTGTTTAATATAGTTGTTATAGTGTTCCACTGGTTGTTATGGGTCCCAATGAATCTGATGGTTTTTTTATTTGCAATATTGGTCTTTTTCTGCAATAGGACAAGAGCCTATAGAACACCTAGATCTGCTCTATTGCAGAAAAAGACCAATATTGCAAATAAAAAAAACCATCAGATTCATTGGGACCCACAACAACCAGTGAGACTGTAGCCTCTCTCGAGACCTAGAGGTTACTTCATCTGCCCTTTTAATAAAGCAGTTGTCATCCGAGCAGTTTCTCTTGACCAGTTGGGATTCCTCTGATTACAACAGGTTGGTGAAAGCTGCTCTCAGATACTCAAAATGAAACAAGTGACAGATAGATTTGGTAAAGTCCACAATATTGACCATTATTTCAGCTGTAGCTCCAAGAATATTATTTACTTACTGACTTGCCCATGTAATAAGACCTATGTGGGCATGACAATAAGACAACTAAAAAACAGAACCAGGGTAATACAGAAATTCCTCTAAAGACACTCTCCTTGGAAAATGAATTTCCAGTGTAGGAAGTGGGAAGTGGACAGAACAGAATGGGAAGGAGGACAAGTGAGCGAGAAGTGGGAGGAACAGGATGGGAGGGAGGAGCAATGGATAGAAGTTTCCGGGAACTCACCACCACTGGAGAATCAATATCTGAAAACTGGAGCCTCCGGGGTGGATCAGGAGAGTTCCCAGGTATTGCTATGGTGTACAGAAGGGCACCTAGGTCACCCAAAACCCCATTCTCTATAATAAATAAAGTATAGCATTTTTGAACATTGAATTATACCATGCAGAGAATAGGGTAGCCATTAGGGTCCCATCATTTTGCTGCAAAAAAATAATCAAAAACCACATTGCTGTCTGATTTTTCCACATGATAATAAGCTTTGAAACAGTGATTAAAATCTTCAAATTTTTCACCCATTGACAAAAATTCTTCTACATTTTTTCAACGGCTAGAAATTTTCCATCCTTTCATTTACATATTTTCCGCCTTTTCGCTATAAAAACGTGACATATTTACAGAAATTAAACACAATAGATGCAGCTACAGATTGAGGTAGATGTGCTGTGCTGTTCTGCTGTGATCTTGAGGCAAAATTTAGGCAGGAGAGGCTCATAGTGACTGCTATCACTATGTGAAAGTTTAAAAGTAATAAAAGGAGGAAGTGGAAGGACTCTTGTGTGTCCACTGAGTCTGAGGAGGAAATGACCACTACAGAACCAGTGCTGTACAGTGCCACTAAATCACCCCTAGGGCTCTTGGGGAAATTAATGTCAAGGGAGGAAGAAGAGGGTAGTAGTGAGAGCAGGATAGGTCAGCTGTCTGTGCCTGCTGCCAGACGTGCTGCCCCTGTTGCCACCATTGCTGTTTCTACTGCCAGATGTGCTGCCCCTGCTGCAATCATTGCTGCGCCTGCTGTCACACATGCTGCCTCTGCTAGTGCTGCTACCATTGCTGTGCCTGCTGCCAGACATGCTGCCCCTGCTGCCCTAGTGCTGTGCCATCTGTCAGACATGCTGCCCCTGCTGCGACCAGTGTTGTGCCTGCTGTCAGACGTGCTGTCCCTACTGCCAGTGCTGCCCCTGCTGCCACCAGTACTGTGCCTGCTGTCAGACATACTGCCCTCAGTGCTGAATCTGCTGCCACCAGTGCTGAACCTGCTGCCAGTGTGTCTTATAATACTCAGGAGGGAGGGGGAAGGAGAAGATGATGCCAAGTGTGACAGCAGGGGACCCTAATTCACATTTACCATCCCCAAGCAGTTCCACCAGTGCTAGTACTACTACTACTAAGAAGCAGCAGCCTGTTAGTGTTAGGAGTGGAGAAGGGGGGTAATCATCATATTACTAGTGACTGTGAGGAGGAAGACTCGTGGGCTGAAATTGATGTGGTTGGTGTTAGTAGTAGTAGTAGCAGTAATGGTGAAGGAGCTGGTGGGAATAGCATTAGGGGAGTGGTAAGGGAAGTAATGCAGAGCATCCAGTCTAGAGGTGAAGGATGCCCACACCATTCTCCTGACCCTGGGAGTCCTGTTCCCTCCACAGCATTGTCCTGGTGGAACAATATCCTTTAGAAAAAAAAAATGGTACCTAGTTGCAATAATCAACCACCAGGAGCACAGATCAGCTGTCTGTGCCTGCTGATAGTGCTGCCAGTCTGCCTTCTTCATGTCATCAAGAAATGGCAAGTGTGACATCAGGGGACCCTCTGTCACATTTCTATTCACCCCTCCAACCAGCAGTGAGATGTCTATAATGGAGCAGCCGCCACACATAGGGACTAGTGGTGGTGGTGGTGATGATGATGATGATGATGATGATGGTGGAGAAGCTGGGCTGGAAGAGACATTGATGGCATTTTTTGTCCAAACTGAGAAGGAATGGGAGACATGGATGCGGATGGGCATCACTACTACTTGCAGCTGTGAGCTTTTGGAATTTGTAGACTTTGCAACTGCTCTAATTCCTGCTACTGCTGAGTTGCAAAGTCAGAAGGATGCTGAATGCAGGCTAGTGTGCCACAGACCACTGTGGACACAGTGGGAATGGGGTCTGCAGGTCACGCTATGAAACTTTGCAATGTAGCAATACCCTGACCTTGTTTGGAGAGCTCATCTGCTCTCATATATACAGAACAGCCCGATTTGCTTTCTGTACCGCTCATTCGCCCTCCTGAATCGTTCCCTGGATCACTTCTCCTGAACCACACCCAGAGCTGCTTCTTCATCCTCCTAAACCAGTCTCTGAGCCTCTCCTTCTCCCACCTGAACTGTTCCCTGTTATGCTGTTGTCCGTAGGTAGTACGATCTCTCTGCTCTGTCAGTCTGCACACAGAGAGATAGGGAGAGAGAGCTCGGAGCAGCACTCATCAACATTTAGATCAGGGTAACTTACTACCTACAACAGCATGACAGGGAGTGGTTCAGGTGAGAGAAGGAGAGGCTCAGATCATGTCACTAACCCATGCAGATAATGAACACCAGTCAGGTATGATATGGATCGCCTGAGTTGCGAAGTACAGAAGTGCCTTTTTATGACCCCTAATAAATATATGATACAGAGTGGTTATAGATATAGATATGTGTGAATATATGTGCGCAAATCGGTACAGGGAGTGATTCAGGAGGGAGAAGGAGCGGTACAGGAAGCAAATCGGCCTGTTCTGTATATATTGTTGTTCTGTATATATGACAGCAGATGAGCTCTCCAAATAAGGTCAGGGTATCGCTACATTGCAATGTTTCATAGCGTGACCTGAGACTCTTGTTTTTTCATGCGGTGCAAGATTCTCAGGTTGCCATTTTTATAATTGCAACATGGTTAATGCGAGATGTGGTCCCACGCTCTTTTGCGTGCAACCTTTTAAAAATGATCTGACAAGGACAGGTTCCACTTGCCAGCAACAGCAATTCTCCCGGTCCTAGTTGCAGTGCTGATTCTGAGGTAATAGCAGTACAGCAGCAACATCATCCTCTGCCCCAGCCAGGGAAGGAGAATGTGGAAGTGAAGAAGAAAGAGGACATTCCTCTCAACTTTTTCCCTCCCTCCTGAAGTCATGAGTGATTAAGGGTGATTGCTAAGGGGAGTCACATGGCTGTAGTGCTACTTTAAATACAGCCCCTAGGCTCATCTGAGCATGATCTTTGTGGCTGCATTCACGTGGACTGCAAACAAGTGGAGTTTGAAAGAAACTGCTAAAAAAAAAGTACATGCAAGTGTGTTTGGTGTTTATTAAGGGTTAAAAAGGTATATTCTCTGTGTGGGAATTTCAATGTTTAAAAAAAAATCCAGTTGATGTGTTTACTATGTTTTTCTCTGCTCCTGAGTGATTAAGGGTGATTACTAAGGGGAGTCACCTGGCTGTAGTGCTACTTTAAATACAGCCCCTAGGCTCATTTGAGCATGCTCTTTGTGGCTGCATTCAAGTGGACTGCAAAACAAGTGGAGTTTGAAAGAATCTGCTAAAAAAGTACATGCAAGTGTGTTTGGTGTTTAATTAAGGGTTATTATTCATTTTGTGTGGGGGGAGGTGTGTGCTTATATTTGAAAAAAGAGCTAAATCCAGTTTTAAGGGGTGATATTAGTGAGGAAACTGGCCATAATGTGGAGTCCTTGTGGGTAGAAACTGAGAATAAATAAGGTATAAAAGGTAAAAAAAAGTGTTGGTGGATATATGCTACAAATCACCAAATATTGATGACAATGTTGAGGCCCAACTGCTATCGCAAATGAGGAAAGCTGCCCAGGTTGGGCATACTATAATTATGGGAGATTTTAACTATCCAGATATCCACTGGAATAATGATACCTGTCAGAGTGCTAATGGAAGCAGGTTTGTGAGCATATTTCTTGAAAGCTACATGTCACAAATGGTGGAAGTGCCAACAAGAAATAACAATGTATTGAACCTAGTGATAATGAATAACATAGAAATGGTATCCGATATTAAGGTAAGTGAACATTTGGAAAACAGTGATCATAACATGGTTACATTTGAGATCAGTTTGACAAAGCAAAACTGTATAGGTTCGACCAAAAGTCTTATTTAACCCCTTTGCGACAAAGGACGTACATGTACGTCCTCTGTGGCTGTCACTTAGTGACAGAGGACGTACATGTACGTCCAGGAAATCCGGATCCCCGCGCGGCTGCACGCCGTTCGGGGACTCCGGATTCTAATGGAAAAAAAAAAAAAGTTAGACGGGCGTTAAGTGAAGGCCGCGTCTGCACGCGGCCGTCACTAAGGGGTTAAAAAGCTAAATTTAAATTGTTAAGACCTTCAATGCAACACATAGACTGGGATAAAAAATGGTCAGAATTCAAATTTAGGTTGCAGAAATGTACCCAACAGTATATACTAAAATTCTAATGTGGTTAAGTGCACATGAAAAGAAGGAAATGGTGTCACGGTCCCTAGGCAAATAAATACATGACAATGGTACAAGTGAATTTAACCAGTTTATTAAAATAATCATAATAATGAAAAGAGCAAAACACTTCCTCAGTCAAAGGGGAGAACAACGTGAGGACAGAGTCTAGTCCACTACCCAGGTGCTGACACTGAGCCACCACAGATATGTAGATACGGAGTAGACATAACCAACATGGTTCTGAATATGGATAGGCAACTGAACGCTGAGACAGTAAAGGAGCGTACCCAGACAATCCCAGGGAAAGGAAAGGCAGATGGAGATTTTTGGTAGCTGCAGGTATATTGATACCCAGCGGGGACACAGAGCGAGAGTAGCCGACAGACACAGGCAATCTGCAACTAGCACTACTCCAGGTAACAGAGTCAGTGCTTAGGTAAGTTTACAAAGTAACTTATTCGCTGGTAAGAGTTGCAAGACCTGTGCCACATCTCCCTGATGGCCTCTAGGGTTGGTGAGTGGATAAGAATGTCATCCAGGTATACTACTACACATCTCTGCAGTAGATCTCTCAATACGTCGTTGATGAATTCTTGGAATACTGCCTGAAAGGGGAGATATTTTGCTTTTACTAGGCTTACATTCACAGTTGCCATAATCAGATATATTTTTGCTTTAACACAAATGCTTTCTATTCAGCACTGCATAAGGGTTAATCAAGAGAAAGATCTTAACACAGAATATTAAGGTGTTACATTAAGTTGATACAATTATAATGATTTAATAGCTGTTGACTTGTATCCGGGGAGAAAACCCCCCTCAATAGTATGCTTCTCCCCCATTTTACATCATTATATAAACTCACACATTATGACAATAAAATCGGAAGAGAGATTATAGCACAAGACTATATTCTTTTATATATTTTTACATATATGTATGCTGCTAAACATATACTCCTCTCTGAGGATACCTCATTTACAACTGGTCTGTAATTATTAGAGGTGATTACAGTTTACCTCTTGGGTGAAGTTGGGTATCCAGTCCCAACTCAGCCAGGTGACATACCTGACTTAAGAGTCATGTGTGGGTAATAAGGGCACCTGGAAAACAAGAACACAAGCGCATACCATCTGAGAGAAATCTGCATATAAAGGTGGTACAAGAAATTATATCATGAATCTACTTACAAGAAATATTCTTGTAAGTGAAGCCCATAGAGAAGTCTATAACAGAGTTGTCATCAGTCCGAGGATATAGCGATATACAGATGTAACCACAAGCTCCTTTGCAGATGCTGTATGTGTTAATCGTATTGATGGTGGTCCTTGATCTAAACATATAAATATACCATCTGAGAGAGTATCTGTGTGAACAATATGTCCCACAAATCCAAACCCCCACCGGTAGAACAGACTCACCAGATATACACTTGTACTGTGCACACAGATACTCTCTCAGATGGTATATTTATATGTTTAGCTCAAGGACCACCATCGATCAGATTAACACATATAGCATCTGCAAAGGAGCTTGTGGTTACATCGGTATATCGCTATATCCTCGGACTGACGACAACTGTTATAGACTTCTCTATGGGCTTCACTTACAAGAATATTTCTTGTAAGTAGATTCATGATATAATTTCTTGTACCACCTTTATATACAGATTGCACTCAGATGGTATGCGCTTGTGTTCTTGTTTTCCAGTTTTTGCAATAAGTGAGAGGTGCTGCTAAGGACACCACACACAACAGCTGCAACCTAGAGACCTTCTAATCTGTGGATTTCATGTATTGGACTTGATCTCTTTGAATCAGACTATTTTTTATTATTATATCTTAGATCAGTATTGATGCGCTATCTGTACACAACCATTTGTTTTTACAATAAGGGCACCTGGTTCACAGGCAGGTTCAAGTCCTGGTCTAAGTCTATAAAAGTGTGTGCATATATATATGTGTATACAGGGTATCCAGACTCCTGTAAAATATAGACACACATCCTTCCTCAGGAAGGGATTATAAATATGGGGTTATAAATGTTTTGCTTATTGTAATGGGTATTTCTACTAACCGTATGGCAACATATTTTATTGTATTGTACATTTGTGACTTGTTACTAACTGGACTTGAGTGTCACTTGTAATTGAGTGAGTGTGAGAGAGGGTACACTGAAGGACAAGTGTCCAAGACACCACGGGGGCAGAGGTCATTATTAACCCGATAAATCTTATATAGGGGTATGAGAGATAATCTGCCCTATGGAGGCAAGAGTAAAATACTCTACCTCATCATTTCTGGGGGCAGCATCCATGAGCACCCCATCATCACCAAGAAGATAAGTTGGAGGTAAGGGTAAATAACCTACCTCATAATTACTGGGGGCAGAGTACATGAGCACCCCATTATCAACCAGAAGATAATTGGAGGCAAGAGTAAATAATCTGCCTCATTTTGGGGGGCAGCGTACATGAGCACCCCACCTAATGGAAGAAAAGAGGAAAAATAAGGTTTACAAACAAGGAAGGCCCATAATCCCATATTAGTCCCCCCACACGTCAGGGTGTATGATATTGTTTTGTTGTATGTATTTGTATTCTTGTCTACCACAACTAACATTTGCATGATATTATTTTTATTGCTAAGTGGTCTCACTATAAACATTGGTACCATCTAAGTTTGTTTGCGACTGTGTTGTACATATATATATATATATATATATATATATATATATATATATATATATATATACACTGACCTGATGGACACTGCTTATTTTAGCTGGGACTTCAATATCATTGCCATGGGCACTAATCAATCTAAGACTAAAAAATTACACAATAACTATTAAAAAGGGTAACAAAAATGTTAAAATACAGCCATGTAAGATGAGACCCGAACAAACTGCTAAAGAATGTGTTGCAGAACAGGCAGGCTATTTGTACGCCGATCATTTCTGTGATGACATGGCAGGTTGGACTGAGGCCTTAAATTCTTTGACTCCCTTTCCTCATGATGGTGGGTTTGACCCTTGGCAGATAGCCATGACTAAGGGACTGTGTTTAGACGATCCTCAGTGGATCTATTATGAAGGAGATGCATCTTGGGACATGAAATATATGTCTGCATGGGGTAAAGTTTGGGTAGATTTGGTTCCCTATGCATGTGTTCGGAGTACATTACAGAATACTCTTCCATATAATCTTCCACATCCTCCACCACCACCTTCCCCCATTCCTACAGCACCTCCTTTGCCACTCCCTTACCCTATTCCCCAGACTCTCCACTCTCTTTACCCTTCCTTGACTGCATCAGGGACCACAGATGATGACTTAGAGTTGATAGTTGCCACCCGCAGATGACAAGATCCTAAGGAAGAGGTCAAACAGGAGATAACTGAAGATGAAATAGAATCTAACATACACACAGCAACACCCTCACAGATTATTACCAGTACGGAACTCACACCTACACAAGGGCAGGAAGCAAAGGATACAATAGATAGACATCTTGATATGACAATAGTAGACACACCAACGGGCCCAGCAGAGACTGTAGAAATTCATACCAGGCAGAAAAGGGCTAAGGAGGCTGCACAAACACAGCATGAACAACAGGAAGCACAGGGACAATCCATTTCGCAGACACACCATCAGATCTTCTTTTCACTCCAAAAATGCAACAATATGTTGCACATCTTGCTAAAATGACCCAGTCTTTGACGGAGGAACATGATAGACTGGGGTTATCTCCAGGGGTTGGCATATGAACTCCATTCACAGAAGACACGTGGGTAACTGATAACACTAATACCCCTATGCATACAAGACAGTCCATAGATGAAGCTCAAGAACTGCCAACCACTAACACACCCAGTACTTCGGGACTCACTGAGGGGCAGAAAAGGGAAATGCTTCAGGTAGTTACAAGGGCCTTGGACATGACTTCTGATGAAGGTTCAGGAGACGGACATACGACTATAGGAACTAGTGTAGGGGTAAAGACAAGACAGATGACAAGGGCTTCAGAGGCACAACAGAGACAGCAAGACACAGAGACATAATCCATCATGAAAGAGCAGATACTTCAGACCCTTACCCAGTCTGTACGGACACCCTTACCCAATCTGTACGTGACATGGGTATTGATATAGGACTGTCCCCTGGAAACCAGAGAAGAACCAAGGTAGTGACAACAGCTGAACTACATAAGGAATCACCTACCCCCAGTAGTCAGACACACTTGACTATGCCTTTTATGACTATGGGTGACCAGGTCATTAATAAACCCCTGATGTCCTGACAATGAATGCATAAGCCAAGGACTGCCCCAATCCTATTAAATCTCCCAGTGCAGCAATTGCCTACAAAATATGCACCCAAGGGGCACAACTTACCGGGCCAGATTACAGGTTTCTACTAGATTCATGCACTAAACACATGGGTATCAACTGGCCCAAGAATTGTCCACTTCTAGATATTAAACTTGACTTTACGCAGACCATGGGAGACAATGTATGCCAGATCATATAAATGAAATGAGGGACCAGGTGAAGGCCAAATTAACGGCGTTAGGAGGTGACTCAAAGGATATCATGAGGGCCATAGCATGTAAGCAAAAAAGTGGAGAAAGTGTTCCAGAGTTTTTGACACGTTTTGGGGACACTTGGGTGAATGAATGTGGACTTGACAAAAAGGATAAATCCCTGGGTCCATTATATGTACAACATTTGCTTACTAACATGAAGCCTGAGATAGCACAGACTGTGAGAATGTGTGTCGATAGTTGGCACAAGTTAGATGCAGTCAGAATACAAGATGCAGCAGTGGCATTGTCGCTAAGGCTGGAAAGGTTGCAGGATTTACCACTACAGAGCAACCTTTGAATAATATATCAGAAATTAGTATGTATTCCCAACAGGGGGGAGGAAGAGGTGGAGATCAATTTGGAGGACAGTACAGAGGAAGATGGCAGAATAGAAAGGGAAGAGGAAGGGGATCTTATGGAGGTCAATCAGGAGGAAGACCACCTGCACGAGGAGCTTGTTTTAATTGTGGGAAGATGGGTCACTGGAGGCGGGAATGTTGGACAGGACAGGCTAATACCCCTTACAGTGGACAGATACAACCTACTCAGACAAAAGCCCAGACTCAGAGTATACAATACAACATGGGACAGGGAGGACTCCCTACCCATCAGTTACAATGGAGACCTCAACCCCAATAGGGCTGCCAGAGGATGCAACCCCTTACTTGCTTCGTTGCCCAGAAATGGGACACTCTCCCCATGTTAACCCTAAAGGTTGAGGGGCGGATGTATGACTTTCTTGTGGACACAGGGGCAACAAAATCAAGCCTTTCTGCTAAATATTATACAGGTCCACTCACAACTGCAAGCATATCCTCTGTGGTAGTAGGAGGGGTTCAAATTGAGTGCAAGGTCACTCCAAATTTGACAATTACTGTTAATGACCGTGGTGTTGAACTACAACATGCCATTCTGATTATGCCAAATTGTTCTTTTAATCTGCTAGGAAGAGATTTAATGAGTAAGTTACAATTGACATTGCAGATGAAAGGAGGGGTAGTGTGTACTTCTGTATTTTCACTTCCTCTTATGACTAGAACAGAACACACCGGCATTGAAGAGGTCAATTTTCATCATTTATCTTTGCTTTTACAGGATGACATCCTTGCTGTGCTTGATAACATTTACAGCCGGGTTTGTTCACCCAAGGCTACTGTCATTGTGCGACACTGGACACCAGAATGTGTTCTAGGGGCAGCTCATGAAGCTGGTACAGAACAGATTCATGGGCTGTGGTTCAGTGAACAATGTGTGTATATTGTCACAAATGTAGGACCTTATCTGTGCCTTGAGGGCAGTTGTCTGGTAAGCAAACAAATGTATATTCCTTTGGATCCAATCATTACTTTCTTACATGTCTTTCACACATCTGAACTGTGACCCTGACATACACCCAGCATTGACTGACCTGCCACACACCTTATGGGCCACCTCATCCACTGATCCAGGGTACATTGACTGTTCTCCTTATCAAGCAACTCTCAAACCAGGTAGTACACCTATATATGTCAACCAATATCCCCTATCAGGGGAAAAGCAAATTGGGATAGAACCCATCATACAAGACAGAACGGCATTATTGTGCCCACAGTATCACCTTACAACACTCCCATAAAACCAGTTCCCAAACCAGGAACTTGTACATGGAGATTGACACAGGATTTGAGACGTATCAATTATTTAGTACAACCTATAGCACCTAAAGTGCCGGATGTTAATGCCATCCCAGCCACTATCACTAGGTTCACAGTTATTGATTTGAACACAACCACTTTTTGCCTTCACCTATAGAGGGAGCCAATACACTTGGAAAAGTACCCCACAGGACTTCTGTGACAGTCCCACTGTGCACTCCGTTGTTGTTTGTAGGACACCGGAAAATTGGGCCCCCCAGAAATGTTCCACTCTATTACAGTACGCTGATGACCTGTTGCTTTGTAGTCCAGACGAAGATTCATGTCAGGAAGACCACACAGTTTGCTGCTACACTTAGCTACAAATGGCCACAAGGTGTCACCCAAGAAGCTCCAATACTGTCTGCCAAAAGTGAGATACCTGAGATTTGTTTTGTCACATGGACAGAGACAGCTATACCGAGATAGGTAGCAGGCAATTATGAGACTGGCCAAGCCACAGACTAAGCAAGCCATGATGTCCTTCTTGGGGATGGTTACCTATTGCAGTCAATGGATTCCTGATTGTTCATACTATGACCATATTTTGAGACAAAGTACTTTGAAAGATGCATCAGAAATGCTTTGCTGGACTCCAGAGATGGACAATGCTTATGTAACATTGAAAACATCATTATGCTCTGCTCCAGCATTTATACTACCTAACTATGCTTTATCATTCCCCTTGTACTGTATGGAGGGGGGGGGGTCTACTTTTGCAGGTGTCCTGGGACAGGAGCATGGTTGTGGAATCTGGCCTGTGGCCTACTTTTCTAAGGTTCTACCTACTGTGGTACAGGGTATGTCCACATGTTTAAGGTCAGTGGCCAGTTGTGCTCTTTTAGTTGAGATGTCTCAGCCTATCATTCTTTCCCATCCCACCACCCTACATACCACCCACCAAGTACTGCACATACTCAATAACATCACAACCCAACATATGACAGAGAACGACGCTCAGGATATGAAACCATACTAACATCCATGCAGGACTTGTCCATTAAGTACTATCCCTCACATATGGGCCCCTCATTGGCACTACACAAGATGCTAACATATTTACAAACAGAAGAAAAACACATAGATGAGGAGCCACATGACTGTTTGCAAACCATTACAGCTGACACTTTGCCCAGGCATGATTTATCCACTTCCCCTTTAGACACAGGAGAAGTGCTTTTTGTTGATGATCCTGTTCTAGGCCAGCAGAAGGAATATATTACACTGGGTTCTCTGTTGTACAATTGCCAGATGTTATTTTAATGGCTAATTCCTTACCATTTGTTTCTGCACAAGCAGCAGAATTGGTAGCTTTGACTCAAGCCTGTAAAATGTTTAAAGACCAGGATGTCACCATTTACACAGATTCTAGGTATGCATATGATGTAGTTCGTGATTTTGGAGTTATTTGGAGAAACAGGGGATTTGTTTCAGCAGATGGCAAAGGCATATCACATGCTCAACTGGTTAATGAATTACTTGATGCCATCTTATTACCCAGAACCCTAGCTATTGTCAAGTGTAAGGGACATAGCTCTGACACTACATATGCAGCCAAGGGCAATGCATTGGCTGACAGGGCTGCAAAGGATGCAACCTTCTCAGGGCCTTTTACAATTGACACTCAGCTTGCTATGGTAATGATACCCCCCACTCCAAATGTGGATACTGCTGCATTGCAGGCATTGGCTTCTGACTCTGACAAAGGCTATTGGACACGTAATGATCTGACCCTGAAAGTTCCTGGTCGGATAGGGAGGGGAAAATAGGCATTCCCAGGACAGCAGCCCCTATTTTTATAAGTCACTTTCACAGTTTTTGCCACACAGGCAAGAAACAGACAGCTAACACCATACAGAAATAGTTTGTAATACAAGGCCTGACAGAACTAGTTGACAATCAGTTTTCAAGATGTTTGACATCTGCTAGCAACAACCCAACTGGCTTTTCCAGTGCGCAAGGAAAATGCTGCAACTGTGGCAAGCATATTAAGCAAAGAAGTCATCCCTAGATTTAGATGTCCACTAGTGATCAACAGTGATAAAGGAACACCTTTCACGACACAAATTACTCAATTGATTTGCCAGAAACTATGTGTAGAATGGAAGTTCCACATACCATATCACCCACAGTCCTCTAGTTGAAAGAACTAATAGGAAAAATTGAGGAAAGGAACAAGGGGCACTTTTGTGAATTGGCCAGTATACTTGCCTGCAGTACTAGCAGAGATGAGATGAGAATGACACCCAATAAAACCATTGGGTTCTCTCCATTTGAAGTGTTAATGGGGAGGCCATTCCCAACCCCGTGGGCTAAGTCACATGGCCCACCCAAGTCACTAGTTGATTTGGAATGTATTAAACAAGAATATGTATCACAATTGATTGATATAGTGAATAGTATCTATGGTGATGTTTCTCTTTCTTTACCTCTTCCCACAGGTAAACCAACACACCATTTCCAGCCAGGGGACCAGGTCCTGATTAAGCAGCTCGTCAGAAACAAGACTTTGGACCCTTCATTCGGTGAACCAACTACCATCCTCGCAGTAACCCAAACAGCTTTATTGACTGATAATAGTCCAATCTGGGTACATTCATGCCACATCAAGAAGGCTCCTCTGATGAAATAACCTCTGTTGATGAACAGTTTATTGATGAATCCCTCGCCCTTTATTTGCCCCTAACCCCTCAAAAACAACCCCAAGACCACTCTGATAATGATTCCGTTGGTGGGGCAAGCTACACCCAGATTGGGCTGAGTGCATCAGAAATAGCATACAGAAATCTTGACCGTATTTTTATGTTGGTTTTGGGTGTGATTTTCCTTACCACTATGATCACTATGCTTAGTTAGGTGCACCATTCAGACACAATGATAACACGTAATGAGACTAGATAATTACGCTCTAGGACCTGTAGAAGCTTTGGGGGAGTAGAGACCCAAAATGTATGGGCATATATGGCTTTACACATAATGAACACCCAGACTTCTGTCTATCCCGTATGACTAGTGTTACAAACATTTTAACCACCTGTCTCATCAGCATCCCTACCCCGCTAGCAACCCTCATGAATCTTACCTTTCTCCCACACAGTACTCACCTATGCATATGCTTTTTGGACTCTTGTGACTATTCTCACAACAGAAATGCTGCGAATATTTTAAGACTTACCAATCCCGCATGGCCAAATATGACATCAATACGTGCTATATATGTTGGCCCAGCGGAATTCTGTGTGCATCTTAGTGGTCTCCCTATAGCGTTTTTTGGCCCAGGGGGAAGAAGACTTTCCTTGGTAGGGAAATCAGCTAGGTAAATCATTTCTAATAACAGCATGATCTGTAATCATACCGCTGATGTTCCATCCGTATACTATCATGTTAAAGGGATAGTAATGTTTCATAATAAAAGCAGATCCAATTAATCATCATAATATTTGGCCCATGAGAGTGCTATTTCAATTCTGTCAAAGTTGTAGTTCAAGAGTAATTCAATGACAAAGTATCCCCCTCCTGCCCCTTTTACTGATGTAACACTGCTCAGCCAGATCAGAAGGGAGGTGCCCAGGTAGACTTCAGAGAGGGACAATCTTCAATTAAGGGAAAAACCTGAAAAACTAGTCAAGGGGGCAGGGCTTTCATTGTTCTCATGCGAAGAAGATTGCTTACACTAGGTAAAAGGGGTGGGAGGGGGAAACTTTGCTTGTGAATATCTCTCAAACCATAAATGTTTCAGAGATAAGACATATCGTTCTTCATGTTTTTTAATGCCTACAAAATAAAATAAAGATAAAACAAAGTATTACTATCCCTTTAAATTGCCCAGTGGATGGATTTTTTCATGCGGAAAAACCTCATACTCCTATATCCCAGGGAACACCACGTGAGGACCAAGTGCCATTAGTAGAATTGCCATAGCACTCCCCTCCCGGTCTACCCTTCAGACAGAACCATCCAGTCAAGACATAGGACGGGTTAAAAGGCAGGCCATACAATTACCAGAAGATTGAGAGTCCAGGGTTAGACTGAGTGACGCAGAAAATGTATCATTCGGTATCTCAGTAATTGGGGTTCCCAGGTTGGCAGTGGGTAATTCCAAGGCTATTAAAAGACTTGCCTGAGCTATGGCCAAGGCTATTAACCATACTTTTATGGCTTTGGAAGGTCTCTTGGCCGACCAGGCTTACATTCACATTTGACATAATCAGATATATTTTTGCTTTAACACATAGGCTTTCTATTCAGCACTGCATAAGGGTTAATCAAGAAAAAGACCCTAACACAGAATATTAAGGTGTTACATTAAGTTGCTACAAATAAGTTACTTAATTTCCGCTTATCACTGGAACAAATCTTTTAATAACTTGTTTTTGTACTTTTGTGGTGGGGGACATTCTGCCAAGTGATGATATGATTTCCAGTGTTATTTGTCTGAAACGCCAGCCCATATACTGGGCAAGAGTGCCAACTCCCTTTTTATGGACTAATGGTAATGTCTATATATGCTTTATCCAGAAATAATTATTTAATAGCTGATGACTTGTATCGGGGAGGAAACCCCCCTCAATAGTATGCTTCCCACCCATTTTTCATTGTTATATAAACTCACTCTTTATGACAATACAATCAGAAGATAGATTATAGCACAAGACTCTGTGTCTATGTGTGGTCATTTCCTTTCACCAGGCGCCTGAGGCCTAGCAGATTCTGAGGAACAGTGTGACGTCTGAAATCCCCTGGGAGTGAAGGTGTTAGATGAGAGATAAAGAAATTCATCATCTGATTTCACTGCCGGAGCATTACATAATCCAAAGGGCATTACTAGATATTCATAATGTCTGCTACGAGTTTTAAAAGCAGATTTCCACTCATGCCCTTCCTTAATTCTCACCAGATTATAGGCTGCCCTGAGGTTGAGTTTGATAAAAACCTTCGAGCCCTTAGTGTGATCGAACAGCTCAGTGATCAAAGGCATGGGTTAAGTGTTCTTGACCATCAACTTGTTTAGACCTCTGTAGTCGATACATGGTCTCAAATCCCCATCCTTCTTTTTCAAGAAAAAGAACCCAGCACCAGCAAGCAAGGAGGACTTGTGAATGATCCCTCTGGCCAGGTCATCAGACACATACTCCTCCATGGCACGATTCTCCTCCACAGACAGAGGGTATATGCTTTCCTTAGGAGGTATGGCTCCGGGAATCAAATCAATAGTGCAGTCATAAGGTCTATGAACTGGCAAAGCACTAGCCTCTACTTTATTGAATACCTCCTTAAATGATTTGTACACTGGAACCCTCTACAGAGTGTAGGCTCCCTCTAGCAACGTTGAGGAAGGAGAGCTGTACCAGACACCCTTCGACTGGTACTATACTCCGGACTCGAAGGTACTGCTGGTGTCGGATCTGGGGAGGCCACCGGTTGGCGAGGAGTTTGCCTAAGGTCTGCAGTTAACAGAGTTTGCATAGCGAAATATAGCTGATCAATCTGCTGATCCTGAGAGTCCATTCTGGCCAGAATGCTCTGCACTGTTCAATTGAACCTTCAGTACTCGTGGCCCTTTCGTACTGTCACAGTCCCTATTGAAATAAATACACAACAACGGTACAAGTGAATTTAACCAGTTTATTAAAATAATCAGAATAATGCAAAGAGCAAAACAGTTCCTCAGTCAAAGGGGAGAACAACGTGAGGACAGTGTCTAGTCCACTCCCCAGGAGCTGACACTGAGCCACCTGATACGGATTTGTACACTCAGAAACGGAAGGTTTTGGTAAAACACAGTTTTACACAGTTTACCACAGGGGCCAGATGGTATACACCCACGGGTACTTAAAGCGCTAAGCCTGGCCAGACCGTTATATTTGATTTTCAGGGATTCTTTTATTTCAGGTATGGTGCCCATGGATTGGCGTAAAGCAGATGTGGTGCCCATTTTTAAAAAGGGATCAAAGTCACAGCCAGGAAATTACAGACCTGTAAGCTTGACATCTGTGATAGGGAAGCTTTTTGAAGGGTTGCTAAGGGAGCAGGAGCCAACATGGCTTTGTGAAAGACAGGTCTTGTCAAACTAACTTGATCGCATTTTATGAAAAAGTGAGTAATAATATAGATGCGGGAGTGGCGGTTGATGTGATCTATTTAGACTTTGCCAAGGCATTTGATACGGTTCCACACAAGAGGTTACTGTACAAATTGAATGAAATAGGCCTAGGGAAAAATGTTTGTGTGTGGATTGGAAATTGGCTGAAAGATAGAATGCAAAGAGTGGTAGTAAATGGCAAGTTCTCCAGTTGGATAAACGTGATAAGTGGAGTATCTCAGGGATCTGTCCTGGGTCCTCTTCTTTTTAATATGTTTATTAATGACCTCCCAGAGGGCATAGGGAGTGTTTTCCGATGACACAAAATTAAGTAAGGTAATAAAGTCTGAACTGGATGTGTCTTCATTACAAGAGGATTTGGACAAATTGAGTAACTGAGCAGGCAAATGGCAAACGAAATTCAATATAAACAAGTGTAAAGTTATGCATTTTGGGTATAATAATAAAAATGCAACATATAGTTTAAATGGTGTTTCTCTGGGGAAATCTACAAATGAAAAGGATTTGGAAGTAATGGTAGACAATAGACTTAGCAGTAGCATGCAGTGCCAGCTGGCAGCTGCAAAGGCCAATAAGATATTGGTATGTATTAAAAGGGGTATTGACTCAAGGGAGGAATATATTATTATGCCTCTTTACAGGTCCATGGTAAGACCCCACCTAGAATATGCTGTTCAATTCTGGGCGCCCGTTCTGAAGAAGGACATTATGGAACTAGAGAAAGTGCAGAGGAGGGCTACAAAACTAGTAAGGGGAATGGAAAGTTTTAGTTATGAAGAGAGGCTAGAAAAGTTAAACTTCTACACACTAGAGAAACGGCGTCTTAGAGGGGATATGATAACACTATATAAATATGTTCAGGGCCCATACAAAGGGCTCTCCAAAGACCTGTTCATTAACAGAACAGTACACAGGACAAGGGGCCACGCGCTTAGACTTGAGGAAAGGAGATTTAATCTACAACAGCGGAAGGGTTTCATTACAGTAAGGACAATAAAGGTATGGAATTCACTGCCTGAGGAGATGGTGCTATCGAATACATTAGATGCCTTTAAAAAGGGCCTGGATACTTATTTAAAAGAGCATAATATAGAGGGCTATGTACGTTAGTATTGGGATTAATATTTACTTAGGGCTCGTTGATCCAAGGAGAAATCTGATTGCCATTTGGAATCAAGAGGGAATTCCCCCCCCCCCCCATTCAAGGCAGAATTTGAAATTGCTATATTGAGGGTGTTTTTTGCCTTCTTTTGGATCAACAATGGTAACCAGGAATAGGAAAAGGGTTGAACAAGATGGACGCAAGTCTTTTTTTCAACCTAAATTACTATGTTACTATGTTATTAGCACACAAGGAATAACAGTAACCCTCGCGGGTCCAGCATACAGATAAATGGTAAACTGACACAGGACAGGTTACAATGATATGATTAACCCACACAGGTCCAGTATGTAGATACAATATACAGTACTGACACAGGTCAGGTAAATCTCATATGATACAGTGTAAATATGACAGAATGATACTTATTAGGCCAAGGACAGTAGTTGGCCCTAATAGTGGAAGGCCCAATGTAGCTCCCTATGCAGAGAGTAACAATAGCGACTGGAATCACAAGGAACAGGTGAAGCCAGAATAGAACTGGCTACAAGGCACCATAGGAAGGTGGCTGCCAACGATATAGTGAACGCCCACCGGAGACTGCAAGGATAACGTGACCCAGTGCTTAGCACCGTAAGGAGCAACGTACGCCAAACTGAGACTACCGATACAGATACGAGTGCCCAGCACCGCCCCGCAAGTGGTTAACGAACGCTCCGGTATGCAGATGTGAAGAAGCCTGAGGCGCCCAACAGTAACCCAACCTCAGGGACAGCAGTCACAGACCAAGCGATCGTGGTGCAACCGGAAACTACCGGGAAGGAGCAACAGGCACAATGAGTGAGCGGATCACCGAATGGACTACTGCACAGAACCGAGGCAACTGGAGGTCTGGTAAGACCACAGAAAGCGAGAGCAACTCGAGTACACAGCAGGAGCAGCAAGCAGGAACAGTACAGGAACAGAAACTACAACCCAGCAGGGTCGGTACACGGAGCAGGAACGTCAGCCAAGCCGGATCGGTACACGGAGCAGGAACGTCAGCCAGGCCGGGTCAATACATGAAGCAGGAGCGTCAGCCAGTCCGGGTCGGTACACAGAGCAGGAACGGTAAACAGGCAGGCAGTCTGGGTCATACACTGGTATCATATGAGAGTAACGGAACAAGCGTTAGGTAATGGATACACCACGAAAGGGCAGCGCATAAGTGACAGCCCAAGGTATTTAAAGGCTGTCACTGGGAGGAGCAAAGACAGCATAGCCAATAAAAGATATCAGGAAGTAAACATGTCAAAATGTCGCCAGTATATCACGGTTCCCTGTGATCTCTCTCTGTCACTCTCGCTTGTGCTGCTCTCCTATTGGTTGAGCCTGTTTTGCCTGCCCCTGGTGACCTTTTTATACCTGACCATTGGCACCTGTCAGGTGCCCTTTCGTGGTGTTCCAGAGCCAGTTTTGCTGTTGCTGTATTTCTGCATTCCTGATTCCTGTGTACCGATTTGGCCTGCTTTGACTACTCTCCTGTGTTCCTGCTTCATGATCTGACCCGGCCTGGCTGACGTTCCTGTTCGTGACTGATCTGACTTCTCTGAGAATCTGCTCCTTGATCTGACCCGGCCTGGCTGACGTTCCTGCTCGTGACTGATCTGGCTTGTCTGAGAATCTCCTCCGTGATCTGACCCGGCCTGGCTGACTTCCTGCTCCGTGACCTGTACCGGCTTGCTCCAGCCTCTGCCACCGTTCCTGCTGCTCCTGTCGCCCTGGCGACATTCTGACTTCTGCTGTGTTTGTGGCAGGGTGATCGAGACTGCAACCATTAACTCCTGCAGAGCCGTGTCTCCAGAGCTGAGTCTCCTTTTACACTTGCAGAGCTGTGCTACCATAGCTGAGTCTTCCTTGGCACTTGCAGAGTGATACCTTCACACGTTGAGCCTCCGGTTTTACTTGCAGAGCTACATATCCTACCCTTGTGCTGTTGTTAACTCTTGCAGTGCTACTGTCTCCCTGACCTGAGCCTTTTAACACTTGCAGAGCCGTTGCAGTTATCCGCTACTTCTGCTGAGCCGGCCGCGTTGTGGGCCTTAGTTAACCAAGCAGTGTAGTCGGTCTCCGTTACCGCTCCCGTGGGAGGCGTTATTGGCTCTCGCTCTATCAGTGTTATTCTCTGTTACTGCATGGTGGGGCTATTGGCTCAAGCACTTTCAGCGCAGGTGGTTTCCGTTACTACCCCCGTGGGGGCTATCTGCTCAAGCTCTTGCTGTACCCAGTCTCCATTACTACGCCCCTAGGGGCTATTGGCTCACGCTCTCGCAGTGCAAGTTGTCTCCATTATACGCCCGTGGGGGCTATTGGCTCAAGCTATCACTGTATGGTTGGTCTCCGTTATTACGCCCGTGGGGGCTATCAGCAAGCTCTTGCGTTGTAGGCATCTCCGTGGTTACGCCCGTGGGGGCTATTGGCTCACGCTCTTGCAGTACAAGTTGTCTCTGGTATATGCCTGTGGGGGCTATTTGCTGAAACTCTTTGCAGCGTTCTGCCTCAGTTCCTGTACTGCCTAGCAGCTCTCTACACCTGATGGACTTAAGGTGTTGCATCATCTAACTTCTATTGCTGCCTGTTTTACACCTTGGGCGTGCCAAACACCACAACAGAAACTGACTGTTCATTTGTATTTAACTATTTGAGTACCAGTTGCTATTCTGTGCCTGCCCTGTGACAGTATATGTGTTATCCTTGCTTCTGTATACTGGTCGTGTGAAAGCATATGTAGCCCATCTTTCGCTATATACTGTGTTGCCTATAGAGGGCGATCTTTGTTCTTTATTTTTTTTTCTAATAAAACTGTGTTTTATTTAAACCTGCTGTCTGAGTGTCTGAAAAACCGTTACACACGGGCACCGTGATCATACCCTCCTCTCAAAGACCCCCCCTCCGAGAAGAGGGGCCTGGCTTTTGAGGATACTTGGCATGAAAACTGCGCTGCAATCTGGTAGCAGGAAGGTCCTTTTGATCAACCCAGGAATGCTCCTCAGGGCCATAACCCTTCCAATGAACCAAATATTGTAGTTTTCCTCTGAATCTACGGGAGTCAATAATATTTTGGACTTCGTACTTCTCCTGACCTTGCACCCGAACAGGACAAGGAACCACAGGAGTGGTAGTATAACGATTGCATACCAGAGGCTTCAGCAAGGATACGTGAAACACATTATGAATCTGCATGGATGCTGGCAGATCCAGAACATACAACACAGGGTTAATCTTGTGGATAACTTTGAAGGGACCAACAAACCGGGGAGCCAACTTATTAGATGGAGTCTGCAAATTGAGATTTTTGGAGGATAGCCATACCCTGTCCCCAACCTGGAAGGAGACTGCCGGCAACCGTCTGCGATTAGCCTGGCACTGGTAATGCTGGAACGAAGCACTGAGGGTCCTCTGTACCTGTGCCCAAGTGGAGCGGAGTTGCTCGATATGCTCATCCAGAGCTGGAATTTGCTGCGTCTGAAATGAGTCCGGGAGCAAGCATGGTTGAAACCCGTAGTTGATGAGAAACAGGGAGCTCCCGAATAATGAATTAACTGCACAATTCCTGGCAAACTCCGCCCATGGCAACAGGTTGGCCCAATTATCATGATGATCGGACACAAAACAGCGTAGAAATTGTTCCAATCTTTTATAGGCACGCTCGGCGGCTCCCTTGGTCTGGGGATGGTATGCGGAAGAAAATGATAACTGTATGCCCATCTGCTCACAGGATGCCCTCCAAAACCTAGACACAAATTGGTTGCCACGGTCAGACACCAGCACCCTGGGTACGCCACGCAACCGAAACACCTCTCTGGCAAATACCACTGCCAACTCTTGGGCAGAGTGAAGGCCAGGGAGAGGCACAAAGTATGCCATCTTAGAGAACCTATCGACTACCATCAGAATAAATGAATATCCCCTAGACACCAGTAATTCTCCCATAAAGTTGATTGAGACATGAGACCAAGGACGCTCACCATTGTGTACTGGTTGGAACAGGTCCCCCGGGAGGTGCCTAGGGGATTTGGCATGGGCACAAGTCGAACATGCTGCCGTATATGCGGTGCAGTCAGCACGCAAGGAAGGCCAACAGAATAACTGTGAGAGAGACCAGATCAATTGATTTTTGCCAACGTGCCCAGCAGCCCGAGATACGTGATAGGTTTCAAGTAGGCAGGTACGGAAGGGCTCAGCTACGAAACATTTGCCTACTGAGGTATCAGGCGGTGTGGTAGCTTTGTTAGCGAGAATCTCCTCCCCCAGAGGCGAAGTATTACTGGTGTGCAAGGTAGCTTAAATGCGATCTGGCTGAATAATAGGTACTGGAGTCTCATCTCTCCGGACGAATTGCCTGGACAGGGCATCTGCCCTAACATTCTTGGAACCGGGCAGGTAGGATACAATGAAGTTAAAACGAGACAGAAACAAAGCCCATCTAGCCTGTCGAGAGGACAATCTTTTTGCCTCAGAAAGGTACGTTAGGTTTTTACGATCCGTCAAGATCAGTACCGGGGTTCTGGTACCCTCAAGCAGGTGTTGCCATTCTTTGAGAGCAAGGATAATTGCCAAAAGCTCTCTGTCTCCAATCTTGTAGTGGCACTAGACAATGTTTTGGAGAAAAATCCTCATGGCCTTAACATACTTTTAGGGTCCAGGCGCTGAGACAACACTGCCCCTACCCCGGTTTCAGAGGCATCGACCTCCAAAGTGAATGGAAGGGAGGGATTGGGGTGGGACAGTACAGGAGCAGAAACGAATGTGGATTTTAGTGTCACAAAAGCTTGTTCAGCTTCCTCAGACATTGGGAGGGATCTGCACCCTTGTGTGTCAAGTCGGACAGTGGCTTCACAATCGTGGAAAAGTTTCTAATGAATTTTCTATAATAGTTGGCAAAACCAAGAAAGCGTTGGATTGCCTTGAGCCCCTTAGGACGTGGCCACTGCAGGACTGCTGCCAGATTATCATTGTCCATAGCAATGTCATCTTTAGAGATTATGAAGCCCAGAAATGGCACTATAGGCCTGTGGAATTTGCATTTCTCGATTTTGCAATAGAGTTTATTCTCATGGAGTTTGAGCAGAACTGCGGTCACATCCTTGATGTGTTGTGACAAACTGGACAAATGTATGAGAATATCATCAAGATAAACAACTACACAAGACTGTAGCATGTCATGTATGATATCATTAATAAATTCCTGGAATACTGCCGGTGCGTTACATAGCCCGAAAGGCATCACCAGATATTCAGAATGACCTGATCTGGTATTGAATGCCGTTTTCCACTCATCATCAGCCCTTATTCTTATCAAGTTATAAGCAGCCTGCAAATCTAGCTTGGTAAAGATGGAGGAGCCTTTCAATCTGTCAAACAGCTCCGTAATGAGTGGTATAGGATAGGCGTTTTTAGGCATCAGTTTGTTCACTCCACGATAATCTATACATGGTCGTAGTTCGCCACTTTTCTTTTTCACAAAGAAGATACCAGCACGTGTGGGCGAGGATGACTTCCTGATAATACCCCTTTCTAGGGCATCTGAAATGTACTCCTCCATGGCCCGATTCTCCTCGCAAGACAACTGGTAGGCACGACCCCGAGGAGGAACGGCACCAGGAGGTAGATCAATAACGCAGTCACACACCGATGCGTCTGCAACGCACTGGCCTCTTCCTTACTGAAAACGTCGCTGAAGTGGCAGTATTCAGATGGCACTGAGGGAGAGGTACACATAATCTTAGTGGGGTGGGAAATACAAACGTTTGTCACAAAATGCAGACCATGCCGTAATTTCACAAGTCTGCCAGTTGAACCTGGGGTTGTGGAGATGTAACCAAGGAAACCCCAGGATCACGGCATGATGAGGGGAACGGGTAATATGGAACTGTTGTTTCTCGGAATGAAGTGCCCCAATGCGCAAAGATAAAAGTATCGTTTCCATAGTAATTTGGGCCGGTACCAACGGCCTGCCATCAATGGCCTCTATAGTCAAGGGAAACTCTTTCTCCACCAGTGGAATTTTGTGCAAGGCAGCAAATAACTCGTCCATAAAATATCTGGCAGCGCCGGAATTGACTAGGGCCAGAACTTCCACCATGAGTTCTGCCCAGGAGAGTACAGCCTGGATAGTAGGCTCCTGACTAGTCTGATCTAGGGACTGCTGAACGCCACCTAGGGCCTGTCTCTCAAGGTACCCTAGGTGCGTTCGTTTCCCGGCCATGTAGGGTATGAACGAAGCAAATGACCAGCTAGGCCACAATATAAACAGAGGCCCTGTCTACGGCGATGCGCCTGTTCCTTCTTAGACAATCTAGTGAACCCTAATTGCATAGGTTCACTATTCTCACCGGTACGTTCAGGAGGTTTGGGAGGTGAGGGAGGCATGGGTGGGAAGCTTGGTCTTGCTAGTCCCAAATCTCTGGCCCTCTGCCTACTGTCCTTAGCCGCCATTCGTTCCCTAATATGGGAATCGATCAAAATCGAGACATCAATAAACTCATCAAGATCAGTCGGCAGTTTTCGAGCTGCTGTTCCATCCTTAATGCGTTCGCATAATCCCTATGCAAATGCTGCCATCAGTGCCTCATTGTTCCAGCCCACCTCTGCTGCTAACGTACGAAATTCAATGGCATAGTCAGCAACTGTGCGAGAACCTTTTTGGATCTCCATTAGTTTTTTTGCAACAGAGGCGGCTCTCCCAGGAACTTCAAATACTCTACGAATCGCCCTTAAGAACTCGCTGAAGTTCCTTGTACATGGTTTTGCAGCTTCCCATAAGGGATTTGCCCAAGCCAGGACTCTGCCCGTCAGCAATGAAATCATGAAGCCCACCTTACTACGGTCGCTAGGAAAGGCTTGAGGGGTTAATTCCAATTGATTTATGAACCCTCTGCACAGGGTGGGTTCGCCATCGTACCTTAAAGGTAGTGGAGCTGTAGCAGTCAACCCTCTGTTAGACTTAGTTTGCAACAAGGACTGAGCTCCCGGTGTCGAAACGGGGGAGACCACCGGGCTGGTACTGGTTTATCCAAGTGTGCTGTGCTCTCAAGAATTGTTTGAATGGCCAACGCCAACTGGTCCAAACGCTGCTCATGTAAATCCATCCTCCAATGGATACTTTGTGCATTACCGTGACCTGTACCGTCTGAGGTCATGGCCCTTTCGTACTGATACGGATTTGTACACTCAGAAACGGAAGGTTTTGGTAAAACACAGTTTTATTAGCACACAAGGAATAACAGTAACCCTCGCAGGTCCAGCGTACAGATAAATGGTAAACTGACACAGGACAGGTTACAATGATATGGTTAACCCACACAGGTCCAGTATGTAGATACAATACACAGTACTGACACAGGTCAGGTAAATCTCATATGATACGGTGTAAATATGACAGAATGATACTTATTAGGCCAAGGACAGTAGTTGGCATAGTGGAAGGCCCAATGTAGCTCTCTATGCAGAGAGTAACAATAGAATAGAACTGGCTACAAGGCACTATAGGAAGGTGGCTGCCAATGATATAGTGAACGCCCACCGGAGACTGCAAGGATAACGTGACCCAGTGCTTAGCATCGTAAGGAGCAACGTATGCCAAACTGAGACTACCTATACAGATACTAATGCCCAGCACCACCCCGCAAGGGGTTAATGAATGCTCCGGTCTGCAGATGTGTAGTAGCCTGAGGCGCCCAACAGTAACCCAACCTCAGGGACAGCAGTAAAAGACCAAGCGATCGTGGTGCAACCGGAAACTACCGGGAAGGAGCAACAGGCACAATGAGCGAGCGGATCACCGACTGGTAAGACCACAGAAAGCGAGAGCAACTCGAGTACACAGCAGGAGCAGCAAGCAGGAACAGTACAGGAACAGGAACTACAGTCCAGCCGGGTCGGTACTGGAGCAGGAACGTCAGCCAAGCCGGGTCGGTACACGGAGCAGGATCGCCAGTCAAGCCGGGTCTGTACACGGAGCAGGAACGTCAGCCAGGCCGGGTCAATACACAAAGCAGGAACATCAGCCAATCCAGGTCGGTACACAGAGCAGGAACGGTAAACAGGCAGAATAGTCAGGCAGTCCGGGTCATACACTGGTATCATATGAGAGTAACGGAACAAGCACTAGGCAACGGATACACCACGAAAGGGAAGAGCATAAGTGACAGCCCAAGGTATTTAAAGGCTGTCACTGGGTGGAGCAAAGACAGCGTAGCCAATAAAAGATATCAGGAAGTAAACATGTCAAAATGTCGCCCGTATATCACGGGCACCGTGATACCACCACAGATATGTAGATATGGAGTAGATAGAACCAACATGGTTCTGAATATGGATAGGCAACTGAATACTGAGATAGTAAAGGAGCGTACCCAGACAATCCCAGGGAAAGGAAAGTCAGATGGAGCTTTTGGGTAGCTGCAAGTGTATTGATACCCAGCGGGGACACAGAGCGAGAGTAGCTGGCAGAGACAGGCAATCTGCAACTAGCACTACTTCAGGCCACAGTGCTTAGGCAAGGCACCCGGTAGGAGTGCACAGAGTGGAGGCTACAGGCGAGACTAATCTGCACTTGCCTGTCAGAGGTAACAACTTGATTGAGCGGAGGCAACAGAATATACACGCTAGTACAGGTATGCAGATAGGTAACGTGCAACGGAGGCAACAGACTAAGCGTAGCTGAAGCAATCACAATATTACCAGTTTGGTAGTTATGTGCCCAAAGAAAGGAGCATGCCCTTGAACTATCCAGACAAGTGGTAGTCAGACAGGAGTGATACCAAACACAGAGCGTAGTCAGACAGGCCACAGTCGGAAACCGGATCGTGTAGTCAGCCACAGCCGAGGTCAGCACAGAGAGGGTAGTCGGACAAGCCAGAGTCAACATGGATTGGGTAGTCAGACAGAGCTACAGGTCACACCCGGAATGGGTAGTCAGACAGGCCAGGGATCGTACACCAGACATTAACGGAAACCATGCAAGGGTCAGACGAGCAACACAGCAATACGCATAGAAACACCATGAAAGGGCAACTAAGCCCAGTTCGCGGTCAGGCTATAAAGCTGATGCCGGATGGCAGAACAATATCGCTAAACTGACAGGAAATATAAAATAGCAAGCGCACCGCCAGAGACATGCGCCCGCAGATGGATCGAGTCAGCGTCATGCCGTTCATTCCAACTATGGGACAGGCACAACAAAAAAGGGAAATAACAGGCACCGTGATAAATGGCAAGGAAAAATATGCATTTAAACTATTTATGTCTGAAGTAACTGAACATTCTTTCTTAACAAAGAGGGCAACAAAGGTTGCAAAAAGGCATTTAGGTTAACAAAAATAGATAATGAAACGCGAACTGCAAGAGTGAGCAAGACTAATCCAAAAAAAGTTTTTCAAATATATACATAGCAAAAGAGGGAGTGTATTGGACCTTTCAAAAATGAGATGGGTGAGTTGATTAGAGAGGATAAGGAAAAGGCCAATGTTCTAAACACTTTCTTTGTATCTTTATATACAAGGGAACATGGAATCGTAGAAGAGCCTCATCAGGTAACAAATAAAACAACACAATTATCAGCTATTGGGTTAACACAAAAAAGGTCATGGGAAGACTGAACAAAATTAAGACTGACAAAGCACCGGATCCTGATGGTATACATCCAAGGGCTCATCTGGAGCTCAGTGCAGTGTTAGCAAGATCCTATTTTTACTCTTTAAAGTAAAGGATTCAGTTTTAGGTCCATTGCTTTTTAAAATGTTTATAAATGACCTGGAAATAGATATAGAAAGCAAAATATCAATATTTGCAGATGACACTAAATTATGCAGGGTAATTAATTCAGAACGGGATATTTGCTCTCTACAGAGGGATTTACATAAAATGGCACATTGGACAAACAAATGGAATATGAAGTTTAATGTGGGAAAGTGTAAAGTTATGCATTTGGGAAGAAAAAATCTCAAGGCTACTTATGAACTTAATGGAATCATTTTAGAGGACTCGTTGGTAGAGAAAGACCTGGGTATACTTGTAAACTACAAACTTGGAAATAATGAAGTGTCTCACAAAGCAAAAGCAAACAAAATCCTGTCTTGCATAAAAAGGGATATTGAAGCAAGAGTGGATAACATCATTTTGCCATTGTACAAATCATTGGTAAGACCTCACCTCGAATATGCAGTATTGTTTTGGGCACCAGTTCTGAAAAAGGATATACTGGAACTGGAGAGAGAATATAGCAAGGAGCAACAAAATGAATTAAGGGAATGGAGGATTTAACATATTAGGAATGACCAGACAAACTTGGTTTATTTACTCTAGAGAAAACATGACTAAGAGGAGATCTTATAACATGGAATGGTAGAAGAGCCTCATCAGGTAACAAATAAAACAATACAATTATCAGATATTGGGTTAACACAAAAAAGGTCATGGGAAGACTGAACAAAATTAAGACTGACAAAGCACCGGACCTTGATGGTATACATCCAAGGGCTCATCTGGAGCTCAGTGCAGTGTTAGCAAGACCCTATTTTTACTCTTTAAAGTTTCTTTCACCACAGGCTCAGTGCCACAAGATTAGTGAAGAGCCAATGTAGTGCCTCTAGTTAAGACGGGAACTAAAACAAAACCTGGGAATTATAGACCTGTGAGTTTGACCTCTGTAGTGGGAAAACTGCTAGACGGGATAATCAGGAACTATATTTAGAATTACAACACAAAAAATAAGATCATTAGCAGGAATCAACATTGTTTTTTTGAGGAATAGATCATGCCAAACTAATCTTTTCAGGTTCTATGAAGTAGTAAGTAGCAACCTAGATATGGTAAAGCAATTGATGTACTATATCTACATCAAGGCATTTGATACATTGCCACACAGGGGGCTGGGGTATAACCTTTAGAAAGAAAACTGGTTGAAGGATAGGGAACAGTGTGTGGTTGTAAGTGGACAATTCTCCAATACAGTTAATGTATGATATTTGCTCTCTACAGAGGGATTTACATAAAATGGCAGATTGGGCAAACAAATGGAACATGAAGTTTAATGTGGGAAAGTGTAAAGTCGTGCATTTGAGAAGAAAAAATCTCAAGGCTACTTATGAACTTAATGGAATCATTTTAGAGGACTCATTGGTAGAGAAAGACCTGGGTATACTCGTAAACTACAAACTTGGAAATAATGAAGAGTGTCACTCAGCAAAAGCAAACAAAATCCTGTCTTGCATAAAAAGGGATATTGAAGCAAGAGTGGATAACATCATTTTGCCATTGTACAAATCATTGGTAAGACCTCACCACAAATATGCAGTACTGTTTTGGGCACCAGTTCTGAAAAAGGATATACTGGAACTGGAGAGGGTACAGTGAAGAGCAACAAAATGAATTAAGGGAATGGAGGATTTAACATATTAGGAATGACCAGACAAACTTGGTTTATTTACTCTAGAGAAAACATGACTAAGAGGAGATCTTATCACATTGTACAAGTATATGAGAGGTCAATACAAGGATCTCTGTGGTGACTATTCATTCCAAGGCCTGATCAAATGACCAGGGGACACCCCTTGAGGTTAGAGGAAAGGTGGTTTAGACTTCAGTAGAGGAAACTTTTTTTACAGTAAGGTCTGTTAAATTATGGAATTCCCTGCCCAAGGATGTGATTATGGCAGATAAATGGATACATTTCTTTCCAAAGGGAACATACTGGGTTATACTGTATATCACTAGGCAAATCAAGAAGGTCTGATAAAGGACTACCTCATTTTGTAGCAGGTAAGCTATACAATTATCATGTCACTGGGGTATGAGGCAAAGGTTGAACTTGATGGACTTACTATGTTACTATGGATGGGGGACTATTTTTGTCTTGGGGCAAGAACAGTGGAGTCATTAACAATGGCACTGTGTACAATTTATGACAAGTCAGTGTGAAGGGGAAAGGAGGGAACGTGCCTTGGCACATGAAATACAGACACCATCACATTTATGTCAAACATGTGAAAGCCAAACATCCACCACAGAAATCAAGCAGTGCTGTTGCTTTACCCCCTGGCTCTTCCAAAAGGTAACAAGAGGAGAGGCGGAGATCAAAGAGGAGGAAGAATAGAGGAACCCAGGAAGAGGCTGGAAGATTGATGATGAGCAAAACAGCTAGCTCGCCATCACCTTCTTGCTCTAGGGTAACTACATCTTCTGCCAATCCACCTTGTTCATCGTTACCTCCCCTGCCACATGATAGGAACTCTGTAAATGTTAGGATGTGACAGTTCATGTCCACCCATTGCACACTGTGTGTTGCACTGACCACACATGGCAGTGTGGTGGAGGAGTATCGCAAGCAGGGTATCAAGTGGAATCTGAGGATATTTCATCCCGCAGAATATGCTAAGATGGTGGCAGCGAGGGTTCATCATTACTATTAAACTGTCAGCAAGTTGTCATTGTCCTTAGTGGGGTGTGGACAAGGGGCATAGTGACAGAAGCATTACTTGGTTTCTGTTGTCATGGTGTTTGGTTAGTGTTGTGCCAGGTGTTATTTACTAAACACACTTAGCACATGGCAGTTACTGATGAGATGCACAGTTCCTGCTCTCAAGGGAAACATTTCTATTTTAGTAACAATACACCCATGATTTTGGAGGAAGGGGAGGTAGAGAAGAATTATTGGCCAACTTCTTCTTTTCTCCACATATACCTGAAGTGTGTGGGGGGGGGGGGCTAGTAATGGTGCTGTTACTGCATCACTGGAGCTAGTTGTGGCAAGTGGAACCTTCATCATCCATCACCCATACTACTGCTGTTGTTGGTCCCATTGCCTTTGAGCTGCCTAATCATCCTGCTGCTTAAACAACACAGCAGCAGCAGCAAGAACAGCAGTCGCAAATTCTGCATCTACATCAGGGCATTTGACAGTGGCGACTGGCCAACATGACATGACCTGCTGGCCCTAGACATGTAGGGCATTTTTTTCATCAGGGCTTGTTCTTTAAAAAACAAACAAATAAAAAAAAAACTCCATAGGCCTACAAAAAAATAAGCAATTTTGGGGGCTTGTTTCTAACAAGCCTAAGTCCTAAAAATCAATGTTTAATTAAGACGTGTGCCAAATAAGTCTAAGCCCTACAAATCAATGTTTCCTCAGGGCTTGGGCCTCTAACAAAACATCTTACAAATCATCCTTTACAAAATACACTGTCACATTAAGTATCAGTCTACCCCAGTGGCAGCTTACATCAGAAAGTCCCTGTGTCTATCATGTTACATACAAATTTCCTATTTTATTTTATTTCTTTATTTTTAAAATTAACTGTCCCCCCAATACCAGTCAATAACTTCCCCCAAACCAATTCCCTGTTCAGCTGATTCTTTCCCTAGACCCCTATTATTCTTATGGGTTTTTTTTAATTGTTTCAAGGATTTGTTTTTTTATTTGCCCCTCAATCCCAATACACCCCTCCAAAAAATTCCCTGTTCAACTGATTCTTTCCCCACACTCAACCAACACAGGCACCCTCATGCCCCTTTTATTCTATGTCTTTGTGAAATAAAATAACATGTTACCATTGATTTCAATAGACTGAGCTAGGCGAAAAAAGCTGAAAAACTGAACTATTTGTGGGAAATTATTTGCCAATTGGAAAGTGCTGTTTTTCGCTGATTTTGGTTTGAGGCAAAAATTTTCACCCATCTATATTAGTAACCATAGAAAGACAGTTGATTCCAAAGGACACCTTAACTGTGGACATTGCATTAAATGGAAGGAGAACATACCACTGGGACAGCTGCAGAGAGTCAAACAGAATTGTACAAAAGAAGAGGACTTTGAGATAGAAGCAGAAATCCTTATAAATAAATTTAGAGCAAAAGGGTATGACATTCTTAAAAGAGGCCTATAATAAGTTTAAGCAAAAATCTTGAAAATAATTAACCACGGATAAATGAAGAAAAAAAGTACCAAGGACAAGACTCAATTTAACCCCAAAGTATAATGAATGAGCCGGGCACATATGATATGTGTTGAACTGGTACATTATTAAGAAGGATATAATCCTCGGCCCAGTAAAGGTAGATCAACTAGATATCTCTTTTTGTGCTATGACCCATTGAGACCGCAGGTTTTTGAGAAGGTGAACTTATATATATTAGTGCTTTTTGACAGTCCAGATAGTAGGTGGGAGAAGGGTGCAGAAGGACATCTTTCTTCAATATAGCAAATGGGTTTTGGGGTGACCTATGTGCTGTCCTATACATCATACCATATAACATAAAACAATTATGGCTCACTCTCACACAGTCTCGCACTCACAGTCTCGCACTCACAGTCTCGCACTCACAGTCTCGCACTCACAGTCTCGCACTCACAGTCTCGCACTCACAGTCTCGCAGTCTCACACTCTCAGTCTCACACTCTCAGTCTCACACTCTCAGTCTCACACACTCTCAGTCTCACACACTCTCAGTCTATCACACTCTCAGTCTCTCACAGTCTCACACAGTCTCACACAGTCTCACACAGTCTCTCACAGTCTCTCACAGTCTCTCACAGTCTCTCACAGTCTCACACAGTCTCACACAGTCTCACACTCTCACACACTCTCACACACTCTCACACACTCTCACACACTCTCACACACTCTCACACACTCTCACACAGTCTCTCGCAGTCTCTCTCGCAGTCTCTCACAGTCTCTCTCGCAGTCTCTCAGTCTCTCTCGCAGTCTCTCACAGTCTCTCTCGCAGTCTCTCACAGTCTCTCTCGCAGTCTCTCACAGTCCCTCACACTCTCACAGTCCCTCACACTCTCACAGTCCCTCACACTCTCACAGTCTCACACACTCTCACAGTCTCACACACTCTCACAGTCTCACACACTCTCACAGTCTCTTACACTCTCACAGTCTCACACAGTCTCACACAGTCTCACACAGTCTCACACTCTCACACTCACATTCTCACACTCACATTCTCACACTCACATTCTCACATTCTCACACTCACATTCTCACACTCACATTCTCACACTCACATTCTCACACTCACATTCTCACACTCACATTCTCACACTCACATTCTCACACTCACATTCTCACACTCACATTCTCACACTCACATTCTCACACTCACATTCTCACACTCTCTCACAGTCTCACTCTCTCACAGTCTCACTCTCTCACAGTCTCACTCTCTCACAGTCTCACTCTCTCACAGTCTCACTCTCTCACAGTCTCACTCTCTCACAGTCTCACTCTCTCACAGTCTCACTCTCTCACAGTCTTATAACCAATCACTCACACACAATCACACTCACACAGTCTCACTCAATCACACTCTCAGTCTCACTCAGTCATACTCACACACTCACACAGTCTCACTCTCACACTCAGTCAATCACTCTCACACAGTCTCACTCTCACACTCAATCACAGTCTCACGCTCTCACAGTCTCACACTCAATCACAGTCTCACACTCAATCACAGTCTCACACTCAATCACAGTCTCACGCTCTCACAGTCTCACGCTCTAACAGTCTCACACTCAATCACATTCTCACACTTACAGTCTCGCGGTCACACTCAATCACAATCACACTCAATCACACTCACACTCAATCATACTCTCACCCTCAATCACTCACACCCTCAATCACTCACACCCTCTCACTATCATACACACTCTCACTCACTAACACACTCACTCAATCACTCACACGCAATCACTCAATCTCGCACTCAAACGCAATCACTCACACGTAATCACACCCCGGGAGCCAGCACAATCCACCTTCCACCATAGTCTCACTGTCACTCACACCCCGGGAGCCAGCACGATCCACCTTCCACCATAGTATGTGCAATTACCACACGCATTTCAATTACATGAATGAATGCCAGTCACTCACATCCTGGGAGCCAGCACGATCCACCTTCCACCATAGTATGTGCAATTACCACATGCGTTTCAACTATATGAATGAATGCCACAGTGGAGGCATAAGTACAAACACAAACTCATTACAATGACACATAAGTCAACCCCTTATGACTCACTTCTGTGTGTGTGTGTCTCTGTGTGTGCCTGTGTGTTTCATGTCTGTATCACACTCTATGTGTCTGCATGTATGTGTGTATGACTGTCGCTCTTTAAGCATCTCAGTGCATGCATGTGCATTTGCGTCTGTTTCTCTGTGTTTGTCTCGCATCCGTGTCTGTGTGTATTAATTCCCTACATATCCTGACGGGCAACGCCGTCCCACATTGCTAGTCTATATATATAAAAGAATAAGCCTCATTGCATAATTTATGGTACCCCACACACAGAACATAATTTATGTCTCCTCAGAAAAGAAACTTGCATTGAACAGAATGTCTAATTACATAATTTATGTCTCATTAGGAGACACAACTCCTATTGGGTGATTGAATGGGGACTTTACTGCTCTCATTGGGTGATTCAAGTGTTTATCATACAGAGAGTTGGCCCGCCCCCTCCAGCCCGCCCACCAGTATCCAACTGACAAAAAAATATATATAACTGCCACTCGCTCCTGAGGTAGGGATATCAGTAACTTCTCCCGGTCCACTCACACTCTCACTCAGGATCATGACCCCACAAACACACTGTTTCACCTCCCACAGATAACTGTAACCCTCCATACACTCTGTTTCAGTATGAGGGTGTAATGTTCCCATAAAATACAAACTTAATAGCAACTCTTATTTAACTCATCATCTCTTCAGTCACCTTACAGTCTCAACTGTCACTCCTCCACTTCCTGCTTCCTGATTCCCACCCTTTCTCCTTAAAGGGAGAGAGATGCTTTGCTGTATGTTACAGAGGGCAAGCCTCAAACACCACTTTCTATTTGATACCTCAGCATATTGCTACATTGCCTCAACTGAAGAGCCACCGTGTGTTATATTGCTGTGTTAGCTCAACTTAACCCTTTGAGTGCCAGAGGGGTAAGCAACGCATTGCAAAGCACACATTCTGTCTCACACTTTCACACAGTCTCTCACACAGTCGCAGTCTCACAGTCGCACACACTCTCAGTCTCACAGTCGCACACACTCTCAGTCTCACAGTCGCACACACTCTCAGTCTCACAGTCGCACACACTCTCAGTCTCACAGTCGCACACACTCTCAGTCTCACAGTCGCACACACTCTGTCTCACACTCTCACACACTCTCACACAGTCTCACACTCAGTCTCACACACTCTCAGTCCCACACACTCTCAGTCCCACACACTCTCAGTCCCACACACTCTCAGTCCCACACACTCTCAGTCCCACACACTCTCAGTCCCACACACTCTCAGTCCCACACACTCTCAGTCCCACACACACTCAGTCCCACACACACTCAGTCCCACACACACTCAGTCCCACACACACTCAGTCCCACACACACTCAGTCCCACACACACTCAGTCCCACACACACTCAGTCCCACACACACTCAGTCCCACACACACTCAGTCCCACACACACTCAGTCCCACACACACTCAGTCCCACACACACTCAGTCCCACACACACTCAGTCCCACACACACTCAGTCCCACACACACTCAGTCCCACACACACTCAGTCCCACACACACTCAGTCCCACACACACTCAGTCCCACACACACTCAGTCCCACACACACTCAGTCCCACACACTCTCAGTCCCACACACTCTCAGTCCCACACACTCTCAGTCCCACACACTCTCAGTCCCACACACTCTCAGTCCCACACACTCTCAGTCCCACACACTCTCTCTCGCAGTCTCACACAGTCTCTCTCGCAGTCTCACACAGTCTCTCTAGCAGTCTCTCACAGTCCCTCACACTCTCACAGTCTCTTACACTCTCACAGTCTCTTACACTCTCAGTCTCACAGTCTCTCACACTCTCTCACAGTCTCAAACTCTCAGTCTCACACTCTGTCTCACACTCTCACACAGTCTCACACTCTCACACAGTCTCACACTCTCACACAGTCTCACACTCTCACACAGTCTCACACTCTCACACAGTCTCACACTCTCACACAGTCTCACACTCTCACACAGTCTCACACTCTCACACAGTCTCTCTCGCAGTCTCTCACAGTCCCTCACACTCTCTCACAGTCCCTCACACTCTCTCACAGTCCCTCACACTCTCAGTCTCACACTCTCAGTCTCACACTCTCAGTCTCACACTCTCAGTCTCACACTCTCAGTCTCACACTCTCAGTCTCACACTCTCAGTCTCACACTCTCAGTCTCACACTCTCAGTCTCACACTCTGTCTCACACTCTGTCTCACACTCTCACACTCTGTCTCACACTCTCACACTCTGTCTCACACTCTCACAGTCTCACACTCTCACAGTCTCACACTCTCACAGTCTCACACTCTCACAGTCTCACACTCTCACAGTCTCACACTCTCACAGTCTCACACTCTCACAGTCTCTCTCGCAGTCTCACACAGTCTCTCTCGCAGTCTCTCACAGTCCCTCACACTCTCACAGTCTCTTACACTCACAGTCTCACACAGTCCCTCACACTCTCACAGTCTCTTACACTCACAGTCTCACACAGTCTCTCACACTTTCACACAGTCTCACACTTTCACACAGTCTCACACTTTCACACAGTCTCACACTTTCACACAGTCTCACACTTTCACACAGTCTCACACTTTCACACAGTCTCACACTTTCACACAGTCTCACACTTTCACTCAGTCTCACACTCTCAGTCTCACACTCTCAGTCTCACACTCTCAGTCTCACACTCTCAGTCTCACACTCTCAGTCTCACACTCTCAGTCTCACACTCTCAGTCTCACACTCTCACAGTCCCTCACACTCTCACAGTCCCTCACACTCTCACAGTCCCTCACACTCTCACAGTCCCTCACACTCTCACAGTCCCTCACACTCTCACAGTCCCTCACACTCTCACAGTCCCACACACTCTCTCAGTCCCACACACTCTCAGTCCCACACTCTCTCAGTCCCACACACTCTCAGTCTCACACACTCTCAGTCTCACACACTCTCAGTCTCACACACTCTCAGTCTCACACACTCTCAGTCTCTCACAGTCTCTCACAGTCTCTCTAGCAGTCTCTCTAGCAGTCTCTCACAGTCCCACACACTCTCAGTCCCACACACTCTCAGTCCCACACACTCTCAGTCCCACACACTCTCAGTCCCACACACTCTCAGTCCCACACACTCTCAGTCCCACACACTCTCAGTCCCACACACTCTCAGTCCCACACACTCTCAGTCCCACACACTCTCAGTCCCACACACTCTCAGTCCCACACACTCTCAGTCCCACACACTCTCAGTCCCACACACTCTCAGTCCCACACACTCTCAGTCCCACACACTCTCAGTCTCACACACTCTCAGTCTCACACACTCTCAGTCTCACACACTCTCAGTCTCACACACTCTCAGTCTCACACACTCTCAGTCTCACACACTCTCAGTCTCACACACTCTCAGTCTCACACACTCTCAGTCTCACACTCTCACAGTCTCTCTCGCAGTCTCTCACAGTCTCTCTAGCAGTCTCTCACAGTCACTCACACTCTCAGTCCCACACACTCTCAGTCTCACACACTCTCAGTCTCACACACTCTCAGTCTCACACACTCTCAGTCTCACACACTCTCAGTCTCACACACTCTCAGTCTCACACACTCTCAGTCTCACACACTCTCAGTCTCACACACTCTCAGTCTCACACACTCAGTCTCACACTCTCAGTCTCACACTCTCAGTCTCACACTCTCAGTCTCACACTCTCAGTCTCACACTCTCAGTCTCACACTCTCAGTCTCACACTCTCAGTCTCACACTCTCAGTCTCACACTCTCAGTCTCACACTCTCAGTCTCACACTCTCAGTCTCACACTCTCACAGTCTCTCTCGCAGTCTCTCACAGTCTCTCTAGCAGTCTCTCACAGTCACTCACACTCTCACAGTCTCTTACACTCTCACACTCTCACACTCTCTCACAGTCTCACACAGTCTCACAGTCTCACACAGTCTCACAGTCTCACACAGTCTCACACTTTCACACAGTCTCACACTTTCACACAGTCTCACACTTTCACACAGTCTCACACTTTCACACAGTCTCACACTTTCACACAGTCTCACACTTTCACACAGTCTCACACTTTCACACAGTCTCACACTTTCACACAGTCTCACACTTTCACACAGTCTCACACTTTCACACAGTCTCACACTTTCACACAGTCTCACACTTTCACACAGTCTCACACTTTCACACAGTCTCACACTCTCAGTCTCACACTCTCAGTCTCACACTCTCAGTCTCACACTCTCAGTCTCACACTCTCAGTCTCACACTCTCAGTCTCACACTCTCAGTCTCACACTCTCAGTCTCACACTCTCAGTCTCACACTCTCAGTCTCACACTCTCAGTCTCACACTCTCAGTCTCACACTCTCAGTCTCACACTCTCAGTCTCACACTCTCAGTCTCACACTCTCACACTCTCAGTCTCACACTCTCACAGTCTCTCTCGCAGTCTCACACAGTCTCTCTCGCAGTCTCACACAGTCTCTCTCGCAGTCTCACACTCACAGTCTCACACTCACAGTCTCACACTCAGTCTCACACTCACAGTCTCACACTCACAGTCTCACACTCACAGTCTCTCTCGCAGTCTCACACAGTCTCTCTCGCAGTCTCACACAGTCCCTCACACTCTCACAGTCCCTCACACTCTCACAGTCCCTCACACTCTCAGTCTCACACACTCTCAGTCTCTTACAGTCTCTCTCGCAGTCTCACACAGTCTCTCTCGCAGTCTCACACAGTCACACAGTCTCACACTTTCACACAGTCTCACACTCTCACAGTCTCACACGGTCTCTCTCGCAGTCTCACACAGTCTCTCTCGCAGTCTCACACAGTCTCTCTCGCAGTCTCACACAGTCTCTCTCGCAGTCTCACACAGTCTCTCTCGCAGTCTCACACAGTCTCTCTTTCAGTCTCACACTCTCACAGTCTCTTACACTCTCACACTCTCTCACACACCGTCTCACACAGTCACAGTCTCACACAGTCTCACACTCTCGCAGTCTCACACTCTCGCAGTCTCACACAGTCTCAGTCTCACACAGTCTCAGTCTCACACAGTCTCAGTCTCACACAGTCTCAGTCTCACACAGTCTCAGTCTCACACTCTCACAGTCTCTCTCGCAGTCTCACACACAGTCTCACACACAGTCTCACACACAGTCTCACACACAGTCTCACACACAGTCTCACACACAGTCTCACACACAGTCTCACACACAGTCTCACACACAGTCTCACACACAGTCTCACACACAGTCTCACACACAGTCTCACACTCTCTCAGTCTCACACTCTCACACAGTCACACTCTCTCAGTCTCACACTCTCACACAGTCACACTCTCACAGTCTCTCTCTCACACACAGTCACACTCTCACAGTCTCTCTCTCACACACAGTCTCTCTCACACTCTCAGTCACACAGTCTCACACTCTCACACACAGTCTCACACTCTCACACACAGTCTCACACTCTCACACACAGTCTCACACTCTCACACAGTCTCACACTCTCAGTCTCACACTCTCAGTCTCACACTCTCAGTCTCACACTCTCAGTCTCACACTCTCAGTCTCACACTCTCAGTCTCACACTCTCAGTCTCACACTCTCAGTCTCACACTCTCAGTCTCACACTCTCAGTCTCACACTCTCAGTCTCACACTCTCAGTCTCACACTCTGTCTCTCAGTCTCACAGTCTCTCTCACACTCTCTCAGTCTCACACTCTCTCTCACACTCTCTCAGTCTCACACTCTCTCTCACACTCTCACAGTCTCACACTCTCTCTCACAGTCTCTCACTCTCTCACAGTCTCTCTCACAGTCTCTCACAGTCTCACACACTCTCACAGTCTCACACTCTCTCGCAGTCTCACACTCTCTCGCAGTCTCACACTCTCTCGCAGTCTCACACTCTCTCGCAGTCTCACACTCTCTCGCAGTCTCACACTCTCTCGCAGTCTCACACAGTCTCTCTCGCAGTCTCACACAGTCTCTCTCGCAGTCTCACACAGTCTCTCTCGCAGTCTCACACAGTCTCTCTCGCAGTCTCACACAGTCTCTCTCGCAGTCTCACACACTCACAGTCTCACACACTCACAGTCTCACACACTCACAGTCTCACACACTCACAGTCTCACACACTCACAGTCTCACACACTCACAGTCTCACACACTCACAGTCTCACACACTCACAGTCTCACACACTCACAGTCTCACACTCACAGTCTCACACTCACAGTCTCTCTCGCAGTCTCACACAGTCTCTCTCGCAGTCTCACACAGTCTCTCTCGCAGTCTCACACAGTCTCTCTCGCAGTCTCACACAGTCTCTCTCGCAGTCTCACACAGTCTCTCTTGCAGTCTCACACAGTCTCTCTTGCAGTCTCACACAGTCCCTCACACTCTCACAGTCCCTCACACTCTCAGTCTCACACACTCTCAGTCTCTTACAGTCTCTCTCGCAGTCTCACAGTCTCACACAGTCTCACACTCTCAGTCGCACACTCTCACAGTCTCACACAGTCTCACACAGTCTCTCTCGCAGTCTCACACAGTCCCTCACACTCTCACAGTCCCTCACACTCTCAGTCTCACACACTCTCAGTCTCACACACTCTCAGTCTCACACACTCTCAGTCTCTTACAGTCTCTCTCGCAGTCTCACACAGTCTCTCTCGCAGTCTCACACAGTCTCACAGTTTCACACAGTCTCACACTCTCAGTCTCACACTCTCAGTCGCACACTCTCACAGTCTCACACAGTCTCTCTCGCAGTCTCACACAGTCTCTCTCGCAGTCTCACACAGTCTCTCTCACAGTCTCACACACTCACAGTCTCACACACTCACAGTCTCACACACTCACAGTCTCACACACTCACAGTCTCACACACTCACAGTCTCACACACTCACAGTCTCACACACTCACAGTCTCACACAGTCTCTCTCGCAGTCTCACACAGTCTCTCTCGCAGTCTCACACAGTCTCTCTCGCAGTCTCACACAGTCTCTCTCGCAGTCTCACACAGTCTCTCTTGCAGTCTCACACAGTCTCTCTTGCAGTCTCACACAGTCCCTCACACTCTCACAGTCCCTCACACTCTCAGTCTCACACACTCTCAGTCTCTTACAGTCTCTCTCGCAGTCTCACAGTCTCACACAGTCTCACACTCTCAGTCGCACACTCTCACAGTCTCACACAGTCTCTCTCGCAGTCTCACACAGTCCCTCACACTCTCACAGTCCCTCACACTCTCAGTCTCACACACTCTCAGTCTCACACACTCTCAGTCTCACACACTCTCAGTCTCTTACAGTCTCTCTCGCAGTCTCACACAGTCTCTCTCGCAGTCTCACACAGTCTCACAGTTTCACACAGTCTCACACTCTCAGTCTCACACTCTCAGTCGCACACTCTCAGTCGCACACTCTCACAGTCTCACACAGTCTCTCTCGCAGTCTCACACAGTCTCTCTCGCAGTCTCACACACTCACAGTCTCACACACTCACAGTCTCACACACTCACAGTCTCACACTCACAGTCTCACACTCACAGTCTCACACTCACAGTCTCACACTCACAGTCTCACACTCACAGTCTCACACTCACAGTCTCACACTCACAGTCTCACACTCACAGTCTCACACTCACAGTCTCTCTCGCAGTCTCACACAGTCTCTCTCGCAGTCTCACACAGTCTCTCTTGCAGTCTCACACAGTCTCTCTTGCAGTCTCTCACAGTCCCTCACACTCTCACAGTCCCTCACACTCTCAGTCTCACACACTCTCAGTCTCTTACAGTCTCTCTCGCAGTCTCACACACTCTCAGTCTCTTACAGTCTCTCTCGCAGTCTCACAGTCTCACACAGTCTCACACTCTCAGTCGCACACTCTCACAGTCTCACACAGTCTCTCTCGCAGTCTCACACAGTCCCTCACACTCTCACAGTCCCTCACACTCTCAGTCTCACACACTCTCAGTCTCTTACAGTCTCTCTCGCAGTCTCACACAGTCTCTCTCGCAGTCTCACACAGTCTCACAGTTTCACACAGTCTCACACTCTCAGTCGCACACTCTCACAGTCTCACACAGTCTCTCTCGCAGTCTCACACAGTCCCTCACACTCTCACAGTCCCTCACACTCTCACAGTCCCTCACACTCTCAGTCTCACACACTCTCAGTCTCACACAGTCTCTCTCGCAGTCTCACACAGTCTCTCTCGCAGTCTCACACAGTCTCTCTCGCAGTCTCACACACTCGCAGTCTCACACACTCGCAGTCTCACACACTCGCAGTCTCACACACTCGCAGTCTCACACACTCGCAGTCTCACACACTCGCAGTCTCACACACTCTCAGTCTCACACACTCTCAGTCTCACACACTCTCAGTCTCACACACTCTCAGTCTCACACACTCTCAGTCTCACACACTCTCAGTCTCACACACTCTCAGTCCCACACACTCTCAGTCCCACACACTCGCAGTCTCACACACTCGCAGTCTCACACACTCGCAGTCTCACACACTCGCAGTCTCACACACTCGCAGTCTCACACACTCTCAGTCTCACACACTCTCAGTCTCACACACTCGCAGTCTCACACACTCGCAGTCTCACACACTCTCAGTCTCACACACTCTCAGTCTCACACACTCTCAGTCTCACACACTCTCAGTCTCACACACTCTCAGTCTCACACACTCTCAGTCTCACACACTCTCAGTCTCACACACTCTCAGTCTCACACACTCACAGTCTCACACACTCACAGTCTCACACACTCACAGTCTCACACACTCACAGTCTCACACACTCACAGTCTCACACACTCACAGTCTCACACACTCACAGTCTCACACACTCACAGTCTCACACACTCACAGTCTCACACACTCACAGTCTCACACTCACAGTCTCACACTCACAGTCTCACACTCACAGTCTCACACTCACAGTCTCACACTCACAGTCTCACACTCACAGTCTCTCTCGCAGTCTCACACAGTCTCTCTCGCAGTCCCTCACACTCTCACAGTCCCTCACACTCTCAGTCTCTTACAGTCTCTCTCGCAGTCTCACACAGTCTCTCTCGCAGTCTCACAGTCTCACACAGTCTCACAGTTTCACACAGTCTCACACTCTCAGTCGCACACTCTCACAGTCTCACACAGTCTCTCTCGCAGTCTCACACAGTCTCTCTCGCAGTCTCACACAGTCTCTCTCGCAGTCTCACACAGTCTCTCTCGCAGTCTCACACAGTCTCTCTCGCAGTCTCACACAGTCTCTCTCGCAGTCTCTCACAGTCCCTCACACACTCTCAGTCTCACACACTCTCAGTCTCTTACAGTCTCTCTCGCAGTCTCACACAGTCTCTCTCGCAGTCTCACACAGTCTCACAGTTTCACACAGTCTCACACTCTCAGTCGCACACTCTCGCAGTCTCACACAGTCTCTCTCGCAGTCTCACACAGTCTCACACAGTCTCACACAGTCTCTCTCACACTCTCAGTCTCACACTCTCGGTGTCACACTCTCGGTGTCACACTCTCGGTGTCACACTCTCGGTGTCACACTCTCGGTGTCACACTCTCGGTGTCACACTCTCGGTGTCACACTCTCGGTGTCACACTCTCGGTGTCACACTCACAGTCTCACACTCACAGTCTCACACTCACAGTCTCACACTCACAGTCTCACACTCACAGTCTCACACTCACAGTCTCACACTCGCAGTCTCTCTCGCAGTCTCTCTCGCAGTCTCACACAGTCTCTGTCGCAGTCTCACACAGTCTCTCTTGCAGTCTCACACAGTCCCTCACACTCACACTCTCACAGTCCCTCACACTCTCAGTCTCTTACAGTCTCTCTCGCAGTCTCACACAGTCTCTCTTGCAGTCTCACACAGTCCCTCACACTCTCACAGTCCCTCACAGTCTCTCTCGCAGTCTCACACAGTCTCTCTCGCAGTCTCACAGTCTCACAGTTTCACACAGTCTCACACTCTCAGTCGCACACTCTCACAGTCTGTCTCGCAGTCTCACACAGTCTCTCTCGCAGTCTCACACAGTCTCTCTCGCAGTCTCACACAGTCTCTCTCGCAGTCTCACACAATCTCTCTCGCAGTCTCACACAGTCTCTCTCGCAGTCTCACACAGTCTCTCTCGCAGTCTCACACAGTCTCTCTCGCAGTCTCACACACTCTCAGTCTCTCACAGTCTCTCTCGCAGTCTCACAGTCCCTCACACTCTCACAGTCCCTCACACTCTCACAGTCCCTCACACTCTCACAGTCCCTCACACTCTCACAGTCCCTCACACTCTCACAGTCCCTCACACTCTCAGTCTCACACACTCTCAGTCTCACACACTCTCAGTCTCACACACTCTCTCACAGTCTCTCTCGCAGTCTCACACAGTCTCTCTCGCAGTCTCACAGTCTCTCACACTCTCACAGTCTCACACAGTCTCAGTCTCACACTTTCATACAGTCTCACACTCTCAGTCTCACACTCTCACAATCTCACACAGTCTCTCTCGCAGTCTCACACAGTCTCTCTCGCAGTCTCACACAGTCTCTCACACTCTCACAGTCCCTCACACTCTCACAGTCTCTTACACTCTCACTCTCTCACACACCGTCTCACACAGTCAGTCTCACACTCTCGCAGTCTCACACTCTCGCAGTCTCACACTCTCGCAGTCTCACACTCTCGCAGTCTCACACTCTCGCAGTCTCACACTCTCGCAGTCTCACACTCTCGCAGTCTCACACTCTCGCAGTCTCACACTCTCGCAGTCTCTCACAGTCTCTCTTGCAGTCTCACACAGTCCCTCACACTCTCACAGTCTCTTACACTCTCACACACTCTCTCACACACTGTCTCACAGTCTCACACAGTCTCTCACACAGTCACAGTCTCACAGTCAGTCTCACAGTCACAGTCTCACACAGTCTCACACAGTTTCATACTCTCAGTGTCTCTCACAGTCTCTCAGTCTCACACAGTCCCTCACACTGACACAGTCTCACACAGTCCCTCACACTGACACAGTCTCTCACAGTCTCTCACACTCTCTCACACACGCACAGTCTCACACACACACAGTCTCACACTCACAGTCTCACACACACACAGTCTCACACTCACAGTCTCACACACACACAGTCTCACACACACACAGTCTCACACACACACAGTCTCACACACAGTCTCTCACACAGTCTCACACAGTCTCACACTCTCACAGTCTCTCACTCTCACAGTCTCTCACTCTCACAGTCTCTCACTCTCACAGTCTCTCACAGTCTCTCACAGTCTCTCACAGTCTCTCACAGTCTCTCACAGTCTCTCACAGTCTCTCACAGTCTCTCACTCTCACAGTCTCACACACAGTCTCACACTCTCACACACAGTCTCACACTCTCACACACAGTCTCACACTCTCACACACAGTCTCACACTCTCACACACAGTCTCACACTCTCACACAGTCACACTCTCACAGTCTCTCTCTCACACACAGTCTCACAGTCTCTCTCACACTCTCAGTCACACAGTCTCACACTCTCACACACAGTCTCACACTCTCACACAGTCTCACACTCTCTCTCACACTCTTTCAGTCTCACACTCTCTCTCACACTCTCACAGTCTCTCACACTCTCTCTCACAGTCTCTCACTCTCACACAGTCTCACACTCTCACACAGTCACACTCTCACAGTCTCTCTCTCACACACAGTCTCACAGTCTCTCTCACACTCTCAGTCACACAGTCTCACACTCTCAGTCACACAGTCTCACACTCTCAGTCACACAGTCTCACACTCTCAGTCACACAGTCTCACACTCTCAGTCACACAGTCTCACACTCTCACACAGTCTCACACTCTCACACTCTCTCTCACACTCTTTCAGTCTCACACTCTCTCTCACACTCTCACAGTCTCTCACACTCTCTCTCACAGTCTCTCACTCTCACACAGTCTCACACTCTCACACAGTCACACTCTCACAGTCTCTCTCTCTCACACAGTCTCACAGTCTCTCTCACACTCTCAGTCACACAGTCTCACACTCTCAGTCACACAGTCTCACACTCTCAGTCACACAGTCTCACACTCTCAGTCACACAGTCTCACACTCTCAGTCACACAGTCTCACACTCTCACACAGTCTCACACTCTCTCTCACACTCTTTCAGTCTCACACTCTCTCTCACACTCTCACAGTCTCTCACACTCTCTCTCACACTCTCACAGTCTCTCACACTCTCTCTCACACTCTCACAGTCTCTCACTCTCTCTCACACAGTCTCACAGTCTCACACTCACACAGTCTCACACTCACACAGTCTCACACTCACACAGTCTCACACTCACACAGTCTCACACTCACACAGTCTCACACTCTCACACACAGTCTCACACTCACACAGTCTCACAGTCACACAGTCTCACACTCACACAGTCTCACACTCACACAGTCTCACACTCACACAGTCTCACAGTCTCACACTCACACAGTCTCACACTCACACAGTCTCACAGTCTCACACTCACACAGTCTCACACTCACACAGTCTCACAGTCTCACACTCACACAGTCTCACAGTCTCACACTCACACACACAGTCTCACACTGTCTCACAGTCACACAGTCTCACACTCACAGTCTCACACAGTCACAGTCTCACACACTCTCACACACAGTCTCACTCTCAAACATAGTCTCACTCTCAAACACAGTCTCACACTCACACAGTCTCACACTCTCACACTATCTCACAGTCTCTTACTCTCAGTCTCTCTCTCACTCTCACACTCTCTCACACTCTCTCACACTCTCTCACACTCTCTCACACTCTCTCACACTCTCTCACACTCTCTCACACTCTCTCACACTCTCTCACACTCTCTCTCAGTCTCTCACACTCTCAGTCTCTCACACTCTCAGTCTCTCACACTCTCAGTCTCTCACACTCTCAGTCTCTCACACTCTCAGTCTCTCACACTCTCAGTCTCTCACACTCTCAGTCTCTCACACTCTCAGTCTCTCACACTCTCAGTCTCTCACACTCTCAGTCTCTCACACTCTCAGTCTCTCACACTCTCAGTCTCTCACACTCTCAGTCTCTCACACTCTCAGTCTCTCACACTCTCAGTCTCTCACACTCTCAGTCTCTCACACTCTCAGTCTCTCACACTCTCAGTCTCTCACACTCTCAGTCTCTCACACTCTCAGTCTCTCACACTCTCACTCTCACAGTCTCTCACTCTCACAGTCTCTCACTCTCACACTGTCTCACTCAGTCTCGCACTCACAGTCTTGCACTCAGTCTTGCACTCAGTCTCACACTCACATTCTCGCACAGTCTCTCACACTCACACAGTCTCTCACACTCTCATAGTCTCACACTCACACACAGTCTCACACTCACACACAGTCTCACACAGTCACAGTTTGACACAGTCTCACTCTCACAGTCTCTCACTCTCACACTCTCTCACAGTCTCTCACTCTCACACTCTCTCACAGTCTCACACACAGTCTCACACTCTCTCACACACAGTCTCACACTCACACAGTCTCACACTCACACAGTCTCACACTCACACAGTCTCACACTCACACAGTCTCACACTCACACACAGTCTCACACTCACACACAGTCTCACACTCACACACAGTCTCACAGTCTCACACAGTCTCTCACAGTCTCTCACTCTCACACTCTCTCACAGTCTCACACAGTCTCTCACTCTCACACTCTCTCACACTCTCACACAGTCTCTCACAGTCTCTCACTCTCACACTCTCTCACAGTCTCACACACAGTCTCACACTCCCACACACAGTCTCACACTCTCTCAGTCTCACTCTCACACAGTCTCACACACTCACAGGCTCACACTCTCACACACAGTCTCAGTCTCACACTCACGGTCTCACACTCACACAGTCTCACAGTCTCTCACTCTCACATAGTCTCTCTCACTCTCACATAGTCTCTCTCACTCACTCTCACACAGCCTCACAGTCTCTTACTCTCACAGTCTCTCTCTCACTCTCACAGTCTCTCTCTCTCACTCTCACAAAGTATCTCTCTCACTCTTTCTCACACTCTCACACAGTCTCCCTCTCACACAGTCTCCCTCTCTCACACTCACGCACTCACGCACTCACGCACTCACGCACTCACGCACTCACGCACTCTCAGTCTCGCACTCTCAGTCTCGCACTCTCAGTCTCGCACTCTCAGTCTCGCACTCTCAGTCTCGCACTCTCAGTCTCGCACTCTCAGTCTCGCACTCACACAGTCTCACACACAGTCTCTCACACACGCGCACTCTCTGTCTCGCACTCTCTCAGTCTTGCACGCTCTCAGTCTCAAATGATCTCAATCTCACACGCTCTCACACTCTCACTCTCACAGTCTCTCTCTCTCACTCTCTCACAGTCTCACACACACGGTCTCACACACACAGTCTCTCTCACAGTCTCTCTCACACTCTCACACTCTCTCTCACACTCTCACTCTCTCTCACACTCTCACTCTCTCTCACACTCTCACACTCTCTCTCACACTCTCACACTCTCTCTCACACTCTCACACTCTCACACTCTCTCTCACACTCTCACACTCTCACACTCTCTCTCACACTCTCTCTCACACTCTCTCTCACACTCTCTCTCACACTCTCACACTCTCTCTCACACTCTCACACTCTCTCTCACACTCTCTCTCACACTCTCACACTCTCTCTCACACTCTCACACTCTCTCTCACACTCTCACACTCTCTCTCACACTCTCACACTCTCACACTCTCTCTCACACTCTCACACTCTCACACTCTCTCTCACACTCTCACACTCTCACACTCTCACACTCTCTCTCACACTCTCTCTCACACTCTCTCTCACACTCTCTCTCACACTCTCTCTCACACTCTCTCTCACACTCTCACACTCTCTCACACTCTCTCACACTCTCACACTCTCACACTCTCACACTCTCTCTCACACTCTCACACTCTCACACTCTCTCTCACACTCTCACACTCTCACACTCTCACACTCTCACACTCTCACACTCTCACACTCTCACACTCTCACACTCTCACACTCTCACACTCTCACACTCTCACACTCTCACACTCTCACACTCTCTCTCACACTCTCACACTCTCTCTCACACTCTCACACTCTCACACTCTCTCTCACACTCTCACACTCTCTCTCACACTCTCACACTCTCTCTCACACTCTCACACTCTCTCTCACACTCTCACACTCTCTCTCACACTCTCACACTCTCTCTCACACTCTCACACTCTCTCTCACACTCTCACACTCTCTCTCACACTCTCACACTCTCACACTCTCACACTCTCTCTCACACTCTCTCTCACACTCTCTCTCACACTCTCTCTCACACTCTCTCTCACACTCTCTCTCACACTCTCACACTCTCACACTCTCACACTCTCACACTCTCACACTCTCACACTCTCACACTCTCACACTCTCTCTCACACTCTCACACTCTCTCTCACACTCTCACACTCTCTCTCACACTCTCACACTCTCTCTCACACTCTCTCAGTCTCACACTCTCTCAGTCTCACACTCTCTCAGTCTCACACTCTCTCAGTCTCACACTCTCTCAGTCTCACACTCTCTCAGTCTCACACTCTCTCAGTCTCACACTCTCTCAGTCTCACACTCTCTCAGTCTCACACTCTCTCAGTCTCACACTCTCTCAGTCTCACACTCTCTCAGTCTCACACTCTCTCAGTCTCACACTCTCTCAGTCTCACACTCTCTCAGTCTCACAGTCTCAGTCTCACAGTCTCAGTCTCACAGTCTCAGTCTCACAGTCTCAGTCTCAGTCTCACAGTCTCAGTCTCACAGTCTCAGTGTCTCAGTCTCAGTCTCACAGTCTCAGTCTCACAGTCTCAGTCTCACAGTCTCAGTCTCACAGTCTCAGTCTCACAGTCTCAGTCTCACAGTCTCAGTCTCACAGTCTCAGTCTCACAGTCTCAGTCTCACAGTCTCAGTCTCACAGTCTCAGTCTCACAGTCTCAGTCTCACAGTCTCAGTCTCACAGTCTCAGTCTCACAGTCTCAGTCTCACAGTCTCAGTCTCACAGTCTCAGTCTCACAGTCTCAGTCTCACAGTCTCAGTCTCACAGTCTCAGTCTCACAGTCTCAGTCTCACAGTCTCAGTCTCACAGTCTCAGTCTCACAGTCTCAGTCTCACAGTCTCAGTCTCACAGTCTCAGTCTCACAGTCTCAGTCTCACAGTCTCAGTCTCACAGTCTCAGTCTCACAGTCTCAGTCTCACAGTCTCAGTCTCACAGTCTCAGTCTCACAGTCTCAGTCTCACAGTCTCAGTCTCACAGTCTCAGTCTCACAGTCTCAGTCTCACAGTCTCTCACAGTCTCAGTCTCAGTCTCTCACACTCTCAGTCTCAGTCTCTCACACTCTCAGTCTCAGTCTCTCACACTCTCAGTCTCAGTCTCTCACACTCTCAGTCTCAGTCTCTCACACTCTCAGTCTCAGTCTCTCACACTCTCAGTCTCTCACACTCTCAGTCTCTCACACTCTCAGTCTCTCACACTCTCAGTCTCAGTCTCTCACACTCTCAGTCACAGTCTCTCACACTCTCAGTCACAGTCTCTCACACTCTCTCTCACACTCTCGCAGTCTCTCTCACACTCTCGCAGTCTCTCACACTCTCGCAGTCTCTCACAGTCTCACACTCTCTCACAGTCTCACACTCTCTCACAGTCTCACACACTCTCACAGTCTCACACACTCTCACAGTCTCACACACTCTCACAGTCTCACACACTCTCACAGTCTCACACACTCTCACAGTCTCACACACTCTCAGTTTCACACACTCTCACAGTTTCACACACTCTCTCACACTCACATTCTCACACTCTCAGTCTCACACTCTCAGTCTCACACAGTCTCTCTCACTCTCTCAGTCTCACACCCAATCACTCACACACTCAATCACACTCACACAGTCTCACTCAATCACACTCTCACAGTCTCATTCAATCACACTCACACACTCTCACTCTCAATTACACTCTCACAGTCTCACGCAATCACACTCACAGTCTCACTCTCACACTCAATCACACTCTCACAGTCTCACACTCTCACAGTCTCACACTCAATCACACTCACACTTACAGTCTCGCAGTCACACTCAATCACAATCACACTCAATCACACTCACACTCAATCACACTCTCACCCTCAATCACACTCCCACCCTCAATCACTCACACCCTCTCACTATCATACACACTCTCACTCACACATTCTTACTCAATCACACACACTCACTAACACACTCACTCAATCACTCACACTCAATCACTCAATCTCGCACTCAAACGCAATCACTCACACGTAATCACACCCCGGGAGCCAGCACGATCCACCTTCCACCATAGTATGTGCAATTACCACACGCATTTCAATTACATGAATGAATGCCAGTCACTCACATCCCGGGAGCCAGCACGATCCACCTTCCACCATAGTATGTGCAATTACCACATGCATTTCAACTATATGAATGAATGCCACAGTGGAGGCATAAGTACAAATACAAACTCATTACAATGACACATAAGTCAACCCCTTATGACTCACTTCTGTGTGTGTGTGCGCCTCTGTGTGTGCCTGTGTGTTTCTCACTGTGTGTGTTGCATGTCTGTATCACACTCTATGTGTCTGCATGTATGTGTGTATGACTGTCGCTCTTTAAGCATCTCAGTGCATGCGTGTGCATTTGCGTGTGTGTCTCTGTGTTTGTCTCGCATCCGTGTGTGTGCATTAATTCCCTATATATCCTGACGGGCAACGCCGTCCAACATTGCTAGTATATATATAAAAGAATAAGCCTCATTGCATAATTTATGGTACCTCACACACAGAACATAATTTATGTCTCCTCAGAAAACAAACACACATTGAACAGAATGCCTCATTACATAATTTATGTCTCATTAGAAGACACAATTCCCATTGGGTGATTCAATGGGGACATTACTGCTACCATTGGGTGATTCAATGGGGGCGTGTTTATCATACAGGGAGTTGGTCCGCCCCCTCCAGCCCTCCCACCACTATCCAACTGACAAAAAAAAAACATAGCTGCCACTTGCTCCTGAAGTAGGGATATCAATAACTTCTCCTGGTCCACACACACTCTCACTCAGGATCATGACCCCACAAACACACTGTGACCTTCCACAGATAACTGTAATCCTCCATACACACTCTACATCACCTCCCACAGATAATTGTAACCCTCCATACACACTCTGTATCACCTCCCACAGATAACTGTAACCCTTCATACACTCTGTTTCAGTACAAGGGTGTAATGTTTCCATAAAATACAAACTCAGGGATAAACTTAATAGCAACTCTTATTTAACCCTTTCATTGCCAGAGGGGTCCGCAACACATTGCTTTGCAATGCGCTGCGTACCCCTCTGGCACTCAAAGGGTTAACTCTTTTCATCTCTTCAGTCACCTCACTGTCTGTTTTCAACTGTCACTCCTCCACTTCCTGCTTCCCGCCCTTTCTCCTTAAAGGGAGAGAGATGCTTTGCTGTATGTTACAGAGGGAAAGCCTCAAACACCACTTTCTATTTGATCCCTCAGCATATTGCTATGTTGCCTCAACTTAAGAATCACTGTGTGTTATATTGCTATGTTACCTCAGCTTAAGTAAGGAGTTACTGTTCCCATTGGGTGATTCAATGGAGGAGTGATTTAAATCATTCAGGAAGTTAGCCTGCCCCCACTATCCAGCCCGCCCACCACTATCCAAGTGACTGAAAAAACAAAATGGCTGCCACTCGCTCCTACACCACAAACTCACACACAAGCTACACACACACAAAAGAAACACACAAGCTACACACACACAAAAGCCACACACACACAAAAGCCACACACACACAAACAGCCACACACACACACACAAACAGCCACACACACACACAAACAGCCACACACACACAAAAGCCCCCCCCACACACACAAAGCCCCCCACACACACAGAAGCCACACACACACACAGAAGCCACACACACACACAGAAGCCACACACACACACACACACACACACACACACACACACACACACACAAAAGCCACACACAAAAGCCACACACACACACTCACAGAGTTCCCAGGGGTCCCTCCACCAACCTGAGGCACACAATGGGCTGATCCAACAAAGAGAGGGCGGGATCGGCTCCAGTGTACCTTCATTTCTGGTATCCGCAACACAGCAATGCTTTCGGCTCCTGGTGCACAATGTGCTTCTGCTGCAGGAAGCCCAGCTGCTTCATGTAGCTCGGAGGCAGGCAGGCCCAGTACCAAATCCTTCATGGTCCCCCTTCATGAAGCACAACACTCCACCCCGCAACAGCCTGGTCATGCGGTCCTTCAAGGAGCTCTCTACAAGCAGCAGTTGGATGTGGCTATTACCCGTGGCTGAGGGGCTGGAGACAGACCATGATGGGGCCACTCTGTAGTACACACTCTTACACACAAGCTTCTTCACCGTCGCTCTCTGCCCGCTGTCACACACCTGCATTGTGTAAGTACCCTGGAACAAAAAAAATACATGCCGCACTATAGCTGCTCCAACAACATACACCATCCCTGCTCCAATCACACACACCATTACTCCTCAGTTCCCGCTTTCGGTGCCCGGGCTGCGTCCCTAGTAATGCTCTTGGCCTAGGCATCTTCCTGGCCAGGGAGCCGGGCCGGCAGTTGTTTGGCAGCCTCTGAGTGTGCATGTACAGAGTCCACTTCAGGGACTGTGGACTCTATGACTCTCGCTACATACTGGGACAGCTGGTTAACCCTTTCAGTGCCAGAGGATTAAGCAACACAATGAGCAATGCCTTGCCTACCCCTCTGGCACTTACAGGACCGTAATAATATCTGTATGTGTGTGTGTGTGTGTGTTTGTGTTTGTTTGTGTGTGTGTGTGTGTGTGTGTGTTTGTGTGTGTGTGTGTTTGTGTGTGTGTGTGTTTGTGTGTGTGTGTGTTTGTGTGTGTGTGTGTTTGTGTGTGTGTGTGTTTGTGTGTGTGTGTGTTTGTGTGTGTGTGTGTTTGTGTGTGTGTGTGTGTGTGTGTGTGTTTGTGTGTGTTTGTGTGTGTGTGTGTTTGTGTGTGTGTGTGTGTGTGTGTGTGTGTGTGTGTGTTTGTGTGTGTGTGTGTTTGTGTGTGTGTGTGTTTGTGTGTGTGTTTGTGTGTGTGTTTGTGTGTGTGTTTGTGTGTGTGTTTGTGTGTGTGTTTGTGTGTGTGTTTGTGTGTGTGTTTGTGTGTGTTCGCATGTATGGACGTGTGTATGTATGATCAATGCCTGTATATGTCACTGTATCTGTGTATGTCTATGTATGTGTGCAATATGATTCTTTCTGCTTCACACAGTACACAAAAAAAATCAGTCAATACAATGAAATGTACAATACAAGCAAACAAAAAATCTTATAATATACCTTCAACATGCCACCTACAACATTTCAAACAAAAAATGCTACATAACACATACCCTACTACAATGACGGGCAACGGCGTCACATATTGCTAGTATATATATATATATATATATATATATATATATATATATATATATATATATATATATATATATATGTCTTTTAAGAAGCACTCACACTTAGTTGGATTAATGCCTGGGTGCTATAAAGCTGGCAAATTGTATGCAGAAATTCTCCAATATGAAAAAGCACTCACAGGACTTCTTGATCTGTGCAAACAAGCTGAAATTTATTCAGTGGATCAATTTTTCGGTTAACACTGTAACCATCATCAAGATGCTTAAAAAGTGAAACAGACCCCCCACTTATACCCTAGTGAGCCTAAAGGCACCAAAAAGCAGTGTTGTCACTCGTTGTGACTTAATTAGCAGTGTAATGCCACAGTGATTGACACCTTTGTGAGCCAATATGTAGATGTAAATCAAAATTAAGAAAAACTTAAATAATAAACAATAAAAACTACACAGTATGTGCCTCAACAATAGAAAATCTAGATAGAAGAACTACCAAACAGTCAATATATGGACGCTCAGAGTGCACTCGATATCCGTACATAATAAAACAATCATATGTAGCATTTGCGGGACACTGGCGCATTGCAGAGCACAATAACTAATCAATCCACCCTCCCAAAGGTGCTAGAGTTAATATTGTATGTACAATGACTGGTATCTGCGGTGTGTACCAAATCTGGTATTCACATATGGCTGTTAATACTCCCTTTATTGAAGTGCTATGTGTGTGTGCTTAATGTAAGGACCTGACTTACCCATTCTCGTAGAGAAAAGAAGGGTTAGTATTAGTTGGAAGTATAGGATAGGTGAGCTGGTCTACTTGGAACACCAGTGCTATAATGCATCTAATTGGTGCCCAGTGTCCTTTCCCATCCATACCTCAATGTACTGTTTCTTAGGGAAAATGGACCTTAAAGGGATAGTAATACTTAAAATGTAAAAAAAAAATATGTTGTAGGGTTTATCCCCCTGAGTAAAACAAGAGTACTCCCACTGCTGAAAGATGTTTCATTCAAAAGTTATTAATTTTCAAAGTTGAATTTTTTAGGTGCAATATCACAGTGGCCTGAAATTGTAGAGTGGCGCTGTTGCTACACCATCCTATGGAGATTTATGGTCAACTGACCAGAGTTGTCCGTGTAGCAACAGCGCCACTGTACAATTTCAGGCCACTGTGATATTGCACCTAAAAAATTCAACTTTGAAAATTAATAACTTTTGAATAAAACACCTCTCAGCAGTGGGAGTACTCTTGTTTTACTCAGGGAGATAAACCCTACAACATATTTTTTTTTACATTATAAGTATTACTATCCCTTTAAATACTAGCTCCTGCGCTCTCATGCTGAACAACTAGTTAATGAGATAGAAACTCGATCTATGTGGAAAGTAATTAGTCTGGAAAAATTGTTCTTGCCTGTATGTGTGATATGGGTCTGATAGTATACACCTCATATTTTTAGATGACCTCTGTGGTAGTATGGTGGCTCTATATGTTGAAGCATAATACTGTCTATATTGGATGAAGAAAACTGCACTTACAGGACTTCTTGGTGAATTAATGTGCTGATTTATTGAAATCAACATTTCAGCCTTATCTTAGGCTTTTCTCACTGGACTTTCATAAAGACAATGCAGCAAATGCATCAGTGTTCATACATTTTTTAAGTCAATGTTTTGGTGGCAACAACCACCTTTCTCAAGACTAACACCACATGTTAGTGTTGAGATACGTGGTTGTTGCCACTGAAACATCGACTTAATAAATTCATATACACTGATGCATTTTGCGGCATTGTCTTTATGAAAGTGTGGTTCTACTACATAATTTTGTTACCAGCACCCTGGCAGTTATTGACTTTATCGTAACTGTGTCCTACACAACACAGCACATTCTGACAAAAGAGAACACACATTCTGACAAAACTAGTTAAAACAGAGCAGTTTCATTAACCTAGACAGTGATGAAGCAGAATTTTGTAGTAGATAACCACAAAAGAAAGTGAAGTGAGGATAGGAAACATCACAAAAAATATGTTTGCAGTCAACTATATAATTACCATAGCAATAAAAACATTTTTCTTTGTTTCTTAAATCTACTCACTATCCTACAAAATAATGTTTTTCATTTTTACTAAGTGATTGTCCTTAAAAAAAAAACAATAAAATAAATATATATAAATAGATGCAGGTTCTTGAATAACAGAGTATTAAATCAGACTATTCTTTACTTCTGAACAGTGGCATCAATTTACAAAGGAAATTATCAGTCTCTTCATAGAATATGTAGGCATGATTGAGTGTAACTTTTTCTGTTAGTCTCATAATATTCATAAATATTTGCACTGAAATATTGTGCAGCAATATTATCATCCACTTAAATCAAAAGATACATTGAAGAAATTCGGAGTATCGCTTTCTTCATATTAATCTGAAAAAAAGCACATTCATACACAGATATGTTACTTAATAAAACAGACAAACCATTTCAGTTATGTTGCAGGTGATTATTTTATTTCTATCTATCTATCTATCTATCTATCTATCTAGGTGCATAGTTACATTTAGTAAATTAGGTAAAAAAAAAGACACAAGACCATCAAGTATAATCTTTGCCATATTATAACCAAGAAAGCAAGAATTATATAAGAATTTCCAACTCCAAAATGGGTATTAGCCTGTTTATCAGAATTTCCTGTTTAATAACTAATACACAGTATAATCTGCTCTTAAATGCATCCATTGTATCTGCCATTGCCACATACTTGGGAAAAATCACTGTAAAACATACTTCCTCTACTGAAGTTGAAACCTTGTTTCCTATAATCTTAAGGGGTGGCCCCTAGTCCACGCTTTGGAACAAAAAGCTCACTAGAGAGATCCTTGTATTGACATTACAGAAAAGATGTTACACTGTACAAGTATATGCAGAGTAAATAAAGTTTTTTGGCTAAACATTCTTCATACTAAAAGTGGATGTATCACCTTAAAAAATGTTTGCCCATAGGTTTTGTTATTAAAGTGTTATTAGGGAAGCTGTTTGTTTTTTTGTAATGTAACTACTTTTGAAGATATATACGGGGTGATGTATAAAAAGCCTTCTTAGTGTATTCTTAAGAATTGACACTAAAATTCACAACGCCTGGTCATGTTTATAAGGGAATAAAGTCACGTTTATAAATATGTCTATCTGAGAATATTCTGCGAATATTCGCACCTGCAAATATATATTCGCTCACATAGCGGTATTATATACTCCCAATAAGAACAGGTTTTACCTGGCGTTATGATTTAATCCCTAACACTGGCTTTATTTTTGGTGCAATTAGCGAATTTCTTTATAAATACATTGAGACACAATTCTTATTTGGCCAAGACCATTTCTACTCCATTTTTCAAAAAAGTCAAGTAACTAGAGTTAGCACTTAGCAAAATGTCGTTAGATATACTTATGTTTCTTTGAGACACTTTTACAGACAATTTCTTTGTAACTCCAGTTTTATACATCTCCCCCTCAATGTTCTGTGCTATGCAGTTCCGCATAATGTGCACAGCACAGCTTGTCTTCTCCTCCCACCTCCCTCTAAGCTGCCCCAGGGAGCATGTTCATGCTTTCCTTCAGTGTGCTGTGAACTGCTTCTAGCATTATATCAAGCTCTGGTTCGCATTATACTGAGGTTGTAACCTCAGTATAATGTTTACCGGAACTTGCTATAACGATGGAAGGTATTCACAGCACACTGAAGGGAAGTGTGAATGCACTCCCTGGGGCAGCTGGGAGGGAGGTGGGAGGAGAATTAGGCAGTCAGATAGAGCTGTGCCAGTCAGCATAATGCAGTATGCCGATTCTTCGGCACAGCTCTATCTGACTTAAAAATAGAATATAGTTACATTACAAAAAAAAAAAAAAAAAATCAAACAGCTTACCTAATAATACTTTAATAACAAAACCTATGGGCAAAAGTTTTTTTTAAGGTGATACATCTGTTTCAAAGTCCTCCATTCCCATAATTAATTTTGTTGTTCTTCTCTGTATTCTCTCCAATTATAGAATATCCTTCTGGAAAACTGGTGCCAAAAACTGCACAGCATATTAGAGGTGAGGTCTTACCAATGATTTATGCAGTGGCAAAATTAAGTTTTTTCTTGCTTCAATAGTGCTTTTTATTCAAGACAGGACTTTATTTGCTTTGTGACACTGATTACTATTTCCAAGTTTGAGGTTTACAAGGACTCCCAGATGAATTGTGATTTTTTAGTCTCAAATACATAACTTTCCCATAATTAACTTCATATTTAAGTTGTTTGTCCAGTCTACCAGTTTGTATAAATCCCCCTGAAGAGAACAATCATTCTGCTCTGGCAGAAATTCTGAAATTTTCTGTTTAAAGCAACAGACCAGCAAAGTGTCAAGGGTGTATTCCTCATTGTTTTTAATGGAAAGTATAAAAGGATCTTGCAGAGAGCATGCCAACATGACCTTGCAATAGAATAGTGTATCAGCTTCCATGCCAGAATGAACACATTGAAAGGCTACAGTATCTATAGGATTTAATCCATAGAGAAAATCGGAATAGCACTGATAAGGCTATTTAAAGATACGAGCCACATTATAACCTTCAAACAGTTAAATCCCTCAAATCACTCTTGTAACCTAAGTCAAGTGGTAAAATACTAACAACACAGAAAAAAGTGGGTTAAAGAGATATGCGTGACAACATACTATTGCACAGACGGTATATAGCTCACTGTATGTGCTTTAGAATTTATCTAGAGCACAAGGTAAATTTACAAAGAAAACATGACATCCAGGACTATCACACCAGAGATATCAGACACACAGTAATCATAAATGTGAATCTGTCGCTGTTTTTAAAGAGTGGGTTTTTAATAAATTGAACTAATATATAGATGAGTGAAAGAATTTAGCCAATTCCTGTCCCTACATGACTTACCAGAATAGTTTCCTCCTCAAAAGGTTTCAGCAGCTCGCTTACATCCCACATTAGTTTCCATTGTCCTGATGATAAAGAGGTTCCCTCCAAAGCCTTCTAGTTTTACCTATTTTATTCACTAATGGCCTTATTTTGCTTGTACAAATGGTCACAACTTAATTTTGCACAAGGACAAAGCAAGGTACATGCACCAATTCACCTATTCTCAAGGCAGATATTATGTAGCTATTATCAGTAGACACAAAACCAGCTTTCAAGGAGTGAGGTACAAGCTATTCCTCTATCACCTTCTCTACATTACTTAATATATTTATGGCTTTGTGGGACTGTCTCTCAAAACTCTGCATACCCAAGGTGGATTGTCAATGGTATGGGCTATTCTGCTGCTGTCTTTTAATCATACTGCCAGAGGCAAAGGCAAGATTACTGACTGTCTCATGATGCTGAAAGCCAGTGTTGCCCACTGGTGGTGGGAGTGAAACCCAGTGAGCAGTGAGTGTCATAGTCTGTACACTGCCTACTTGTCCACATATATGTTGTCAGGTGGATTTTCTTACTATATGAGCTTTCCTGCCCCTTGACCACCACACTAACCACCTGTTTGCATAATTTTGACACATATTTCCTGGAAAAATAACTATGTCTGGGGATATGCCAACAAGGAGCTACACATTACATTGGTTCGCTAATTCCTCAGTTTTCATCAAAATAATATGACCGCATGTCCACTGCCAACATCTTGGCACCCTTGCCAACTCAGTAAGTGTGGATTGTCAGTACGTGGCAGAAGAACCCTGTAACTTTGTTGCCTTAACAGCATGATCTAATGAGCAGTCTATTACTCTTGTCATCTCCTACAGAAAACTAATAGTCAAACTCTTCTGCAGCAGGAGAAAAACTCTGGCACATCAATATCACTACTTCTATTATGCGTCAAGAGCCCCCGGGAACCTTTAGCAGTGCTTCTGCTGCTAGTTGTGGCACCTCTGCCCTCTGATGGGTAAAAATTTTCACCTCAAACTGAAATCAGCAAAAAATGGCACTTTCAGCTTGGCGAAAAATTTCCAGCGAAAAGTGTAGTTTTTCCCGCTTTTTCCCTCTTTTTTTCGCCTAGCTCATTGCATTGAAATCAATGGGTAGAAAATGTTTTCTACACCTCACAAAAGTTTTATACAGCCATATAAAAGGCTGTCAGGCTCTCACAGAATGCCATTCTGTGTTTGTGAGAGGCGAACGCAGCATGTTTTTGAGCTAAAGAAGATAGGCAAATAAAGGGGAATTAAAGCTTAGTTTTAGGGAGTAATTTAGGTAGGACATTTGTTCTGTGTAGTAGGGGACTCTGGGGGCAAAATGGGGAGAAGATGGGAGGAAGGAGGTTGACCCAAAATACCCCAAAATTTGGTGTGACTGATTGGCAAGACACAGGCAGATGGAGTTGCTTGCTGATTTTACTTTTATTGTCTCTGTACTGGAGAAGTCTGGGGAAAGAAGTTGTTGATTTTGGTTTTTAGTTATATATATTTTTTTTGAGACTAACTGTGATAAGATATGGTGGACAACTTAAAAAAAAATAAAAATAAAGCATAAATAATTAAACAAATAGATATATTTGCTGACTGGGAGCTCTGTGACTGGGGCAGACTTGATAGACAGTAGACGACACTGAGAATTTTGTTGAGGGCCAAGGCAAGACCTCACACTCCATCAGTTGTGTACTGTAGAGAGTAAAAACACACACAGTAGTTGAGTAATGTCTAGCAAATGCAGAAGCAGGAGGGGGAAAGGTGAAGGAAGTGCAGGGGCGTGGGAGTAAAGTGTTAAGTGTTAGTGCAAAAACTGACTGCAGCAATCGTTGCTACAGCATGTGTAATAAATGATGATGATCCCTCTCCTCCAGGGGTGAATGCAGTTTGTCAAGGTCCCACCAATCACACCACACCAGTCCCCCCCTCCCACTACCATACACATCTGCCACATTGTAGGTTGTACTTTAATTTTTTTTTTATCACTTGACATCATGAAAAGGAGGAAAATTTTGCATTGGAGAAAAAGAGAAAACTTTTGCGAAAAAAGCAAAAAAATTGGCTGTTTTTCACAAAAAGTCATGCTGGAAATTTTTCTCACTTTTCGCGCATCCCTATCAGTCAGTCCTGTGGTTGTACTTTAGGTGGGATCTTAGTGGGGAGGTGCCTAGGTGTGAGTCTGTTTCCCCCCTGCTCACTTGCTTTTAACACAAACAGATAACAACATGCTTAGCTTCTGGATCATAATTGAAGTATCTCTATATTGTGGACTTCATAGACTGAGGGGTTCTTGGCAGGCTGATACTACTACTGGGTATAGCCATTGCTGCAATGGTACTGCTAGTTCTATTAGGTGTCACATGTGCTGCACTTCTAACAGCAGCAGAGGCACTCATCTATCATGTTCTGTCCATTTTCTTTGATTTTTGTGATTCCTTGTCTGGTTTTTCACTTGTTTTCCCTTGTCATCTGGATCCTGGTTCCCCACCTTGTCTTGTGTTTGCTCTGAGCCTTTATAGAGCCTCACTGCATTTGGGCAGGGTGTGATCAGAGCCATCTAGGTCATGACCCTGAGTTTCCGGTCTTGTTCCTTAGTGTTATCTTGTGTGTTGACCTGGCTCTTCCTTCTACTTCCCTAATGTTCTGTGATTTGATACTGTGCTCATCTGATATCCTGTTGCTGACTTTGGCTCTGTTTATTCAACCATTTCTCTGTCTGCTGCCTTGTACTGTATTGCCTGCCCCTTCCTGACCTGGATTGTCTGACTTCACATTTGTCTTGACCCTGGTTGGCCACCTTGACCACCAGTCAATTATCAATTATCCTGTTCTTTGTCTTCTCAGTTGAGCTCCAGGCCTCAGTGTTCCTGTACAACAACTATAACTATACTGCAGGTGGATTATTTGTCCTATATTTTCTTCAACCTCAGTGGGTTGCTGCTGTTCTCTGGGTTGTCATGTGGAGCACTCCTTGTGGGCAGCATCTCTAACTTGGCCTATGCTGCAGCAAGGCAACCCAGAGAGCAACCACCGCCTGCTAGTTACTTACTCTAGTCTTTGGTCCCAAACTTCTGACCCACTGGGGCCTGTCTTGTAGTATACATGTATTGTCTTTTGCTGTGCTCTTATCATATTATTTATATCAAATAGCAGTCTGTCATCTCTTTGTGGGGAATCTACTTCACAGAGTCTAACCAGGCAGCTTACATTGGGCCCTTAGTCTGTCAGTTCATAACATTTTGATTGTGCCAAAACAACTGATCTGGCGAGATCTGTTGAGTCATAGTTCAGCAAGGGACTAGTTTCGACAGCACTCTTCTCAGAACAAACAATTGGATTCCAAGCTGGATTCTATTGCTACTAAGTTGCAACATATGCAGCAGAGTTTTGATGCAACCGCGCCTTCTTTAGCTTCTTCCACCAGGGTATAGGCTGCTGTACCTTTCAGACTGCCGTTACCAGATCATTTTGATGGCTCTCCTACAGAGTTACGTGGTTTCCTCAACCAGTGTTATCTGCACTTTTGGAGCTAGCCACAGACTTACTCACATATCTCTGATACGGGTTCTGCCTTGGCCTGGGTCTCTCCATTTCTGGACCATCAGTCTACCCTTTTTGCTGACTGATTCCTTTGTGCCTGCATTACGATCAGTCAGAGCTTAGGCCAAGTACACTTATCCTGGACTATCAACAACTTTCTAGGTCTCTGCTCCAGTACGTTATAGAATTTAGAATATAGAAATTGGCTTATCATATGTACTGTGGAGACAAAGCCATAAAGTTCACCTTCCAGAACCATTTATCCAATCGTCTCAAGGACAAGATGCCTACACGGCCCATTCTGGATTCCTTGGAACATCTCTTCTCACATTGCTCTTCTTTGGAACTTCGCATCCAGGAGCGTAGAGCAGAATGTAACAAAGACCAAAACTGCCAGTCCACTTCTCGTCTACCAGTGTGCCTTGCTTCCAAGTCCCAGACACCAGTCTCTAGCCTAATAAGGTAGGGTAACCTATGTATGTTGCGAGAGTTCTTTGTCTTTCCGTAGAACAAAAGGCTAGGAGACGATCTCTTGGGTTGTGTCTGTATTGTTCTCAACCCAGACACTTTGCCCACTTGTGCCCAAATAAGCAGGAAAAACACCAGGACTTAGTTTGTAGTGCAGGACTACCCTAAGGCTATCTACTATTCCCTATGAAGAAGACAACAAGCTAGTCTTTTCTGTTTTTTTTTTAAGACAAAGGGAAGGGAATGCTCAACAGATCCACCAGCAGCAAACAACCAGTCATCCAGTAAGGGCAAAAACATGACAGTTTTATTGTAGAAATAGTTTAAAAGTAACTCCATACAGATTTCATTAAGAGATGAAATAGGAACAATCAAATAGACACGACCCGCCTTGTGCATTTTGTGAAAGCATCACTTAATCATAGGCAGGGTACGACATAAAACATCAAAACGTAAATGGTACAAATACAGCTGTACACAGTAAAATAATTAAAATCAGTTGGGTATAACCATGGGAATGATCCATTTCATTTGAATCCTGGAATATTCCATCATGCAATGGACCTAACAGATTATTTTGCCTTGCTTTATCTATGGATGCTCAGTACAATCACACCAAAAAATGCAAAATCACGGTTAGTGATTACCCATATCATAAGTCTTCTCTGAATTGGTATGATGCTCTGCCAAAGAGCTAGAAAAAACAAAGATATACCATCATGACAGTCAACAGCATGTCACGAAATATGTCATTAATAAAGGTTTGGAAGACTGTGGGAGAATTATGTAGTCAGCAGGGCATGACTAGATACTCATATGCCTAAACCTGGTGTTAAATGGGGTCTTCCATTCGTTGTCCTCCCACATACAAACTAAATTGTATGCTCCTCGTAAATCTAAATTTAACACAGTGGCTCCATGAAGATGGTCAAGCAGCTTGGAGATGGGGGGGTAGAGGGTAACAGCTGAGATGTGATACTGTTGAGTTCCTGATAGTCAATGAAAAGACGTAATGTACATCCTTTTTGGCCACAAAAAAAAGAATCTAGCACAAGCAGGAGATGATGAAGGACAGATAAAATCTCAGGCCAGGCTGTCCTTAATATAAACACTGTGGTCTCTGGAATAGACAGCGAGTAGGTCTTTCCCCTAGGGGGAGTAGTACCGGGAAGCCGATCAATGGGAAAGCCGCATGGACAATGCGGAGGGAGAATCTCTGCCCATTGCTTACTGAAGACCTCAGATATGTCAAGAGGTGGTCCGGTGCATAAGTTTGAGAGATACACAATCGGGTCTTTAGTACCTTGTATAAGGGTACTAGGAAAGGACAGTCTACGAGTGGTCCAAATGACTTGGGGTGTTGTTACACAAACAAAGATAGCCCAGAATGATTGGGGTATTAGGTGAGGCTATAACATCCAGTGTCCAGCTGAAGAGCCCATGTGAAACAGAATGTAATGCACTGCCTCCAGCACTGAGAACATAGTTCCTAACACCATCATGTCATCTGCACTGGTGCCAACAGATAGGGGAGGACCTGAGAAACATACACGCAGACAGGGATTTATCGGCCTGGTCCTTAAATGCTGCATTGGCTACCAGTAGAGATTTGTGCATGGACAAGTGAGAGATGGGGGTCAACTGCAGGAGATGCACCCCACAATTTGCTTCAAGGAAAAGTGGTAAAGACATTCAACCCACCAAGATAATTTGGTCAAAAAAAAAAATGAATGGAAGCCCTCTTCTGCGTCTAAATGATGTTCTGAATTGATGTGTTGAGAGCCCCTCAGACACCTGGAGAGCAACTAACACTTCCTGAATCAGGCATTCCACCGAACCCCTGTGGTCTTTCTCCAGGGAGTCCCCAGGGGTATGGGAGAAATCATCCACATCATCTGTCTAACCCTCTTCAAAAGATTAATTATACCTATGCTGGCATTAGCTGTTCTAGAGATAGGACTCCCTGAGTGTTCTGGGGGAATCACAACACAAGATAGGCACGGCTGCCTTGCTGAGCCTTAAGGAGACTGGACTGCAAGATAAGCAGGAGAAAACTGCTGACAAAACTCTGGGATCTTAGGTTTCCCTGTGTCCTCTTTTGGCTCTGATAAAAGATTGCTCTAGAGAGGGAAGTAATAATGAGTAAGAGAAAGGACCTATCTGCAATAATGAGGGAGATTATTAGCCCAGAAGGAACAGTCTGACCACCTATGGAGAGAGCATGGAGCAAAATGCATCCATGGTGAACAACAGGCTTGGAAAGAAAGGAAGGGAGAAACTATTCCTCCGTTTCCTTTCCCATAGCCCGGGAACCATGGAGTATTAAAAGAGCAGTGGATCTCGAGCCAATCTGAGTACAACTGCCATAGTAGTGGGGAACCTCAGTTGCGTTGCTTCCATTTACAATAGTTTGATTCTACCCACACCCGCTCTAAAAACCCCTCTCTCTTCAGAGTCCACCTGGAACAGCAGAGAATAAGAAGAAAGCAGCCACGGCTGCTAGAATAAAGGCACTGCAAACGTCAACCCATTTACAGGCGCCACAGCCCAAAAATTCTTAAAGGGGTTTTGGACCCTGAAAAAGCAATAGGATGGCCTTCCCACAGGACCGACCTCAGGTAGTTGTCAGCGAATCATACTCACGATTAGGGATTGGTGAAAAATTTTGCCTCAAACGGAAATCGGTGAATAATGGCACTTCCCGATTGGCGAATAATTTCCTGCGAAAATTGCAGATTTTCTGCTTTTTTTTGCCTAGCTCATGCCTTTGAAATCAATGGAAACATTGAATTTACACAAAACACATAGCAAATATTATTTTATTTCCCAAAGGCATAGTATAAAAGGGGTATGAGAGTGCCTGTGTTGGTGAGGTGTGAGGAAAGAATCAGTTGAACAGGGAATTTTTTTGGGGGTGTTTGTTTACTGGGATTGGGGGACAGTTAATGAAAAATCCTAAATACAATTAAAAACCCCCATAAGACATGGTATAAAAGGGGTCTGAAGAGGGCGCTTGTGTTGGTGGGTGGAGTCTGGGGAATGAATCAGTTGAACAGGGTATTTGTTTTGGGGGGTTTCTTGACTGGTATTGGGGGAACAGTTAATAAAAAAAAATAAATCAATAAAATAAAGTAAGACATTTGTATGTAAAGTGATAGTGACAGGGACCCCCTGACATAAGCTGCAACTGGGGTGGACTGATACTTGACTTGATAGAGTATTTTGCAGAGGATGATTGTTAGATTTGTTGTTAGAGGCCCAAGCCCTAAGGAAATATTGATTTCTAGGATATAGGCCTGTTAGAAACAAATCCCCAAAAATTGCTTTTTGTTTTTTTTGTTGGACTATGTTTTTTTTTTTTTTTTTTTTTAATTTTTTTTAACGCACAAGCCCTTAGAAAAAAATGTCCTACTGGCCTAGTGCCAGCAGGTCATGTTGGCCACTGGCCATTGTCAAATGTCCTCCTGAGTCCATAAATGCGGAATTTGCAACTGCTATTCTTGCTGCTGCTGCTGCTGAGTTTTTAAGCAACAGGATGATTAGGCAGCTGGAATGGAATGGGATCAAAATTGCAGTAACATGGGTGATGCATAATGCAGTTTCCAGTTGCCACAACTAGCTCCAGTGATGAGCCTGAGGAAGCAGCAGCACCATAAGCCCCCACCACTTCTGGTATATGTGTTGCTGCTGCTGGCAAGTGGAACCTGTCCTAGTAATCCTGCATCACTTGTTGACCCCATTCCCATGGTGTCCATGGTGGTCTGTTGCACACGAGCCTGCTCTTGAGCATCCTGCTGCCCTTGCAACTCAGCAGCAGCACGAATTAGAGCAGTCGCAAATTCCGCAAATTCCAAAAGCTCACTGCTGGTTGGAGGAGGTGACAGAGGGTCCCCTAATGTCACACTTGCCATTTCTTGGTGACATGAAGAAGGCAGACTGGCAGCAGTAGCAGCAGGCACAGGAACCTGATCTGTGCTCCTGCTGCTGGTGGTGGTATTATTGCGGTAGTGACAATTCTGCCTTCTTCAGGATCATATTCCAAATGGACAATGCCGTGGGGGGGAAGAGGACTCCCAGGGTCAGGGGAATAGTGTGGGCTTCCTTGACCGCTAGTCGTGACACTTTCAATTGCTTCCTCAACCACTATAGACCCACTGGTTGTTTCACCATCACTGTCACTAGTACTACTACTAACACCAACCACATCAGTTTCAGCCCGAGTCTTCCTCCTCACAGTTACTATTGATAGGAGGATATTGATTACCCCCTCCTTCACTCCTAATGCTAATAAGCTGCTGGACCTTAGTAGTAGTACTAGCACTGGTGGTACTGCTTGGGGATGGCAAGTGTGACTTAGGGTCCCATGCTGTCAAACTTGGTATAAGCTTCTCCTCCCCCGCTCCTGAGTATTACAAGACACGCTAGCAGCATCTTCAGCACGCTAGCAGCATCTTCAGCACTGGTGGCAACAGGTTTAGCTCTGGCAGCAGGCAACAAGGGCAGTACTGGCACCAGCCACAGCACTGGTGGTGGCAAGGGTAGAACTGGCAGCAGGCCTCCCTGGATAATATGCCTTCTATGTGCTCTGCTGCCAAAAGGAAAGGACACAATGGGAGCCAATCCACACAGGGAAATCTTCCCTATGAACAATAATGTAACATAAAATAAAATACAATAAAAGAAACTGAAAATAAACAGAAGTCCCTACACCTCAAAAGGCAGGACACATAAAACTAAGACTGCAGTTGCTGAACAGCACTTACACAGAGCTGGGAGAGGGTCTCCACTTCCTTTTCTGCAAATGTCCTACCTCTTAGTGGTAACAACTTAAAGTGATAGTAATGTTTCGCATTAAAAGCAGCTCCAAATCATAGTATTTGGGCCATGGAGAGTGTTATTTCAATACTGTCAGAGTTGTAGTTCAAGAGTAATTGAATGATAAATTACCCCTCTCCCACCCCTTTTATTGATGTAACACTGATCAGCTCAGAGCAGCAAGACTGTCTGAATGTATCACAGAGAGGGACAGCCTTCAGTAAGCATAAGGAAAGACCTGAAAAACCTGGCAAGGGGGGCAGAATTTTCTTTATGCTCACAGTAAGATGATTGTTCCTTGCTATGATCTGTCTGTTCAAGGGACCATATTCCACATCTGAGGTGAGGTGGCTTACACTGGGTAAAATCATTCAATTACTCTTGAATTACAACTCTGACAGTATTGAAAAAACACTCTCCATGGCCCAAACACTATGAAGATTAATTAGAGCTGCTGTTTTTGTGAATCATTACTATCCCTTTAACCCATGGTTCCTGTGTTCCATAATGGATGAAAGAGAAATGGAAGTATAAGCTGTAATAACACATCTCTCAGCAGAGATATATATATATATATATATATATATATATATATATATATATATATATATATTTTTTTTTTTTTAAATATTACTACCCTTTAACCGTTTGAATGCCAGAGGGGTACAGAATGCATTGCACTCAAAGGGTTAAATCAACAATTCTTATAATATCAAGTTATCAAATGTACTCAGTTGTGCTGTCTGTGGAATTCACTTACCATTATTTGTCTCAAGAACAGCTAAATTCAGTTAACCGAAATGTTTATTTCTGGTGCCTTTTCTTGATACATTAATTCAGACTGAAATATAATAACAGGGATATAATGTAAGCAATACGCCATGCTTTATACATTTAGCCATTCATTTGTATGCAACAAGAAACCATATGACAGTATAAGAGGCATTTAAATCACACATACAGTCGAATGTCACATACTTAACATTCTCCTCAGCAACATTGGCTACTGGGGGGGGGGGTGGTGTGTGTGTGTGTGTGTGTGTGTGTGTGTGTGTGTGTGTGTGTGTGTGTGTGTGTGTGTGTGTGTGTATACATATACAGGCACACGCACACAAATATACATATAATCTGTGACTGTTGGGATGTGTAGTTTTCTCCGTGCCACTTCACTCATGTCTCTATCACCTCTTCATCATCCACAAATCTCTTCCCCTCCACCTTTCAAGAGCTTGTAGGTAACTGTCACAGTACATCTATATTTAAAGAGAAGATAACTTTCCAAATGTCATTGGTCCAAAGCAATTAAGAAGATTTGCTGGTCCTCTGCTATCTGTATGGGGGGCAAAAATGTATGCCACAGCAAAATATTAGTGATATCTTCCTTAGGCGAAGTAAGGAGAGTGAATGTGTAAGTGTGTGCTTTAGTATATCAGTGAGAGGAGTATGCAAGAGAATTTGATTATGTGCTTGTAAGGCATTCAGGAGTTTAAGCCAACCAAAATCAACTGGTTTAACCTTTCGAACAATGGTTGCATAGGATTTTGTTAATTTTGGTTAATTTCCCTTCCCATGGGAACTACTGTGGAAAGGAGAAATGTGTCCCCCCCCAAATATTTGGTACAAAAATACCTTGGCACTGAGTTTGATTGTTATTTATAATCGTATACCTATATCCTAAGAACCGATCAATAAAGCATATATTTATTACTTTATCCACTCTGATCTCCTGTTACACCCCATTCCGCCACTTATGTTAGTCCAATGATTGTCTTCTCTCAGCTCCTTTTGTGTCTACAGCCCTATCACGTATCAAACCTTTTTCTCTCATTGCTCCGTATCTGTGGAATGCTCTACCATCCAGCCTGCGCCACTGCACCTCTCTGATAACCTTCAAATCTCATTTAAAAACACACCTCATGGATAAAATGTCAACATGCTAGAAGGCACTGATGTACAATGAACGCTCTTATAAATGATTTACTTTACTGATGTCCTCTATCATCATCAGAACTAGCACTGTATTCAGCACTTGACCCTTATGTGCTCTGTATGTCTCCCATTACCACTTCAGACTTTAAGCTTTTGGGCAGGGACCTCACATCCAATGTTTCACTCTACAAAGCACCTGTAACCCTGCATTGTATAAACCCTTAAATTGTAAAGTGCTGCGTACAACTGTTGGCGCTATATAAATAAACATATTAATTAATTCATCCCAGCTTACTGGATTTTAAAAGATTTAACATAAATGACATCCTTAAAGTTAATAAAATAATTTATAAAAAAAAAATTACAATTTATATTAGATACATTTCTGTTACATCTAAAACTCCAATTCACTCACAAACAATTTTCACAACTTTTTTTTTGTGAAGCAACATTGTTCTTATAGTTGATTCAGAACAGCCATCACAACTATGAAATTTACTAGGAGTTACAATGTTTTCATATTCTTAAAAACAAAAACTTTAGCAAGAACAAATTAACTGAGAATTGCATCAGGTTTTATTACATCCCAACTTGTTTTATTATAACACTTTTCTCCCCATCAGTACTCAAATACACTAGTGGCTAGATTCACTAAAGTTCGAAGAGGGCTAAAAATGTCAATGTCCTGTCAGAGCAGTGTTGAAGGCAGGGAGATTACTCACTAAACATCAGTCCGACAAAAATCTGCCCACATTGACATCTATCTGACAAGTTTACAAATTTCCACTTATCACATCAACAATGGCACAGGGTACCAGGTAGTAATCTCACTGCATATTATCATGAGGTTGCATTACTGCTGCCAGTTAACCCCTTGGATACTAGAGAGGTCAGCACCCTATAGATTAAAAATATAGATCCCCAAATCTTATTATGCTGTAGGCTTATTTACTGCAACTGTACATAAACAACTTTCCATGTGTTTATGAGGTTATCATTATTTTACCTCAGTGGGTGAGGTATAATGCTTAACCATTTGAGTGCCAGAGGGGTACGCAACCCATTGCTTTGCAATGTGTTGCATACCCCTCTGGCACTCAAAGGGTTAAAGTTTTGGTGATAAAAGGAATAACAGTATTGATGTGGGCATAGAGAATGAACCCTTTGAGTGCCAGAGCGGTATGCAACGCATTGCATGTGTTGGATGCTGCTCTGACATTCAAAGTGTTAACTCTTTGAGTGTCATAGAGTGTTGCACACCCCTCTGGCAACATAAGGTTTAACCCTTTTAGTGCCAGAGCAGTGAGCAACGCTCTATGATACTCAAAGCGTTAACATTTTGAATGTCAGAGCGGCCTCCAATGCGGCCTCAAAGTGTTCATTCTCAATGCCCACATCAATACTGTTATTCCTTTTATCAGGGAACCCCCATCCACCAGGACGGTACTAAGTATCATTAACCCGATCCACCCAGAAGAAAAAGAAGTGTAATATAAATGCAGGAAAGAATAAGAAAAAAGACAAGATATGAACACAAGTATTCTGCATAAGTCCATTGGATCGATTCTTGACCCAGAATAAGAGTCTGTCCAACACAACATACCTGACACTTTATCTGGAGATCATGAAAATGGTGAGCAGGTTGACTCTTAAGTGTGCGACATCAGAATGACGCCCATTTGATGTTGGTGACGTTTTGATGTCACGCTTTTGATGCAGATGACATTATGATATCGCCCTTGGTCACCAAATAGAGGGCGACATTTCAATAGTAAACCCAAGGTCAGTATATTGTCATAGTACTATATCATATTTGAAGATTACACTGAAGAAATCACAAGGTATATATGATTGTTCAATCAGGGCATACGGTTTTACAACAATTTTAAACTGGTTAGTTTATTCAATGAATGTGTATTGGAACCAGCAACATTTTTACTCCTGATCTGTCAAATTTAGATGCTATAACAACAAGCTCAAGCAGTTGAAGTAAAAGTCCAATTGGGAGTTAAAACAGTCCTTGTCAAAATATAGGTAAAGGGTGGCACTGTATTTTATATATATATATATATATATATTTATATATACTAGCAACATAACCAATGCACCATCTTTTTGTTGGGCTCTACATGGAGTACTAACTAGGGGTGTAGCTACAGGGAGTGCAGAGAGTGCATTTGTACCGGGGCCTATGATCCGATTGGACCCCATCCACCCCTGGTTCCAATAGGTTGTAGTTATACCCCTGTGAAAATCTCTTTATGATGGGGGTCCAAAAACTGTATGCACGGGAGCCCTGCAATGACTAGACGAGCCACTGAAATTAACACCTCTGAATTATAACTCCCCACTTACCTTCCTATAGCCAGAAAATCAAAAGGGCCCCTATGAATGTCTCGCCTTACTACTTAGTTCAGGAGATAACATCTTCAAGTGATTTCTAGATGTCAGGTCCATGTCCGTTGTTAGAAGGATCACAGGAACTCCACTCTGCTCACTTCACATTGTAATCTTAACCCTTTGAGTGCTTTGTAGTGCATTGCGTACCCCTCTGACACTCAAAGGTTTAGTCCTTTAAGAATCAGGATGTGCAGTGCGCTGCTTCACAATGGGTTGCATAACCCTGTAGTCCATAACCCTTTGCGTTCCAGAGAGTTATGCAACGCTTTTGCAGTTAAAGAATTAAGTAGGCTCTTCACTCTGCTTGAAAAAAAATTGCCAGCAGCTGTCATGTCCGCCTCCATCGACATGGCATCCAGGGACAAAGGTAAAAGGACTTGGGACGTTTAACCCTTTGAGTGCCAGAGGGGTGCAGAACGCATTGCTTTGCAATGCATTGCGTACCCCTTTGGGACTCAAAGGGTTAAAATTGTCAGGCAATAATGATACAAGTGTGTTAACTCTTTTTTTTTAATCTCTTAATCACTGCTTGATCTGGCAAGGGGGTGGCCATCTTTTTAATCTCTTAATCACTGCTCGATCCGGCAAGGGGGTGGCCATTTTTTTTTGCTCATGCATTCTGGGATGGCAAAATGGAGTGCAGCCACGTAGCCATACCAGAATTCCATGATGTGCCAGGACCATCACCGTTCCTTAAGGACTAGGACCGGCGTGACTGTCCTGGCACATCACTTGTCACTAAGGGCTTAAGGCAAGAATTTTTAAGAAAAAAGAGGGAGGGGGGGCCCATCAGCCATTGAAGCTCACATATGTTCTCTATTTGCATTTGACATGATATCCCGTTGAGATTTAAATCTGATTTACACATAAATGTGTTCCTTGCAGCAAAGAAACAGGAAGCGTTCTTTTAAGAAAATGTTTCAGTTTGAGTAGTGTATGTCTAGTAAAAAGTGTAAAGCGAAAAAAAAAATCTTTTTTTAATAAATAAATTTATATATATAATAACTAGCAATGTGGGACGGCGTTGCCCATCAGGATATATAGGGAATTAATGCATACGGATGCAAGACACACACACACAGAGACACACATGCAAATTCACACGCATTCACTGAGATGCATAAAGATCGACACAGTCATACATACATACAGGCAATGCACAACATGCAGACACATAGAGTGTGATATAGACATGTAACACACACTGTGAGGAACACACAGGTACACACAGAGACACACACACACAGAAGTGAGTCATAAGGGGGTGACTTGTGTGTCATTGTAATGAGTTTGTGTTGTACTTATGCCTCCACTGTGACATTCATTCATATAGTTGAAATACATGTGGTAATTGCACATACTATGGTGGAAGGTGGATCGTGCTGGCTCCCGGGGTGTGAGTGAGTGAGTGTGTGTGATTGAGTGGCATTCATTCATGTAGTTGAAATGCATGTGGGAATTGCAAATACTATGGTAGAAGGTGGATCGTGCTGGCTCCCGGGGTGTGAGTGAGACTATGGTGGAAGGTGGATCATGCTGACTCCCGGGTGTGAGTACGTGAGTGAGTGATTGCGTGAGTGTGTGATTGAGTGAGGGTGTATGAGTGTGAGGGTGTATGAGTGTGAGTGAGAGAGTGTGTGAGTGAGAGAGTGAGAGAGTGTGTGAGTGTGATTGAGTGAGTGTGTGAGTGAGAGAGTGTGAGTGTGTGAGAGAGTGTGAGTGTGTGAGAGAGTGTGAGTGTGAGGGATTGAGTGTGAGGGATTGAGTGTGAGGGATTGAGTGTGAGGGATTGAGTGTGAGGGATTGAGAGTGTGAGTGTAAGAGTGTGAGTGTAAGAGTGTGAGTGTAAGAGTGTGAGTGTGTGAATTATTGTGTGTATGACTGAGTGTGTGTGATTGAGTGTGTGTGATTGAGTGTGTGTTTTTTGTCTGATGTTTTTGTGTCTGTGGTGTAGGAGCGAGTGGCAGCCATTTTGTTTTTTCAGTTAATTAGATAGTGGTGGGCGGGCTGGATAGTGGGGGCAGGCCAACTCCCTGCATGATTTAAATCACTCCCCCATTGAATCACCCAATGGGAGCAGTAACTTCTCCTTACTTAACCCTTTGAGTGCCAGAGGGGTACGCAACGCATTGCTTTGCAATGCGTTGTGTACCCCAGGGGCGTCGCTAGGGGTGGGCTAAGGGGGCTGAAGCCCCGAGTGTGTTAGTGTGCAGACCCAAATGTCAGACAATCAGCAGACTCACTCCTCCTGCTGTTTATCCTGAGGCTGGCTGGCTGCTGCCCAGCAACTTGTGGGCATATATAAGTTGGAACAGCAGGCTGCTGCCTTACTCTGTTCTCAGCTTCAGCCCACAGCCATCTGCTCCACACTGGCTCTTCTAGCACTTCCTGGTGTTTTGCAATGAGGTCATCAACATGCACCTGAAGTACCAGAGGAGGCAGTGTGGAGCCCGTGGCTCTACACTGAAACAGAAAGCAGAATGGGGCAGAGCAGAGGAGAAGGTACAGGGACCTATAGATGGGGGAAAAACATGGCTACAGGGACCTATAGATGGGGGAAAGACATGGCTACCAGTGGCAGGTAAACAAGGCCGGTGGGTGTCACATTGTATATGTGGAGAATTTGTGGGCTGGCTACCAGAGGGCAGGGAAGCAAGGCTGGTGGGGTCACACAGTTTATTTAGGGAATCAGTGGCTACCAGTGGGTATTGGAATAAGGATGGTGGTGGTCATATAGTGCATGTGTAGAATCTGTGGCTTTCAGTGGACAGGGTAATAAGGCTGGGGGAGGTCACATAGTGTATGTAAAGAATCTGTGGCTACTAGTGGGCAGGGGAGCAAGGCTAGGGGGGTTATATAGTGTATGTAGAGAATCTGTGGCTACCAGTGGTTAAGGGAATAAGGTTGTTGTGGGGGGTCACATAATGTATGTATGGAATCTGTGGCTATCAGTGGGCAGGGGTAAAATGCAGTTGGAAATCACATATTGTATGTGAGGAATCTGTGGATACCAGTGGGCGGGGGGGGGGCACACGCAGTTCATGTGTGGGCCTGGTGCTACTGGTGGCAAACCACTGGAGTATCAGACAGTGGATGTGTGGCTAATAGGGGCTAGAAGCGCAAGGTTATCAGGCAGTATATGAGGGGTTCTATGGCTACCAGTGGGCAATGGAACAATTCTGGGTATAAGCATACCTCCCAAGTGTCCCTCTTTGAGCCCCAAATCCCTCTGTCCCTCTTTCACACCCTGGTGTCCCTCTTTTTAGGACATCAGACTGTGTGGTGGGTACATAAGTGTATCACATTGCTTCACAGCAATAAAACTCACAATAATGTTTGTTTAACCCCTTAAGGACCATTGACGTGGCAGGACCGTCACGCTGGTCTGGCACTTAAGGACCAGTGACGGTCCTGGCACGTCATGTACTTTTACTCACCGCGCTCCTGTAGGAGCGCAGTGAGTAATACCGGGCACTGAACTTGATCGCTCCAAGACCGGAGCGATCTCTTCCAGTGCCCCGTTCAGCGTGCCGCCCCACGTGATCAGTCACGTGGGATGGCACGTAAAAGTTTCCTATATGGTCCTTAAGGGACAGCATGCCCTGGACCGCTGGTCCTTAAGGGGTTAAACATCGTTATATTTGTTTATACATTATCTGTGTAAATAAAATACTTTGGTGTTGCTCTTGATAATTTATTCAGTTACATCATATGCATTAAAGCAACCTTGTTTTATTCTGGAGTAAACCAACTGCACAATAGGGGACAAATAAAATTTCTTAAAATCCATTGCACTTGAATAGAGTTTTTAACCTCTTGAATGCTAGAGAGGTCTCCAATTCATTGCTTTGCAATGTATTGAAGTCCGCTCTAGCATTCAAGGAGTAAAAACCCCTATTTAATGTGACAGGAATTTTGATTTGTTCCCTGTGGTACAGTTGGTTTACACCACAATAACTTCAGTTAGAACAAAAAACAATGGCAAGAGTTGAACATAAAATGGCTTACTTCTTAACTCTTTGCATTGCATTATATATAGATTAGTAAAATAAACATATATGTTGTGTAAGGATAACTCACTCCACACTATAGCGTTATCATCACTACCACTGGTGGCAGGCACTCTGTTGAATTTTGCTGTGGGCTCTAGCCCCAGATCATTTTGGAACCTAGAAACGCCCCTGGTGTACCCCTCTGGCACTCAAAGGGTTAAGTTGAGGTAACATAGCAATATAACACACAGTGGCTATTCAGTTGAGGCAGCATAGCAATATGCTGAGGGAACAAATAGAAAGTGGTGTTTGAGGCTTGCCCTCTGTAACATACAGCAAAGCATCTCTCTCCCTTTAAGGAGAAAGGGCGGGAATCAGGAAGTGGAGGAGTGACAGTTGAGACAGTTAGTAAGGTGACTGAAGAGCTGAAAAGAGTTAAATAAAAGAGTTGCTATTAAGTTTATCCCTGAGTTTGTACTTTATGGGAACATTACACCCTCATACTGAAACAGAGTGTATGGAGGGTTACAATTATCTGTGGGAGGTGAAATAGTGTGTTTGTGGGGTCATGATCCTGAGTGAGTGTGTGTGTGTGTGTGGACCGGGAGAAGTTATTGATATCCCCTACTTCAGGAGCGAGTGGCAGTTATATTTTTTTTGTCAGTTGGATAGTGGTGGGCGGGCTTGAGGGGGCAGGCCAACTCCCTGTATGATAAACATGCCCCCATTCAATCACCCAATGGGAGCAGTAAAGTCCCCATTCAATCACCCAATAGGAGGCATAAATTATTTAATGAGGCATTCTGTTCAATGTGTGTTTGTTTTCTGAGGAGACATAAATTATGTTCTGTGTGTGAGGTACCATAAATTATGCAATGAGGCTTATTCTTTTATATATATATATATATATATTATATATATATAATCTCATGTGTGGACTAATGTGACAAAAAACCGATGGCATGGTTCAGTTCAGAGAGTTAAATTTGATCATCAGATTGTACTCCCAGATCTGTCTCTCTGTCTTTGGTAATGTGAAAATCTTATGGCATATACACCATTTCAGTTGTATTGTCTAATATGATTGTCAGAATCAATCTTAATAAATTGACCATCTACTCATTCATTCAGTGTATCAAGTTGGCTAGGATATATATATTCCGACCCAATATAGGCTGTGCAGACGATTCGGATAGATCAATAAAGTATAAGAAATGTCTTACTACCACTGAACTAATAGGTATCGGACTTGGGTCAACATAAAGGGTTAAAAATTCTATACTGCTCAACCCTATAGGCTGCCTGGAGCTGCAATAGGTCACAATTTGTAACAGGCCGACCACAGTGTTACTGCATATACACCGATACAATTGTATTGTCTATTGTAATTGTCAGAATAGAGCTTAGTGAATTAACCCCTAGTCATTCATTCAGTTTATTAAATTGGTTAGGATTAGAATATTCTGACCCAATGTAGACTGTGCATACAAAATGGATAGATAAAGTATAAGTATGTCTATCGGGCTATCTGTACTTGGGCCAATGTTAATTATAGGCAAAAGAGCATCCAATTGCACCACTGTCCAGCATAATTATTACCCCCAAAAAGCAACATAAGAAATGCATTTTGCCGAGCTACAGATGGATTCCTCTGGGGATCCGGTCTTACCAAGTACCGGGCTCTCTCTGTGCTTTTATACCCTAAATTGTAAGTGTATCCCAATCAATTGCATCACATGGCTCGACTGTCACATAACCTGTATTAGGAGAAAACAAAGGTTCTAGTACACCACCATAATCTCTGATGATTGGTCCCAAAACCATATGAAGTAACAAATTTGCATACAAAATATAGTGTTAAAGAACAAAAATATAGCCATGTATCGACAAACTAAATAACGTGTACTTCTTGGGAGATCCCAAAGAAGATATGTATTGTTCAAAATCTGTAGGTCCACAAGTTAGGACATTACATGAATCTATCCAATGTAAACATTAATATAGAAACAGAATCCCAACTCCAGGTGGATTTTTGGGGTAAAAAACTAGAAACAAGTCCATATTCTTATACACAACCTTTATGAAATACCCATATCAATGCTAGCAGTACCCTAATCACAGGTGGTCCAATCTTAGAGACCAATGTATTATACTTGTACCAATAGAGCACCAAAAGGGATGACATAGTTCTCCTATAGGATACAAAATTAATAGAAGCCACCAGTAACATACCTAATATGAATCAAATAAAGAGATGAAAAGTAAGCCCTTTTTAAACCCAAGGGACTACGTGTTTTAAATGTAAAGATCCATTTTGCTTCCTGTTTGAGTAGATAAGCATTCAAATCTCCTTTTTGTGGATTTGGTGATACTTTCTCAATGCCCTGGAAATGTAGCACCTGGACATGCCATACGTTTGCCACATAGTGTCACAGTCCTTGTTCCTAACTCTGTCTCTGGTCCATCGCAGCTTGTGCTTCTGGCTGTAGCATCTCCTTGCCGCTCCGGTTCTGCTGGGCTGTCTCCTGCTGGCGCCCCGATACTTCCGGTTTCGGCCATGTCTTGCCAGTGACGTCATCAGCAGGTGCCTATATCTGGCGTGTCTTCCTGTCACATACTGCCGCCGCGGTCGGGTCTCTGTCTCCGGGCACTGCCGAGCTCCTGTTTCAGCGCATGCGCGTGTCCTTCTGGCTTCCTCAGCCGACACGCATGTGCCCGTGTCAGTGTCCGCTGTGTGCGGACGTATTCAGCAGTCTCTCTGCCTCTGCTTCTACTCTCCCATTGGGCACAGTGTCTTGGCCCAATGAGAGTGTAGAAGGTATTATTGCCCATTGGACATGATATAAGTCCAGCTGGGCATTTGATCCTCGTTGTCCTGATTGGGCTAGGAAGTAGCCCAGTCTAGACTTTGATCTGCCCCCTCCTCCTATTGGATGATTAGTGTATATAACATAGGTCACCTCCCTCTGTCCTTGCCCGTTCCACGAGCTTGTCCAGTACTATTCATTAAACTTATGACCTCTGGAATCCTGACCTGTCTTGTCTGACCACCGTTGACCTCTGGAATCCTGACCTGGCTTGTCTGACCACCGTTGACCTCTGGAATCCTGACTTGGCTTGTCTGACCACCTTTGACCTCTGGAATCCTGACTTGGCTTGTCTGACCACTGTTGACCTCTAGAATCCTGACTTGGCTTGTCTGACCACCGTTGGCCCCTGGAATCCTGACCTGGCTAGTCAGACCACCGTTGACCTCTGGAATCCTGACCTGGCTTGTCTGGCCACCATTGACCTCTGTAACCCTGACCTGGCTTGTCTGACCACCATTGTCCTTACTAGCCCTTGTTGCCTGTTTCTCCCTTGCTGACCTCCTGGTTCTGGTTCACACGGTTCCCAGTTACTCCCATCCTGGTTGCACCCCAGCTCAACTGGGGTGGAACAATCTGGTTTCGCGACCAGCACCTTTATCCAGCTTCGGCTGCAGCAAGGGAGTACCTGGCACAACGTCCACGCACACAAGCATCGCACTCTAGCGTCGAACCCAAGCATCAATCAGTTCCTAGGCTGCGGGGGTCCCTACTCCCCCTGGAGTGACAGTTGGAACGGGCCCGCGATCCCATGGACCCTGCTGATCTGGCTCGCCTGGCCTCCAGGCAGGAACATCAGGAGCAAATCCTGGCGTCACATGCTGCCCAGCTTCAGAGCCTGGAAAGAAAGATGGATGCCATGCTTGAGATGATGTGCGCCTCGGTCACACAACAGACGTCGGCCTCCGGGCCAAGCTCCGCTTCCGCCTCCGGGGTCTCAGTACACCCGCCTCCCGATTATGTACCTCCCCGGATTCCCTTACCGGACAAATTTTCTGGTCGTCCCTCCGACCTTCGTGGATTTCTAAACCAGTGTTCCCTTCAATTTCAAATCCTGCTGCAGTCCTTCAGTACTCACGATGCTCGAGTACCATTCATCATACCCCTCCTCAAGGGTGATGCTCTCGCGTGGGCCTCACCACTGGTGGAGCAACGATCTCCCTTGCTTGATGATTCTGACGATTTCATGGATGCCCTAAGGAAAGTGTTTGACGTCCCTGGGAGGAGCGCCTCCGCCGAAGCTGCGCTGTTAGATCTACGCCAGGGCCAACGTTCAGTAAGCCAATATGCAGTAGAATTCCGGACCCTGTCCTATGAGACCAACTGGGATCAAGGGGCCTTGAGGGCAGCCTTTAGACGGGGTCTTAATGAACGTCTCAAAGATGCCCTGACTTACCAAGACATACCTGAAGGGCTGGAAGACTTTATCACATTGTGCCTTTATCTGGATCGGCGTATGCACGAGAGGCAGCAAGAATGAGAGCGGGGCAGAAGACCACGTGGAACTCAGTCGTCCGCTCCCATAAAAGGGTCACCGCCACACGAGACTCCCATGGAGGTCGGAGGGGTCACGAGCTTGTCCGAAGAGGAGAGAAGGAGAAGATGCATGCAGGGTCTATGTCTCTACTGTGGTCTTAAGGGACACATGCTGTGACAGTGTCCCACCCGACCGGGAAATGCCATGGCTTAGCTAACCAAAGAGGCAGTTCGCTAAGCCTGAAGACCCAGCCTCTTTGTACCCCTTCACGTATCCATGTTCCTTTGACCATCAAGTGGTCTTCCGGATCGACCTTTGTTTCAGCCTTCATTGACTCAGGCGCAGCTGGACTATTCATGAATTTAGGTTGGGCCAGGTCTCTTGGCATAATCAATCACCCCAAAGAACTGCCTCTACTGGTTTCCTCCCTTGATGGTAAGCCTCTTGGCGACGGGAGAGTCGTGCAGGAAACCGTACCCCTGCACGTCACCACTGGGGTCCTTCACATCGAAACCGTGGCATTTGACTTTGTGTACTCTCCACTGGAGCCCATTATTTTAGGTCTTCCTTGGCTACGCCACCATGATCCCTGGATATCCTGAAAAAGCGTTGAACTTGTTCGATGGAGCTCCTCATGCGCTCACACCTGTCTGTCTCAATCCTTGGTAAAACCTGTCTGCTTGGCGTCAACTACTGAGCCCTGTCTCTCCGCCCTTCCGCTTGTCTATCACGACTACAGTGATGTATTCTCCAAAAAGAAATCTGAGACTCTACCCCCACACAGAGCCTACAATTGTCCTATAGACCTGCTTCCCAACACCATGCCCCCTAAAGGGCGCACATATCTTCTCTCTCGTCCTGAGATGACAGCTCTGGCTGACTACATTCAAGACAATCTCGCCAGAGGCTTCATCCATCCCTCGACGTCGCCTGCTGGGGCCGGGTTCTTCTTCGTAGGCAAGAAGGATGGGAGTCTCCGACCTAGCATCGACTAAAGGGGTCTTAACCAGATTACTGTGAAGAACAAGTACCCATTGCCTCTTATCCCGGAACTCTTCGACCTGCTCCAGGGAGCAGCCTGGTTCACGAAGCTGGATCTCCGGGGAGCATATAATCTTGTTCGAATCCTGGCAAGAGACGAATGGAAAACAGCCTTCAATACTAGATTCGGGCACTATGAGTATTTGGTGATGCCCTTTGGACTCTGTAACGCCCCGGCTGTTTTCCAGACCTTCGTAAATGACGTATTCCGAGACATGCTGATGTCCCATGTCCTTGTTTATCTTGATGATATCCTGGTTTATTCTCCCATGCTGTCTCTCCATAGACAACATGTCAGGGCCGTCCTCCAGCGTCTCCGAGAGAATGGACTATATGTCAAACTCGAGAAGTGCAAGTTTGAGAAGAACAGTTACCCCTTCTTGGGGTATATCATTTCACACTCCGGATTGGTGATGGATCCTGCCAAGGTGTCAGCAGTCACCCAGTGGCCACTGCCAGCCGATCTCCATGGGGTACAGCGCTTTTTAGGTTTTGCCAATTATTATAGGCGTTTTATTCATAACTATGCTTCGGTCATTAGTCCTATTACCACCTTGACTAAAAAGGGTGCTGACCCCAAGAAATGGCCAGCCGAGGCTTTAGCTGCTTTCGCCACCCTCAAGAATGCCTTTGCATCCGCTCCCATCCTCCGTTATCCGGATACTTCCAAACCATTCATCCTAGAGGTTGACGCCTCCGAAGACGGCGTAGGAGCAGTGCTGTCTCAACGGGATCCCGACACTAATGTCCTCCATCCCTGTTCTTTTTTCTCCCGTCAGTTGTCTGCTGCTGAAAGGAATTACGATGTGGGTAACCGGGAACTCCTTGCCGTCAAACTTGCCCTCGATGAGTGGCGTCATCTGCTGGAGGGTTCAGGGATACCCTTCACTATCTACACGGATCACAAGAACCTACAATATCTAGAGAAAGTGAAACGGCTGAATCCGTGACAGGCCCGCTGGCTTTGTTCTTTACCCGGTTCCAGTTCGTGATCACCTACCTCCCTGGATCTAAGAACACCAAGGCTGATGCCTTGTCTCGCCAATTTACTACCACGCCTTCCGAAGAACTCCCTGAACCCATTCTACCTGGCACCAGGTTTATATCCACTATCTCTACCACAACATTATGGAAAATACAAGAAGCCCAACAACAAACGGATTCCACATGTCCCTCAGGACGACTCTTCGTTCCTACCCTGTACCGGGCTGAGGTGTTGCTATGGGCTCATCAGTCACCTACTTCCGGTCATCCAGGCATAACCCGAACCTTAGATCTCGTCCAACGACAATTCTGGTGGCCCTCCATGCAGTCAGACGTCGTTGATTTGGTACGTGGGTGCCAGCACTGCGCCCAACACAAACAACCGCACTCCAAGCCAGCTGGTCTCCTTCAGCCTCTTCCGATCCCTTCAATTCCTTGGACACACATTGCCATGGATTCCATCGTGGATCTTCAGCCTTCTGAGAGGAACACAGTAATACTAGTGGTGGTTGATCGCTTTTCTCGACAAGCCCATTTCATACCTCTTCCCAAGCTACCTTCAGCTTCACAACTCCCTGATGTCTTCCTTAAGGAAATATTCCGACTCCATGGACTACCCCTGCAGATAGTTTCTGATTGGGGTAGTCAATTCACTTCACGGTTCTGGAAGGCGTTTTGCGCCCGGTTGGGAATCTCGGTCCATCTGTCATCGGCTTACCATCCTCAGTCCAACGGACAGACAGAACGGACCAACCAGTCACTTAAGCAATTCCTGCGTCTCTTTGTGGGACCCTTACAAAATGACTGGTCAAGGCTCCTCCCTTTGGCAGAATTTGCATTCAATAACAGTCGCCATGAGGCGCTTCAGTGTTCATCCTTCTTTGCCGCTGGGGGTTTCCATCATCGTTCCTTACCTATTTCCTCCTCCTCCGGAGTTCCAGCCGTTGACACTCATCTGGGCGACCTGGAAACACATTGGTTGCGTATGCGTTCCCGTCTGGTTTCTGCTGCTGCTCGATTCAAGAAGTCTATTGCTGTGGGCAACGAAGTGTGGCTCTCGACCAAGAACCTTCGATTACGCCAGCCGTCAGCGAAGTTTGGCCCCTTGTTCATCGGTCCCTTTCGGGTTCGCTCCCAGTTGACCCCGGTAACCTATGCTCTGGACCTCCCATCTTCTATGCAGATCCCAGATTCCTTCCATGTGTCTCTTCTTAAAAAGGTCCTCCGTACCCATTTTTCTGCCCCCACGGCGGTCTCTCCTCTGGAGCTGGTTGACGGGCAGGAGGAGTACATAGTCCGCAAGATCTTGGACTCTCGCCTTGTCCGTGGCTCTCTGCAGTACCTTGTTGACTGGCAGGGCTACGGTCCGGAAGAACGGTCTTGGGTTCCAGCCTCAGACGTTCATGCCCAGGCTCTGCGCCGTGCCTTTCATTGTGCGTTCCCATCTAAGCCTGGTTGTCCGGAGGCCGCCCGTTCGGGGGGGGTCGTGTCACCTACCGCCGCCGCGGTCGGGTCTCTGTCTCCGGGCACCGCCGAGCTCCTGTTTCAGTGCATGCGTGTGTCCTTCCGGCTTCCTCAGCCGACGCGCATGCGCCCGTGTCAGTGTCTGCTGTGTGCGGACGTATTCAGCAGCCTCTCTCTGCCTCTGCTTCTACTCTCCCATTGGGCACAGTGTCTTGGCCCAATGAGAGTGTAGAAGGTATTATTGCCCATTGGACATGATATAAGTCCAGCTGGGCATTTGATCCTCGTTGTCCTGATTGGGCTAGGAAGTAGCCCAGTCTGGACTTTGATCTGCCCCCTCCTCCTATTGGATGATTAGTGTATATAACATAGGTCAGCTCCCTCTGTCCTTGCCCGTTCCACGAGCTTGTCCAGTACTATTCATTAAACTTATGACCTCTGGAATCCTGACCTGGCTTGTCTGACCACCGTTGACCTCTGGAATCCTGACCTGGCTTGTCTGACCACCGTTGACCTCTGGAATCCTGACTTGGCTTGTCTGACCACCGTTGGCCTCTGGAATCCTGACCTGGCTAGTCTGACCACCGTTGACCTCTGGAATCCTGACCTGGCTTGTCTGACCACCGTTGACCTCTGTAACCCTGACCTGGCTTGTCTGACCACCATTGTCCTTACTAGCCCTTGTTGCCTGTTTCTCCCTCTGCTGACCTCCTGGTTCTGGTTCACACGGTTCCCAGTTACTCCCATCCTGGTTGCACCCCGGCTCAACTGGGGTGGAACAATCTGGTTTCGAGACCAGCACCTTTATCCAGCTTCGGCTGCAGCAAGGGAGTACCTGGCACGCCGTCCACGCACACAAGCAACGCACTCTAGCGTCGAACCCAAGCATCAAGGCTGCGGGGGTCCCTACTCCCCCCGGAGTGACACTTCCTAGCACTCAGTGCACTCTCACAGTGTTTCCTGACTCAGCCCTAGCGTGCCTCTCTTGTCCTAGTCTAGTATTTAGCAACCTTCTGTTTACCGAACCGGCCTGCGTGACTACTCTTTTGCCTGATCCCTAGTACTCTGCCAGTAGCAACCTTCTGTGTACCAAGCCGGCCTGCCTGACTACTCTTTTGCCTGATCCCTAGTACTCTGCCAGTAACAACCTTCTGTGTACCGAACCGGCCTGCCTGACTATTCTCTAGCCTGATCACTGAGATGCATTCCACTCCTTGAGCGCTGTTCCACCTGGATTACACTACCCAGAGCTTCTGCTAACCATCTACCAGTCAGCCAGGATTTCCCTCCGGAACCTCTTCTCCAGGTCAGTGGCATTTACCCTGGTGACTCCATCTTGGGTGTCTGGGTCTTCTCTGGGAGTTTCAGCTACCTGGTGGCCTTCACTCTTTAGCTTCGCCCACTACTCTACGCACTCCAGCCTTCGCTCCCCCCTGCAGGGGAGCTTGTACTGTTAGTAGTCTTGCCATCCAGGTCAGGGTCCCGGCTCAACCGGGGTCAGACATCTGGCTTCGCGGCCAGCAACTCTATCCGGCTTAGGCCTCAGCAAGGCCTTGCTGCTAGCAGTCCCACTCACAAGCTCCGAACCCCAGCGACACACCCCAGTACTCGCTTTCCTGCAGAAAGACACCTGTGGCACCCGTGCGCATCCAGGTCGTGACACATACATGAAAGCCCTTGATGTTTGATTTGAGCCACGTTTGTTTGGGGACATGTTGATAATGGCTCTTATCCTCTAAATTCCTATTCCTCCTGTATGTCATTCTAGGATGATTACTAAGCACCTCTTTCAAGTCAGGATCATCCAATAGAATATCCCAATGTTTTTTTCAGGATATTTATGATCTCTTTATGTTGGTTATTATACGTGCCTACCAGCCGTACTTCTTTGTTGTCGTATCTCATTTGTGGCTGTGCGTTAAAGGGATAGTAATGCTTAAAATGTAAAAAACAATATGTTGTAGGGTTTATCCCCCTGAGTAAAACAAGGGTACTCCCACTGCTGAAAGGTGTTTCATTCAAAAGTTATTAATTTTCAAAGTTGAATTTTTTAGGTGCAATATCACAGTGGCCTGAAATTGTACAGTGGCACTGTTGCTACACGATCCTATGGACAGCTCTGGTCAGTTGACCATAAATCTCCATAGGATGGTGTAGCAACAGCGCCACTATACAATTTCAGGCCACTGTGATATTGCACCTAAAAAATTAAACTTTGAAAATTAATAACTTTTGAATTAAACACCTTTCAGCAGTGGGAGTACCCTTGTTTTACTCAGGGGGATAAACTCTACAACATATTTTTTTTTACGTTTTAAGTATTACTATCCCTTTAAGGTGGAGAAGTAAAATGCCATTATAAATAATGCTTTCATTGATTGTAAGTACTTGGAATAAATGTAAATAATACATCTCTTTCCGAATTTACAGCCCTCTTATATGCTATCTTGAGGGTCTTATTGCTGTATCATTTTTCCTTAAATCTGATTCTAAGTATATTGGCTTCTTTTTGAAATCATCCATGTTGATACAGACCCTTCCTGAGCCATAGATATTGTTGATTATTTGATTGTTAGTACCACATTTGATCTCAATGTCAAGAAATGAAAAATTGTGATCAATGTTATACATAACTCTTAAATTGATGTTGTCATTAAGAGTATCCACAAAGAGAAATTCTTCCTTTGTTCCTGTCCATATCAATATTATGCCATCAATGTAGCGTAGCCACACTGGTATTTTATCAGTATAGTGTGAATAGTTGTCATTGTATACAAGTCTGTCTTCCCACCATTAGGTCTGTTATTGGTGGCTTCCATTAATTTTCCATCCTATGTGTGAACTATGTCATCCCTTTTGGTGCTCTACTGGTACAAGTATGATACATCGGTCTCTAAGTTTGGACCACCTGTGAATAGGGTACTTCTAGCGTTTATATGGGTCTTTCATAAAGGTTATATATAAGAATATGGACTTGTTTCTAGTTTTGTTTTGTTTTTTTATTATCAGTTTTTCTTTTTTGGAGTTGGGAACCTGTTTTTAATATTAATGTTTACATTGGACAGATTCATGTAACGACCTAATATGTGTATCTATGGAGTCTGAACGATACATATCTTCTTTGGGATCTCCCAAGAAGTATAAGTTATTTAGTTTGTTAATACATGGATATATTTTTTGTTCTTTAACACTAAAATTTGTATATTTTATATGTTTTAGGGACCAAATCATCTGGAGATTGCGGTGGTGTACTAAAACCGTTGTTTCCTCCTATTACAAGCTATGTGACAGTCGAGCCACATGATGCAATGCACTCTTACAATTTAGAAAATAAAAGCACAGAGAGCCCGGTACTCAGTAAGACCAGAGGCCCCCAATCTAAGCTAGCCTCTGGGTCAATGAAGTAGATTAGATGTACATCAGGCTGTACTTCATAACACTTTCTATCCAAACATACTGGGAGAGAAAGTGTGGTGCAGTAGTTGAGGGAAAACACATCAGGTCTGCTTTGGTACACAGCAGCCTGTTTTTTCCTAGTTAAAATGTCCCAAGGAAAGATGTTGGTTTTGCACAAACATTATTGTTGGTAATTTTCAAACCATGGTAAGGGTCTTTGGCGCGGAGCATCTGGAGAACAGGGTGGGCCAATGCTCCAGACAGCACTAATTGCTTCTTAAATCCAGTCCAGAGCCTGTATTCTGCCCAGGAGCTCCACAGGTTTTAACTCACCTGTGGCTGATCAATTAGCAGGCAGTGTGTTAAAAGCAGGGCTCAGCCTGCTGTGTTTTTGGAAGCCACTTTTACAGAAGCCAGTTAGGATAGTTTGTTTTGTTGAAGTTTTGAAATATTGGTAAGTGGGAAAGCCACCCAATTTTAAAACATGACAGGAGGTTATTATTTTCATAATCTCTCTTTAGTACTTCACCTCTAATAGCAGCAAAGAAGAAAAATAAAACAAACAATCAGAGAAAAAGTACAAATCCAAGTATCTGTGTAAACCCCTTCCACTTCCTTTTTCTTGCTGCTCACCTCAGGAAACAGGTCATGTATCCTGTTTTTAAATCCGTTTTCTCATAGTGTTTCTCAATAAATTTGGTTTATCTTTCTAAGCTTCTTAGTCTTACTATTTTCTTACTGAAGTCTTGCCTGCATTTTCTTTTCAACTCCCAAATACCTTGGATCATTCCTTCTCTCCAAAAACCTCCTTTCAGGACTGCCCGTTTATATTTCCCTTACTTTATCTCTTTCAACGTTGCTACGTTCTTCTTTCTCTTCTTCTACCCAAAACATAAACCTTCTCCCCTCATGTTCTGCTGCTTCTGGTCTTCCGTGGTATTAGGTATCGAGTGAAAGCCATTAGAGCCAGATATCATGAGCTCTTGTGAGCTCTCGTGAGTTCTTGCAAAATCCCAGTGCCATTTTGTTTTTCCTCCGTGCGTCTCTCGGTAGTCATTCAAGTTTGTTCCTACACAGAGTGACAGCTATTTTTTGACCAGCTATGTTTTCTCCAGTTCCTCTAATATAGGTAGCCACTATTTATCCCTTATATATCTGCTGGGTGAGCCCCCTTTCTTGCTGCAAGAGTCTATCCTCTTGACTTTTGGTGGGTGATCCCCCCTGTTCTCATATTCCTTTATTTGGCAGCCCACATATATATATTTTCCATACTAGGGCTATACATATCATATATATATATTTAAATCACTCTACTGGGTGAGCCCCTTTCTATACTCCTTTCATCTCTATTGTTGGGTGAGCCCCATCAAATAATTGCTTTTGTCATGGATGACACTCTGAACCTTACTTTAGGAGTTGGCAATTTACAAGACATTATCAATGCTGCGGTGACAGTATCTATTGAAAAGGTGCTCGCTGGCGCTCTGCTCCAGGTACCCTTTCCCCCTCAGACCAATGATCCACCTCCAACGGTTGAGGACTCTGCTGACTCAGATGCCTCAGAGTTGCAGGCATCTCAGGCCCCTAAATGACATTGAATAGGCTCTTGCTCTAAGCCTAACCCTGAAAAAGGGAAAAATCTTGCAAAAAAGAGCAAATTGACCTCCTCCCCTGAGGCTTTTGGGGCTTCTAGAATGTTCTCAGATGAGAAGGACCAAGAATTGCCACCCAATTTTACTGAGGTGGACTCATGGCATGCAGATTATTCTGATTTATCATAGGATGAGGGCCTTTATGAGGAATATTCAAGTGAACATAAACCTTTTTACGGGTGACTCCCGTTTTTCAAATGACCCTTCTGATACTGATCCTACTCTTGATGTGAATGCCAAGGACATCAAGGATTGTATGGGTAAGCCCGTGTTTGACCCTTGTGGTCTCAGCCCTTGTTCCGCAGAATGGACTCCTCCCCCCCACTTAGCTCAATATCTATATTTTTGGTTGAGACAACCGCTAGACAAAGAAGTCAGAGCTCGTCTAAGAAGCGAATGCCTCCATCCACTCATTCCAAACAAAGCGGCACTCACGCCTGAGTTCGACCTGACAATGTATACGTTCATGGCCAGGTCAGGCAGAGACCCACGGAAGGGTTTAGAGAAGGGCCTTAAATCGGCACAAGACAAGTTACTAGATGTGACGGGGCTTATGGCACAAATTTTGTACCAGCAGACTCTGCACTTTCCTCAGACTCTGTCTTAGATGCTCGCTCCATCCGTGAATAGATTCAACGTTGCATTTGCATGGTAGGGAACGCCAATGTCAATATTTCCAATGAAAGACGTAAAGCTGCTCTGCTTTGCATAGACCCTAAACTTGCTGAACTTAGTGCCAAAGAACTTGGCCCATCTGCCAAAGGAATGCTTTTTGGAGAACTCTTCCTGAAGCAGATACAGAAACACGTTAACATTTTTTCTTCCTTGAGTAAAGCTCAAAATTCCTTTTAAAAAGGTATTCCAACCTTCTCCTCAGAGTGGTGTTTTTGGCTGGGCTGGGAGACAACGGGGCTGTGTCTCCAGCCGTTTCTGGCCTTCAGGCCCCAGAAATTATCTGACTCAATCCTTTTATCAACCCTCCTCTATAAGAGCACACCCTCCACCACAGAGAGGAGCCACTGGAGTTTGAGGCTATAGGGCTCGTGGATGCTCCAGATTCTACCCAGGTGAGTCTAACTGTTTTAAACCCTTCTTTCCCTCTATTAACCGCAGGCAGACTTCCCTTTTTTCTACAGAATTGGATGGTGATTTCTTTGGATGCCTGGATTCTTCAGACATTTGAGGTTACCAAATAGAATTTTCGTTGACTCCTCAACAATACTGCTTACCGACTCCCACTCAAACGTCGCTTCAACATCTAGGACTCCTTCACAAAGGACATGTTGCGCTCAGAGACAAAGGAGCAATTCAAAGGGAGCTAGATTTCAGTGGCTTCTTCAGCAATGTTTTTCTGGTGACGAAGAAATCTGGGGGATCCAGACCCATCATCATTTTGAAGAAGCCCAATGTTTGTCCGATTCAGGCTTTTCAAGATGGAGGGTATCCATCTTCTCAGAGATCTCTTGTTGAAAGACGACTGATTCACCCGTCTGGACCTGAAGGACGTCTACTTATCTGTGGCTATACACCACACCATTTCCTCAGATTCCTGTGGGGCGGGGATCCATAGCAATTCATGTGTCTCCCATTCGGGCTCAGCTCAGCCCCTTGGTGTTTTATAAAAATGCTAAAACCTGTTCTGGCTCACTTAAGAAAGTCAGGTATACATTGCATTGTATACCAAGATGATATTCTCTTCTTTGGTGCGGACATACTTCATTTAACATCTCAGAGTACACAGTGGATCTATTAGAAAACTTAGGCTTTGTAATCAACAAAGACATGTCGGCGCTAGTACCCTCTCAGACAGTCCAGTTTCTCGGCTTTGAGATAGACTCAGGCTTTCCCGCAACAAAATTCTTTCAATCAGGAAAGAACTCAATCGAGTACTACATTTATGTAGTGAACTTGTCCCTGTGGGGGAGCGCTCCTAGTCACACAGTCAAGTCTAGGACCACAATATTGTAGTTATGAAAAGATGTGTAATATTTGAAGTAATATTAATACAAGGTTAACCACAGAAAAAACAAAAGCTGGTATATAAAATGTTGATATACAAAAGTAAAATAAAATCAATATCAAACCCAATAAGTCACTGGTTAATAAAGAAGGATGCGTTGTTAAATGAAGTCAGTGATGATCAAGAGTACTTATACAAAGTAATATGAAATCAGGATGAAACAATAATATAGTTCAGAGATTGAATGGAATGATGAATGTAGATGAAGGATGAAATGTTATTGATGGTGATCATGATTCGCTTGAAAGTGCAGCAGGAAGAGAACTATAGTGGCCTTGTCCACTATGGCAAAAGCATGGTCTGGAAGAACTCAAAGACAGTCTGCAAAAATGTTTTGGTTTCCGGCAGATTATTGACCACATGTTACCGGGACTCCTCCACGCCCCCTGTGAGTTTCCTCCACCCATTATGGTTCGAAGCATCTGCCATTAGCCTCTCCACGAGGTCACCATCCACTTGAGAGCGGATGATCATATAATTCCATCTTTATATTTACCACCTTACTGATGGACATTGTTCAGTTCAAGGAGGCACCAACGTTACATCTATCTATCCAACGATAACAAGAATCAGGGTCATCACTACGGACTATGTATTAGGAGAGCCAGGAGGACGCAGATGGTGGCTACAAGGGAGAGAGTACCCTTTTGACATGCTAAAAGACCAAGAAGGGCTTTTGTGAGTGCATATTTATTACGTTACTATTTTATATTTGTCATTAAAATACTACACTTAGATATATTTTCTATCTCTTTTCTCTTGTTATGTGAGCTGTGTTTTTGAGTTTTTCCAGAGTACTATGTTTATCAACGATTCCCTTACATCTTTTGGCTCGAATAATGGGACTTCTATCTTCATCCATCCAAGCCATTTTTCCTGGTCCCCTATATTACAGAGCCATTCAGCTCCTGAAGGCTCAATTTCTTCGACTCATACCCTCCTACGATCAACTAATTCCGCTTTCCTCAGAAGTCCGTGCGGAACTGAGATGATGGCTTCTCCATATGCAAGCGTGGAACGGTCGAGCCATTTTTGGCATGGTTCCAGACCTTATAATCAGCTCAGATGCCAGCCTACGGGGATGGGGAGCGACATGTGCTGTTACAACAGGAGGAATATGGACTCAATTGGAAGAAGGCTTACATATCAATTGCTTGGAATTGATCGCTGGCTCTTTTGCAATTCGTAGTCTTCCCAAAAATCGAACAGACTGCTGTATATTGCTCCGCATGGACAATGTCTCTGCAGTTCAATATATAAATCGCCTTGGAGGGGCTCATTCCAGGGTTCTTTCAGAGGTAACCAAAGAGATTTACCAATTCTGCTTTCAGAGGAACCTCTCCCTACAAGCAGAATACTTACCGGGCATGTCCAATGTGGAGGCAGATTGGTATTCCAGACATTGGAGAGATACTAATGATTGGATGCTGTACCATTCGATCTTCCTTCTACTAGCAAAGTCTCTGGTCCCCTTTGTCCTAGATCCTTTTGCCTCGGGTGAATCATCAGACACCACATTATTTCAGTTGGCTACCGGATCCGGACTCCACAGCAGTGGACGCCTTCCTCCAGGACTGGCCACAGTCAGGTGCGTACGCTTTTCCTCCCTTTGTGATGCTCACCAGTTTACTCCATTATCTCCAATTGCAGGAATCAGACATCACTCTGATAATGCCCCTCTGGCCGAGTCAACCTTGGTTTTTGGACCTTCTCTGCCTCTCGGTCAAGGACCCTCTTCTGCTTCCATCCTTTCCAGATCTTCTGTCGGATCCGAAAGGCAATTTACATCCTCTAGTACTCCAGGGTCGTTTACAACTGGTGGCCTGGTCTCTTTCAGGGGATCTAGGAATGTCCATGGACTATTGAACTTAGCTCGTCGACTCCTTTAGGATTTGTGGGCTTCAGGAACACGGCGTTGCTATGTGTCAGCTTGGGGATCCCAGTGTCTCTGGTGTGTGGGAAGGAATATCGATCCCTTTTACGGCCTCTGTCCATTTAGTCCTCAATTTTCTTTCTTCCCTTTGCGATGAAGGAAAGGCTTTGTAAAGTTTACAAATCAGCTATTTTAGCTGCTCATGTTCTGGTTCATGGTCTTCCTATTGGAAAGGACCCTCTTGTATGCTGCTTAATGCATGGTATCAGACTTGCTTTCCCTCTGGAACCTAGATATTGTTCGATGTGGGATGTTTCCATGGTTTTGCAATTTCTATGGACATGGCCTGAGAATGAACTCCTCTCACTTCACCACTTGTCTGCAAAGCTTATGCTTCTTTTATGTTTGCTTTCCTTCTGTTAGAGTTTCGGATGTCAAAGCTTTTGATGTCGACGGCATTACTTTTTCTCCGGACGGAGTTGTTTTTTCCGTATCTCACCATACAAAATCTGGCTCCAAATCTATCTCTTTTTTCCCTGTTGAACCCAAGCTCTGCGTTGCCAAAATTCTTTGTTGCTATAGCGACAGGTCTGCGGCCATCCGCTCTCCAGATTCGAGACAACTTTTGATAGCTTATGTTGAACCATTCAAACCTCTCTCGACACCCATGTTGGCTCGTTGGGTGCGATGGGTATTGTCATTAGCCGGTGTTGACTCCAACTTTGGAGCCCACTCCATAAGAGGAGCCGTAGCATCAGCAGCCTTCACTTCTGGAGCCTCTTTATCTGACACTCACCATTCGGCTGATTGGTCTCACAAGAGCACTTTCAGGGTCTTCTACTTTCGCCCCTTAGATCATCCGGGTTTGTCTCTTTTCTTGGAGCGTTAAAACTGCAAATAGGAGCCTCATATCATGTTTTAAAATTGTGGATTATCCTAGCTTTAGTGAAGAGATAATCTGAATTTTAAAAATGACATGAGGCGAGTATTTCCCTCCCTAATATCTTTTCGTTTAATTTTCTTCCTCCCCCCCCTTCCTCTCTTCTCTATATTCTGTCTTCTGGACTACTCATACCTAATTCTATTTTTTTATGCCTTTAGAGCGTATTTTACACTTTTCCCTTACGTTATTATCTATGAAAGATGTATTTCATCCAGTTTGCTATATCATTACTATGACCCTTTTTTACTTATGTTTTTCAGCTTGATCCCACACATCTGGAGAAGCTCAGTTCTTCCTGCTAGTTACAAGTTCTTCTGGATGTTAAGTTCCTGGTTTCGCAGTCTGGAGTGAATACATACTGGTTGGCGTGTCGCCCCCGCTGGAGTTAGTTGTAGTTGGGACTTTTGTTTCTCCCGGTTTGGGTTCGCCTCAAGAAAGAGGAAGTGGAAGGGGTTTACACAGATACTTGTACTTTTTCTCTGATTGGTTGATTTGTTTTTCTTTGCTGCTATTGGAGGTGAAGTAGTAAACAGAGATGATGCAAATACTTGCCTCCTGTCATTATTAAAATTCAGATGATCTCCTCACTAAACCTAGGATAATCCACAATTGTATACAGCTGTTTCATGTCTAGTAAGTGTGCAAGCAAGAGCAAGGATTTATTTTTTTCTTAATTTTTGTTTGCTGAGATATTCAAGAAAATAAAAAGCACTTTGAACCAGAGTTGGAGCTTGTCCTTTGTTGCAGCTTACCTTAGAAGACAGTGGTTATTTAAAGAGCCCAGACAAATAAACTTTTAACACAAAACAGGACATTTTGTCAAAGTACATATAAAAAACTCTGCAAGTAGAAGGCACCTAATAGTGTAATTTGTAGGACTTAGACTTATTAGAGGCCTAAGCCCTAAGGAAACATTGATTTGAAAGATTAGGCTTGTGTAGAAACAAGCCCACAAAAGATATATATTTTTTTAGTAGGCCTATGTTTTTTTTTGTGTTTTTTTTTTTTATAGCACAAGCCCTGAGAAAAAAAAGACCTACTGGACTACAGCTGACCTGTCCTGCTCTCACTACTACAATCTTCATCCTCCCTTGACATTAATTTCAGCAAGATCCCTAAGGGTGATTTAGGGGGATTGGCCAGCACTAGTTCTGTAGTGGTCACTTCCTCCTCCTCCTCAGACTCAGTGGACACATGAGGGTCCTTCCAGCTCCTCCTGGTATTACTTTTAAACTTTCTCATTGTGATAGCAGTCTCTTTGAGCCTCCTCTGCCTCAATTTTGTAAAAAGATCACAGCAGAGCAACACAGCACGTCTACCTCGCTCTGTAGCTTCTTCTTTTGTATTTCACTTCCTGGAATACATCACGTTTTCATAGTGAAAAGGCGATAAACACATAAATCAATGGGAGGAAACTTTCTAACCATTGAAAAAATGTTGAAGAATTTTTGCCAGTGGGCAAAAAATGCAAAGTTTGTAACCGCTGGATTTAAAGTGGATTTTTACACGAAAAAGTGGACAACAATGATTTTTGTGGATTTTTGTGCAGGAACACGACTGGACCTTTCACCCACCCCTATTTAGGACAAGGTAAAGCAGGGTACACGTACCATATCACCAATTCTAAAGGCAGCTGTTTTGTTGAAGCCATTATCAAGCCATATCCCCTGTTCTAGTTTATTTAACACATCGTTGGCTTTGTGGATTGCCATTTAAAACTCTGCATGCACAAAGTGGCATGCCAATTACATGGGTTCCCTTGCTGCTGTCCTTTAATAATACTGCAAGAACGAGAAGCAAGATTACTGATTGTGACCTAAGGCTGCAAGCTATTGTTGCCCACTGGTGGGAAAGAAACCCAGTGAGATACATATAATCTGTACTCTGCCCACTCGTCCAAATATCTGTTGTCAGGTGAATTTTCTTTCCTTATGAGGTTTCCAGTTCTGTGCCCAGTTGCCCACCACACTAACCACCTGCTTGTACAATTCCGGAAGATGGTATATGCCAATGAGGTGCAACACATGACATCAGTTCTTTAAAACCTCTATTTTCAAAAAAGAATACGGTAGCATACCAACTGCCAACATCTTCCCAAGGACCCGATAAGTGTGGGTTGATAGTACTCTGCTTTAAAGGGACACTAATGTGCCATAAAAAAATCTTCTTGTTTTGTAGATGAAAAAAAAAGATATTTGCAGCAAATCCCATCTCTCAAACCGCTACGGTCTGAGAGATATTCGCATTCTCCTGACATCAGTGTTGTGCTAACAGCAGGAGATCCCGGTCCGGGGACGAAATTGTGTTATTTAAAAAGAATTACTTAATTGGAAAAGTCTACAAACTGTGCCTGGTTTACAAGCACACTCTGTAGACCATTCCAATGAAGTAATTATTTTTAAATAACGTGATTTCGGATCTGCTGAGGAGCCTCCTTGAGTCGGCCAACTTGAATCTCCTGCTGTCATCTTTACAGCTGACATCAGGAAAGAGGGAGGGAGGGGGGACCTTTCAATGTGAATATCTCTCAAACCATAGCGGTTTGAGAAATGGGATTTGCTGCAAATCTATTTTTTTTCATCTACGAAACAAGAATAATTTTTGGGACATTACTGTTCCTTTAACAAACTGACTTGTGGAGGTTGTGGGGGTTTTACCGGTGGCATGTGTGGACAGTTTATGATTCTTGTCTTCTACAACAAACTCCTCTGCAGTACAAGCCAATTGTTATTTAAAAGGAATAAAATCTTGGTACACTCTCTGACACATCATCAATTCTATTATGTGTTCTAGAGTCCTGGGAACTTAAGAAGTGCTTCTGCTGCTGCTAGTTGTGGCACTTCTGACATGTTGATAGTGTTTCTCCCAATCAGACCTGTGGTTGTGCTTTAGGCAGGACCCTAGTAAAGTGGTGTCTAGGTGTGAGCTTGCTTTTTCCTGCTCACATACTTCTGACACAGGCAACTGTTAGTGACGTGTTTTTCTTTTGGATTGTGAGTGAAGTATCTCTATACTGTGTACGTCTTAGTCTAAGAGGAAGGGATGGTCATAAATCTTTCCCTCAAACCAAAATCTGCAATTTGCTTGATGATCTTGCTGTTATTATTATATCTGTGTTAGACATGTCTGGGTGTGTGAGACGGGAGCAAAGGAGGTTGACCCTAAATACCCAAATATTCTGTCTGACTCATTTGAAAGACACAGGCAGCTGCGGTGCAAGCAATGTCCTTACTGATCTAGATATTATTTTCTGGGGGTGTGAGAGGAGAACAAAGGAGGTTGACCACAAATACCCCCACATTCTGTCTCCCGGATTTGATTTGAAAGACACAGGCAGCTGTGGTCCAAACAATTTCCTTACTGATGTGGCTGTTATTGTCTCTGTATTGGGGAAGTCTAAAGTTGTTTTTTTAGTTATAATTTTTTGGACAGTGACAAGATAGGGTGGACAACTGTTTCAAAGAAATAAAAAATTATATATAATATTTACTTATTTATATATTTTTTGGTAACAGACAGCTGACTGGGACAGAACTAATAGACAGCAGACAATATGGAGAATTTTGTTGAGGGAGGGCTAAGGCAAGAGACATCACATGCCATCAGTTGTGTTACGTACTGTAGAGTGGGGATGGGCAAAATCATTTCCAGTGAAAAGGCCAATTATTCTGCCTTTTTTCCCCTAGCTCATTGCATTGAAATCAATGGGAAGAAAAAATTTTCCCTACCACACAAACTTTTTCTCTACTTTTCTACAGACATATACAAGAATGTCAGGCTTTCACATCATGCCATTCTGTGTTTGTGATAGGAGAAAGCAGCATGTTTTTATGAGCTAGAGAAGATAGGCAAATAAAGGGGAATTTAAGTTTAGTTTAGGGAGTCTTTTAGGCAGGACATTTGTTCTCTGTATTAGGAGAGTCTGTGGGCACTCTGGAAAGAAGAAAGGAGACCCCAAATACCCCAAAATTCCATGTGACTGACTGGCAAGACAAAGTCAGCTGGGGACCAGTTTGCTTGCTGATCTTACTGTTATTTTCTTTAAGCTGGGGAAGTCTGGGGAAAAAAGTTGTTGATTTTGTTTTTCAGTTATATATATATATTTTTTAAACAGACTGTGATAAGACAGAGGGGACAACTTAAAAAATATATAGATATAATAGTAATAAAAAAATAAAAATAATAAAAGGGGGGCAGAGCTTGCTGCCGGACGACATGGGTGCATGTTGAGGTAGCTCAGGGGCATTGCTACCTATTCCCATGCTATTCTATTGCTCACTTGCCCGCAAATCAACCTGGGACATCTGAGATATACTGGTGACCCTCATGCCACAAAAAAAGAAGGGGAAATCTGCAGAGAACAGCAGCATGGTGACTGGTCCGCTTGCTTCCTTCCTGTACCAATCTTCCCTTCAATCACTGGCCCCAGCAGACACCATTATGGACTCGGAAGCTGGAGGTGGTGCGGCCTCTACGCTCCCACACAGCAAGGCACAAATTGAGGTACCATCTGGTTCTCTGGAGCCCACTCCTGCTTTTGTACCTATGTCCACTTTGGTGGCTTTCTCCACCAAGGCAGATGTTCAGACTCTTCCAGCTGACATTAAGGAAGCTCTGCACACAGAGTTAAAGAACCACTGACGGGACTTCCAGCAACTCTCGCAAAGGGTGAACTTTGTGGTGGAGACCCAGACTGAGCTCTCGGATCAACTTCATGTGATGGAGCAACTAATAGCGGATCAACAAGACATCATTGACTGACTTACTTTAAGGATTGATGCCATGGACAACAGAGGCAGAAGCAACAATCTCAGACTTCAGAATGTACCGGAGTCTACTGGGCTAATGGACCTACCCACCTTCATGCAATCCTTTTTCTCTCATGTCTTGGGTCACACTGATCATATCCTGCTTGTCTGGGCACATAGAGCCTTGAAACCTAGAGGCAATTTGCGAGATCTGCCCAGAGACATTTCGTTGCCATTATTTTGCGGACAGAGAAGCTATATACAACGCTTGTCGCAATAAGAATTCCATCTCCCATGCTGGTGTTCATACAGGTTTTACAGGACTTGTCGCCTCACATTTCATATTTAAGAAAACAATTGAAATCACTGGTTAATCATTTGAGAAGCCTTTCGACCTGTTACAAGTGGGGTTTTCCATTCTTTTTAAAGGCCACTCATAATGGTAAGCAAGCTTCTATATATAAATCAGAAGAGATACCTTCTTTCTGCACCACCTTGGCCATTTCACAGCCTCCCCTTCAAAGTGACTCTGATAGTCCTCTAGGTCCTAAATTGGAGAAAAATCAGCACCTGAGGTGGTACCTAGTGGCAGACAAGCCAGGGAAAAGTGACGAATGTCAGAGACCACTACTTCTGAGCCATGAGGTATACAGACCCAACAGGGTCTTGTTGAGCCTATTTGGGACTGCTGGACTTTACAAGTTAGTCTTCTAATGGTTAATTCTGGCTCTTCTGAACTGGTTTCGAGTAATTTTTGCCCTCTCTGCTTATGACTTTGGTGTCTACCATTGGACCTGCCTTGGGCTGGCCCTCTCTGGGGATCTATGACCACTACTTCTGGGTTTGCTGTTTAATGCTTACTAAATATTCAAACATTTTTACTGTTGTTTGGTACTTCAACCTACATTTTATTTTGCTCTAAATCATACACTCCCGAGTGCCGACTTTCAGTAGGGCAGAGATGTCGTATCTACCCCTTGCAGGTACATTGACATTGCTTGGTTTGTTGCTCCCTACTGCAACTCTGGGCCCATTCTATTATTTAATGTGTGGGTAGTACCGGGGGATTTGTCAACCCTTACAGCTTCATTTATATATGTCTACCCTCCTGTTCCTATCCTTATCACCCCTCTCCCTTATATCCTCTATTAGGTGACTTTTTGTAGTATTGATACTCCCACTTCCCCTCACAACAGTTCTTAGGTCACTGATTCTGACTCTTCGGATTATGTACGTAGGACTAACTTTCTCTGGAACTGCATCCCAATTTAATGTTATGAGTTCATCTCCTTGCCAGAAGAATTATCCCCTCCTTTTAGCATCTCCTGTGTTTGGGCAATTTGTAAGCCGCAGTAATGCCCCTGCATGACATGCACTTGTTCTGTGCAAGTTGGGTTCCTTTTGGTCGCTGGTTCGACCACGCTCCAATTTTCTGTTAAGAAACCTCTTCCTGACATCTTTGCAGGGCTGTTACCCGGTCTATTCTGGTCAAGGATCACCCCTCTGGAAATCTCACTTTTATTTCCTTCCACATCTTACTGATCCCTCTTCTCTGACTTTTTCCTTCCACCCCTTATTTTCCCTTCTTCCTATTTTCCCCTCCTGTTCATCCTCCCAGGAATCCACATGGATTGGTTTGCATATTGACACAACTTCTCCTTTATCATGCTTAACCTTTTAAAGACTGGGAAAATCTGAGGTGGATTTCACTTACGGACTGGAGCAATTTTGACTTTTTTGACTATGTCTTTGTTCAACCATATTTTCTCTGTATTTCCTTTTGTACACCCACACAAATTATATACTTTTTTTTAAGCACAACTACGGCTTTCTTTGATCCCACAGTTATATGAATACCTCATCGTTTAATTTGATTAAAATAGAAAAAAGAGAAAAGAAATTAAAACACAACATTTTGCTTACATTTTTCTGTCAGGATTTGTATACTATTAGTTCATTACAAAAAAATACTCCTAAATATATTCATTTGCTTCTCCTGAATATGAGAGTACCCCATATGCCTAGTATTTCAATCCCTTTCTCACATTTACAAGGTAAATATAACAAGATGGACACCATTATTTCCAAACTGTAATTTTTCAACAATTGGCATGTGAGCATCATAGCTTAGTTGACGGTGTTTTTAAATTTTATATGCAACCATTTTACCACCAATCCCTCGTAAAACTATATGTATGTAAAAAAATCAGCGTTTTTCACACTTAGATTTCAATGTTGATGTGAATTTCAAGCACAGGATAGGTGTAGATTTAAAAAACTGCATTGATTAGTGTTTGGCTCCTTCTTCTCAGTACGGCAATACCCCATATGCATTGGTTTGTCAGGATTTGGGGGAGCTACTGGGCCCCGTTGGGAACATGTGCGTTTCCATTTATAGGCCATTTTTACAGCTGGTGCCTTGTCTCATTTCGGGCTGTTTGGCAATGTTGCAGTAAATTTCACCCCCAAACCTATATGTTGTAGAAGAGCACACAACCCTGACTTTCAATCTATTTGCATTATAACAATTTTTTCGCTGCCACTCTATCACCAATCCCTCCTAAATCCTGCAGTAAGGAAGAGAAACACCATTTTTCACACCAATATTTTAGTGTTGCTCTGGATTTCAATCAAAGAATATTTGCAGATTCTTTTTAAATGCTTCACATTAGCTACACCGTCTGAGTATGGCAATGCCCCATATACATAGGTTTGTCAGGGTTTGGGGGAGCCACTGGACCCAGTAGGGAACATGTATGTTTCCATTATCAGACATGGAAAAAACTTAGGGTGCTTTGCTTCCCACTATATTTTGATAGTGTTAGATTGTAGGAGGGATGTGTTTTGAAAAAAAAAAAAAAACAGGACATTTCAGGGGGAAAAAGTGGGCAAATAATAAAATAAACTTCACAGCACTACTGCATTGTGCCTGCATGGTATTGCTTGAAGCAGTCACCAATGCAGAGGCCAGGTTTGTAAGGGCAATCAGGACAGTAAGTCGTGGTGTCTGTCGTATTCCCTTGCTGTAGCAAACCGTGCAGTGCTTCTGTGGTTTGTTCTTTGGGGAGTTGGGGGGATTTTATAAATAAAGTGTGCTACCCCGGGTCTTGCTGGAATGATTACTGGCACACCTTGAAACAAAAATAGGGAAATGAGTTGTAGCTGATACTGTAAAAAACTACTTTTTGGATTGGAGTTTGCCAGTTTGAAAAGTAAAAATGAATTGTGTACTGCAGTCTGCATCATATAGATGGCAACGTTTTTGTACCATGCCCTACACTTTCTCAAAGCGAGGTATGGCTGATCACACAGATCAACTCCCCTCATGTTCTTGTTATAGTCCCTGATGCAGACTGGCTTTCTCAGTACCCCTCTCCTGCCATAAACAGTGACTGCCACAGTTCTGTCCTCATGCATGGTGGTCAGCATGTAGACATCTTTTTTGTCCTTATACTTAACTGCCAGCAGCTCCTGTTGGCACAAAGATAAACTGTGTTATATCAAAGTCTGACGCAGTGTCTGTGGCTTCTGAGTCAGACACCAAAAAAGCATATGCCTCTTCTAAACTATAACTCCACTGCATTTTGTATACCTACCCTAAACACATTTCTAATTTCTCCTAAATAACTTCCCACCCGCTACTTAACTATTACTATGTAAATACTATACCTAACTCTAACCCCAAACGGTCACTATTCCTATGACACATTTTTGTTTGTTTGCTTTTTTTTTCCAACGCTGCTCCTAAACCTAAATCTATCCCTAAGCCTTACCCTAACCCACGTATTCCCTGAACCTACCTAACCAATTACCTCTCTAAACTAGCTTATAACACAAACTCAATTTTAAAATAAAATAAACTTTTTTTTGCTGTTGTTTTTTGTTTTTTTTTTGGAGGGGGGTTTCCTATGCTACTCCTAAACCTAAATCTATCCCTAAGCCTTACCCTAACCAACGTATTCCCTGAACCTACCTAACCAAATTCAGCTACCTATCTATAATTATTTATTCAAAAAAAATTGAAAAAATCAATTTTGAAATAAAATAATTTTTTTGGTGTTTGTTTTTTTCTCTACTCTACACTAAACCTTTCCCTAAACCAAGTATACACTAAACCTACCCAACTATCTAGCTAAACTACCTACCTAACCCTAAAATGTACTAAAAAATACACTTTTTATTTAAAAAAAATGTAAACAAATTTAAAAACCATACAAGGGGGATGGGGGAAGTACCACAAAAGCTGATCTGCAGCAAACTGACCTCTACTAGAGTGATCGTAGCAATAACAGTGATCTAAGGGTTAAAATTGATTTTTTTGTTTTTTTTTTTGTTTTGTTTTTTAAAGGTTTGCAGGAGCTGGAACGCTGGAACAAGATGTCTCTCTGTCTCTCTTCACCTAAGCAGTGTGTGAGATGGAGGGAGGCAGAGAGATGGGACAGGGACAGTGTTTGTAAATACTGTCCCTGTCATTTTGCTTTTACAACATGTGATTCGCTGATGAAGCGAATCACATGTTGCTACAATGTTTCTAGTGGCTGAAACTAAGTGACCCAATATCGGAGCACTTAGCAACAGCCTGCCTGCGCTCTCCCATTGCTCCGTGCAGCCACGATGGGCGATTTTAACCTTCATATTTTAACCATTTTGGCCAATGAGAGGAGACGCGGAGTAGCCATTATGGTTACTGGGAACCTTCCTTGGACCCTGATTGATCAGTGTTCAGACCCTGATGGTCCTTAATTGTTTCTGAAAGGCTCTCTAAATAGGTCCCTAACTTCTCGCACCACATCTTCTTTCAATCCTTCTTTCAGGAGGGTATGCTATCAGTCGGAGGGGATTTTAATATCGCTCTACATCCCCATCTTGATCTCTCTCTTCCATGGTTAAACCATCCCAATACCCCTGCTGGGAAGGTGTCAGCCTTCCTGGGGAGTAGAGCCCTGTCAGATGTCTGGAGAACACAAAATGCTTTTGTTAAATATTTTACCTTCCTCTCCAAACCACATTTATTATCTTTTTCTTGGCCAACACCATCTAGATAAGGTTACACAGGCGGAGATTTTACCTATGACTTTGTGAGACCTATCACACTGTCGCTATTTCAGGTTTCTTAGATAACGCAAAACTCTCCATTCTCTCTGAAGATGCCTCCTCATCTTTAGACAAAGAATTTACGGAGACAGAAATTGTGATTTCTTCACAGCGCTCCCCTTGGGGTAAATGTCCAGGGCCAGATGGATTCCCAGTGACTTGCCCCACATGACCTTCACATTTAATGCCATCCTTTCTGGTCAGACCTGGCCACCACAGGCTCTCTCCGCACACATCTCTGTCATTCTGAAACAGGGGAAATATAAATCTCTCTGCAGCAGTTATCAGCCAATTTCCCTTCTCAATATCAATCTTAAAATGTTTGTGAAGCTACTATCTGAATGGCTTAAAACTCTTCTGCCTCAACTTGTAGGACCGGATCAAGTCGGCTTTGTCACAGGCAGAGAAATATGATATTAAATCTCCTTGATCCAGTTTTCCTTGGGTTCTTCCCAATCTTCTAGGCTTTTGATAGGGTTCAGAATGCTATTCTGTCTCATGTTCTTAACATCTGGAGGTCATGTAGCTCCACACTTGTCCTTGCCCCTTTCCACTTTGTGCTGTTGTAGGTAACCCTGACTTTCCCCCTGATTTATGTAAAGATGACTTCCACACATGGTCTATTCTGGGATACATGTCACAAATGGTGGAAGCGCCGACAAGAAATAACAATGTATTGGACCTAGTGATCACTAATAACACAGAAATGGTATCCAATATTAAGGTAAGAGAACATTTGGGAAACAGTGATCACAACATGGTTACATTTGAGATCAGTCTGGCAAAGCAATAATGTATAGGTTCAACAAAAACTCTTAATTTTAAAAAAGCGAACTTCAAATTGTTAAGGGCCTCAATGCAACACATAGACTGGGATATTTTATTTAAAGGCAAAAATACTGAGGAAAAATGGTCAGAATTCAAATTTAGGTTGCAGAAATGTACCCAACAGTATATACCAGTAGGGAACAAATGCAAAAGAAGTCAGTCACAGCCAATGTGGTTAACTGCACATGTAAAGAAGGAAATGGCAAGGAAAAAAAACGCATTCAAATTATTTAAGTCTGAAGGAACTGAACAATCTTTCTTAAAATACAGGGAGTGCAACAAAGATTGCAAAAAGGCAATTAGGGTAGCAAAAATGGATAATGAAACTCGAATTGCAAGGGAAAGCAAGACTAATCCCAAAAAGTTTTTCAAATATATAAATAGCAAAAAACTTAAGAGGGAGTGCATTGGACCATTCAGAAATGAGATGGGTGAGTTGGTTAGTGAGGATAAGGAAAAGGCCGATGTTTTAAACACTTTCTTTGCATCAGTATATACAAGGGAGCAAGGAATGGTAGAAGAGCCTCCGCAAGTAACAAATAAAACAATACAATTAATAGATATTGGGTTAACTCAAGGAGATGTCATGGGAAGACTGAACAAAATTAAGACCGACAAAGCACCGGGTCCTGATGGTATACATCCAAGGGTTCTTCAGGAACTTAGTGCAGTGTTAGCAAAATCTTTAAAGATTCTATTACCACAGGCTCAGTGCCACAGGATTGGCGAAGAGCTAACATAGTGCCTCTATTTAAGAAGGGAACTAAAACAGAACCTGGGAATTATAGACCCGTGAGTTTGACCTCTGTAGTGGGAAAACTGTTAGAATGGATAATAAGGGACTATATTCAGGATTACAACACAAAAAATAAAATCATTAGCACAAATCAACATGGTTTTATGTAGAATAGATCATGCCAAACTAATCTTTTCAGCTTCTATGAGGAGGTAAGCAGCAACCTAGACAATGGCAAGGCAGTAGATGTAGTATATCTAGACTTTGCAAAGGCATTTGATACAGTGCCACACAGAAGGCTGGTGTATAAAATAAGGAAATTGGGGCTAGGAGATAACCTTTGCAATTAGATACAAAACTGGCTGAAGGATAGGGAACAGTGTGTGGTTGTAAATGGAAAATTCTCCAGTACAGTTAAAGTGGAGAGTGGAGTACCTCAGGGTTCAGTATTGGGTTCGCTGCTTTTTAACATGTTTATAAATGATCTGGAAATACATATAGAAAGCAAAATATAAATATTTGCAGATGATACTAAATTATGCAAAGTCATTAATTCAGAACAGGATATTTTCTCTCTAAAGAGGGACTTGCATACAATGACAGATTGGGCAAACATGTGGAATATGAAGTTTAATGTGGGGAAGTGTAAAGTCATGCATTTGGGAGGAAACAATCCCAAGGCTACTTATAAACTTAATGGAATAATTTTAGGTGACTCATTGCTAGAAAAAGACCTGGGTATCCTTGTCAACTGCAAACTTGGAAACAGCGACCAGTGTCAAACAGCAGTAGCAAAGGCAAACAAAGTCCTGTCTTGCATAAAAAGGGGTATCGAAGCAAGAGTGGATAACATTATTTTGCCATTATACAAATCATTGGTAAGACCTCACCTTGAGTATGCAGTGCAATTTTGGGCACCGGTTCTGAAAAAGGATATACTAGAACTAGAGAGGGTACAGCGGAGAGCAACAAAATTAATTAAGGGAATGGAGGACTTGACATATGAGGATCGACTAAACAAACTTGGTTTATTTACTCTAGAGAAAAGACAACTAAGAGGCCTTATCACATTGTACAAGTATATGAGAGGCCAATACAAGGATCTCTGCGGTGAGCTATTTATTCCAAGGCCTGATCAGGTGACCAGGGGACACCCCTTGAGATTAGAGGAAAGGAGGTTTAAACTTCAGCAGAGGAAGGGTTTTTTTACGGTAAGGTCTGTCAAATTGTGGAATTCATTGCCCAGGGAGGTAGTTATGGCAGATACAATGGATACATTTAAGAGAAGATTAGATACATTTCTTTCAAAAGGGAACATACAGAGTTATACTGTTTATCAGTAGGCTGATCAGGAAGGTCTGATAAAGACTAATTTAATTGGTAGCAGGAAAGCTATAAAATTCTCAGTTACGGAGGTATGAGGCGAAGGTTGAACTTGATGGACTTGTGTCTTTTTTCAACCTAATTTACTATGTTACTATGTTATTAGAGGAATTTGATCATCTCCTTCCATCAGGCGAGCTTCTTTCCATGATCTTTGTTCCTCTTACCACCCTTCCCCTTCAGAATTTTGGAGATACTGCCAGGTTGGTCACTTCATATCTTCACTCCAGACTGGTCCCTTCCAGCCACACATGCTTACTTCATTTGAACACCTCCTTCTCCATCATTCCACTATAAAAAAAAAAGGATAATCTCATATGCCATGGATTCTAGATGCTCCTTTGTCATCCTCTCCTCTACCCCAGAAAGTGCTATGGTAAACAGACCTATACATCGTTATTCCAATTGCTCAATGGTAAACTTCTTTCCACATTCACACCAAACTCTTACCAAATTTCCCCATGAGAGAAACTAACTTTAAAATTATGTTACGTTGGTAAGGTACCCAGGATAAACTGATGAGAATCTTTCCGGGAGCATCTCCACTCTGCTGGCTATGTGGGTTGCATGAAGGTACCTTAGTCCATATTTGGTGGTCATGCTTCGCTCCAACTCAGTTTTGGACGGAGCTGGGGTCTCCCCTTCCCAGATTATCTGGCCTGCACCTTGCCAGATGTCCCCAAACTCTTCTCCTCTCACTGCTGCCTAATGATTCACACCCCCTTTCACAATCCTCTTTGAAACTATGGCTCCAGCTGGTTACGGCCACCAGGGCTTGCATCCATATGAAATGGCAGTATCCTACCCTAACGGACTGGAAGTCTCGCATTTACACAATACTTGACATGGAGAGGCTCTTCCATGTGTCCACAGCGCAGTCTGAAATCTTTAATGACACTTTTGCAAGATGGTTGAACTTCATCAGTAATTAAGTTTGATTCTCCCTGTTGACTAATCCTTGTGGATTCCCCCCCACACTCCTTCCGTTTACTCGTCTATCCTTCTATCGATGCACCCCCCTTATTTCCATTTTCCTAAATTATATTTTAAAGTAGACTCCTTCCTCTCTTCTTCTTTTCATCCTCCATTACTGGCAGCTCCTTAAATCACCTGATTCTATGTCTCTGGTAAGTCACATTACTCAGCTTACACATACATCTTCATCATGAAATGTCACCTAGGATGCTTCTGTTTAGGGTGTCTTCTCGCCTGTCTTTAATTATGTACAGACATGTGACCCTTGGCTATTTACTTTTTGTTCATGTAATATTATCACATCTGATGCCATTCTCTGTAATTCTCAACCTGTATTTGTTTTAATAAAAAAGTAGTTCAAAAACTGACTGCAGCAATGGTTGCTGCAACATGTTCAAAAAATGATAATGATGCCTCTCCTCCAAGGTAGAATGCAGTTTGTCAAGGTCCCAGCCAAACTTTCAGCACCACCACTGCCAATACAAAAAAAGAACCATATAAGAAGAACACTGAAGATGACAACAAGTTGCATTCTAGTGTTGATGATGGCAATAGCATAATAGAGGAAGGTGTAGCAGCTGAACAGTCTGCTGCATCAGACAGTGAGACAAACACGTATCCTGAAAGTAGTAGCAAGCTTTGTGAAAGGAAAAATAAATTGTTTGAGACCTCTAAAATCTTAGAGGAATATAAGGGTAGTGGGCAAGAAGTGGCAGGTGATGCTGATGCTGCTGAGGATGACCTAATGATGACTGATGATGATGCAGATCTAGAATATATCCCTCCATCATTCTTATCTTGTTCAGATACAGATGAAGTTGAGAGTGAGAGAAATAATGATTGTAACAGGAACCCAAGACCCCGGATTGGCTTGGGCCATCATACCGGGTAGCTGGTCTGGTGAATGTAGGTAGCTGGCTGGATCACTGGAACATAGGGCTCCTAAATGGGGGTCAGAAGGGACCCTTTAGACCACTCAGGAATGAAGACACAGGACACTCCTTGTAGTTCTAAAATGACTATTACTTTTTTAAGGGAACATTTTATAGTAAATTCAGGTACAGTACAATGGTGGTATAAACATGGGACACAATGGTACAATACAGGGAGATGTGACATGCAGTATGATTGATACGTACAAAAGAAATAGGTTTACAGACAGTCATGACACCAGACTAATTGTATCTCACAGAAGACAATAGTGTATACACAACAGAGGTGAAGGGATTAAGAAAGTGATACCTGATCAAAATCTGGACCAGACAATGAGACAAATACAATTTGGATAGCCTTACAAAAATAAACCATTTAACCCTTGCAGACCCATGTAAGGCCAGCGATCCAGCATCTGTTACATATATAACAATACATTAAACCATTCACATAACTTTTAACATAGAATGGTAGGCAGCTGATCAGAACACGCCTACTTTTCAACATGAACAGTGTGGAATTTAACGTGCCCAGCCAAACTGTTGTGGCTGCCCAGTCCCAGGAGCTGGGACTTCCCTCTGTGCCTTCCAGTCTTTTGTGGCCTTTTCCATGGCTCTTACAAGAGCCCCTTGTAATGGCCTATGGTCAGTTACAATGATGATGATGACATGGCCATAAGGTTAGCAGAAAGGCAAAGGCTGAATCATCCACCACTGATAAGGAGCACCGTGCCTGTCCATAAACTGTTTGAGAAAATCATTGGAAAGTCTGACATTGGACAAGCAAAGATGGCAAAAAGTACACAGTCACCCTATCAGTTATCATCAGCATCATCACCTCTTCCAAGTCCAAGTCCTACTCAGCCACACACACACACCTGCACTGAGTACCCAGCAGCAACAACAACAGCAACACAGGATATTAACATCCACAATGTTAGATATGACGAGTGCCTCTGCTGCTGCTGGAAGTGCTGCACCTTTGACACCTAGTAGTAGTAGCAATAGAATTGTATCAACATCTAGCCCCAGCAGTAGTAGCAGCACCTCAGTAATCCCTCAATCCATGAAGTCCACAGAATGGAGATACTTCACTCAGGATCCTAAAACTAAGCATGTTGCTATCAGGGGGAAGCAGGCTCACACCTAGGCACCTCCTCTATGAGATCCCCACAGGTCTGACTGGGAGACACACTATCAGCAGGTCAAAGGTGCTGCAACTACCAGCAGCAGCAGCAGAAACACTCCAAAAAGTTCCCAGGGCTCTGGGACAGAAAAAAGTAGCGGTGAACGTATTTATGTATCAGAGACTGTGTTACTGCCAACAGTTAGTTCATTCCAAATAACACCAGTCTTTTGCAGAGGAGTATGATGACTCTGGCTTTGAAGTAGGAGATGGCATAGACTGCCTGCACATGCTGCCTCTACCTCCACCCGCTCCTCTATTCATGTTTTTAAAGCAATAAAGTTCCAGGTTTTTTCTGCCATGCCCTGCCAACCCACACTGATTGAGTTCCTGGGAAGGAGTCAAAAACTTCACAAAAACGGACCCTTGATGATGGTGGATGCACAGTAGGGGAGCTTTGTTCTATATACTTTTTATAGCCTCATAAAGCGGACTTCTTTACTGCTAACTGCAGGAATCGTCACTGGTTTGCATGAGAGGCAAGAAAAAACCCCAGACCAGGGCTGCTAAATCTATAGCTCACTTACTACAGTGTAGTATCGACACCTGTTACGCAGCGGGAAAATACTTTTGCTCCACTTTCTCAGCTTCAGGACGATAGTAGCGGGCTATCTACCACACTCTCCACCATGGAGTCTGGGGGATCGGAGATCACTTTTCCTGATGATGGAGTGATATATTCTAGATTAGCATCATCATCATTCACTACCACCTGACTACTTTCATATTCTTCTAGTCTTTTTGGAATCTCAAACAGATTCCTTTTACTTTTCACTTAGGGGAATTTACAGAACATTCATCATGATGTTACCGTCATTGTCAAATGTAGCAGTTGGTTTAATTGCTAAATTCCCCTTTGCAATGGCAATAACACTAGAATGTGACTCATTTAATGCTGCAACTGTGGGTGGTGGTGGAACTTTTCATGTCATTTATTGCACAAGAGGCGGAAACAATTGCCAGTCAGTTCTTGGGGTACAGCTATCTGTCACGGTTTGTTATGACTCTCAGACACAGAGTTAAGATAAAAACACAACTTTATTGAAAAGTTTAAAGGGAACCCTTGCGGGTAGCATTCACATTCAACATTTAAACACAATACACAATAATAGAGCGTAGTGGTAACAGAATGTAGGACAGGCTCTACCGGCCTTGCCAATACCGGGTAAGGCCACTATAGGTTGGTACAGGATGGAATTGGTTCTACCGGCCTTACCAATATACCGGGCAAGGCAGCCTGGGAGGCTAGTATCACGAGAAGAAAAGGCTCTACCGGTCCTGCAAATATACCGGGCAGGACAGCCTTGAGACTGGTCCAACGAGTAGTGAGGCTCTACCGGCCCTGCCAATATACTGGGCAAGGCAGCCTTGAGACTGGTACAACGAGTATAGAGGCTCTAACGGCCTTGCCAATACTGGGTAAGGCAACCTTAGACTGCACAGGATAGGATAGGTTCTACCGGCCTTACCAATATACTGGGCGAGGCAGCCTTAGACTGCAAGACTGGAACATAGGCAAAGATGGCCTCAGCGACTGGCCTAAGATGTAACAACCAATCGCATAAGATGGATAACTGAGGCCTGCTGGGCTGTCAAGCTGTAATAAGCACCCAATGCAATACTTGGAGCGAACCAGTACCCGCGTACTGGAGGAACACAATCTCTACCAGAACTATCTGGGCACAACAAGCCACCGGTGTGAATGGAGCGAACCAGTACCCACATACTGGAGAGACACAAACACCACCGGTGCTGTCTAGGACTGAACAAGCAGCCGGTTCAATACGGAGCGAACCAGTACCCGCGTACTGGAGTAACAGAATCTCTACCGGGCTGTCTAGGATTGAACAAGCAGCCGGTTTAGGTGGAGCGAACCAGTACCCACGTACTGGAGTGACATAACCTCTACTGGTGCAACAAGCAGCTAGTTGTAAATGGAGCGAACCAGTACCCGCGTACTGGAGAGACACAATCTCGACCGGTGCTGTTAGGGACTGAACAAGCAGCCGGTTAACGTGGAGCGAACCAGTACCCGCTTACTGGAGAGACACAATCTCTACCAGTGCTGTTAGGGACTGATCAAGCAGCCAGTTAAGGTGGAGCGAACCAGTACCCGTGTACTGGAGTGACACAATCTCTACCGGTGCTGTTAAGGACAGAACAAGCAACCGGTTAACGTGGAGCGAACCAGTACCTGCGTACTGGAGTGACACAATCTCTACCGGCGCTGTTTAAGACAGAACAAGCAGCCGGTTAACATGGAGCGAACCAGTACCCACGTACTGGAGTGACACAATCTCTACCGGTGCTGTTTAGGACTGAACATGCAGCCGGTTTACATGGAGCGAACCAGTATGCGCGTACTGGAGTAACATAACCTCTACCGGTGCAACAAGCAGCCGGTTGTAGATGGAGCGAACCAGTACCCGTATACTGGAGTGACACAAACTCTACAGGTACGACAAGCAACCGGTAGTCTATGGAGCGAACCAGTAACCGCGTGCTGGAGTAAATCTTCAAGAGAATGAAAATGTCACCCAAGAAACAGGAGGAGAGAGAGAGACGCTCTGCAGGCAATCCAGGAGCAGGAACACAGCCGGTCAGGACAGGAACTGAATCACCACGGCAGGCAACCGGATCAGGAATGGCAGAGGGACAGCAGCAGGAACAGCAACCCCAACCGGATCAGGAACGGAAGCTGGAACCGAGGAAGCTGTCAGGCAGGAACTCAGGCGATCACAGGAGAGCAAAGTGGTATCACGGCCCAGGAAGCTCAGGAACACAATGCAGCGACATAGAGACAACACGAAAGGGCAACCAAAGGGTGCCCAAGCTCAGTCTAAATAGGCAATACAGGGCGGGCTGAAGGCAGGCAGCCAATGGAAAGCCCCTTCATGTAACTGACAGGGAAAGGCAGCAATCACGGGCACCGTAATACTATCCTACCATGTCCATGCCTTCCTCTTACTCCTTTGCCCTTACCCTTGCCCCTAGCATGTTTGCTGGGCATAATGAAAATAGTGTTGATTTTTACTGTAAGTATAGAACAGAAATGTTTTCATGTTGAGCGATATTTTGCTAATCTCAGAATAATGTATGATGTAAATATCTTTCTCTAGTATTTTTAGGACACGAGTAGAGTAAAAGTGATACATTTATTGACTCACTGAGTAGTTTTAGAATGCAAGCTTTCAACACAACTTAGGGCTCTTTTTCAGTCATGTTGAGAATGCACGATGAATACAAAATAAATGATGGTTATAAACGTATGAAAATTATTTTAAAATTTCAATTCCACTACAAATTAATCTCTTATCACCATTGTCTATGTAGTTTTATTCCTTAGACTCCAGTAGATGTATCTCTTTGTAGCTGGCCAAGTGCTACAAGATTTATTTCTTTTTTGATGTGTGAATAGCTCCAGTAAATTTGGTGTGCAGAAAGTGTGTAACTGCAACCAAACATCGCTAACTTTATGGAATGTATGGGTTAACCCTCCATGAACTAGGAGGTGAGCAACATGCAACTTGCAATGCATTGCCCACCCCTCTGGCACCCAAAGGGCCCATCATATGTTTATTGTGTGGTATAATGTGACATACATTCCTTGTTACAGTTCAGGCCATAAATTAGAATGATAAATTCGGTCATCAATTTATACTCACAGATCTTTCTGTCTGTGTCTGAAAATTTCCCATAATTTCAGACACCCTGAGATCTTTAACACTGTGACTAATTTTGCAAAACATGTGTACACCCACTGGGATGTCTCTTTTCTTGTTAACACTGAACCTATGAGAATTCATCCATTTTGTTAGATTGTGTCCTGTCTCACCTACATAAAATCCTGGTTGGGGCATTTCACACACATCAGATGATCTACAGGACAATATGCCCATGATGCTGCAGTTTTGATGGGAATGTGGTATGGGCACCTTATCTGTGGTACATATTTGTGCACAAGTTCCATGTGTCTTATGTAGACAGGGAGAAATACCATTTTCTACTGCATTCTTAAGGGAGCTCTTTAACAACAGCTATTTCAGGTTGGGGGCTGTTTATGGGAGATGAGCAGATGTTTAGGGAATTTTCTTATTAATCTGCCATCAGTATGCCAGATTTTGCACAGTACTTCAAGGAGTTGTAGGTGACAACTAATGGCATGCTGTTCTCTTCCTGTGGTTGTTTGTATTTCAGAAGATTTCTTATGGGTGCATTGGTGGCTCTGAATTTGGATGTCTGTGGCCTTGTCATATTAGTGAGTGATAAAATATCTCCATAGTTTTTTAAGATGTTTAACGTGGTCAGAAACCTCAGAGCATATGTGATTGCTATAAACAATACAGTTTTTTTGTATGTTTCATAAACTGTCATTTCTGAGATAAATAGGCCTGTCTGTTGGTTTGTGGTACAGAGATATCAGGATGGAGTTACTTTTACTACTGGTTTCCAGAAAGTTAATTTGTGTGGATGAGTTTGAGATTAATAGTGGTATGTAAAGCACTGTAATTTTCATGAACGGTGGACGTAGACCAGAGGATTTATCTACCATGTTGACAAAACTGGAAGATAAGTTTTCATCCAATTTTGAATGACTAGGTTGGCATATTGTGGTACCTTTAACATGCCCATGACACTTCCCATCGTTTGTATGCAAGTTTTTGCCCAAATGATAAATAATTATGCATTAGTATAAAGTGTATTAGCTGAGTTAAAGGTTGAATGGGTAGGTCATATTGCTCCAGGAATGCTTTGCAGGCTACATTGTCATATTTATGTGGAATGCTGATGTAGAAGGATTCCACATCCATAGTAGCTAAAATGGTTTCCCTTTGGGATGAAGCCAAGGTCAAACAATTTGTTTAAGAGAGCGGTTGTGTCCTTTATGCAATTGTTTTGGGGGGGGGTTTGTGTGTTTTTTTTTTTTTACCAGTGGTTTAGAATACTCTCCATATTCTCTATGAGTGTGCCAGTTCCAGATATTATCGCCAAGGATTTCCTTCCTTGTGTGATTTAGGAAGAAAATAGAAGCATCCCACCCTTGAGTCTTCTGGGATGAGGACCTCCAGGTATTCTCTAATATTAAAAGGGTCCCCTTTCATGATTCTTTTTTAGTCATTTTGTGTAGTCAAATGTGAGATCCTCTTGTAGCTTCCTGTAGTGTCTTTCATCCATAAGTTGCCTGTGTGCATCTTCTATATAGTAAGCTCGACCCATTCATTCCATATACTTAGCCATCTTTGGCTGCAGTTGCAAACTCTCTACACAACAAATATAGGGAGCTTTTCACACATCAAAATTAAAATAAATATTGTACCACTTGGCCAGCTGCAGAGAGATGTCTACTGGAGTCTAAGGAATAATTTACACAGAGAATGGTGATAATAGATTCACCTCCAGTGGAATTTAAATTTAAAAAGAAGTTTCATGAATGTATAACCTTTTGCATATTTTGTATTCATCCTTCATTCTAAATATGCCTGAAGAAGAGACCTAAGTTGACTTGAAAGCTTGTTTCTAAAGCTACTCAGATTGCCAATAAAGGTATAACCTTATATCTGCCTCTGTCACCTATCAGTTTGTGTTTTTTGTTAAAGGGATAGTAATACTTTACATAAACATTCTTTATTATCATTCTTCTTAAATAAATAAAAGTATCCAAGTGTTTTTTTTTATAAGTTGTATAGTTTGGGAGAAATATAGTGCTTTCTTTCTCCATTTTAATTCGACAAATATTGCCCCCTTCGACATATTACCCTCCCCCTCTGAAATTCAACATATAGTGCTCCCATGACCTTCTTTTTCCATTTTAATTTTACAGATATTGCTCTCATTGGACATTGTTTTTTCTCCAATTTAATTTGAAATGCCATCCTTGTGTATGTATTGCATAATTAACCCTATTAGTACCAGAGAGGTAGCAATGCACTGCAATGCGTTTGCTACCCTCCTGGTACTCAAAGGGTTAAGAGGCAAGGTATGTGGCTGCATACCTTTCCTGTATAGTGTAATACATGTTATTGTATATTGTATTTTATTTTTGATTTGATAGGTGATCAATGTGGGGGACAATTGCTGGCATTTTCAATAAAGTCCATATAACATATGTGTAACATGTTATATGGGTTTTCTTATTATAAATATTGTTAGATTTATTAAAAATATATAGTTCAGACCTCGATGGGGACATCAGGATCCATGGGGCGACAATTGCAAGCTTTTTTAATAAACCGCATATAGCCTATGTTACACATAGGTTATATGCGCTTTATTTTAATATACAATCATTTCAGACCTCAAGGGGGAATCAGGACCCCTCCTGATATCCCCTCTAGCATGGATCACCTATCCAGAAGGATAGGGGATCCATGGGGTGATAACAAAGGCATTTTCTACCTTCCTTTCTTATTACTGGAGCGGCTGTATAAGCCAGCTCCAGTAGAACTCTTGTAGTGAACCCTGTCACTGGGTTCATTCATGAGAAGTGTATTGCTGAGCTTTCATGAATAAATCAATCATCTGTTTTTTTAATGACCAGGTGATTGATTCATTTATGAAAGCGCAGCAATGCTTCTAATGAATGAACCCGGTGACAGGGTTCACTACAAGTGTTCTACTGGACATACAACAAAGAAGAAAAAACAGAATGCCTATCAAGTTGCACTCCCAAAGAGTGCATCACGTACCTTATTAATAAAATTACAAATATTTTATTGATGAATTCAAAATAGTAAAACCAGTAAATGCACCAAAAGAAAAAAAATCATGTATGAACAAGCTAAAAATAGCTTCAACATATGCCTCATAAGCGGGAGTTCAGTGGCTATAGAGGAACTACATCCCTAATGATAGTAAATAAAAAAACTAAAGATTATAGTCTCATCACCACTGAAATCCCTAAAGTAGTAATATGTGTGTGGTATATATAAGCAGAAAATAGGATTGAGGGCAAGTGTTTTCCACTAACTCCCGCAATGTAGACAAAACTACATCGCTGAGTAAACATACGCTATGTATACAACAATCCACCACTAAGTAACTCAAGCTGTATAGATATTAACGTACCTCTAGGTAAATAATGTCCCAGAATCTACGAAGATAACAGTCAGTAAACTCATGAATCTCGGTAAGTAGATGACACTGAAGTATTAATGGATCCCGTGCTAGTGATTAACAAAAGGCTCACGGAAGTCTCGCTAATTGAGAGACTCACGTGAGTAAAGAAAAAGAATCTGCCGGGATTCTCAGTGTAACTAAAATCCACTCATTACCGAGAGAAGATAGCAAGGTCTAAAAACCTATTGCTTCAAAACGTAAGGAAAAATACCTCAGTCAGTGGATCCAAAATATACAATAACTAGGACTATAGTAGCGGAACCAAAAACTAAACCCTAATCAGGACTGGCCATGAAAGGGGTTAAATCGGCAATTAATAATGAAAATGAAATCGAGCAACAATGACCTGTTAGAAAGTGAATAAATCTAATATGGAAGTAGAGCAATGGATTATTAATCGAAATAAAATCCAGAGATAATAGAACTAGTATAGAGTGAAGTGTCAAAAATATGCATGCATAAGAGGTTCAGGTCATGATCGCCTGTAACAAACAATGCATGCTAAAAGCAGACTACAATTCGATGTGATACTAAATAACAATAAAGTAGCTGAAGATACTAAGGGGTAGATTTAAAGGCAGCCGTTAGGGAAAAAAATCACTAACGGGTGCGTTAAGTGACATGTTGCAATTCAAAGATCCGTCTAAAGACCAGCTAACGGCAGTTGTAGAATCCTTACGGCCGATACACTTACGTGCATTCAGACGCATGGAAAAACATACCCCAGAGCTATTCAAAGGCTTGCGGTACTGATAACGGCTGAACAAAAGACACACCTAACGGCTAAAAGTTAAGACCCACTTTTTTTAGCCGTTAGACACTTAACGGCCAAAACAAAACACCCGTTACATAGGAAAATACACAAAAGGCTTACCGCACAACCATGTAAATGGGAAAATTAACCCGTGCAATGCCAAAACAACACAAAAACATGGACACACAACACAAATCACTATACACACAACAACAACCAACACCACAGGGACAACGACACACAAAAAAACAACAACACAACATGGCACGGAACAATGGGGGTCATCACACAAAGCGGACACCTGCAAATACAAGCTCACCTGGGCAACATCAACACGCCACCTGCACCCCACAACTGCATGTCCGCAAATGGCACACACAGAACAAGCACAACACACCACATCTTATAACACACACACACCTGCAAACACTTACCTGGACAAAAACAACTCACCATTGGTCAGCACTCACCTCATCACCACACCCACACAACGCCCTAGCAAGTACTTAAAGGGACAACTCAACACACTCACTTGTGGCTTGTTTTCCACTCAGGGAGGGAGAGAGAGAGAGAGAGAGAGAGAGAGAGAGATAGATAGAAAGATAGAGACAGATAGAGAGAGCAAACAGTATGTTGGGTTACATATTGTTGCGAAGGCTGCGGAGAAGGCGTGCAAGGGAGAGAGCTGGGGAACATCAGCAACCTCCAAGCATGCCTGATCAACAGCCACCACCTGTTGCAAGTGAGGAGGCTCTGGCTCAGCAGCCACACAGGAGCCCATCCCCACCTGGAGGGCACAGGATGTATAGACGACCAACAAGGCCCAGGGTATACCGCCCAAGGGTCACCCTCTTTGGAATGACCGATGATGAGGTAATTGATCGCTACAGGTTGAGGCCTGACAGCATCATTGCCTTGTATGAGGTCATCAAGGAGCAGGTGGATCCCATCTACATCCACAACCATGCCCTAACTGGCCTGCAGAAACTACTCTGTGCCATGCACTTCATGGCAAGCGGGGCCTTCCAGTCCACAGAGGGTTACGCATCTGGCATGTCACAGGCCACATTCTCCAGGGTGCTGGCCCAGGTCCTGCCAGCCCTCAAAAGCAAGGCCAGTACCTATATACATTTCCCCACCACCGACATGGACTGGATACAAGTCAAGCAGGCCTTTTACGCCAGGGGAGGCATGCCCAGGGTCATGGGTGCTATAGATTGCACCCATGTCCGAATTAAGGCCCCAGCACGTGACGCACAGATATTCATCAACAGGAAGAACTTTCACTCCATCAACGTGCAGATGGTGTGTGACAGCCAGATGAGGATAATGAATGTCTGTGCAAAGTATCCTGGCAGCTCACATGATTCATACATTCTCCAAAACTCCTCAGTCCACAGAGATTTCGAGAATGGAACTTTTACAGGGGGATGGCTTTTGGGTGAGTTCACAATACAAAATCACATCACATACACAGGCGTACACACAACGCTGCTTAGCATGCTCCTGACCCACAGCTACTACGTCTACCACACAAAACATCATTCACACAACATGTGCTCCCTGTCTCACCATGTCACTCACATTACACAGGTGATGCTGGCTATGGATGCAAGTCCTGGCTACTGACCCCACTGGCCAATCCTCGAACACATGCCCAGGAAAGCTACAACCAGGCTCATGGCAGAACGAGGAATGCCATTGAGCGGACCTTTGGCCTCCTCAAGTCAAGATTCCGATGTCTGGACCACTCGGGGGGAGCACTGCAGTATGCACCTGGAAAGGTGTGCGACATCATTGTGGCGTGCGCAATACTGCACAACATCGCAGTGGACACCAGGCTGCTGGAGCACATCCAGGCCCCCCCCATACAGGAAGTGCCCATGGACATTGGACACGTTGAGGAGACCCTGAGAGGGACACAGATCAGAGACAGGCTCATCACGGAACACTTTACATGTGAGTATAACACAGGCATGCAAACAATCCATGCAAGTCCCCCATCAGTCCTGTGACACTAACCACACTGCACATTTTGTTCTGTCTCACCCCACAGGAACAGTGACACAGCACTGCACTTGCAGCGGACGTGGCAAATTGTGTGTGTGGACTCAAAAACCATCCTCCATTCCACTCCCCACGTTGACATACAGACCCCAAGGATATCACGCACACCCTCAGGAGAAACAAGGTACAACACATAACCCATGTTCATCGCCTTACAGGGCTTGATTGACAGCAGCTAACTTGATTTGCCATGAGCATAGCCAGAGCAACCATGCTAGCCTTGTAGCGAAAGAGTGTTATCCAATGCTATGCATTGGATAATACTCCGTCACATCAGGGGTTAAAGGGCCATTGGACTCAATATGGGACCTGTACTGTGCTACAGCTGAGAAGAGCAGCACAGGGGTGGATGTACAGTGGTATGGGCACACAATGTAGAGGTCATGAGACGTAGATCAGATTACCAGGGACACCATGCTGACCTGTGAGTGTGCAGACATATGTGCCCCCGACATGAATACACACATCAACAAATGTGTCCTAACAGTTCCATGGAACAAATGACATTGGGCTGCCACTGTCACATTAACAGTGGCAGCCCAAATTCATTACTTCCATGGAGCTCTCAGAACACTTGTTGATGTGTGTATCCATGTCAGGGGCACATATCCATAGGGCTGGGGCACATGTCCTTAGTTCTCCACATAATTGGTTACAGATGAGTACACAACACATTGTCAAGCAATGGTTTGTGTACTCACCTGTAACTGTGAAAATTGAGGGGATCAAAAAGACTAAATTGTTGTTGCTTGATGATCAGTTCAAGTCAACTGCTCCAAATCCTGTCCTCTTCTTCCACAGGCATCCGTAACATGATCCATCCTTGAACTGAAGTTCTTCTATGTGACTGGATTGATGTCTAGACATCACCTTCATGGAGATCACCCCTTGCTGTTTATGTTGATGTTGTTGGTGATGCAAAGTTTGACCTGAGGTTCACACAAACCTCTACTGGATCATTTTCATATAGACACAGAAAACACTAATTCCTGAGTTTTATAACCTGTACAGTTAGGATGCTCAGCTACAGAGTTGTCAAACCTTGTGGACAACACATGAGCTGGGCAGCAGTGTTACTAAAGTACTATTTTTTTGTTTCAAAGTACATTTAGTGTTCTCATACAGGTGTTCAATGCATATAGGCAATACACAGAAAACACATGTACATCCTAATGTACTTTGAGACACAATAAAGATGAACCATCACCATTCTATCTGTGTCTGTAGGAGGATATATTTGAGAACACAGTTGTCAATGCGTTACCACACCCAGGGTAGAGTATCCCCATACATGGAAAGGCATCACCCATATCACAGGACTCCACCACTTGTTTGCAAGTGAGTGGACTCAGTGATGTATTCACGCTAACAGATGGTGGCAGTGATACACTAATGTGTTGTGGGAGTGATAAAGAGGTGATAAAGGGGACATACTTCCACAGTGAATTCCTGTCCACAGTTAATGTGTTGCTCAGTATAATCAATGTTCAGTGATATTGCTCCACTGGGACATATCACAGTACATGACCAAGTGGACAAGTGTTTTCACTGGGGAAGTCTGTTACACCCTTAGAAAAAACAACAAGTCAACTTACTGGAGGCCCCAATGCTCACCCCAGGATATCAATGTGTGTGCTACACATTGAAATCCTAGGTTGAAAACATTGGCTTCCCCAGTCAGTCTGTTGCACAATGAGTGTGTGAATCCAAGACAATATGGATACATGTCCCATTTATCTGTCCTGCTTGTTATCTCACCGCTAAGCCGTTTGTTTGGTTATCCCCTTAACCCTCTGAGTGCCAGAGTGGTACCCAACGCATTTCTTTGCAATGCGTTGCCTACCACTCTGGATATCAAAGGGTTAAACACTACATATGATGTAGATGAATGTTCAATGTTGTACCAAATGTTGGGCTAAGGGGAATGTTTTGTTATGCAAAATCAACACACAACATTGCCATATAACACAATTGTGTAATATGGCAACAGGGATGTTTTTACAGTTGATTTTGTACAACGATGTGTGTGTGAACCCATGTTGTAACATCCCACAAACATCTTACCTAGGCAGGAGTTGTATTCACTGAATTGTTTGGCAATGCATTGGAGACAACTCTGCCACCCAAATCTATGACCAAATTCAAAGCAGATCAGACAGGATTCAAAAGCACAATGTTCCTTTATTCAGGGGAAATTTAACATGTTGGGCATTTTATTTTTTTTTCTTGGGGGGGGGGGGCTTAGACTGTGTGGCAGAAGTGGATAACCTGGATGATCTCCTGGTCACCCTTTGCCCCCTAGGTGTGGCTTCGGGGGTCACATTAGAGGGGGTGGTGGGGGCAGTGGATCCCTCTGTGGAGCGCAGGTTTTCCCTCTCCAAACGTAAGTCCTCCCTGCGGTTCAGCTCTCTCAACTCCACCAGTAGCTGTGCAAGCAGGTCCATCACCCCCGTGTGTAGCTGATGGAGTTGAGTGTTGATCCTCATGACCTCCGACTCCAGGGCATGGATCCTTGCCTCTATCCTGTTAGTGTTTATACGGGATTCCCTACGGCTCCTGGTGATGTTGTCATTGGTGCGGAGGCTTGACCTGAGTAGTCTCCTTTGCAGAGCCATACACTCAGCTTCCATCCCCGTGGGCCGTTCACTGCTGGTGATGCTTGTGCCTGGTGAATCAGCTGCTGCTGTGTCCTCCTCTGCTGGTGCTGTATCCTCCTCTGCTGGTGCTGTGTCCTCCTCTGCTGCTGGTGTGTCCTCCTCTGCTGGTGCTGTGTCCTCCTCTGCTGCTGCTGTGTCCTCCTCTGCTGGTGCTGGTTGTGCTGCAGATGGGTATGTGCCCACCACATCAATTGACCCACTGCTGCCCACCGATGTCTGTGCTGGTGGAGGTGGTGGGGTAAACACGTCCCTTCGCATAGGCTGTTGGGGCTCCCCAAGCAGGCCCAGGTGTTGGTAGTCGAGTGGCCAAGGGTCAAACCTTGGCCACTGGTATGTGCTTGGCCCCCACCTAGGATCATACCTGGGGCCATGCTGGGGAGCCATCCAGGAGGGTAGGTCAATCTGTGGGTATGGCCCGTATTGGGTGGTGGCCACATCACCGGGCAGCCATTGCCTCCCTGGTGGTGGTGGTGCTGCTGCTGCTGCTGGGGGATAATAGCTCCTGGAGGTGGTGGGGGGCATCCAGTCACTGTAATAAGTCGGTGCAGGCAGAGTTGGTGCAGGCAGAGTTGGTGCAGGCAGAGTTGATGCAGGCAGAGTTGGTGCAGGCAGAGTTGATGCAGGCAGAGTTGGTGCAGGCAGAGTTGGTGCAGGCAGAGTTGGTGCAGGCAGAGTTGATGCAGGCAGAGTTGATGCAGGCAGGGTTGGTGCATCCAGCTGGCCAAGAGGTGTGGATGTCGTTGGGTACGGTGCCCACTGGCTGGTCCCCTCCTCCAAATACTCCTCACTGGGTGGTGAGGTGGCCTCCTCCATGGGCTCCTGATGTGCTGGAGACACATAACCTGTGTGGAGGATTGAGATTGTGTGATCAGTAAACTTAGCCATGATGGTGTCAAATTGATATTAATACTTGAAATGTGTAAAGGAACATATATGTTGTATGGTGTATCCCCCTGTGTGAAACAACGGTACTCCTACTGGTGATGGGTGTTGTATTCTACATGTATTGCAGCTCAGAGTTGAATTCCTTTGGTGCCACATCCCAGTGGCCTGAAATTGTACATTTGCGCTGTTGCCACATCATCCTTTGTGGATATCTGCTCCCTGGACCAAAGCTAGCCAGAGGATGGTCTGGCAACATTGGCATAGTACATTTTCAGGCCACACTGATATTGTCCATGGAATATTCAACTTTGAGCTGTTATACTCTTGTGATGAAACACCTTTCAGTAGTGGGGATACCCTTGCATTACCCGGTGGATCAATCCTATGACATGTATTTTTCCTTTCACATTTTAGGTATTACTATCTCTTTAACGGGATAGCAATGGTTAATTTCACCTTGATGTAACATTGCAGGCATCATAGAGAGATGTTTAGAAAGATGTTGCTGTATGTGACAGCTGGAGATGTCAGTCATTTGACCACACGGAGGCTCTTCAGCAGACTCCACATTGACCCATTTGGAGATAACTACATCTTTGCCATTGTCTACTAAGTGTTCCTGGTTTGTAAGCACGCTCTGTCGACCATGTCAATGATGGATCCATCTCCAATTGTTTCAATTTTGGGTCTGCTGAAGAGCCTCCGTGTGGTCATATGACTGACATCTCCAGCTGTCACATACAGTAACATCTTTCTAAACATCTCTTTATGATGCCTGCAAGGTTACATCAAGTGAAATTAACCATTGCCATGCCAAGGTACACAGTGAGGAATATGGTCTGATATGTGTGTATATGTACCTTTCATACGGGTACAAACATATCCTTGATAGATATGAACCCAGAGATCTGTTCAGAACATGTGATTGTCTAACTGCCTATATATGTACAGCCATCACAAATGAACTTTCATAGATACAAGTGATACCCATCCAAGTAGGTGTAATATACTGGGTATATGTACTCTGATGATGATATCAATATGAGTTATTTTGTTGAGGGTGCACATATATGGGCAGTTGGACAATCACACGTACTGAACCGAACTCTGGGTTTACATCTTGTTGGGACCTATTTGTACCCATTTGAAAGGGACATATCCACATACAAATCTGGTTGTTTTTCTTTCTGTACATATCTTTTTGGAATAGATCTGCAGTGTGATTCAAGTAGTATTCATCCCTATGTTATCAGTTCATCCCGTACAGTGCTGGATTTTGTCAGATTAGACATGTCCCTCTCTGGTTGTCATGATGGTATCCTATGCATTGCATTGTGATGCATGGGATACCACCGTGGCAATCAGGGATTGATGTACATTACAGGATTCTGTCCATGAGGTCTGTTCAAGTTGAATCCTGAGGGGCAACAATCAAGCCAGTATTGAAGGATATCATTGATTGAGGCCTTTTTTTTCCTGGATCAGCCCATCCATCCTTCTGTGTGAGGCAGCCAGACCCGATCATAGATATCCATAATCCCTGGCCTGTTATTGACCAAACCTCAATGGTTCATATTTGGTTCCCATATGTATCCTGCAAATAGTGTCTGGTGTACCATCCATCCATGGCATCAGCACTCCTGAGGATCTATATGTGAATCAAATGTGAGCTATGTAAATTGAAGTTAGAGTAAATGATTGCATACACAACACCAAGGCCAACTTTTTCACCTTTACTTATGTGTGATTGTTTTTGGCCTGTGTGTTGCACATACAAGCATTTATTCTCTGTGGCACTGTGATTTGTGACCTGATACATCCTGTTGGTGATTCAGTAAGCGGTTAAGTGGACCTGATGAACTGATTATGATGCTGACTTCTCCGCTGACCTCATTTCCCCATCTGCAATGTTTTCTATGGAGTCCACACAATGGGGCCTGTGCAGCTTGAATCCTGTTATTGGATGTTCTCCATAGACTAACATTGTAATTGGTAAAGTGAGGGTATGCAAGTGTCAAATTCTCTCCATCAGCTCTTTTTCACCGCTTAGTGAATGTCCCCTATGTGTCATGTAATTGTTAACCTATCGACATGTGTTTGTTGTCTGGTTAACCCTTTGAGTACCAGAGGGGTTGCCAAAGCATTGTTGATCGATGCATTGATGATCCCTCTCGCACTCATGGGGTTATGTGCTGGATTCCCTGTGTGAACATGGGTAACACTGTGTGACAACAATTGTGATGTTTGACATACAACACTTTACTGAGCATGGTTTGTGTGTATTGTGTGTGATGAGCACAGCAACATGAGGGTTAACCAGGGAGTTGGACAGGTTTTGGCCTTGTTGAACATTGACATTTGTCCTTGTCTTGATTCCTGTTTAAACCCTCAGGGTGCTGTGTTGGTGCAATTGTGTGGTTGAATGAAGGGCAGATGTTGGGATGTGAGTGCTTGTTTGTGATGGGTGTGTGGTTTGGGATGGTGTGTGGTTTTGGGGTGATGCACTTACCGGTGGTGTGGAGGCTCCTCTCCTCCCCAGTGTCTGATCCTCCAGGGACCCCCTCAATGAGGGTAGACGACAGTGTCTGCCGCAGCCTCTCCTCCCATGCGCTGAAGGTGATGGGGACAGGTGGCCCACCTCCGGTGGCTCGGGCGTGCAGGGCGGCATCCCCCATCTTCCTCTTCACCTGCCTTTTGCAGTCGCCCCATCTCTTCTTTATTGAGTCCACATCCCGTCTGCAGGTGGCCACCGCATTAACTCTGCTGCAGATTTGACTCCAGGCAGCTCTCCTCCTCGCAGACAGGCCAGGGAGTCTGTCCCCCGGGAAGAGGACACTCTCCCTCTCCAGCACAGCCTCCACGAGGGCCGTGTTTTCTTCCTCGGTATATCGGGGATCCCTGAGCCTGTCCCCCTCAGCTCCGGCATGCGAGGAGTCAGACCCGGAGTGTCCTGCCTGCTCTGCCCCTGCCTGTGTGTGGTGGTCCCCAGGCACTACCCCTCGTCCCACTGCAGGATCTGTCCCTCTTCTTCTTAGTGTGCCTGTTCTTGTGGGCCTGGTCCCCCTCCGCCCTGCGTATCTCCCTCTCCCACCCCTGCTCTGCTGAGGGATCCCCTCCTGACCTTCCTCCTCCTCCTCCACTAGTCTCCCCATCCCTCTCTCCTGTCCTCCTCTCCTGGCCATCATTCACCCACTCACACCCAGGCACTCTCACACGCCCTCACAGACACACTCGATCCCACTCACTCTCTGTCACACACTTTCACTCACGGATTCACACTGTAAAAATAAAGTTTAAAATGTGTAAGGTGTGATGAAAAAAAAAAGACTATGTGTATGTATGTGTATGTGTTTGTATGGATGTATGTGCTATGTGCAAAAGTGTGCTATGTGTCTATTTAAATGTAACTCTCTCCTCTCCAAAATCCTTCTACCTTACTCCTCTGTATGCTTCTCTCTCTATCTCTCTCTCTCTCTCTAAATGCTATCCTCCACTCCTGGGTCCTGTGCTCTAGCTTGCTGAAACTCGAAACACAGACAGGGTGTAACCGTTATTTTGAGGTATATATAGGTGTATTTGAACATTTTTGATACTTTGGGGCCTTGGGATTGGCTGTAGGTTTGAATTTTGTTTGTGCATCTATCAGGGTTGCTAGACAACGGCAGCCATAATGTAACATTTTGAGTTAAGTTGTGTTTTAACGGGTGTTTGGGACGCACGGTGATGCAAAATCAGGTGCGACGCTGGTTTTTGTTTAACGTGTTTTTGTAGTGCCTACGCCCGATAGCTATTCTTGAACGCTTACCTTTGAATCTGCCGTAAAACATGTGTTCTTTGCGGCCGACGTGCCTTTTTTACTTAGCGGATGGTTTAACGGCTGCCTTTAAATCTAGGCCTAAGTGTCCTTAGCCAATAGATCTAAACATCGAACCATATAAGCTGCCTAAAGGGTCTAGAAAAAGGGTTGCCAGAGATCCACAATGCCGATAGAGCTCTAACTAACTGTGCACTACCAGCCCTGAAAAATAAGTAAGCTCAAACCCATCTGCCATTCACACACATACCGGGGCATATCCGGCTAGCCTCTTAAAATAATGCCTTCCTTGTCGCCCCATGGATCACCTATCCTTCTGGGTAGGTGATCCATGCTAGGGGGGATATCAGGAGGGGTCCTGATGCCCCCCTCGAGGTTTGAAATCATTGTATATTAAAGAGCATATAACCTATGTTATACATAAGTTATATGCGCTTTATTAAAAAAGCCAGCAATTGTCGCCCCATGGATAATCTATAATGCTGGATAGGTGATCCATGCTAGGGGTTGTCACAAGGGGTCCTGATGACCCCCTCGAGGTCTGAACGATATATTTTTAAAGAGGAACTACCACCACATAACAAGTTTATCTTAAGTAACTCCCCATCTGGCGACTAGCTGCTTAGTAGCGCTAGTCGCCAGAATTATTACTTTCTGAGCCCCATAGATTTATTGTTCATACTTTAAGAAGAAGTAACCTGTGGTGTTTAGAAGACAAGGCTTTTGAAATATATTATATATATTATATATATTACATATATATATATATATGTATTTTTGTTTTTTTTTTGAGGAAATAATAAAATTGGAATTTGGCATAAAGGCAAGGCAAGTGGCAAGTGCAAATGAGGAAAAATGCATATAGTACAATATTACATCAATACAGATAATTACAATTTTCGTGTACATAACAGATTAAGGCATGTGCTTCAAAAAAAACAACTCTCAGAGCACTAAATACAAACATATTTGCTTAATTTGTGGATATGTTACACATAATTATATCAACCTTGCTTTTTTGGAATCTTTTGCACATTTCAATGATTTTTCTCATATCACCAAATTACCATAAGTTATACAGTGGATCAGGGTGTTCTGGATGTATTGATTAACCATATACACATAGAATTAGACCGCTCTAGCAGACCAAAATGTAGCACATATCTATATCAATGTAGCAAGTTGTTAAGGAATGTTGCAATATGTTGGATACTTCACTCACCCCGCCGTGCAGGACGCTCACCTCCTTGCTTGGTAGTCCAACTAACATCAGGCCTCAACCTTGGAAGCGGTGCCGGAACCGAGGAGATCCACTCCTCTAATCAATATCCAACGAAGAAAACAACAAAAGGTCTGCACTCGCTAGCATATAAAAATATGAATGCTTTATTGGAAAGTAGTTAAAAACATCCGGACATAAACAAGACAAAAATACCCCACGATAACAACCTAACGCGTTTCGGACCTTAACGGTCCTTATTCATAGGTAAAAATGGCAGGTATTCACACCCCTTAAATATACAAATGATCCCGTAAGCCTCCTGCCTGTTAAAGAGACACACACGCTAAAAACATCCATACAAACGTATGTATCGATACCAAGTGTAAAACACTAGAGTATCACGTGGGGTTAAAGTATCTAGTGTTTTACACTTGGTATCGATACATACGTTTGTATGGATGTTTTTAGCGTGTGTGTCTCTTTAACAGGCAGGAGGCTTATGGGATCACTTGTATATTTAAGGGGTGTGAATACCTGCCATTTTTACCTATGAATAAGGACCGTTAAGGTCCGAAACGCGTTAGGTTGTTATCGTGGGGTATTTTTGTCTTGTTTATGTCCGGATGTTTTTAACTACTTTCCAATAAAGCATTCATATTTTTATATGCTAGCGAGTGCGGACCTTTTGTTGTTTTCTTCGTTGGGTATTGATTAACCAACCTCACATCTTAAAACCTACCTTGTAAATACATAAAAGATTTAAGATATTAAAGCTTAATTTCAAAATGAAACAATGTATTAAATGTGTCTTCCATCAGTACATTCCTCGGTAGTGAATTCCACAACATATAGTACTTACTGTAAAGAAAACTTTCCCCTGGTTTAAGGGCAAATTAGTCAGATAATTCCACATATACAGTTGTGCTTTCCTGGGTACAGACCAGCTGAAGAAGCAGTGACTGCATTATGAACTCCAGCGGACTGATGGTTTGCACAATGGGGTGGGGGGGTGGTCTGAAAACAGACATACAGTGCAAACCATTAGTCCTGCCATTAGAGGCTGAATTGCAGGACTGAAGTCTCTCAGTTATGTCTCTGTCCTGCATGATGCTTGTAGCCATAGACTCACTGCTTCTGGCTTAAAATTCAAACACACTGGGTGTATGGGTGCTTTGCAAATGTCCTACAATGTTTGCAGCTAAGAACCACATATTTCTGATATGCATTACAGCTGAGAGTGTCAGATTTGTAAGCTCTTTAAATGGATGATAGAAGCCCCAGGCTTATTATGAATCATGATCCCACTGGAGCAGAAAAATAGGAGTTTGGTGAACTTACCATTGAATCCTTTTCTCTTTAGTCCATATGGAACACAGGATCCATGGGGTTGAGCGACCTCCTACAGGAGGGCAAGGCACTTCAAAAAGGCAAGGTCTTTGGGGTAGAGACTCCCTTTTCTACCTCCAGCTCAACCCCCTGCCCTAATCCACATTCATATGTGATAAGAACCCCCAGGACTAAGACCCTAAAAGGACTCCTCTGCCGGGGGAAGAAAGTACAGGTAGGTTTTTCTCTGGGTGGGAGCTTTGTGTTCCATATGGACTAAAGAGAAAATGATTTAATGGTAAGTTCACTAAAATCTTCTTTTCTCTTTTAGCCAATATAGAACACAGGAACTATAGGGATATACCAAAGCATTCCAAAAAATTCCAGGGAGGGAAAAGAGAAAAATAGCATTCTTCCCCATAAGATATCAATATTACATTTATGTAACCTCAGGTGTCAACGGCCACTAAGCGTGCATAGCAAACCATACAAGAACCAATGGGGCTAAAATTACAGACCAAAAGAAAAGCAAAAAAAAGAAAAGCAAAAAGAAAAAGTAATTAGACTGGCAACACTGCCTGAAGGACCTACAGGCTAAAGCTGGCCTCAGCTGAGGCCAAAACATTGACACTGAAGTGTTTGGCAAATGTGTGCAATTTTATTTGAATTAACTGCATTGACACATTCTATTTTACAGACAAGAAGAACAAGAATAAAAAAAAAAGATTACAGAGAAAGGAAGAATGAAGATTGAAAAAGAAGATAGACAGTGGATGACAGGTAAGTGTTACACAGATCTGGGTTTAGGCTAGTGTTAGGGGTAGTGTAGGGTGAGTGTTTGGGAGGGTAACTGTGTATTTGAGCTAACGGTCAGTGCTTGATAGAGGGTCAGGCACCGATCATTAGCTTTTTCCTTTGATGTTCCTATTATTCACACTATTTAATATGAGTTTTTGGAACTTAACACACAAAACGGATGTTTGGCCAGAAGTCCATCTCTGTGGCCTCACGTCCATTTCAGCTGGTAGGGCAACTGGATTCTTTCGCTAGCAAGTTTGCTAATGGGCCTTTAGCCAATATTTCCCTACTGGCTGTTTTACCAGCCTCACTTGGATTGAGGACTAAGTCCTTTGTACACACCATCCTGAAGAAAGGCCAAGACTGTGGGGAGATAGGTGGTCTGGGTAGACACATCCTTGTCGGTGGACCACTGATGGAAGATGAACCAAATTCTACGGTATGCCTTTGAGGAGACAGGTTTTCTGGCCTGGACCCTATCAGAGATAACCTCGTCTGAGATCCACTTCCATCTTAGAATAGTAAGCCTCTCCACATCCTCGTGTCTTATGGGACTCTTGAGAAGGAAGTCCAGTCTCAGAGGAAGATAGAATGGCTCCTGCATTGACAGGTTGAGAAGGTCTGCAAACCAGGACCACTAGGGCCAGACTAGAGCAATCAGGATGACCAACACCTTCTGCATGCAGATTTTCTGGATTATCCTGGGAATTAGTGGAATTGGAGAACACATAAAAGACAATGGAAGTTCCATGTAATGGACATTATGCCTGTCACAAAAGCCAGTGAATCCCTTGTCCTTGCAAAGGAGAACCTTCCTATTCTCACCAGATGTCATCAGATCTATGGCTGAGGCATCCCAATGTTGAACTGTCTGGTAGAACACTTCCGGATGTAGTTCTCAGTTGCCTGGATCCACATTTTGACGGCTGAGAAAGTCTGCAACCATGTTTTCAACTCCTGTAATGTGGACCATTGAGATTATGTGAGTCTCGACCCATTGACGAAGTTCATTCACATCCCTCCAAGCTGGCTTGCTTCCAATTCCTCCCTGACAGTTGATGTAGGCCATTGCCACTGAGTTCTCTTACAGTGCCCTCCAATACCACAGACAGTGCAGGAGTATTAGGTGGATGGCACAAATCTCCAGAATACATCCCTGAGTCAGAACAACAAACAACAATTACAACATTATCATATATAGGGTTAACACAAGAAAAAGTCAAAGGAAAACTGGACAAATTAAGAGTGACAAAGCACCAGGTTCTGATTGTATATATCCATCGGTTCTTCGGGAACACAGTGAAGTATAAGGAAGACCACTGTTTTTAAACTTTAAAGACTCTCTCTCCTCCTCCACAGGCACAGTGCCACAAATTATGAGTAAAACCAATGTGGTGCTTTTATTTAAGAAGGGAACTAAACAGAACCTGGAATTATAGACCTGTGAGTTTAATTCAGAGCAAGATGTTTATTCTCTACAAAGGGACTTACATACAATGGCAGATTGGACAAATAGAATATGAAATTTAATGTAGGAAAGTCTAAAGTTATGCATTTTCAAAGAACAAATCACAATTCTACTCAGAATCAGGTAGCAGTAGCAAAATTAACCAAAGTCCTGTCTTGCATAAAAAGGGGAATTGAGCCAAGAGTTTACAACATCATTATGCCATTGTACAAATCGTAGGTAAGACCTCACATCAAATATACAGTACAGTTTTGGGCAACAGTTCTGAAAAGGATATTCTAGAATTGGAGAGAGTACAGAGATGAGCAATAAAATCAATTTTGTTGGACAACAGGCTCTCCTCCCCTGTCCACCTTCCTTAGGCCACCAGGTGGCCCATCGTAACACCCCAGCTCCTCAGGCTGGCATTTGTCTGACTAGGATCCACTCCGGAATCATAAACGGGCATCCCTGAGTCAAATGAAGATGATTCACCAAAGCAGGTTCTCCCTTGTTTGAGGAGAGAGGGTCATTAGATGAGAGAGATGGACTTGATGCCAAGACCACATCCTTAGAATGTACAGTTCCTTTGTGTAAAAGTGAGAATAAGGGACTGCTTCCAGGGCAGAAACTAGGTGACCCAGAACTAGCACAATCCAGTATCTTAGCCAAGGGCCACTCCAAACACTGTGACATATCCTGAGACAGTGTCATGATTCTCTGGTTTTTCCGGGTTTTCCTGACTGTTCAAGTCTTCCCTGGTTCCTCGTGTCTCCGCCTTGTTGTTACACCCTTGTTTTGGGTCTATATCAAGCACCGACACTCTTGTGTCAGTGAGCAATCAAAGCTTTCCAAGTTTTTAAGTTTTGTATTACAGTTCCAGTGTTTCTTGTTATCGACCCAGCTTTCCTCGACTCTGCTTCCATCTCCTGATTTGGCTTCGACTCTTGTATTGATCTGATCTGACCCTGGCATGTTTTTCGACTCCTCTCTTGTCTTCTGATTTGGTACCATGCTGCTCGACTCTGGCTTGTCCTACTATCCCTCTTGTTTCATCCTTAGGTATTGACGTCGCTCGACTGTTGCCGAACCGGATTTGTCGACTACCCTACTTCCGAGCCCAGTGTGTCGAGTCCGGCGTAGTCAACAACCCCGTGGGGTTCAATGACTATTACTCCGACTCCCAGTCTCACAGTAGAGAGTACAACCCTCATTTGTACGGAATTTCCTGCGACCCCTGTTGCTACTCATCCAGTACACGACAGAAGTTATTATACTGCTGGTAGGTTTCTATACTGTTTCACAACCTGGTTAGTAGCTGTCTGTCTCCTAGGTGGTTATCCAGTCATCAGGCTTTGTGGTTTGCTACCCCACTCGGCTGCAGCCACAGCAAAACCTCCTGGGAACAGCCACCGACTGCTAGCCGTGCTCTCCACTCCTCGAGCTCTAGCTCCTGGCTCACTGGGGCCTACACAGTGAATATTTGACATTGCTTTCTGCCTTCTATATCCTTGTACTTATCAAAGCAGAAGCTTGCCACTCCTACTGGGGTTACCTTCCCTAGCCGCTTACATTGGGCACTTAGGCCAGAATGTGATAGACAGGAGTTATATCTTGTCCTCTGTCAGGAATACCTGCTCAAGGTTCTTTGCCAGAAAGATCAGAAGCTGGGATGGAATAGGAGAGGTCTAGAATGGATTCACTGTTTAATATGGAGAGCAAAGATACTGAGTCAGAGAAATGCCTTGACTATGTATGTGGCAAAAGCTGCCATGATCTTCATGAAAATTCTGGGAGCCGAAGACAGACAGAAAGCAAGTACAGTGAACTAGTAGCATTTGAAAGCAAAATGTAGGAAATGTTGGTGGTCTCGGTGAATTGAGACATGCTGAAGGTTCAAGGAGGCCAGAAACTCCTGTGGACACATCGCTGAGATGACAGAACACAAATGTTCAATCTTCAAGCACCCACAGACAATAATGGACCCAGGACTCCATGAGTTATGCAGAGGTTGTCAGACATAGATTTTGCTGAAGATTTCTTGTTGTGCCAAATCGGTCTGGGCTTTGTGGCGGGGAGCGCTTGGAAGAGCTGAAGGGTTTGGGCCTTCTGCACCCCAGATTGGCAGGGTAGGATGAAATCTATGCACCTGCCAGAAAGGAGCGTTTTGAGGAAATTTGAGGCAAAATGTACTCTTTCCACCAGTGGCATCACTGATGATCTGCTTCAGGTCAGGACCATATAAGGTCTTGCACTGAAATGGCAAGGAAACCAGCTACTTCTTGGAAGGCTGTCCTAAAATCCTGAGCCACAAGGTATGGCCCACAACAACACAGAAAGCTGAGGATTTGTCTGAGAATCTAGCCGCATCAAAGAGGGCTTCAGTGACATTGGCATTATCATCAATAATGTTAGCCAACATAATAAGTAGGTCTGTATAGGAGTGCCCGAATGCATTGCATCAAAAAGCTGTTTTCTCCGTGTGGCTACAGCCCTGTTGATGCACTCTGAGGAAAAAAAAGCCTCAGCACTGCCCCAGTAGCCACAAAGTTGGCTTTAATAAGATAATCAAGGCACTTATCAGACTGAAACTTCAGGTTGTTATTGGGGGAAAGTCAGGGAAGTCTTTCTTTCACTCTGGAAAATGTCGGCGTAATAGACTCCCCATCACAGGGCTCAGATATCTGAACAACAGGGGCAGGGTCAGCCTCATTGGAATCCACAAATGAGAAGGTAGAGTCTAAATCCTATTCATCTTCTGAGTCCAAGTGCTCTTCAGAGGATGCACCAATCACCTAAAAGAGGATTTTAGTCTTACCTGTTAAATCATTTTCTCTGGGAAGGCGACAGCCCCTTTAAGTAGGCAGGAACAATTCTTGGAAAGAATGCAGGATGGAGCCTTCCTCTCCTCCTTAGCTGGTGACTAACTACTCCCCTCCCAGTTAGGTTTGAGACAATCAACCTAGCTAGCTAGACAGCAAGAAGAAAAAGAGAGAAAACGCCTGTGAGCATGAACCAAAAAGGTCTGTAAGCTATATGGACTAAGAGAAAAGGATTTAACAGGTAAGACTAAAATCCTCTTTTCTCTGTCGTCCAATATAGCTTACAGGTAACTTGGGGATGTACCAACATTGAGTTCCCAGTGGTGGAAAAGAAGGCAAGGACTAATCCCCATGTCCCCATGTCCCCATGATATCAGAACTCCCATGGACTACTCAGAGCACAGAATAGCCCAAAGTATGTGCTTAAACACAGCACACTGAGCAAGAGCCAACAAGGCTCAACAGCTAAAGATCTCTAAGACACAGGAAACAAAGTCCTAGACAGGCAGAGCTGCCTCCAGGACTTTTCTGTGAAAGCTGGCTTCAGCCAAAGCCAGAACATCAACACGGTAATGTTTGGTAAAGGTGTGCTCAGACGACCAAAAGGCCACCTTGCACAGCTGATCAGCAGAAGCCTAATTCTTATAGGCCAAGAAGGCCCTAAGATACCGAGTGGAATGAGCTGTGATGCGAAAAGAGCAGGTTTCTTCCTGAGTTCATAGGCCTTGCGAATGGTAGTCTTGATCCAAGACACAATAATCACCTTGGATGCAGCCTTACACACCCTGGGGCCCTCAGGGATGATAAAAAGTGCATCATCAGTCTGACAAACAGACTGACTGCAGTGAACATAGAACTTAAGGCAATGTACCAAATCCAACAAATGGTGATCCCTCTCCTTGTCAGATTTGGGGTCAGGACAAAATGAAGGCACAACAATATCCTGGAACTCAGAGACCACCTTAGAAAGAAATTCCTGAGATGTATGAAGAACCGCATTATCCTTGTGAAACACCAGGAAAGGTGGTATGCAGGACAAGGCCTGCAGTTCAGCGACTTTGTGAACAGAGGCAACTGCCAAAAGAAAAGCCATTTTCCAAGTCAGGAGACAAAGAGGAATGGTAGCCAAGGACTCAAAAGGAGGCCTCTGCAAGACTCCCAGAACCAGATTAAGGTCCCACTGAGGAGTGGGATGCTTAAAGGAAGGGAAAACCTTGACATCTGGGAGAACAGCAATGCGTCTCTGAAAAAAGACAGAGAGAACCAATGTCTGGACCTTCAAAGAACTCAGGCTGAGGCCTTTGTTCATGCCATCCTATAAAAAGGACAGGACAGTCAGCAGATCAAACTCCTGTGAGGACAGACACCAAGAGTGAAGATAGACCAAATTCTGCAGTAAGCCTTGGAGGAAACAGGTTTCTGAGCTTGAATCATAGTGGTGACCACTTCAGGAGAAAATCCATCCTTTCTTCCTCAAGATTGATGATTCAATCGCCAAGCCGTCAAACCCAGACACTCCACTTTCTCCTTCCACAGGTAGCCCTGTAGGAGGAGATCTGGTCTGCATGGAAACCAAAACGGTTCACACACAGACAGGTCCAGCAACTACGGAAACCAGGGTTGCTGGGGCCAGTATGGAGCAACTTGGATGACCTGAGTTCTCTCCATCTGTAGCTTCCTCACAACCCTGGGGAGCAGGGGAAGATGAGGAAAAATATAGGCTAGATGAAACACCCAAGGAATTGACAGAGCATCCAGCAAGAGCAAAATATCGGAACCTTCTGGCTGTGTCCGGTGTCCTTCAGGTCAATCCAGGGAAGTCCCCATCACTAAACGATGAAGTCGAACACCTCCTGGTGATGTTCCCACTCTCTGTTGTCCACGGAGTGGCGACATAGAAAGTCAGCTAAGATGTTTTCTACACCTGGAACATGTACTGCGGAGATAGCCTTGACCTCCAACCAAGCTGAGAGACTTCTGGTGCCACCTTGCTTGTTGATGTAAGCCACAGCCGTGGCATTGTCAGACTGGACATGAACTGGACAGCCCTTGAGATGAGACGACCAATACCTCAGAGCATGGAATATTGATGGGTAGGAGAGACTCCTGTGCAGACCAATGACCCTGGACATTCAGGGGATCCAGGACTGCTCCCCATCTGGATAGGCTGCCATCCGTCGTTACCATGGTCCAAAATGGGATTACAAAGGGTCTTCCTTTCTGCAGGTTGTAAAGACTCAGTCACCAAGGAAAACTCAGCTCTACATTTAAGGGAAGAGAGACTGATAGCTTCAAGAGATCAGGATTCCCCTTGCAAACCTGATGGAATCAAGTCCGACTTGTCCATGTTCAGAACCTAACCCTGAAAGGTGAGTGTGTGAATGCAGTCCTGTACCTGCTGTTGGAGAAGTTCCCCCGGAAGGGGCCTTCAGTAGCAAGTCATCCATGTATGGAGTGACCCAAATCTCCCTTGTGTGCATGACAGAAATCAATGCACCCAAGACTCAAATAAAAACTTGCAGAACAGCGGTCAGACCAAAGGGAAGTGCTCCTTGTTGCAAGTGAACCTGAGGTACCGCCGGCTCTCTGGATGAATATTGATGTGCAGGGAGACATTCTGTAGATCCAAGGAGGCCAGGAATTCCCCTGGACACATTGCCGCAATGACTGACTGTAAAGACTCCTGGTGATAATGAGTCTTGACCACAAAGGAATTGAGATCCTTGAGGTCCAGAATAGGACAGAAGCCGCCATCCTTCTTGGAAACCATGAATGGGTTGGAATAGAAGCCCAAACCTATTTCTGGTTCGGGAACCAGTTCCAGATCTTTCTTGTCCAAGAGAGCCTGTGTGGCTCCGTTGAAAAGATGAAGCTTTTCTAGTTCCTGAGGGGATTGAGATTGAAAGCACTGGAAGGAAGTTGAAGGGTATCCTGTCCCCCCCTCGGAAACCACCTGTAAAACCCATGGATCCTCAACAGTGTCTGTCCAAACACTGAGAAATTGCCGCAGATGATCACCCACTGGCGAGTGCGGACCGGGGTTCGGTGAGTCATGCTGAAGTAAGTTGGTGGGCTTGGGCTTGGTGGAGGACTGCTTGAGCCTCCATTGTTGTTTGGGCTTGGAGGAGGAGCGTGGGGCCTGAGGAACCGCCAGGTTCGCTCTGTGCTCCTCGCCCTGGTAGGCACAAAAAAGACCTGAGGGTTCTTCTTAGGAATCAAGGGCAACAAAGTGCTCTTGTCCCTAGTGGCTTCACTGATGAGAGTCTTCAACTCAGGGCCAAAAATGGACGTGCCCAGAAAGGGAAGTGAGACCAAAGATTTCTTGGCGATCAAGTCAGCAGACCAGATCTTAGGCCAAAGGGAACCACAGACCTCTGTCTTGGCCTCAAGTCTGATAGTATCAAATATAGCATCAGTAACAGAATGCTGAGCTTCAGAAATGTTAGCTAAAAGACATAGAAGATGCGCTGTAGGGGCACCCTGACGAACAGCCTCTGTGAGCTGCTCCGTTCATATAGCGATGGCCCTATTAACCAAGGATGAAACAAAGGTGGCCTTCAAAATAGCCTCCAGCTTCCTGTCAGTCAAATCCTTGAGAACAGAAGCATCCCCCACAGGCAAAGCCGCGGATTTAGAAAGCCTAAAGATAGGGGCGTCAACCTTAGGAGAAAAAGCCCACTGAACCAATGCCGCCTCAGTAAAGGGGTACAATGACCAACAAATAACGGACAGAACTTGCCAGTGGACTGCCACAGCCAGAGGTTCTTAGTCGACAGCCAGACTTCATCTCCTACAAAAAAGGGGGACCAGGTGCACGTAGTTGATCTGCCATCTTCTTGTATTGGGTCACTACCTTAACCAGGCAGTAATGGACTCGGAGCCAGTGAGTCTGAAGATTGTCCAAATGCCCATCTATGGCCAGAACTCCAGACAGTGAGGAGAGTGGCAGAGACCGGGGGTGGTACCCAGCCACCGTATAGAACGGAGAACATTGCAGAGACTTGTGACGACTGCTATTGAAAGCAAATTCTGCTAACGAAAAGAGTGCAGACCCGTCATCCTGCAGGGGACCAACAAACAGCCGGAGATGTAACTGAAACACATCCTCGAGGAAAACGTCTGCTAGCTGAGCTGCGGTGGGCAGCTTAGGCAGTAGAACAAAGTGTGCCAAGTGAGAAAACCGGTCAACAACAACCAGGATCACGGTGTTCTTATTGGACGGTAGTAACTCCACAACGAAGTCCATGGCAATGTGTGTCCAGGGTGCGGAAGGCACAGGCAGAGGCTGCAGAAGGCCAGTGGGTTTGGAGCGGGATCGTTTATGCCTGGTCTAGTGGTGGCAGCCATGAACAAAGTCATCTACATCTTGCCGGGGGGACGGCCACCAGAACTGGCGTTCTGCCAGATCCAAGGTACGGGTGATACCGGGATGACCTGAAGTGTGAGACTAGTGGCCCCACTGAAGAACCTCTGTATGGTACTGGACAGGAGCAAACAACCAACCAGAGGGACAGGTAGTGTCCACATTGTTCTTGGCTTGCTGGATCTTAGCCAAGGTTACGGTAGACAGGGAGGAGATAATGCGGGGTACTGGAATGATGATGTCAGGTGGTTCTTCACAGGACGCAGACGTATGTAGGCGATATAGTGCGTCTGCCTTTTTTGTCCCAGGGATATAGGTAGTGGTAAACTGGAACCAGGAGAAGAATAGAGCCCAATGGGCTTTACATGGGGTAAGAAGCTTGGCAGTCTCCAGGCATAGCAGGTTTTTGTGATCGGTGTAAATGCTGAATGGAACAACAGAACCTTCCAACAGATGGCGCCACTCTTCAGGGGCTAGCTTGACGGTTAGAAATTCTCGGTTTCTGATGTTGTAGTTCCTTTCCATTGGGAAAGGAATGCACCTACCCCTTCATCAGATGCATCTACTTCTAGACAGAATGGCTTGTCGATGTCGGGATACTGGCTTAGGGGTGCTGAGTTGAAGGTGGCCTTGAGTGGAGGAGGCAGTTACTGCTTCTGGAGACCAGTCCTGAGGATTAGCGACTTTTTTGGTCAGAGCGTTGATAGGTGCTACCACAGAGGAGTAATTCCTGCTGAACCGCCTGAAGTAGTTGGCGAACCCGAGAAACTGTTGCACATCTTTGAGGTCTGTAGATTGTGTCCAAAGTGAGACAGCAGATACCTTACTGGGATCCACCTCCAGGCTGGTGTTGGAGATGATGCAACTAGGAAAGGGAGTCTGTTTATTTTGAATTCGCATATTTTGAGTTTGGTGTAGAGGCAGTTCTCTCTCAGGCATTGCAGAACGGCTTTGACATGGAGCTTGTGCAGATGGAGAAAAGGCGAGAAAACCAAAATGTCGTCCAAGTAGACCACAACATGTGATGTCAGCATATTGCGAAAAACATCACTGACGAAAGCCTGGAAGACAGCGGGGGCGTTACAGAGGCCGAAGGGCATTACTAGGTACTGGTGTTGTAGGCCGTTTTCCATTCGTCCCGCGGTCGGATTCAGACCAGCTTGTATGCCCCTCTCAGGTCCGACTTGGTAAACCAGGCTTCTCCTGAAGGAGGTCAAAGAGCTCCGGAATCAGGAACATGGGGTTCTTGTTCTTGACGGTAATGTGGTTCAGGCCTAAGAGGACGCAGCGAACCATCTTTCTTACCAACAAAGAAGAATCCAGCTCCTGCTGGAGATGAGGAAGGGCAAATAAACCTCTTGGCAAGGTTTTAATGTACGTAGGCAGCAAGAGCCTTCATCTTGGGCTGGGAGAGGAGAAATGTGAGACTCTTCGGTGGTGCCCAGAAGGAGGTTGATCAGGTGTTTGGTACACGGTCAAGGCAAGTCCAGAAGCAGGAGTCACTCCAGCACTCGGGTTCTCCCTTCCTCCAGCTGATGGTGACGGAGCTACAGAAACCCCAAAATATCAGGAATAAATGGGGAGAAGTCTAGATCAAAGACCACCTCTTCAGTGTGTAAGATCCCAGTGGTGAGGGCAGGTGCTTAGTCTCAAAGATGACCCTCCCGTCTTCCAAGTACTTGCTGTCCAGGGTGGAAAACAGAAGAGGCTGCCTTTTGCTTTTCCAAGGGACACCCATCATCAGGAGCCCAGGACAGGTCCAAACCCTCGCGGCACCAGAGTCCATGAAGGCTGCCATTGAGATGGTTTTCATGGCCCATCGTATTGCCACCAGAACCATCATTCTTGTGGATGATTGGAAAGGCTGGAGGACTGGGCTTAGTGGACCACCTCCTTGTTCGGCTTAGTCAGATCTTTTCCTGGTCTCGTGGGGCACTGCCAGATCATGTGGCAACCCATGCCGCAGTATATACACAACTCCTGAGAATGTTGTCTCTTCCGCCCTTCCTTCGAGTGCTGGGTAACCCCTCCTATTTCCAATGGAGTTTTGGCCGCCAGGGACAATGGAGGAGGCGGATGGGCCACTCTGTCTCCTGTGAAGGTTGGTTTTCTACTGGCTCTCTTGCATACGCTACTCCAGATAAAGACTTAGTGAAATAAACTCCTCCAAACTGTAAGGAATATTTCAGCAAGTTGGGGCATCTTTGAGACGATTATTGAGACCCCGACGGAAAGCAGCTTTCAGTCCACCTTGTGTCCAGTCGATCACATACTACAGAGTGCGAAACTCTTTTGCGCAGTGACACACTGAACGATTTCCCTGTTGCAAGTCCAGGAGAGTGGCCTCGGCAGGGGCACTCCTGCCAGGAACATCAAACACTGCTTTGAAGGCCATGAGTAACACTTCAGAGTCATCCAGCAAGGAGAACTGTTAATCCACTAGAGGGGTTAGGCCAAGCCAGCTCTTCGCCCTTGACCAACGAGATAATAAAAGCTACGTGTGCAGCATGTGTACAGAAGGATTGCGGCAATGGACAGAACTGGAGCATGCACTGGTTCAAGAAACCCCTGAGTTCTGTAGGGCAACCTGAAAACTTTTCAGGCAGAGTTATATGGGGTGGCACATAACCCGGTTGGGGGTCTACAGAGACCCCGGTGAAAGGTAAAACCTTGGGAGGGGTTGCAGCCTGAGCCGCAGTGGTACACATGTCAAGCAACGCATCAACCTTCTGCTCCAGAATCTGGAGGTGAGCAGCATGTGAAGACAAGACCTGTTTCTGATGATCCAGTCTTGCTGTGAAGAGGGATGCATCAGCCGGATCTATAATATTGACCCATTCCAACTGTCACTACGCGGGGTGAAGGAACCTACGGAGTCTTGGCCCTGGTACAGTTGCTGGGATGCGTTGCTTGGGAAAGATACTTGGGGTTGGTGATGGTATAACAGGAACTCCCTTGCTGCAGCCGAAACTGTGGAAAGATGCTGGTTGTGAAACCAGATTGTTCTACCCCAGCTGAGTCGCGTGCAACCAGGATGGGAGTTCTCTGGGAACCGTGTACAACCCGGACTGGAGTATGCTGGAACTGAACCAGACCGGGAACAAGAACTGGGTAAGCGGTTGCTAACTGGGTCTGATTTAAAGTTGTTCAGAGCTGTAGTCAGAAGGGTAGCAGGGTCAGTAGCCAGAAGGTCAAAGTTGCTGTGCTGTAGTCAGGAGGGTAGCCAGGTCAGTAGCTAGGGGGTCAAAGTTGATGTGCTATAGTCAGGAGGGTAGCCAGGTCAATAGCCAGAAGGTCAAAGTTGCGGAGCTGTAGACAGGAGGGTAGCCAGGTCAATAGCCAGAAGGTCAAAGTTGCTGTGCTGTAGTCAGGAGGGTAGCCAGGTCAGTAGCCAGAGGGTCAAAGTTGATGTGCTGTAGTCAGGAGGGTAGCCGGGTCAGTAGCCATAAGGTCAAAGTTGCGGAAATGTAGACAGGATGGTAGCCGGGGCAATAGCCAGAAGGTCAAAGTTGCTGTGCTGTAGTCAGGAGGGTAGCTGGGTCAGTAGCCAGAAGAGACAAGGTTGCTGTGCCGTAGTCAAGAGGGTTGCCAAGTCAGAAGCCAGGGATACAAAGTAGTAAATCAGAAGAAATAACACTGGGAAGCTTGTGGAACGGGCACCCATAGACTGGGTAGTCAGTTTAAACATATCGGCCAGCCAATGAGGAGAAAGCCGGGAGGGGGGTTCGTCTGGGAGCCGTTTAGGATTGACAGTGTCTACTGCCCAATGAGAACAGACACAAAGTGAGAGATGCCGGGGGAAGGTGTCCTGTGCATGTGCGGTCTCAAACGCACTGCTCAGGTGCCTGACGAAGGACACTGCCTGAGGACCGGAAGAGAGGCGACCGAGAGGTAGGCGAGCTGCTGAAATGGAGCGCGACATACACAGCCTCATATCTAAGGTAAAAATAACAAAACAACCTAAAACACCTCTGTCTTCTTGGACGCAGAGCACATGAATCTGGATGGGGAACTAGCTGGAGTCTCCACTAGATGAGGAGAAGCTCAACCAAATGGTTCTTGTGCTCCATATTGGATGTAGGAGAAAACTTGATAATTTCCCTTTAACATCTCTTTCTGTTACTTTTAATGGGTGACTCCTAGGTTTTGTGATGAAAAAGTCCATTAAGAAGTCTTTGTATTGACCTAAAATATACACATCCAACGCCCTTTAGGCAATGTTTTTCAAAGTGCAAAAAAGCGAAGTTTGGACATTTGTTTTTCATATTAAAAGCCCTCACTTGTCAATTTTGTTGCTTTTCTTTGCAATATCCTCCAGTACCACAATATCTTTATAAGGCAAACAACACTAACAATTTATACAGTGGTAAAATTATGGTGTTCACTCTTGTATCAATGTTCTTTTCATAAATTATATTAATTTGTTTGGTTTTGCTACTGAGGTCTACAAGTACTGATTTCTCCATCAAAGATAGCATGCTTATTTGCACATTGCAATTGTACTAATATATGATGTTACAACAAGGTACAACATAATACAGAGTTCTGGCCCCTACATTTACTAAATAGGTAGTTTGTTATACCTTACAAGCCAAATAGGTATCTGAGTCCACTCTGATAATGAATCATTTAAATCACATAAGTTTGAAATTCATATGAAATGTTTTCACAAGACATGAAACATGTCTTGAAACATTTTTTGTTACAGGTTTTGTTTGTTGTTTTAACCTACCAGATTGCAGGAAAAATTATAACATGGTGTCCTGAATTTAAAAAACATGATTTGCTTACATTCAGACATTTCTCAAACAGACTGATGTCTATGTCAGTAATCTAAACAAGCTAAGAAAGCTTCTGGGTTAGTATGCAGGCAGAACTACAGAACAACTCCCCCTCTGACTTTTTCTCACTTTCTCCCTTCCCTTTTACCTTTTTTCCCCTGTCTTTTCCATTCTCCCTATCTTTCCTCTGATCCAACACTCCCACCCTCAATATCTTCAATTTCTCTCTCCCATTTTCTCAACATCCCACCTGCCCTCTCCCTTATGCTCCATAGCATTCCCATCTTCTTTATCTTATTGCACTCTGAAGAATTTCTGATCCCACACTCTTTCTTGTGTGAACTTCCCATGATCCCCTCCTCTCCACCTCATTGGCCATAAGTGATCCATTCATTAGTCAGACAAATTGAAAATGTTTTCTTTTTCCTCTAAATGTATACTTAAATAAATAATGTATGTTTCACCCATCTCTAATAAAGATACAGTACATCTCTAGTCTTGAACAATATATAGCACAATATCTTGTGTGATCTGTGGTAATAACAGTATTGCTGTATAAGAAGAGACATTGACTAACACACATTTAAGAGATCAGGAAAGCGTAATTTTCAATAATTGTTGTCTACACACTAGAGTTAACTGGAGATTGGCATCAAAATCTAACATGATGTTACAGTATATTCTTAACTAAACTATAAAGGAATATATTATAAAATATGTATCTTACATCTTCACTGTCACTAGAACCACTTTCCTCTTTTGTTGTTTCTTGTTTCTTCTTATCATTCTGTGGCAAAATATCATCCAACCAGCTTAGGTCATATAGAGAGAAGAACCATTCCATTGCCTTTCGTATACCGACTAGGGCCAGCAGCTAAAATATTTAAGACAAAATGTAATATGGGTATTCAAATTCATAATTAATATTTAAATATTTAAGGTGTAGGATTGCTTTTTCTGGTGTGGAAAAATTAAATGTTTACATTTATTCCAAGTACTTACAATCAATGAAAGCATTATTTATAATGGCATTTTACTTCTCCACCTTAAAGGGATAGTAATACTTAAAATGTAAAAAAAATATGTTATAGGGTTTATCCCCCTGAGTAAAACAAGAGTACTCCCACTGCTGAAAGGTGTTTCATTCAAAAGTTATTAATTTTCAAAGTTGAATTTTTTAGGTGCAATATAACAGTGCCTGAAATTGTACAGTGGCGCTGTTGCTACACCATCCTATGGAGATTTCTGGTCCCGGGACCAGAGCTATCCATAGGATGGTGTAGCAACAGCGCCACTGTACAATTTCAGGCCACTGTGATATTGCACCTAAAAAATTAAACTTTGAAAATTAATAACTTTTGAATGAAACACCTTTCAGCAGTGGGAGTACTCTTGTTTTACTCAGGGTGGTAAACCCTACAACATATTTTTTTTACATTTTAAGTATTACTATCCCTTTAAAGTAATAGATCAAATATGTATAATGCACCAGTAAAGGTATGTAGAGGTAGCTCATGGAGCCTAATCCATGGCTTAAATATTGGGTTTTATCTCTATGGTAGTGATGCACCTAAATAGAAAAGGTGATGTGCTTGGTGAAAGAATGCGTAGAAGGCTGAATGAACTTTTAAAATAGGAAATGAAGGGGGATGGTATAGCTAGTAAAAATAGGTGTCATAGTGCAGATAGGAACTGGGTACAAGTAAATGATCAAGGGGTGGAGAAGGAGTGGGGGATAAAAGGAATTAACAGGGAGGAATTCCTATTAAATTCAGATACATGTAGTGGGTAAAATCCATAATGACAACAAAATTGTTTGTTGGTGTATGCAAGTATGGTAGGCAAACAATGGAGCTGAAATTGCTGGTGGTTAATGAGCCTTTGGGCATAATTAATATTATAACATGATTGGGCTGTAAGTATTGAGAGTTATTCTCAGTTTAGAAGGAACCGGATTAACAGAAAAGTGGGAGGTGTGTAACTATATTTGAAAACAGATCTAAATCATGTTTAAGGGGAGATATTTATGAGGAAACTGGGCATAATGTGGAGTCTTTGTGTGCATACATTTAAGCTGACTGTGACATAAAAGGTAAAAAATGGTGTTGGTGGATATATGATACATATTATCAAATATTGATGTGAATGGCCCAACTTTTATTGCAAGTAAAAAAAGCTGCACATCTTGGACATAATTAGATTTGAACTATTCAGATATAAAATGGAGAAATGAGACCTGTCAGAGTGCTAAGGGAAGCAGGTTTGTGAGCATGTTTAGAGATAACTACATGACAGAAATAATAAAATACTGCAACTAGCTATAACACATAACAGACATGTGTCCAAAATTAAAGAAAGTAAACATTTAGGAAACAGTGATCAAAACTGTATAGGAACAACCAAAACTCATAATTGTAAAAGGGCTAACTTCAAAATTGTAAGAGCATTAATGCAACACACAGACTGGGATGAATTATAAAAAGGAAAAAAATTACTAAGGAAAAATGGTGAGAATTTAAATTTAGATTGCTGAAACACTATATACCCCAGGGGAAAAATGCAAAATAAGTTGATCACAATCAATGGAAAGAAAAACATACATTTAAACTATTTTAGACAGAAGGAACAGAGAATTCTTGAAATACAGGTGGTGCAAGAAGGATTGTAAAAAAGACAATTAGGCTAGCAAAAATAGAAAATTAAACTTGAATTACAAGCGAGAGCAAAACTAATCCAAATATGATTTTCAAATACATAAGTAGCATAAAACTTAAGAGACCTTTCACAAAGTATATGGGTAAGTTGATTAGGCAGGATAAGGAAAGAATGATGTTTTGAGCACATTGTTTTCATCGGTATATGCCAAGAAATGAGAAATGGTATAAGAGCCTCAACAAGTAAATACAACCATACCATTATGGTAGAAAAAGTCAAAGGAAAACTGAACAAATTAAGACTAACATAGCACCAGGGTCTGTTGATATCCATCCATAGGTTCTTGGGGAACCCAGTGCAGTGTTAGGAAGACCACTGTTTTTTTTTCTCCCACAGACTCAGTGCCACAAGTTTTGAGTAAAGCTAAAGCGGTGCCTTAAATTAAAAAAGGGAAACAAAACAGAACCTGTGAGTTTAATTGAGAGTAAGATGTTGGTTCTATACAAAGGGATTTACGTACAATGGCAGACTAGACAAATGGAATATGAAATTTAGTGTAGGAAAGTCTAAAGTTATGTATTTTCTAAGAATAAATCACAATGCTACTCATGAACTTAATGGAATTATTCCAGGAGACTCATTTCTTGAGAAGGATCTCAGAGTCCTTATAAATTGTAAACTTGGAAACAGTGATCAGTGTCAGGTAGAAGTAGCAAAATCAAACAAAGTCCTGTCTTGCATAAAAAGGGGTATTGAACCAAGAGTGTGCAACATAATTTTGCCACTGTACAAATCTTTGGTAAGACCTCACCTCAAATATGCAGTGCCGTTTTGGGCACCAGTTATGAAGATATTATAGAACTGAAGAGAGTACAGAAAAGAGCAACAAAATTAATTAAGGTAATGGAGGATTTGAAATAGGAAGAAAGGCTAGCCAATCTCGGTTTCTTTTCTCTGGAGAAAAGATACCTTAGACGTGATCTTGTTTTGTCGTATAATAGTATATGAGAGGTCAATACATGGATCTCTCTAATGAGCTTTTCATTCCAATGTCTGATAAATTAAATAGGGGCTACTTTTTACAATTAGAGGAAGTTGTTTAAGCTTCACCAGAGGAAGAGATTTTTTTACAGTAAGGTTGGTTAAATTATAGAATTCTTTGCCCAGGTATGTGGTAATGGCAGAAAAAATGAATATATTTAAAAGAAGATTAGCTGAATTTCTAGCAGAAGGGAACATACAGGTTTATACTTTGTATTAGTAGGAAACACAGGAAGTTCTGGTAAATAGACAAATATACCCATTTTGGAGTCAGGAAGGATTATATAATTCTCATTTTTCTGGGTTATTATGAGACAAATATATTGCATACACACATAAAATTACACTTAACCTCTGCATTTTACAGTGTGACTGTTGCTATGGCAGTCTATAGAGAACTATTGTCAGAGAAAAAATTTGATCTTTGGAAGTAATGACAACAAATATAGCCTTAAATGGCAGGCCATGGAAACAATACCGTAAAAAAAGAAAGTCTAAGAATTAATGGCCTTTGAATGAAGCACCTCCCAGCACTGAGAGTCCCTTTGTTTGTTTTACTCAGCAATACATCACATATATTTTCCATATTATATTATACAATCATTTTCCATTAAAGGCAATGTTTTTATCATCTTTTACAAGTGTGCGTAGAAACACAGTGTTAGAGGGTGTCACGGTAATCAGCAAAGGAGAACAGACACAAAGATAAAATATAACCACCTTCATTTATTATAACAGCAATAATGGTAGAGCCCACACAGAACCCCAGACATATGCAAATAGGACCCAAGGTCCCTCTGGAGCTGCACACTGTGCTGTGCACTGCACTACCCAAGATCTTGAGACTAGGTTGGCGGCTCAAGTGGGACAACAGAAGAATGGCAGAATATGTGTAAGGCACCACTTGGTCAGCGAACGGAGGCAACAGAGAGCGAGAGCAGACAAGAGCCAGGAGACAGCAAGACTACAAGTCAGGCAAGCAGGTAGTGTAGGGAGTGAGTAGGCAGCCAAAGTCACAGGTCAGACAAGCCGGGGACTACACAGAGCGAGAGTAACCAGGCCACTCGTCAGGCAACCGGAGACTATGCTGAGAGAGTAGGAGCCGGGGCCACTGGTCAGGCAAACAGAGGACTACAAGGAGCGAAAGTAACCAGGCCCACAGGAAAGGCAACCGGAGGCTACACTGAGTGGGTAGTAACCAGGGCCACTGGACAGTCAAGCCGGGGTCATACACAGAGCAACTAGTCAGCCAGAGCCACAGGTCAGAACCGATGTAGGTAACAGGAAGGCTACACTGCGCGGGTAGTAGCCAGGGCCACTGGTCAGGCAAGCTGGGGTCATACAAAGAGTGAGTAGTCAGCCAGAGCCACAGGTCAGAACCGATGTGGATAGTCAGACAAGCCAGGGTCATACACAGAGCGAGATTCTCAGGCAAACACGGGTCACAATGAGTCACAAAGAGTAACGAGCAGAAACATGGGTCACAACAAGTCACAAGGAGTAACGAGCAGGAACACCACTTAAGGGCAATGACTCCCAGGCCCAAGGAGATTTATGAAGGAGCAGAAGGAGGAGGACCCAATTAGGCCACCCAGAATAGGCCCATAAACAGGCACCCGTGCTAGTGCCCATTACCTGATGTCAGCAATGAGGAAGTGGCCGGCGGCCATACAGAGGTAGGAAGCACAGGAAAACTTAGCTCTAAGGGAGACTGTGATAGTCAGGAAGTGAAGACAGGCTAATAAAAAGGAGTTTAAACTCAATTTAGGGCATCTTGTAGGTAAGATATTTGTTCTCTGCTTTAGGGGAGTCTGTGGTCACTCTGGGGAGGGGCAAGATGGGAGAAAGGAGGTTGATCCAAAATACAGCAATATCTTGTATAACTGGTTGGGAAGACACAGCCATGATCCGAGTTCCTTTATCTGTGTCAGAGACGTGGAAGTCTGGGGTATATGAGAAGGGAGCTGTCACGGTTTTTTAGATGAACACTCAGACATAACGGTAAGGTTAAAATAACTTTATTAGAATAAAGTGCATACACGAGTGTAGGTCCAAAGACCCACAATACAGGACAGGAAAATATATACAAAGTGTACAGTGAACAGGACTGGACTAGACAATCAGGATACTGGTAACAATAAATATATATATATATATATGACAGGATCTGGCAACCCATTGAGGTTCAACGTACAGTCCCAGAACTGATGGGTAGGTGCCAACACAGGAGGTCCATGAATAGGACAGGACAACCCTGACGCCTGGGTACTGGAACCTGTAAGGGCAAATGGAATGGACTGGGAACCAACTGACAGTTAAGGACTCTGGCAGAACTGGCAAGGAAAAGAGTACACAGTCCAGGAACGGAAACAGGACTACAGTGGCTTGAAGCCCACAGTGGAGGACTGGCAAAACCCAGACGCCTGGGTACTGACCCAACAGGAGCGAGGCAACACTGGCCAAGGCCCTAGACCGATGACAGGAGGCAACCGTGTATATGCAGACCAACCCTGAAAGGGTTAAAAGAGACCTAGGCAGCTGCTACTGGAAAACCCTAGAACGCTAGGGGTGGATTGATATATGGTAAGTAATCGGAACACAACCAGTATACCTCAACCTGCAAGGTGGAAATTGCAACGCTAGCTCTTGAGCCCACGGCTCTGCAGTAAGGAACGGTAGTGCTAATACCTGGAAGCTCCAGGTACATACAGGGTTAATGGTCAACACTCAGAGAGTAACTGCAACTCCCAGAGGGAGTGAGCCCAGCGCTACTAGGGAGGCAGACACAGAGAGTGATCAGAGTAACTCAGTCAGTGTGTAGAACACTGCACCGGTACTTCGATTGTACACACCGCCTAGATGGCAGGAGAGCAGCTCGAGCACAAGGCTCAGCCTTTGGTCGACAGAAAACAGCGCCTTGCGGTGCACACCGAGAATGAACTGCAAGGCCCTGGCAACCGGTGACCTCACGGGGTCACATAGTGTCACAGACAACACATGGTAATAACGTGGATAGGAATCCACAGTCCGTAACTGTCACAGCGCAGAATACAGCCAACTATGGTCTGCAACAGAGAGTGTACTTCAGCCAGATACGGTCAGCAACGGAGCGGGTTCTCATCCAGGATACTGTCAGCAACGGAGCGGGTCCTTCAGCCAGATACGGTCAGCAACGGAGCGGGTTCTTCAGCCAGATACGGTCAACAACGAAGCGGTTTCTCAGCCAGGATACAGTCAGCAACGGAGTGGGTTCTCAGCCAGGATTCTGTCAGCAACGGAGCGGGTTCTTCAGCCAGATACGGTCAGCAACGGAGTGGGTTCTTCAGCCAGATACGGTCAGCAACAGAGCGGGTTCTCAGCCAGATACGGTCAGCAACGGAGCGGGTTCTCAGCCAGGGTACAGTCAGCAACGGAGCAGGTTCAGCAACGGAGCAGGTTCTCAGCCAGGATACTGTCAGCAACGGAGCGGGTTCTTCAGCCAGATACGGTCAGCAACGGAGCGGGTTCTTCAGCCAGGATACAGTCAGCAACGGAGCGCATTAACAGGAACTCAGGAACTAAATCGTAGTCAGGCAGGCCAGGTCATACACGAATCAGCAAAAGCACAGGAATAAACTCAGGAACTCGTACACCACGAAAGGGCGCCTAAGGGAGGACATCCCAGGGTATATCCAATTATACACATGGCTATATTTGCCGTGATATCTAAGTATCACTTCAACTAATAGACGCCGATTTCTTTATAAATAAGAATGCTTGTTGTGTATTGGGTAATTCCTCTAGTAATACTCCTGTTTAGTGCTTTACTAACGCACTATGCTTTAGAACAATATTGATATACTATAAGTTCTTTGTATGATCTAGTAACAAAGGCGCAACGTTGTAGATCTTTGTACCTGTCAGAACATTAAGCTGTGGACAGATAAATATTGAAATTCCGATCCACATTACGAATGACATCAGTATTGATTTGATTATACTAGTTACAGGGTTTCTTTTAATTAATTCGCCTTTTGGATTTTAATAGTGTTATAATAAAAAATTTTTTTTTAATTGTGCTCTTTTTGTGTGATACCAAATCCCCAATACATCGCCCAAGAATTTTCATCTTGTCTGGGAAGGGGGGAATAGTGCTGTTTAAAGTCTCTTTTCTTTCTCTTTATGGTATATATCTCAGGGTATATAAAGGCAAGCCCTAGTAGTAGCAATTAAGACCAGCCAGTCAGAGAACAGCAGTGATAATAATGTCGCCGCTCAGCACAGGAAGCACGGGCACCGTGATAGGAGCAAAGCAGTATTACCCCAAATACTCTAACACTCTGTTTGATCGACTGGGAAGACACAGGTAGCCATGATCCATGTTTCTTCTTGATCTGGCTGTTCTCTGTTTTGGTGGAGTCTGGGGAAATAATCAGTTGAACAGGAATTTTTTTTGACTGGGATAGATGGGACAGTTAGGTAATTAAAATAAAGAAATACAATTTAAAAACAAAATAGACATCTGGTATGTAACGTGACAGAGACAGGGACCCTGACCTAAGCTGTGACTAGGGCAAATGGATATCTGTCAGGGTTACCTAAGCAGCAGACAGGGAGCCGGCTGCACTGATGCCTCCCTCACGGTGTCCACACCGCAACCGAGTTCCTCTTCCAGCTGGCAGAGTGTGGACCCATGTCATCGGGGGAATCCTCCGGTGACGAGCGCATTGCTCTTAAAGGGACCTTGTCCCTGTTGTGTGCTCTTCCACTTCCTTTCATTAGAGGCTTTTAATACTGCCTGGAATCCTGGCTCATTCGCCCCTGTCGTGGTGTCCAGTGCAGGAGTATTCTAGTTCCTGAAGTTTTCTCCGTGCTTGACCCCTGGCTTGTCTGACCATCCATTCTGGTGCTGACCTGTTGCTCTGTCTGACAATCCGCTCCATGTATGACCCTGGCTTAGTCTGACTATCCAACCTGGTGCAGACCTGTGGCTCTGGCTGACTACTCGCTCCGTGCTCGACCCCTGACTTGTCAGACCATCCATTATGGATGACTGCTCGCTCCATGCTTGACCCCTGGCTTGTCTGACCATCTTTGCTGGTCCTTGACCTGTGGCTCCGTCCTAGACTACTCTATTTGCCTGTGGGCATTGTTGCTACCTAGTCTGGTACTAGCTAGTGGCTGTGTCATATCCCTGGATCCAGACTCCTATATTGAGACCCTCCAGAACAGTCTCCTATTCCTTGTAGGAACCCCTTTCTCTGGGTTAGGGCTGCTCTCTCACCTTTTTGGTGCTTTGTGCTATTTCATATATCGTGTGTCTATTTCAATAAAGGTGAAGTTACATTACAGTACTTGTATCTTGCCTCATCTTTGAGAACCGTAACAGTACGCAAGGGCCATGAGTATAGACTGTACTGGTAACCCACCTGTGCAGAGCATTTTGACCAGGATGGAGATTCAGGATCAACGTATTAATCAATTGTCTTTGGCCATGCAAACCTGCTAAACCGCACTGCACACCTTGACCATTCTGATCAACAACCGGTGGCCTCTGTTCCTAATAAGGTCTGAACTGGATGTGTCTTCATTACAAGAGGATTTGGACAAACTGAGTAACTGGGCAGGCAAATGGCAAATGAGAGTCAATATAGACAAGTGTAAAGTTATGCATTTTGGGTATAATAATAAAAATGCAACATATAGTTTAAATGGTGTATCTCTGGGGAAATCTACTAATAAAAAAGATGTGGGAGTAATGGTAGTATCACGGTGCCCGTGCTCCTTCAGCGACATTCTGTCAGTCTACACTCCTGCTCCACTCCTATTGGCTATACTGTGATTGTCCCGCCTAGTATGGCCTTTAAATACTGGGTTCTGGCACTTCTCCAGTGCCCTTTAGTGGTGTTCCAGTACCAGTGCTTGTTCCTGATTTCTGTTTGCTCTCAGTGTATCGACCCGGCCTGCCTGAGTACTCTACATCTCATCTCCTGCTTGTGTATTGACCCGGACTGCCTGACCATTCTGCTTCTCATCTCCTGTGTACCGACCCGGCTTGGCTGACATTCCTGCTCAGTGTACCGACCCGGCTTGGCTGACGTTCTTGCTCTGTGTACCGACTTGGATTGGCTGACGTTCCTGCTCCGTGTACCGACTTGGATTGGCTGACGTTCCTGCTCCGTGTGCACCCGCCTGTTGGGCTGCTGCCTCCCTGCACACCCTTACCAACTAAGGGCGGTGATCCTCTCTCGCTGTATGTGACAGCTGTGCAGTTTTGGTCTCGGTTGCCTCTGTGTCGCCCCGGCAACATTCTTATTGGCTTGTCCTACTGTCCGCCCCCAGTTGGTTGCCTCCCAGGGCGAGTTGCTCAGTTGCTCCATTCCGTTACTGTCACGGCAGTGCTCAGTTGCTCAGTCTCCATTATTGCCACGGCAGTCTCCAGTCACCTAGTCTCCGTTACTGCTATGGCAGAGTGCAAGTGGCCTAGTCTCCGTTACTGCTACGGCAGTGTCCCTATTGCTCAGAGTCCATTATTGCCACGACAGAACCTCTGTTGCTCAGTCTCCGTTTATGCCACATCATTATCCAAGGGCTTAGTCTCCGTTTCTGCTACGGTAGTCTCCTGTTGCCTAGTATCCACTACTTCTACGGCAGTGCTCTCGTGGATTGATCTCCGTTACTGCTACGGCAGTGCTCTAGTTGCCTGGTCTCCGTTACTGCTACAGCAGTGTCCTTGTCATTCAGTCTCTGTTACTGCTACGGCAGTGTTCACGTGGCCTAGTCTCCGTTACTGCTCCGGCAGTGCTCAAGTTGCTCAGCCTCCGTTACTGCTAAGGCAGTTCACCATTACCTGTTATACTTATTCTTGGGAGTTACTCGTATTTAAGCTCTCTACCCTAGGTGAGCTTCTTAACAGGCCTTACCACACATGGAACTGTTTACACTTAATGACTGCTGTTAACCCATGCATTTCCGATACACTGGGACTTTTTCAAGATTCGCCTGATCTGTGTTAGTATAATGTGTTATGGACTCTAAACTTATACTGGATCTGTGTGGGCTCACATATATATAACCTGTCTTGTGGCTGTACTATATTGACAATATATTACAGGACCTGTGAGGGTTATTGTAATCTTTATTGTTTAATAAAACTGTGTTTTATCCAAACCTACTGTGTCTGTGTGTCACACAAACCGTTACAGTACGAAAGGGCCATGACCTCAGACAGTAAAGGTGATGGATATGCACAGAACATCCATTGGAGGATGGATGTACATGAGCAGCGTTTGGACCAGTTGGCACTGGCCATACAAACTATTCTTGAGCGCATGGAACATCTCGACAAACCAGCTCAGAGTCTGGTGGTCCCCTCAGTTTCGACACCAGAGACTCAATCCATGACACACGGTGGCCTCGGTTAAAGGGTTAACCGCCTCAGCTCTGTTACCGCTCAGATACAATGGTGTTCCCACTCTGTGCAGGGGATTTATTAATCAGTTGGAGATTTTTTTGGAACTAAACCCTCACGCCTTTCCTAATGACCGCAGTAAGGTGGGGTTCATGATATCTCTATTGACGGGCAGAGCCCTGGCATGGGCCAACCCCCTGTGGGAGAATACTAAACCCTGCACCAGGAACTTCAGGGAGTTTGTGCGTACTTTTCGGAGAGTATTTGAAGTCCCAGGTAGAGCTGCCTCTGCTGCCAAATGACTGATGGAGATACAACAGGGCAATAGAACTGTGTGCAATTATGCCATTGAATTCCGTACATTGGCGGCAGAGGTGGGTTGGAACAATAAAGCGCTGGTGGCAGCTTTTGCGCAGGGACTTGCTGACCGTATTAAGGATGAAACGGCAGCTAGAGAAGTGCCTAGTGATTTGGACAAAAACATTGATTTCGCTATTTTGATTAATTCTCGCATCCGTGAGAGACTTATGGCTAAAGACTGCAAGCTGCGGCCCAGGAATGTTGGGCAAACCAGTTTTAATGTCCCACCCATGCCTCCCTCGCCTCCCATGCCTCCTGAGCAAACACAGGAAACCAGTGAACCAATGTAGCTTGGGTTCACCAAACTATCTAAGGAAGAACTGGCACACCGCAGGAGGCAGGGGTTATGTCTGTACTGTGGCAAGGCTGGGCACCTATTGCGTACCTGTCCTGTACGTCCGGGAAACGAACACACCTAGGGTACCTTGGGGGACAGGCCCTAGGTGGTGTTCAGCGGTCCCTAGACCTTATTATGCAGAAACCCACAATCCAGGTGGCATTTTCCTGGGCAGAATATTCGGTGGAGGTTCTGGCACTGGTTGATTCCGGCGCGGCCGGATAGTTTATGGACAGTTCATTTGCTGCGCTACATCAGATTCCACTGGTCAAGAAGGAATCTCCCTTAGCTATTGAGGCCATTGATGGCAGGCAGTTAGAACCGGCTCAGATAACTATGGAAACTATTCCGCTATCCATGACTATTGGGGATCTCTACACTGAGAAACAGTGGTTTCAGATTATCATTCTCCTCATCATGCGGTCATTCTGGGGTTTCCATGGTTACATTTGCATAATCCCCAGTTTGACTGGCAGACTTGTGAGATCACGTCTTGGTCCGAGTACTGTATGGGGCATTGTGTGACTCATCCAGTTAAGATTTTGTGTACCTCTCCCTCCGTGCCAGCCGAATACCACCAATTCAGTGACGTTTTCAGTAAGGGAGAGGCTAGCACTTTGCCCCAGCATAGGGTGTACGATTGCGCTGTTGATTTGCCTCCTGGCGCTGTGCCTCCCAGGGGTTGCACGTACCCGCTGTCGTGCGAGGAGAATCAGGCCATGGAGGAATATATTGACAATGTCCTTAAAAGAGGGATTATTAGAAAATCTACCTCGCCTGCAGGGGCTGGTTTCTTTTTTGTCAAAAGAAGAATGATGAGTTGAGGCCTTGTATTGATTACCAGGGACTGAATAAACTTACGTCCAAGAATGCCTACCCCATACCACTCGTTACCAAACTACTTGACAGGTTAAAAGGTTCTTCCATTTTCACCAAATTGGATCTACGGGCTGCATATAACCTGATCAGAATAAAAGCTGGGGACGAGTGGAAAACGGCATTTAATACCAGATCGGGGCATTATGAATATCTAGTCATGCCTTTTGGCCTTTGTAACGCACCAGCTATAGTTCAAGAATTTATTAATTATATCCTCCGCGATATGCTACAGTCCTGCGTAGCTGTCTACCTAGATGATATACTCATACACTCGTCTAGCCTGTCTCAACACATCAAGGATGTGTCTAAAGTCTTGCTCAGATTATGCAAGAATAAACTATTTTGTAAAATGGAGAAATGCGAGTTTCACAGGTCCATGGTGCCTTTTTTGGGCTTTGTGATTTCTAGAGATGGTATTGCTATGGATCAGGAGAAACTCGCAGCGGTATTACAATGGCTACGACCCAAAGGGTTAAAAGCTATTCAGGGCTTTCTTGGGTTTGCAAATTATTACAGGAAGTTTATTTGGAACTTTTCCACTATTGTTAAACCTCTGTCTGACCTTACGCACAAGGGTACAAACCCATCCCAATGGTCTGAGGCAGCTGATCATGCTTTTGAGACACTGAAGTCCGTTTTCGTATCTGCTCCTGTACTGTCCCACCCCGACACTTCCCTTCACGTTGGAGGTTGTTGCCTCTGAGAATGGGGTAGGGGCAGTACTGTCATAGGCGTCCGGTTGCCGGGGGTACTCTGAGACCATGTGGGTTCTTCTCTAAAAAACTGTCTAGTGCCCAGAGTCACTATGAGATTGGGTACAGAGAACTCCTGGCTATTATTCTCGCTCTGAAAGAATGGCGTCACCTGCTGGAAGGTACAAGATCTCCTGTATTAATTCTGACAGACCACAAAAATTTGACTTATCTCTCGGAAGCTAAAAGATTGTCCTCACGTCAGGCCAGATGGGCCCTGTTTCTATCTCGTTTTAACTTTATCGTATCTTACTTGCCGGGCTCCAAGAATTTTAGGGCTGATGCCCTGTCTAGGCAATTTGGGCTAGAGATGGATAAGGATGAGGTCCCCATACCCATAATTCAGCCTGATCGCATCCTGGCTACCCTACGTACTAGCATCACTTCGCCACTGGGGGAGGAAATTCTGGCTTCCCAGGCTATGGCGCCCCCAGATACCCCAGTGGGCAAGTGTTTTGTGGAGGAGCCATTTTGTACCCGCTTGCTTGAAACCTACCATTCATCTAAGGCTGCTGGGCATACTGGGAGGGATCAATTAATTTGGTCTCTCTCACAATTATTTTGGTGGCATTCCCTACGGGCCAACTGCTCCGCATTTACGGCAGCTTGTACTACCTGTGCTCGTGCCAAAACCCCTAGACACCTCCCAGTGGGCTTACTCCAACCAGTACCGAATGGTGAACGACCTTGGTCCCACGTATCCATTGATTTCTTGGGAGAACTGCCAGTGTCTATGGGTTACTCTTTCATCCTTATGGTGGTTGATAGATTCTCTAAGATGGCTCACTTCGTGCCCCTTCCTGGCCTTCCCTCAGCCCAGGAGCTGGCACTTGTCTTTGCGAAAGAGGTGTTCCAGTTGCATGGGGTACCGAGAGTTCTAGTGTCTGACCATGGGAGTCAATTTGTATCCAGTTTTTGGAGAGCATTTTGTAACCAGATGGGCATTCAGCTGTCCTTTTCGTCTGCCTACCATCCCCAGACCAAGGGAGCCGCTGAGCGTGCCAATCAAGGATTGGAGCAATTCTTGTGCTGTTTTGTGTCCGATCATCACGATAATTGGGCAGACCTGTTGCCATGGGCAGAGTTCGCCAGGAACTGTGCAGTTAATTCCTCGTCCGGTAGCTCCCCGTTTCTCATCAACTACGGGTTTCAGCCATGTTTGCTCCCAGACTCATTCCAGTCGCAGCAGATTCCAGCTCTGGATGAGCATATCGAGCAACTCTGCTCCAATTGGGCACAGGTTCAGAGGGCCCTCAGTCAGTCGTTCCAGCGTCATCAGCGCCACGCTAACCGTAGACGGCTGCCAGCAGTCTCCTTTCAGGTTGGGGACAGGATATGGCTTTCCTCCAGAAACCTCAATTTGCAAGTTCCGTGTAATAAGTTGGCTCCCCGGTTCATTGGTCCTTTTAAGGTGATCCGCAAAGTTAACCCTGTTTCGTATGCCTTGGATCTCCCAGCGTCTATGCGCATTCACAATGTGTTCCATGTATCCCTGCTGAAACCTCTGGTATGCAACCGTTACACTACCACTCCTGTGGTTCCCGGCCCTGTGGAGGTTCAGGGTCAAGAGGAGTAGGAAGTCCAAAGCATCATTGATTCACGCAGACTTAGAGGAAAATTGCAATATTTGGTCCATTGGAAGGGCTATGGCCCTGAGGAACGTTCCTGGGTTGATCAGAATGATCTTCATGCTCCTAGATTGCTGCGTAATTTTCACTCCAAATATCCACAGAAACCAGGTCCCTCTTCTAGGAAAGGGGGTCTTTGAGAGGGGGGTACTATCACGGTGCCCATGCTTCTTCAGCGACATTCTGTCAGTCTACACTCCTGCTCCACTCCTATTGGCTATACTGTGATTGTCCCTCCCAGTATGGCCTTTAAATACTGGGTTCTAGCACTTCTCCAGTGCCCTTTCGTGGTGTTCCAGTACCAGAGCTTGTTTCTGATTTCTGCTTGCTCTCAGTGTATCGACCCGGCCTGCCTGACTACTCTGCATTTCATTTCCTGCTTGTGTACCGACCTGGACTGCCTGACCATTCTGCTTCTCATCTCCTGTGTACCGACCCGGCTTGGCTGACATTCCTGCTCCGTGTACCGACCCGGCTTGGCTGACGTTCCTGCTCCGTGTACCGACTTGGATTGGCTGATGTTCCTGCTCCGTGTACTGACTTGGATTGGCTGACGTTCCTGCTCCGTGTGCACCCGCCTGTTGGGCTACTGCCTCCCTGCACACCCTTACCGACTAAGGGCGGTGATCCTCTCTCACTGTCTGTGACAGCTGTGCAGTTTTGGTCTCGGTTGCCTCTGTGTCGCTCCCGGCAACATTCCTATTGGCTTGTCCTACTGTCACTCCCGGTTGGTTGCCTCCCAGGGCGGGTTGCTCAATTGCTCCATTCCTTTACTGTCATGGCAGTGCTCAGTTGCTCAGTCTCCATTACTGCCACGGCAGTCTCCAGTCACCTAGTCTCCGTTACTGCTACGGCAGAGCGCAAGTGGCCTAGTCTCCGTTACTGCTACGGCAGTGTCACTGTGGCTCAGATTCCGTTATTGCCACGACAGAACCTCTGTTGCTCAGTCTCCATTTATGCCACATCAGTATCCAAGGGCTTAGTATCCATTTCTGCTATGGCAGTCTCCTGTTGCCTAGTATCCACTACTTCTACGGCAGCGCTCTACTGGATTGGTCTCCGTTACTGCTACGGCAGTGCTCTAGTTGCCTGGTCTCAGTTACTGCTACGGCAGTGTCCTTGTCATTCAGTCTCCGTTGCTGCTATGGCAGTATTCACGTGGCCTAGTCTCCGTTACTGCTCCGGCAGTGCTCAAGTTGCTCAGCCTCAGTTACTGCTAAGGCATTACTTATTTAAGCTCTCTACCCTAGGTGAGCTTCTTAACAGGCCTTACCCCACATGGAACTGTTTACACTCGCTGACTGCTATTAACCTATGCAGTACCGATACACTGGGACCCTTTCAAGATTCGCCTGACCTGTGTCAGTATAATGTGTTATGGACTCTAAACTTATACTGGACCTGTGTGGGCTCACATATATATAACCTAGTCTTGTGGCTGTACTATATTGAGAATATATTACAGGACCTGTGAGGGTTATTGTAATCTTTATTGTTTAATAAAACTGTGTTTTATCCAAACCTACTGTGTCTGTGTGTCAAACAAACCGTTACAGGTAGACAATAGACTTAGCAGTAGCATGCAATGCCAGCTGGCAGCTGCAAAGGCCAATAAGATATTGGCATGTATTAAAAGGGGCATTGACTCAAGGGAGGAAGATATTATTATGTCTCTTTACAGGTCCACCTAGAATATGCTGTTCAATTCTGTGCGCCCTTTCTGAAAAAGGACATTATGGAGCTAGAGAGAGTGCAGAGGAGGGCTACAAAACTAGTAAGGGGAATGGAAAGTTTAAGTTATGAAGAAAGGCTAGAAAAGTTAAACTTGTACACACTAGAAAAACGGCGTCTTCGAAGGAATATGATAACACTATATAAATATGTTTAGGGCCCATACAAAGGGCTCTCCAAAGACCTGTTCATTAACAGAACAGTACAAAGGACAAGGGGCCACCCGCTTAGACTTGAGGAAAGGAGATTTCAGTGGAAGGGTTTCTTTACAGTGAGGACAATAAAGGTATGGAATTCACTGCCTGAAGAGGTGGTGCTATCGAATACCATATGATGCCTTTAAAAAGGGCCTGGATACTTATTTAAAAGAGCAGAATATAGAGGGCTATGTACTTTAGTATTGGGATTAATATTTAGTTAGTGCTTGTTGATCCAAGGAGAAATCTGATTGCTATTTGGAAGCAAGAAGGAATTTTTTCTCCCCATTCAATGCAGAATTGAAATTGCTGTATTGAGGGTTTTTTGCCTTCTTTTGGATCAGCGATGGTAAACAGGAATAGGAAAAGGGTTGAACTAGATGGACGCAAGTCTTTTTTCAACCTAAATTACTATGTTACTATGTTACTCTGGCACCGGCTGTTCCTGCTGCTCCTGAGGCCAGTATGGCCAGAGGGTTATTTGGTTCTGCTCCGCTCCCTTAGCACTATGAGGGTGACCCAGCGCTGTGTTGTGGGTTCCTCAACCAATTGGGCATATTCCAAGAGATGGTACCTCAAGCCTTCCCTAATGAGCGTAGGTGGGTCGGCTTTATGCTTTCGCTCCTGTCCGGCAAAAGCATTGGCGTGGGCCAATCCATTATGGGAGACAGACAAACCCATTGTATACAACTTTGCGGAGTTTGTGGCCTCTTTTCGGTGAGTTTTCAATGTTCCAGGCCACGCAGCCGCCACCTCCAAGCACCTTATGACCACCCGCCAGGGCGCTCAAACTGTGGAAGAGTATGCAATCAAATTCCGTACTCTGGAGGTGGAGGTGGGTTGGAACAATGAGGCACTGGTAGCCACATTTTCCCAAGGGTTGTGTGTATCACGGTGCCGTGATTCCTTGTCTGTCGACATTGTTACTTCCTGTCTATTGCCTGCTGATTCTTATTGGCCGCTGGGTTCTGCTCCACCCAGTAGTTGCCTTTTTATACTCAGTTCTGACTACCTTTGGTGCCCTTTCGTGGTGTTCCTGACCAGACGTTTGTTGCTGTGTATCCTGCTCCATGTATGATCCGGTTCTGCCTGACCTTGCTCCTGTCTTCGCTGCCTACTCTGTTGCCAAACCGGTTTGCCTGACTATCGCTATCTGTGTCCGATCCAGCTTGTAGCTGACTTCCGCTCTCTGTGTACCGACCCAGGCTTTGGCTGACTATCGCTCTTTGTGTACTGATCCAGGCTTTGGCTGACTACCGCTCTCTGTGTACCGGTCAAGGCTTTGGCTGACTACCGCTCTCTGTGTACCGATACAGGTTGTGGCTTACTTCTCTCTCTCTGTGTACCGATCTGTTGTAACTCCGTGGAGCTGATGGAGTTGTCCACGTCGCACTGACTTGCTAGTTTCCTAGCGTGTACCGTTGCCTGTGTCTGTCAGTATTGCTGTTGATCCTCTTCTTCCACGAGTAAGCCTGTGCCTTCACTGTTGCCTCCAGCTACACTTTTCTGAGTAAGCCTGTGCCTGTCAGTGTTGCCATCGGTTCCTATTATCCCAGAGATAGAGCCTGTGTCTGTCTGTGGTGCCTTCGGTTCCAATTATCCCAGAGATAGAGCCTGTGCCTGTCAGTGTTGCCATCGGTTCCTATTATCCCAGAGATAGAGCCTGTGTCTGTCTGTGTTGCCTTTGGTTCCAATTATCCCAGAGACAGAGCCTGTCCCTGTTTGTGCTGCCTTCGGTTCTAATTATCCCAGAGATAGAGCCTGTGCCTGTCAGCATTGCCTTTAGGTTCATTTGCAATCAAGATAAAGCCAATACCTGTCAGAGTGGTCAAGGTTACCTATCCGCTGTTATAAGCTTGTCCTGTCAGTGTGGCCTAAGGTTACCTATACCACTGATAAAGCCTGTACCTGTCTGTGGGGCCTAAGGTTACCTACACCGCTATTATAACCTGTACCTGTCAGTGGGCAGACTAGTGTCAGTCTCGGTGCTATCTGTTACCTGGGTCGTGCTTCATCTCAGTGCTTCCATTGCCTTGCACTAGATCCCCTGCTCCACTGGGGATTCAGCCCTGCAGTACCTACATCCACTTGTGGGCAACTTCCTAGGTGGTACTGTTGAGGTCCAGTTCCAGTTTCCAGTCTACTGTTCCTGTATTTATCTTGTTATATCTGTTTGCTCATTTGTACCCTGACCTGTGTCAGATTTGGAAGTGCCTTGGCACTGTCTGGGTCTGGACCTGTGAAGGGAGTCTATGTTCTTTATTCATTCAATAAATAATTTGATTTTAGCTTACCAAATTGTCTGTGTTCATTAAAACCGTGACAGTATAAAAGGGCCATGACCTCAGACAAGGCTGGTGAAGGTAGCTCCCAGAATCTCCTGTGGAGACTGGACGCTCAGGAGCAATGGCTAGATCAGTTGTCCATGGCTATTCAGACTATCTTGGAGCACACCGCCTGCCTTGAGAGACATATACAGCCTTCGGTGGCCACCCCAGTTCAGGCACCATTGGCGCAGGCTTCCAATATAAGCCCATCCAGTAAGGGGCTGTCTGCTACCGCTCCTCTCCCGATGAGATATGACGGGGAGCCTACTCTTTGTATCTATGTTCTTTATTCATTCAATAAATAAGCTGATTTTACCTTACCAAATTGTCTGAGTGTTCATTAAAACCGTGACAGTGTGTAAAGGTTTTGTAGGACACTCAGACCAGCAGGTTAGAATAAAACACAGTTTTATTAAAAGACAAGAAAGACTGCCCGCTATAGGCAATACAGAATAACTGAAATGAACAGTAAAGTACAGATGCCCTCTCAGGCCCAGTATACAGAGAAATAAATATATACTGTCACAGGATAGTGTTAACGGAGGCTCAGTGAACGGAGGCAACTGCTCTGCAAGTGTTAACGGAGGCTCAGTGAACGGAGGCACGGCTCTGCAAGTGTTAACGGAAGGCACAATGCTCTGTAAGAGTAAACGGAGGCCGAGAGTAATGGAGGCAGCAGGCTTAGCAAGAGTAAACGGAAAGGCCCAGTACACAGGAGGCAACGACACAGTCAGCCCTGCCACAAGCACAGCGGAAGTCAGAATGTCGCCCAGGCGACACTGGAACAGCACACAGCAGGAACACAGGCAGGGTCAGCAACGTATCCAGGTCAGGTCACGGAGCAGGAATGTCAGCCAGTCCGGGTCAAATCACGGAGCAGGAATCGTCAGACAAGCTGGGTCAAATCACGGAGCAGGAACATCAGCCAGGCTGGGTCAAATCACGGAGCAGGAACTAAGGAGCGTAGTCAGACGGGCCAAGTCGGTACACAGGAAGCAGGACCGCTGGAACACAGCTACTCAGCAACACTGGCTCAGGAACACCACGAAAGGGCACCTGACAGGTGCCAAAGGCCGGGTATAAATAGGCCATACTGGGCGGGCCAAACAAGCTAAGCCAATGGGAGCGCACCACAGCAAAGAGTGACAGAGGAAGATCACGGGCACCGTGATAGTACCCCCCTCTCAAAGACCCCCTCACCTAGCAGGAGGTCTAGGTTTCTGGGGATATTTAGAGTGGAAAACGTGCAATAATCTAGGCGGATGGAGGTCCTTCTGATCTACCCAAGAACGTTCTTCAGGGCCATAGCCCTTCCAATGGACCAAATATTGCAATTTCCCTCTAAATCTCCTAGAATCAATAATACTCTGGACTTCGTACTCCTCTTGGCCTTGAACGTCCACCCGCCCAGGGACCACCGGAGTGGTAGTGTAGCGGTTGCAAACCAAGGGTTTTAACAGAGACACATGGAACACATTATGTATGCACATAGAAGCTGGGAGTTCCAATGTGTACGACACAGGGTTCACGTTGCGGATAACTTTGAACGGACCAATGAACCGGGGAGCCAACTTATTGGAAGGTACTTGCAAATTGAGATTTCTGTAAGAGAGCCATACCCTGCCCCCAACCTGGAAGGAGACAGCTGGCAGCCGTCTACGACTGGCATGCCGCTGATGTCGCTGGAATGACTGACTGAGGGTCCTCTGAACCTGTGCCCAAGTTGAGCGGAGCTGCTCAATATGCTCGTGCAGAGCTGGAATTTGCTGCGACTGAAATTAGTCCGGGAGCAGGCATGGCTGGAACCCATAAATGATGAGAAACGGGGAGCTCCCGGACGATGAATTAACTGCACAATTGCTGGCAAACTCTGCCCACGGCAACAGGTCGGCCCAATTGTCATGATAATTAGTCACAAAGCATCGCAGGAACTGCTCCAGTCCCTGATTGGCACGCTCAGCGGCCCCATTGGTCTGGGGATGGTAGACGGAGGAAAAGGACAATTGAATGCCCATCTGGCTACAGAATGCCCTCCAGAATCTGGACATGAACTGGCTCCCACGGTCAGACACCACCACTCTGGGTACCCCATGCAAGCGGAACACTTCTCTGGCAAAAACTATCGCCAATTCCTGGGCCGAAGGAAGGCCAGAGAGGGGCACGAAATGAGCCATCTTGGAGAACCTGTCGACCACCATTAGGATAAACTTGTACCCCCGTGACACTGGCAGTTCTCCCAGGAAGTCAATAGATATATGGGACCATGGACGTTCGCCATTAGGCACAGGTTGGAGTAGGCCCACTGGGAGGTGTCTGGGGGTCTTGGCACGAGCACAAGTGGCACAGGCTGCAGTAAACGCGGAGCAATCGGCTCTAAGGGAGGGCCACCAAAATACTTGTGATAGAGACCATATTAACTGATCCCTCCCGATGTGCCCAGCAGCCTTAGAAGAGTGGTATGTCTCCAGCAGACGGGTACGGAATGGCTCATCCACAAAACACTTGCCAACTGGGGTTTCTGGGGGAGCCCTTGCTTGAGATGCCAAAATCTCCTCCCCCAGTGGCGAAGTGATGCTAGTACATACTGTGGCCAGTATACGATCTGGCTGGATAACAGGTACAGGTTCTTCATCCCTCTCAATGTCCGATGCAAACTGTCTGGACAGGGCATCTGCCCTAACGTTCTTTGAGCTTGGTAGATAGGACACTACAAAATTGAACCGAGACAGAAAAAGTGCCCACCTAGCTTGTCGGGAGGACAGCCTTTTTGCTTCAGAGAGATAAGTCAAATTTTTATGGTCAGTTAGGATTAACACCGGGGTTCTGGTACCTTCCAGTAGGTGACGCCATTCTTTTAATGCAAGAATAATAGCCAGAAGTTCTCTGTCACCAATTTCATAATGGCTTTGGGCACTAGAGAGTTTCTTAGAAAAGAACCCACAAGGTCTCAAGGTGCCACCTCCCACAGGATGCTGGAAAAGTACTGCCCCAACCCCGACTTCAGAGGCATCAACCTCCAAGGTAAATGGCAGGGCGGGATTGGGGTGGGACAGTATAGGAGCAGAAGCAAAGGCAGATTTCAGAGTCTCAAAAGCATTTTCAGCTGCCTCGGACCATTGAGAGGGATTAGTGCCCTTATGCGTAAGGTCAGACAGAGGTTTAACAATAGTAGAAAAGTTCTGGATAAATTTCCTATAATAATTGGCAAAGCCCAAAAAGCGCTGGATAGCTTTTAACCCCTTGGGGCGGGGCCATTGTAGGACTGCTGCAAGTTTCTCCTGGTCCACAGCAATGCCATCTCTAGAAATTACTAGAAGGGTACTTGGGGCCTGTGAAACTCGCATTTTTCTAATTTGCAATACAGTTTATTTTTGCGTAATCGAAGCAAGACCTCAGAGACATCCTTAGTATGCTGGGTTAGGTTAGCAGAGTGAATCAATATATCATCGAGGTATACGACCACACAAGACTGAAGCATGTCACGGAGGATGTCATTAAAGAACTCTTGAAATACCGCAGTTGCATTACATAGACCAAATGGCATCACTAGATATTCATAATGCCCTGACCTGGTACTAAATGCCGTCTTCCACTCATCCCCAGCCTTAATTCTGATCAGGTTATAAGCGGCCCGCAGATCAAGTTTCGTAAAAATGGAAGAGCCCTTCAACCTGTCAAATAATTCCGTAATAAGTGGTATGGGGTAGGCATTCTTAGACATAAGCTTATTCAGCCCACGGTAATCAATACATGGTCTTAGTTCGCCACTTTTCTTTTTTACAAAGAAGAAACCGGCACCAGCCGGGGAAGTAGACTTGCATATGATTCCTCTTTTGAGGGCATCCTCAATATAGTCCTCCATAGCCTTGTTTTCATCGCAGGACAATGGGTAAGTGCGGCCCCTAGAAGGCACCACGCCCGGAGGCAGATCAATAGCGCAATCATACGGTCTGTGCTGAGGCAATGCGCTAGCCTCCCCCTTACTGAATACGTCACTGAATTCATGATATTCAGCTGGCACGGAGGGAGAGGTACATAAAATCTTGACAGAATGTGACAAACAGTTTTTCGTACAGTATTCAGACCATGATCTGACCTCACATCTCTGCCAGTCAAACTGGGGATTATGTGATAGCAGCCATGGGAACCCCAGAATGACTGAATGAGGGGAACGAATTATTTGAAAACTTAATTCCTCCTTGTGGAGAGCCCCAATAGACATAATAATAGGAATCGTTTCCATAGTGATAAATGCAGGTTCCAAAGGTCTACCGTCAATAGCTTCAATGGGAGTGTCCCTTTTGACCAACAGAATTTTGTGCAACTCGGCAAAAGAGTGATCCATGAAGTACCCGGCTGTACCGGAGTCTACCAGGCCCATCACCTCCACAGACTGATCAGCCCAAGAGAATACCACCTGGATGGTGGGTTTCTGTGTACTTGAGTCTAGGGACTGCTGTACGCCACCTAGGGCCTGTACCCCAAGGTACCCTAGGTGTATCCATTTCCCAGCCATACCGGACATGTGCGTAATAAGTTCCCAGCTTTGCCACAATATAAACATAGGCCCTGCCTTTTACGGTGCACCCGTTCCTCCTTTGTGAGTTTGGTGAACCCAAGCTGCATTGGTTCGCCAGGTTCGGGTGAACGTTCAGGAGGAATGGGAGGCGAGGGTGGGTTTAAAAAACTGCCATGCCCATAATTTCTGGATCTCGCCCTTTTAGTAAAACACCTTTCACGAATGCGGGAGTCAATAAGCATGACATAATCAATGTATTCATCCAGGTCACTGGGTACATCTCTGGCAGCTATTTCATCTTTCATGGAATCAGACAAGCCTTGAGCAAAAGCTGCCACTAATGCTTCGTTATTCCATCCCACCTCTGCTGCCAATGTTTGAAATTCAATGGCATAATCGCCCAAGGTACGGACGCCCTGTTGTATCTCCATCAACTTTTTGGCAGCAGAGGCAGCTCTACCAGGAACCTCAAACACTCTGCAGAACTTTCTTACGAACTCACTGAAGTTCTGAGTGCAGGGTTTGGCATTCTCTCATAGGGGATTGGCCCATGCCAGAGCTTTGCCCGTTAACAAGGATATCATAAACCCGACCTTGCTCTGGTCGTTAGGAAACGCATGAGGCATCAGTTCCAGAAATATTTCTAATTGATTAATAAACCCCCTGCATAGGGTAGGTTCGCCATCATATCTCAACGGTAACGGCGCCACCGCTGTTAGACCTCTGGTAGGTGCAGTAGGAACCACAGAATGGTTATTCGGTGTCGAAACTGGGGGGACCACTGGATTCTGGTTAGGTTTGTCAAGGTGTACCGTACGCTCAAGTAATGTCTGTAAGGCCAGTGCCAACTGGTCCAAAAGCTGCTCATGAACATCCATTCTCCAGTTGATGTTTTGTGTATTACCTTCACCTTTACTGTCAGAGGTCATGGCCCTTTCGTACTGTAACGGTTTTGTAGGACACTCAGACCAGCAGGTTAGAATAAAACACAGTTTTATTAAAAGACAAGAAAGACTGCCCGCTATAGGCAATACAGAATAACTGAAATGAACAGTAAAGTACAGATGCCCTCTCAGGCCCAGTATACAGAGAAATAAATATATACTGTCACAGGACAGGCATAAGTAACATACAGGGTACTCAATGGTTAAAGTACATAGAAATCAATCAGTCTCTGTTGTGGTGTGTTTGACATGCCCATAAGATGGTAAAGGAGCTATAAGTGGTGCTAGATGGGAAAACACCAGTAATAGAGCAGGACAGAGACTACTGCTTATGCTGAGGCAGGCAACTGAGGCCAAAATACTCTACAAGAGCTTAATGAGCTAGAGCCACTAGCACCCTAACCGGTGCGTGAACAGAGAGCAAGTGCACTGCAAGACCTGAGGATAATAGAGCCAATAGCCCCCATGGGCGTTGTAACGGAGACCAATTACACTGCAAGAGCTTAATGAGCTAGAGCCAGTGGCACTCACCTGGTGCGTTTAACGGAGACCAAGGACACTGCGAGAGCTGAGGATAATAGAGCCAATAGTCTTCATGGGCGTTGTAACGGAAACCAATTACACTGCAAGAGCTTAGCTGTATGGAGCCAATGGCTCCCCCACGGGCGCTGTAATGGAGACCAACTACACTGCAAGTGCTTAGCTGGATAGAGCCAATGGCACCCCCACTGGTGCTGTACGGAGACCTAAGGCTCAGAAAGTGTAGCAGAAGGCTCAGGGTAGCGGAAGCAACGGCTCTGCAAGTGTTAACGGAGGATCAGTGAATGGAGACAACTGCTCTGCAAGTGTTAATGGAGGCTCAGTGAACGGAGACACGGCTCTGCAAGTGTTAACGGAAGGCACAATGCTCTGTAACAGTAAATGGAGGCCCAGAGTAATGGAGGCAGCAGGCTTAGCAAGAGTAAACGGAAAGGCCCAGTACACAGGAGGCAACAACACAGTCAGCCCTGCCACAAGCACAGCGGAAGTCAGAATGTCGCCCAGGCGACACTGGAACAGCACACAACAGGAACACAGGCAGGGTCAGCAACGTAGCCGGGTCAGGTCACGGAGCAGGAACGTCAGCCAGGCCGGGTCAAATCACGGAGCAGGATCGTCAGACAAGCTGGGTCAAATCACGGAGCAGGAACGTCAGCCAGGCCGGGTTGAATCACGGAGCAGGAACTAAGGAGCGTAGTCAGACGGGCCAAGTCGGTACACAGGAAGCAGGACCACTGGAACACAGCTACTCAGCAACACTGGCTCAGGAACACCACGAAAGGGCACCTGACAGGTGCCAAAGGCTGGGTATAAATAGGCCATACTGGGCGGGCCAAACAAGCTCAGCCAATGGGAGCGCACAACAGCAAAGAGTGACAGAGGAAGATCACGGGCACCATGATACAGTGTGACACTATAAAAGACGAAATTGCAGCCCATGAGCTGCCTAGTGATTTGGACGAATTAATTTCGTTTACTATCCTGATTGATACCAGGATCCAGGAAAGACCATCTTTTAGGGAGCGCCTGCGTAGGCCTCCGTCTTGACTGGCACCTAACTCTGCTCACCCACCCATTCCTCCCTCATCTCTCATGCCTCCTAGTTCTGACTCTGTCGGCGTTGAACCAATGCAGCTGGGGTTCATGCACCTTTCAGTGAAGGAGAGGGCCTTCTGGCAGAGGGAAGGTCTCTTTCTGTATTGTGGGAAACCTGGGCACCTGTTGAGGTCCTGTCCCATATGGCCGGGAAATGCTTGCACCTAGGGTCCTGTAGGGGACAGACCTTGGGTGGAATTTCCCAGAGGGTAAACCTATTCTTGAGGTTATCCTTTCTTGGGACAATTCATTGGTGGTAGCCCCAGCCTTGCTAGACTCAGGTGCTGCTGGTTATTTTATTGATGCTGAGTTTGTGGCCAAACACTCCATTCCGTTGCAGCTTCGCTCCTCTCCATTGGTTATTGGAGCCCCTACAACCCTCACACGTTACTCATGAGACGCTTCCCTTGTCACTGATGGTAGGGGCACTTCATAAGGAAACTCTTCATTTTCAAGGGATCAAATTGCAGCATTATGCCATTATCCTTGGGTTCCCTTGGTTGCAGGAGCTTAACCCTAGGATTTGGCTGGCGAATTTGTGACATCTTGTGCTGGGCCTCTCAGTGCACTAACGCCTGCCTCTCACACCCCACAAGAGTGCTGTGTTCTACTTCCTCGGTCCTGCCTGAGGAGTATATGTCCTTCCACAACATATTTAACAAAGTACAAGCAGGTACGTTACCTCCCCACAAGTCGTTCAACTGTACTATTGACCTGATTCCTGGTACTATGCCTCCTAGGGGCGCTTATACCCACTGTCCATTGACGAAAATAAGGCTATGGAGGCATACATGCCTGATGCCTTGTCCAGGGATATTATCCGTAAATCTGTCTCACCGGCCGGTGCTGGATTCTTTTTTGTCAAAAAGAAGGATTGGGAGTTACATCCTTGTATTGATTTCAGAGGACTGAATAAGTTGATTATTAAGAATGCCTACCCCATACCTTTAATTACAGAATTATTTGATCGAATGAAAGGTTCAAAGGTGTTTACCAAGTTCGACCTGAGGGCCGCTTACAATCTCGTTTGAGTTAAAGAGATCCACGAGTGGAAGATGGCATTTAATAATGGGAACGGGCACTATGAATGTTTGGTTATGCCGTTTGGTCTATGTAACGCTCCTGCCATCTTCCAGGAGTTCATAAATGATGTTCTGAGAGGTTTGTTGCAACGCTGTGTGGTTGTTTACCCGGACATCATCCTTATCCACTCCCCTATGTTGGAGGCACATCGCTCTGACGTGTCCATGGTATTACAATTCTTAAAGGAGAATAACCTATATTGTAAACTGGAGAAATGTGAATTCCATAGACCACAGGTGACATTCTTAGGGTATGTTATATTCTCTTCCGGTCTGGCTATGGATCCTCACAAGTTATCGTCAGTCTTGCAGTGGCCCCTTCCTGTGAGGCTTAAGGCTATTCAACGATTTTTGGGTTTTACCAATAACTATAGGATGTTCATACGGAACTTCTCTACTGTGGTTAAACCACTGATGGATATGACTTGTAAGGGGGCAAATACTTCGGACTGGTCACCCAGTGCATTGTAGACTTGTGCAAATTCATTCGGAGGCATTCGGATTTCGTCGAAAATGGGGTCATTCGGAGACATTCGGCCAATCCGAAACTCAAGGGTCATTCGGAAAAAATGATCCAACTCCGAACAGCCCAGGGCCGAAATTCGTCAAAACTTTCGAAGTTTCGGCAATCGACACATTTCCAAAAGTTTTGACTACTTTTGACCATGACTCTTTTGTACTTCCTGTGCGCGCTCAATTACTTTCCTTCCATAATTTTCCCTCCATGTCTCTAGTCCAATTCCATTCTCCGTTTCATGCACTACTTCCCTCTTTTGTCTGTATTCGAATAGCCTTCTTCATTTCATGATGGGGGTTGGACTAATGACACAGTCACACAGACAGACAGCCTGCATTTCCTCATTGTGTTGTTGCAGCTCAGAGAGAGAAGAAGAGATTAGAGAGTGTCCAGTTGTTGTGTAGGCAGGCAGGTAGCATTAGGCTAGGCATAGGTAGGCAGCCAGCATTAGTTCCATTTATTGCCACTGCAAGAGCGAGTAATATTTGTTCCTGTGCAAAATATAAAAAAATATTAGGTATTTGTTCGAATACATGGCCGGCCCTTACATGGGTCCCAGTGGGTCCATGGTCCCAGGCGGCACTTTGATAGGGGCGGCAATTTGCCGCCCCATAGCATGTTTATTTTGTGCACTTCCGCCAGTTCTGTGTTGCAGGGTGTCCCATCAGTGTGACTGTCAGCAGCCGGGCAGCCCTATGCTCACTCAGTGGCGATGCCTGTTGGCTGCCTCAGTGACGTGAATTATGTGATAGTCAAACATTATGCCTATTTTGTATTGTTTATCGCCCACCTAAAGTCAAGACTTGAGTAAATACGTCTACCGTCCCAGATTTGCTAGAGAGGTTTTACAAATACAGGAGGGTGCCCCCTGTACGAAATGAGTCTAAACATTTGGGATCCGTAGTATGAGTGCACGACAGTGCATGATGTGTCCTGAACAGGATTGCTGTGAGGTGTCTCCACCCGGAAGGTGCTTGCCGGGTTGAGCTTCAACATTGTGACAAGTGGCCAACTAAGAGCACCGTGCCAGACTTAATCTGCAGCCATAGCATCACCCCCTCCTACTCTCCAGGTCCCGCTGACTGGCAATAACAGGTGAGTCACTAAGAGATCTGAAGCCTTTCTGGAAGTCCTGTCACTTGGAAAGGGGCTAGGTATCACTTGGGGGAATTGCCTTGTGTGTAAATAATTTCTAGGTGGGAGATGAATGTGCATCACTTATGTGTTTCCTAACAGTAGTTAGAATACAACTCCCATCATCCCCTGATTATGATGTTGGGAAATGCCCAGCAATTACCATAGAGATCTGTAGTGCACACTCATGGAAAACGGTGATATTGCTATACTAAGACAATGCTGTATAGATGTCAAGCATTTTTTTTTAATTTCTCTCCTGTGTTGTAGTTCGATCACAACAGAATGTCTCAATTTTTCTTTTTAACACATTACATCTATCACATTACAATCATTGATGTTTATTCTTGATGTAGTATGAAACACTACAATGTATATACACATAGACTTATCTGATATGAGGGGAAATCAGGATAGGAAAACGAGAGAGAGGAATTTGGGTACTAAAGAGGGACAGTAGGGTAGGAGGCTGGTACCAGAAAATGAAACCTTAATCTTTATCCATGTACTAACATAGAATGTGACATGTAGTTTGTCCATGTTCGAGTCGACCACTTATGTTGAGTAGGATGTGACAGGCATGGGTTTTCGATGTTCGAGCATATGCTAAATTGAATGACAGGCATGGGTTTTCGATGTTCGAGCATATGCTATATTGAAGGACAGGCATGGGGTTTCGATGTTCGAACATGCTAAACTGAATGACAGGCATGGGTTCTCGATGTTCGACGTTTACATTGTTACTGGCATCCCATGCTGGAGTAGAGGTGACATGCACAGACTGGCAATGTACGACAATGTCCGTTTTTTGGGATGGATCTTTTTCTAAATGCACACCCTGTCTGCAAAGAATGATAGCAGCGTGCACGGAGGCGCACTGCTATAATTTAACCCATGTTAAATTCGGCCAAATAATTCGGAATGGATCAGAATTTCGTTTGAATCGAATAGGCCCGGTCTGAAATTAGGATCATCCGAATTAGAAAAAAAATCGAATTTTACCGAAAATTTTGCCCGTGCACAAGTCTAGTGCATTGATGGCTTTTGAGATCCTGAAGTCGGCTTTTGCTACGGCTCCAATATTGTCCCACCCAAATCCCACCCTGCCCTTTACCCCGGAGGTGGATGCTTCTGAGATTGGAGTAGGCGCCCTCCTGTCTCAGCGCTTGGCTTCGGGGGAGGCATTGCTTCTTTGTGGGTTCTTTTCTAAGAAACTGTCTAAGACTGAGAGTCTGTATGACATAGGTGACCATGAATTACTGGCCATTATTGTAGCCCTTTGGGAGTGGCGTTATCTCCTCGAGGGGACTAGCACTCTGATCCTTATGCTCCCGGATCACAAGAATTTCACGTTTTTGTCTGAGGCCAAACGATTATCTTCACGACACGCCAGATGGGCTTTGTTTCTTTCCAGATTCCATTACGTGATTTCTTACCTTCCTGGCTCTAAGAATGATAGGGCTGATGCCTTATCATGCCAGTTTTGCTCGAATTCCAAGGAGGAGAGTACTCCTACGCCTATTATTCCTGCTGACCGTATACTGGCTACTATACGTACGAGCATTACCTCTCCATTGGGAGAGGAGATCTTGGCCTCGCATCCCTCTGCACCAACTGGCACACCTAATGGGAGATACTTTGTACCTGACCGCTTACGCACCAGACTGCTCGAAACGTATCACACTTCCAAAGCAGCTGGTCATATTGGGAGAGATCAGCTGATATGGTCCATTTCTCGGCTCTTCTGGTGGCCTAGCTTGAGAGATGACTGTTCCACATTTGTGGCAGCATGTCCTACTTGTGTCCAAAGTAAAACACCATGGTATCTTCCAGTGGGTCACCATCAACCCATTCCTAATGGGGAACGTCCCCGGTCACATTTATCTATTGACTTTATGGCGGAACTACTTGTATCTAAGGGCTATACAGTCATTCTGATGATCGTGGATCGATTTTCTAAAATGGTGCACTTTGTCCTGCTCAGGAATTGGCCGTGATTTTGCGAAAGAGGTCTTTCGACTCGGGATACCTAAAGTCATAGTATCCGATCTTGGGAGCCAGTTCATTTCCCATTTCTGAAGGTCCTTTTGCACTCAGATGGGGATCCAACTCTCTTTCTCCTCAGCTTACTATCCTCAATCTAACAGTGCAGCAGAGAGGTCTAACCAAGCCTTGGAACAATTCCTTTGTTGCTATATATCAGACCACCACAATAATTGGGCTACCTTGTTACCTTGGGTGGAGTTTGCCTGGAATTGTGCTGTGATCTCTTCATCACAGAATTCCCCGTTCCTGATAAATTATGGTTTCCAAACATCCGTACTTCCTAAGTCTTCCGAAGCACAAGATATTCCGGCTCTTGAGGAGCATTTGAGGGCACTCCATTCCTCGTGGGTACAGGTTCAGAATACCTTACGTGTTCCATGCAATGACAAACAAGGCACGCAGACCATAGGTGATTACCTGCACCAATCTTCCAGGTAGGAGAGAGAGTTTGGCTATCTTCCCGTAACCTTAACCTCCAGGTGCCTAGTAAGAAACTGGCTCTCTGTTTTGTTGGCCCATTCAGTGTTCTTCTCAGAGTCAATCCTGTTGCCTATGCCCTAGATCTTCCTGCCAATATGCATATTCATAATGTGTTTCATGAGTCTCTACTCAAGCTCCTGATTTGCAATCGGTATACTGCTGCTCAGGTCCGTCCTGCTCTTGCCAGGGTGGGAGATCATGAAGAGTATGATGTGCAGACAATTTTGGACTCTCGTATAGTCAGAGGGCAGTTGCAGTATCTGGTGCACTGGAAAGGTTACAGCCCAGAAGAACGTTCTTGAATTCATTCTAGGGATGTGCATGCTCCAGCACTCACCTGTAATTTCCATGTTCGCTTTCCTTCCAAACCATAGCCCTTTCCTCGGAGGAGGGATTGTTGAGGGGGAGGTGCTGTCAGGGTTACCTAAGAGGCCGGCAGGGAGTCGGCCACACTGATGCCTCTCTTGCGATGTCCACGCTGCCACTGGGTTCCTCTTCCGGCCGGCAGCGTGTGGGCACGTCATTGCTCTTAAAGGGGCCTTTTCCCTATTGTGTGCTCCGCCTCTTCCTCTCCCTACAGGCTTTTAATGCTGCCTGGACACCTGGCTCATTCACCCTTGCGTGGTGTCCAGTGCAGTAGTATTCTAGTTCCTGAAGTTTTCTCCATGCTTGACCCCTGGCTTGTCTGACCATCCATGCTGGTGCTGACCTGTGGCTATGTCTGGCTATCCGCTCCATGTATGACACCTGGCTTAGTCTGACTATCCAATCTGGTGCAGATCTGTGGCTCTGGCTGACTACTCACTCCATGTTTGACCCCTGACTTCTCTGACCATCCATTCTGGTGCTGACCTGTGGCTCTGTCTTACTATCCGCTTGGTGTATGATCCTGGCTTAGTCTGACTATCCAACCTGGTGCAGTCCTGTGGCTTTGGATGACTACTCGCTCCATGCTTGAACCCTGGCTTGTCTGACCATCTTTGCTGGTCCTTGACCTGTGGCGCCGGCCTAGTCTATTCTATACGCCTGTGGGCATTGTCACTACCTAGTCTGGTACTAGCGAGTGGCTGGGTCATATCCCTGGCTCCAGACTCCCATATTGCGACCCTCCGGAGCAGTCTCCTATTCTTTGTAGGAACCCCTTGTATCACAGTGCCCGTGATTGCTGCCTTTCTGTGGCAGTCACCTGTAGGGGGCTCTCCATTGGCTATCAGCCTTCAGCCCACTCTGCATTGCCTATTTAGACTGAGCTTGGGCACCCTTTGGTTGCCCTTTCGTGTTGTCTCTATGCTGCTCGCACCTTCATTGAGTTCCTGAGCTTCCTGGGCCTTGGCTTTGTTCCTGCTTGCCTGAGATCGTCTAGTTCCTATTCACCAGTCCCATGGTTCCTGTATCCGTTCCTGCTCCGGTCGAGGTTGCAGTCTTGTTGCTGCTTCCTGCTGCCAGTCCCTGCTGCCGTTCCTGATCCGGTTGACCGTCTATCTGCTGGTTCCTGTCCGCCTCAGCTGTATTCCAGATCCTGATTCGCCTGCAGTGTGCTAGTCCTCCATAGTCACTCTGGCGACATTTCTATTCCTCCGTTGTGTCTCCAGTACGCGGGTACTGGTTCGCTCCACATTCACCCGGCTGCTGTTGCACCGGTAGAGATATTGGGTTCCCAGTACGCGGGTACTGGTTTGCTCCTCATTCACCCGGCTGCTGTTGCACCGGTAGAGATATTGGGTTCCCAGTACGTGGGTACTGGTTTGCTCCACATTCACCCAGCTGCTGTTGCACCGGTAGAGATACTGGGATCCCAGTACGCGGGTACTGGTTTGCTCCACATTCTCCCGGCTGCTGTTACACCAGTACAGTTATTGGGTTCCCAGTACGCAGGTACTGGTTGCTTCACATTCACCTGGCTGCTGTTGCACCGGTAGAGATATTGGGTTCCCAGTACACGGGTACTGGTTTGCTCCTCATGTACCCGGCTGCTGTTGCACCAGTAGAGACATTGTTATCCCAGTACGCGGGTACTGGTTTGCTCCACAAACACCAGCGGCTGTCGCACCGGTAAAAGATATTGATAACAGTACGTGGGTACTGGTTCGCTCCACCACACCGGCTGCTGTTGCACCGAATGAGAGATTGGTTTCTCCAGTACACGGATACTGGTTTGCTCCACCACAACCAGCTGCTGTTGCACCGGTAGAGAGATTGGTCACTCCAGTACGTGGGTACTGGTTTGCTCCACTACTACCAGCTACTGTCGCGCTGATAGTGAGATTGTTTTCTCCAGTATGCGGGTACTGGTTCGCTCCATGTGTTACTATTGCTGTCATGTCCAAGCAGCTCCATTGGTCCATTGGTTCTCCAGTACGCGGGTACTGGTTAGCTCTGGTACATCTCGTTGGCTTGCCACAGTTACTCCATCTGCCTCTGCATGTCATCCAAATGACTGGTTTTGTCACCTAGTCAGTCACCGAGGCTTTAGTGGTTGCCACCCTTTCCGTGTCAGGCTGCCTTGCCCAGTATATTGGTAAGGCAGGTAGAACCTATTCCTCTCTTTACCATCTTGGGTTGCCTTACCCGGTATTGGCAAGGCCGGTAGAGCCTCTATACTTGTTGTCTGTCTATAGGCTGCCTTGCCCGGTATATTGGCAGGACCGGTAGAGCCTTCACCTCTTCGGTATATCAGCCACCAGGCTGCCTTGCCCGGTATATTGGCAAGGCCGGTAGAGCCTATATATATTCCTTGTACCAATCTCCAGGCTGCCTTGCCCGGTATATTGGCAGGGCCGGTAGAGCCTATTGCTTTCCTTGCACCAGTCTCCTGGCTGCCTTGCCCGGTATATTGGCAAGGCCGGTAGAGCCTGTCTATTCCTTGTACCAACTTCCTGGCTGCCCTGCCCGTTATATTGGCAGGGCCGGTAGAGCCTGAATAGCTATTATTACTGCTTATGTTCTCTGTCATTGCAAAATATATATGAACGTGTATGTTACCCTATGGGGTTGTATTAAACTTTTCAATAAAGTTGTGTTTTTGCCTAACTCCGTGTCTGAGAGTCTTAACAACAGTACGAAAGGGCCATGACCTCAGACAATAAGAGTGATGGTAATACACAGAATATCCATTGGAGGGTGGATGTACATGAGCAACGCCTGGATCAGCTAGCGGTAGCGATCCAAACTATTCTTGAACGCACTGTACTCTCAGACAAGTCTGTTCCTAGTCCGGTGGTCTCCCCAGGTCAGGCACCGGAGAACGATACTATGCCCTCCGGGGCTGCAGTTAAGGGGTTAACCGCCTCCGCCCCTTTGCCACTCAGATATGGTGGTGATCCTAACCTGTGCAGAGGGTTTATCAACCAACTTGAAATATTTATGGAATTGACTGCGCATGCCTTTCCCAGTGACCGCAATAAAGTTGGTTTTATGATATCCCTGCTGACTGGTAGAGCATTGGCATGGGCCAATCCGTTATGGGAAAGTGTGAAACCCTGCACAAGGAGTTTCAGAGAATTTGTGCAGTCATTTCGGAGAGTGTTTGAGCCTCCTGGTAGAACCACCTCTGCTGCTAAACGCCTTATGGAGATACAGCAGGGCAGGCGTACGGTGGACGACTATGCCATTGAATTCCGCACCTTGGCAGCAGAGGAAGGGTGGAACAACGAGGCATTGTTGGCAGCCTTCGCTCAAGGTTTGAGCGAATAGATTAAAGATGAAATCGCAGCCAAAGAGTTGCCCACGGACCTAGATGATTATATTGAGTATGTTATCCTAATTGATACTCGGATCCGTGAAAGAGTGTTTGCTAAAGATCGAAGACTAAGGTAAAAAAATAACGGATCCAGCAGTACAGTTTGCCCACCCATCCCTCCCTTGGCATCTAAACTCAATGAACAGTTACGGGATTCAGGTGAACCTATGCAAGTAGGTTTCACCCGATTAACCAGGGAGGAGAGAACGTATCACAGAAGGCAGGGATTGTGTTTACACTGTGGCAAGAGTGGGCACCTGCTAAGATCCTGTCCCGTACGTCCGGGAAATGAACACACCTAGGGTACCTTGGGGGACAGGCTCTAGGTGGTGTTCAACCGTCCCCAGGTTTGGGCACACTTAAACCCACCATACAGGTGGTACTTTCATGGGCAAAACGCTCTGTTTAGGTTTTGGCCCTGGTTGATTCCGGCGCAGCTGGGTATTTTATGGATAATACCTTTGCTGAATTGCATGGGGTTCAGCGGATTGAGAGAGAATCCCCTCTCGCTATTGAAGCTATTGACGGCAGACCCTTAGAACCTGCACAGGTTACCTTTGAAACAATGCCATTATCTATGACTATTGGGGCACTTCACAAGGAAGAACAGCAGTTCCAACTTATCAGTTCTCCACACTACACAGTGATTTTGGGATTTCCTTGGTTACAGCTTCATAATCCACAGTTTGATTTTCAAAAGTGTGAAATCTCTGCTTGTTCTCAGATTTGTATGGAGCATTGCGTATCCCACCCGGTTAAGATCTTATGTACCTCCTCTTCACTGCCAGACGAGTACCAACAGTTCAGTGATGTATTCAGTAAGGGAGAAGCTGGCACCGTACCCCAGCACAGATCTTATGACTGTAGTATTGAATTGCCTCGGGGGGTGGTGCCCCCTAGGGGACGCACGTATCCATTGTCTTGTGATGAGAACCAAGCTATGGAGGAATATATTTCTGATGACCTTAAGAGAGGGATCATAAAGAAATCTACCTCTCCGGCCGGGGCTGGATTCTTTTTTGTAAAAAAGAAAAATGGCGAGCTGAGACCATGCATTGATTACCGTGGCTTAAACAAGCTAATGTCTAAAAATGCTTATCCGATACCACTCATCACCGAGCTATTTGACAGGCTTAAAGGTTCCTCAATCTTCACCAAATTGGACTTGCGGGCTGCTTATAATTTGATTCGGATCAGAGCTGGTGATGAGTGGAAAACTGCCTTTAACACTAGATCTGTGCATTATGAATATCTAGCCATGCCATTTGGTCTCTGTAACGCACCCGCAGTATTTCAAGAATTAATCAATGATATCCTCAGGGATATGTTGCAGTCTTGTGTGGTTGTCTACCTGGACGACATACTCATTCATTCCGAAAATACGTCACACCACATTAAAGACGTGTCTGAGGTGTTGCTTCGTCTACGCAAAAACAAATTATACTGCAAATTGGAAAAATGCGATTTTCACAAAACTAGTGTGCCATTCTTGGGGTTTGTAATTGGCAAAGAAGGCATTGCCATGGATAAAGAGAAACTAACGGCAGTTCTGCAATGGCCACGGCCCAAGGGTCTAAAAGCCATCCAACGATTTTTGGGCTTCGCTAATTATTATAGGAAGTTTATTAAGAACTTCTCTACTATTGTTAAACCATTGTCTGACCTTACACACAAGGGTGCAAACCCATCTCAATGGTCAGTGGCTGCGGAGGAGGCCTTTGAGAAATTGAAATCTGCTTTTGTCAATGCTCCTGTGTTATCCCACCCCAACCCATCTCTCCCGTTTACATTGGAGGTTGATGCTTCAGATATTGGGGTTGGGGCAGTACTTTCTCAATGACCTATTAAAGGAGGAATTCTCAGACCTTGTGGGTTTTTCTCTAAGAAATTGACCGGGGCTCAAAGCCATTACGAGATAGGTGACAGAGAATTACTGGCCATTATCCTTGCCCTGAAGGAATGGCGCCACCTGCTTGAAGGCACAAAAAACCCTGTCTTAATTCTGACCGATCACAAAAACCTGACTTATCTCTCTGAGGTTAAAAGATTGTCCTCACGCCAGGCCAGGTGGGCACTGTTCCTTTCTCGATTTAATTTTATTGTATCTTACTTGCCAGGGTCTAAGAATGTTAGGGCTGATGCACTGTCAAGACAATTTGAGTCTGAAATTGACAGAGAGGAAGTGCCAGATCCTATTATTCAGCCTGATCGAATATTGGCTATACTACGTACTAGTATCACTTCACCACTAGGGGAAGAGATTTTGGCCTCCCAGGCTTCTGCTCCCCCAGAAACTCCAGTGGGCAAGTGTTTTGTTGATGAGCCACTCCGCACTCGATTGCTTGAGACATATCATTCCTCTAAAGCTGCAGGACATATTGGCAGAGACCAATTAATATGGTCCCTCTCTCAAGTCTTTTGGTGGCCCTCCATGAGGGCAGATTGTGCTGATTTTACGAATGCCTGTGCCACTTGTGCCCGCGCCAAGACCCCTAGACACCTCCCGGTGGGCCTACTTCAGCCGGTACCTAATGGTGAACGCCCCTGGTCCCACGTTTCCATTGATTTCATGGGAGAATTGCCAGTGTCTAGAGGGTATTCCTTTATACTAATGGTGGTGGACAGGTTTTCTAAAATGGCTCATTTCGTGCCCCTTCGTGGCCTTCCCTCTGCTAAAGAATTAGCGGTGGTTTTTGCTAAAGAAGTATTTCGGTTGCATGGAGTACCCAGAATGCTGGTGTCCGACAGGGAGAGCCAGTTCGTGTCCAGATTTTGGAGGGCATTTTGTGAACAGATGGGCATACAATTGTCCTTTTCCTCCGCCTACCATCCCCAGACCAATGGGGCTGCTGAGCGTGCCAATCAAGGATTGGAGCAGTTCTTGCGCTGTTTCATTACTGAACATCATGACAATTGGGCCGACCTGTTGCCCTGGGCAGAGTTCGCCAGGAACTGTGTGGTTAACTCCTCATCTGGGAGCTCCCCGTTTCTGATTAATTATGGGTTCCAGCCTTGTTTGCTCCCGGATTCCTTTCAGGCACAACAGATTCCAGTTCTGGATGAGCATATCGAGCAACTCCGCTCCACATGGGCACAGGTTCAGAGGGCACTTGGTCAGTCATTCCAGCGCCATCAGCGCCATGCTAATCGCAGAAGACTGCCAGCGGTTTCCTTTCAGGTTGGGGATAGAGTGTGGCTTTCCTCCAGAAATCTTAAACTTCAAGTCCCATCTAATAAGTTGGCTCCTCGATTCATTGGACCTTACAGGGTGATTCGCAAGATCAACCCGGTCTCGTATGCTTTGGACATTCCTGTGTCCATGCGTATTCATAATGTCTTCCATGTCTCTCTCCTCAAGCCTCTTGTATGCAACCGTTATACTACCAACCCTGTGGTGCCAGGGCCTATAGAGGTTGAAGGTCAGGAGGAGTATGAAGTTCAGAGTATCATTGATTCCCTCATGCTTAGAGGAAAAGTGCAGTATTTGGTGCATTGCAAGGGTTATGGTCCTGAAGAATGATCCTGGGTAGATAGTAAGGACCTCCATACTCCCAAATTACTGTGAATCTTTCATTCTAAATACCCTCAGAAACCAAGACCTTCTTCTAGGATAGGGGGTCTTTGAGAGGGGGGTACTATCACGGTGCCCGTGATTGCTGCCTTTCTGTGGCAGTCACCTGTAGTTGGCTCTCCATTGGCTATCAGCCTTCAGCCTGCCCTGCATTGCCTATTTAGACTGAGCTTGGGCACCCTTTGGTTGCCCTTTCGTGTTGTCTCTATGCTGCTCGCACCTTCATTGAGTTCCTGAGCTTCCTGGGCCTTGGCTTTGTTTCTGCTTGCCTGAGATCGTCTAGTTCCTATTCACCAGTCCCATGGTTTCTGTATCCGTTCCTGCTCTGGTCGAGGTTGCTGTCTTCACCGTCTTTCTGCTGGTTCCTGTCCGCCTCAGCTGTATTCCAGATCCTGATTCACCTGCAGTGTGCTAGTCCTCCATAGTCACTCTGGCAACATTTCTATTCCTCCGTTGTGTCTCCAGTACGCAGGTACTGGTTCGCTCCACATTCCCCCGGCTGCTGTTGCTCCGGTAGAGATATTGGGTTCCCAGTACGCGGGTACTGGTTTGCTCCACATTCACCCGGCTGCTGTTGCACCGGTAGAGTTATTGGGTTCCCAGTACGCGGGTACTGGTTGCTTCACATTCACCCGGCTGCTGTTGCACTGGTAGAGATTTTGGGTTCCCAGTATGCGGGTACTGGTTTGCTCCTCATGCACCCGGCTGCTGTTGCACCGGTAGAGACATTGTTATCCCAGTACGCGGGTACTGGTTTGCTCCACAAACACCGGTGGCTGTCACACCGGTAAAAGATATTGATTACAGTATGTGGGTACTGGTTCGCTCCACCACACCGGCTGATGTTGCACCGGATGAGAGATTGGTTTCTCCAGTACGCGGGTACTGGTTCGCTCCACTACTACCAGCTACTGTCGCGCTGATAGTGAGATTGTTTTCTCTAGTATGCGGGTACTGGTTCGCTCCATGTGTTACTATTGCTGCCATGTCCTAGGCAGCTCCTTTGGTCCGTTGGTTCTCCGGTACACGGGTACTGGTTAGCTCCGGTACATCTCGTTGGCTTGCCACAGTTACTCCATCTGCCTCTGCATGTCATCCAAGTGACTGGTTTTGTCACCTAGTCAGTCACCGAGGCTTTAGTGGTTGCCACCCTTTCCGTGTCAGGCTGCCTTGCCCAGTATATTGGTAAGGCAGGTAGAACCTATTCCTCTCTTTACCATCTTGGGTTGCCTTACCCGGTATTGGCAAGGCCGGTAGAGCCTCTATACTTGTTGTCTGTCTATAGGCTGCCTTGCCCGGTATATTGGCAGGGCTGGTAGAGCCTTCACCTCTTCGTAATATCAGCCTCCAGACTGCCTTGCCAGGTATATTGGCAAGGCCGGTAGAGCCTATATATCTTCCTTGTACCAATCTCCAGGCTGCCTTGCCCGGTATATTGGCAGGGCCGGTAGAGCCTATTGCTTTCCTTGTACCAACTTCCTGGCTGCACTGCCCGGTATATTGGCAGGGCCGGTAGAGCCTGAATCGCTATTATTACTGCTTATGTTCTCTGTCATTGCAATATATATATGAACATATATGTTACCCTGTGGGGTTGTATTAAACTTTTCAATAAAGTTGTGTTTTTACCTAACTCCGTGTCTGAGAGTCTTAACAAACCGTGATACCTTGCTCCGGGTTAGGGCTGCTCTCTCACCTTTTTGTTGCTCTGTGCTATTTCATATATTGTGTGTCTATTTCAATAAAGGTGGTTACATTATAGTACTTGTCTCCTGCCTCATCTTTGAGAACTGTGACTATATCCCACAAGATAAATTATTTTGTAGAAGCTTAGGCAAGTCATCACATACAATCAGTTCTATAGTGTACACTCACATTAGGTGAATAATGTCCAGCATAAAAGGGGTAACGGGATGGTAAAAGGATTAGGAGCAGTGCAGGGATGTGTGAGTAGTGGTAGTCCAATATCTCTGACTGCAGTCATGGTTGCTGCAGCATGTGCAATACATGATGATGCTCCCTCTCCTACTCCTGAGGAGGATGCAGTTTCTCAAAGTCCCACCAATAGTTCCACCACCACCATAAACATGTGCTACATTCAATTTAGTAAACTTTTTTTTAATGGTTTCTTTGTTTCTCTTTATAAACAATGGCTAGGGAGCATAGAGCTAAAGTACATTTGTGTGTGTACTGTGCAGGAATCAGGTTAGCCAAACACAAGCCCTAAGAAGAAATTGATTTGTAGCACTTAGACTTGTCAGGCACAAGCCTGGAGGAAACATTGATTTGTAGGGCTCAGGCTTATTAGAGGCACTATCCCTGAGGACAAACTGATTTGTAAGACTTAAGCTTGTTAGAAGTAAAAACCCTGAGGAAACATTGATTTGTAAGACTTAGGCTTGTTAGAAGCAAAAACCCTGAGGACAAACTGATTTGTTAGCAACAAGCCCAAAAATTGGCTTGAATAGGCCTCTATCTTGCAAAGAACAAGAACAAAAAAAATGCCTTACTGGCCTAGTGCCAGCAGGCCGTGATGACATTGTGGTATTTGCAACTGCTGTGCTGTTATTGCTGTTGCTGAGCTGTCTAAGTAGCAGGATTATTAGGCAGGCAATAGTATCAACAGCAGTGATGTGAGACAGGTGATGATGGTTCCACTTGCCACTAGCTCCAGTGCAGCATCACAACTAGCCCCCACCATTTTTGGTATATCTGGAGAAAAGAAGTTGGTCAATAATCCTCCTGCACCTCCTCCATAATCATTGTTTTTTTGTTGTAATACAACTTTTTCATTTGAGAGCAGGAAGGACCTGTGTCATCAGCACCCGCAATGTGCGCAGTGTGTGTTGGAAAGTTGTGAAATAGGACAATGGACACATCTGCACTCACTTCAAACAAGTGGCACAACTGCAAGCAATTACCTTTATGCTTAGGGCCACAATTTCAAATCAATTATCTCCAACCCCAGAACTATTGTCACTATGCCCCTTGTCTGCTCCATTAAGGACATGTGAAAATTAGCAGACTTAATAAAAATGACGAATCCTCCCTCCCACCAGCTTAGCTATTCTGTGGAATGGAACCTCCTCAGATGCTGCTTGATTTCCTGCTTGAGATTATCCTCCACCACATTGGCATGTATGTTCAGCGCATGACAGAGTGTACAATGGGTGGTAACAAACTGCCAAATCCTCACACCTACAGAATCCCTTTCAGCTGGTGGAAGAGGTAGCGATAACCAAGGTGGTACACCTGAAGGTGCGGCTATGTCTTCCTGAGTCCGGACCCTAGCGCAAGAAGTAAATAAGGCTGGTTTCTCTATTCTTCTTCCTCTTCGTTTTCACGCTACAATCTTGGTGCCCTTGGGGAGCAACAGGGGATACAGGAACATCTGCTCCAATTTCTTTTGTGGGGGTTTGGCTTTAACATGCTTCTCATAAATATCATGTATTCCATGTGTGGTATGACAGCGGTTTTGCCAAGGCATGTCCCCTCACTTCCCCTTTGCACTGGCTTGTCAAATATAGGATGAGAGTTGGTACCATGTTAGCCGTAGAAATACATACATATAGTGCACAGTGCTGTCGCTAATGACTGTACTGTGCCTGCGCCAAGAGAAAAATAGTCCCACACCCATGACTTCTTGGGGGAGGGGAAAGGTGGAGAAAAATAGCCTCTTTCTTCTTCTCCAAAATCCCCTTCACTGACTGGGTCAGAGGATGCTGCTGCTGCTCTGTCAGAATCTGCATTAGAACTAGAACCATGTGGAACCTGTCCTAGTCCCACAACGTTACTGCTGGAACCCAGTCCCAACATCTGGCCCTTGCAACTCAGCAGCAGCAGCAAACTCTGCAATGTCACTGCTGGTAGTGGTGGTGATGCATATCTGTCACCCATTCCTTTTCACTTTCTGCTAAAAAGGCCCTCATTCTCTCCTCCACCCTAGCTCCTCCACCATTACTCACACTCTTATCACCAGCACCACACCTCTCTTGCTGCTGGTGTACAGGAGTGGGAAGGGTTGGCGATGATAACAAATGTTACAAAGGTCCCCTACTGTCACATTTGCCATCTTTACTTCAAGTGAAGAAGGCAGACTGGCATGACTAGCAACAGGCACAGGAAGCTGATGTGTGCGGATGCTAATACTGCTAGCCAGTTCTGCCTTCTTTATCATCATGTCCCAAAGGGACAATGCCGGGGAAATGGAACTCACAGTCTCAGGGGTATGTTGTGGGCTCACTTGACCACTATTCTGGCTAGTCATCACTTCCCCTTCCACCTTAGCATTAGGAGGATCATCATTTGAACTAGTCCAGACAGCTGCTTCACAATCTCTACCACCTTCTCCCCCACAACCCTCTAGCTGCTGTTTGGGAGTAGTTGGGACTGCTTATGGTTGGCAAGTGTGATTTACGGTCCCCTTCATTTGCCATAATTTCTGAATGCACACTGGCAGCAGTAGCAGACAGCACAGGCAGCTGACTTGTAGTGCTCACACTGCTAACCAGTTCTTCCTGTTCCTTTGTTGATGATGACACTACAATGTAGGGTAACTGGACATCATTGGGTCTGGGGTATCTGGGCTCCCAGACCTTCCATGCTGGTGGTGGTTACTTTCTCCTCCTCTCACTCACTTGATGTTATGAGCCTCTGCTATCCTTATTTTGCTAAATAAAATGCTAGGAAATCACCTCTCTCTCTATCTGCTTATTTTTGTTTTACTTCCTGGTAACGTCACATTTGGCTTGTAGCCACTGAAAAAACACAACAAAAACTTTTTTGGTGCAGGTAAAAAAGTAGAAAATGTTTGCTGATGGTGGATTTTCTACCTAAAAAGCATACAACCACATGGTTTTCATGGCATTTCTCAAGGTGGCAGTGGTCGGTCAGATAAGAGGAAAGCCAGTCCAGTGCTAAGTTATGAATTCCTAAGTAGTGGAAAATTTGAAGGAGGAGAGCATGATCAACAATGTCAAAAGCAGCTGCGATATCAAGCAGGATAAGTATTGAATAGTGACTTGGAAATGTGTAGATCATTGACCACTCTTGTTAGAGCAGTTTCAGTGGAGTGAACAGTGCAAAACCCAGACTGTAATGGGTCGAGCAGGTTGTACATGTTAAGGAAGTCAAGCAGGGGGGAGTAGGCTAGGCTTTCCAAGGATATAATTAACATAACCACTTCCCATTCCATTTCAAATATAAGTTTCAAGAGAAACAGGTTTTACATGAAATGCGTACATGGGACGATTTTGTGATCAAAAGTTCAGATAAGGGGGGCAATATAGTCCAATGGCCAAAGACAATTGAACTTATCTGGAAGCTATAAAAGATTGTTTTCTGACCCTACTATTGATTTTTTGTGACTTTACAACACTCTAATAGAAGATGCAGCTGTCACGGTTTTATTGAACACTCAGACAATTGGGTAGGATAAAATAGAAAAGCTTTATTAGGCAATATAAAGTGCAACAAGGCCCTTCACAGGTCCAAACTCTACAAACAGCAGTAAGAAAGTTTGACACAGGTCAGGGCATACAAATAGCAATACAATAACGGAGGCTCTACCGGCTTTACCAAATACTGGGTAAGGCAGCCTGGTAAGCTGTGCAACAAGGAACAGAGGAGGCTCTACCGGCCTTACCGATTACCGGGTAAGACAGCCGGGTAACTGGTGCAAAAAGGAACAGAGGAGGATCTACCGGCCTTACTGATTACCGAGTAAGGCAGCCAGGTAACTGGTGCAACAAGGAACAGAGGAGGCTCTACTGGCCTTACCAAATACCGGGTAAGGCAGCCTGGTATCTGGTGCAACAAGGAACAGAGGAGGCTCTACCGGCCTTACCGAATACCGGGTAAGGCAGCCTGGTAACTGGTGCAACAAGGAACAGAGGAGGCTCTACCGGCCTTACCTAATAGCGGGTAAGGCAGCCTGGTAACGGGTGCACAGAAGGAGTACTGACAGGTAGTAACACCGTAGACCGGTGTGCTCAGGAGGTAGTACTGGCAAAGGCCCCACAGGGTCACAGGCTGAGTTAGAGTAATGTGTAGACAACGGTAACCGCTAATGACCGGATAGCACAGAAAGGGTGTACGTAACGGAGGCCACAGAGAGTCACAGGCTGAGCTTAGTGTAATGGACTGGCAACGGTAACCGCTAGAGACTGGATAGCACAGACTGAGTGTACTTAACGGAGGCCACAGAGAATCACAGGCTGAGCGTAGTGTATGGGTTGGCAATAATAACCGCTAGTGACCGGATAGAGAGACTGGAAACTCGTAACGGAGGCCACACTGATACACAGGCAGAGAGAGCGCAACCAGAGGCAACAGATATGAGAGGACTGACAATAATGGCGAGGGCAGCACAAGGAGCGTAAGTCAGTCAATGCCTGGATCAGTATCAGAGAGAGGTAGTCAGCCAGAGCCTGGATCGGTACACAGAGAGCGGTAGTCAGCCAAAGCCTGGATCGGTACACAGAGAGCGGTAGTCAGCCAAAGCCTGGATCGGTACACTGAGAGCGGTCAGCCAAAGCCTGGATCGGTACACAGAGAGCGGTAGTCAGCCAAAGCCTGGATCGGTACACAGGAGCGGTAGTCAGCCAAAGCCTGTATCAGTACACAGGAGCGGAACAGGAACAAGGTCAGACGAAAACCGGATCAACACGGAACAGGAGGACACGTGTTGATCGTAAGGTCAGGAACATCACGAAAGGCACCGGCCTAGTGACAGGAGGGCGTATATAAAGGCTAGCCCTGGGAGGGGCTAGCCAGCTAGCACCAATCAGAGACAACCAAACACAAACCTGGGAGTAAGAATGTTGCACAGAGATCACGGGCACCGTGATAGCAGCCAAGGATTTAATTATCACTCCTAAAGAAAAATTATTTCTTAAGATGGCTCATCCTAAAGTAGTGACTTTCTACTTATTACCCAAAGTGCACAAGAATAAACCAACACCTCCAGGATGTCCATAGTTTTGGGAAATGAAAGCTTGTGTGAGAATTTAAGTCAATACATTGACTCACCATTTAGGCCTATGTTGGACTTTATGTCCTCATACTTAAAAGATACCACTGATATTCTTGTCAAACTTGATCAGCTTCCTGTAGATCAAGAGACTCTACTGGTAACATGTGATGTAGAGTTTCTATGTACGTCGATTGATCACATCAATGAATGTTGATCCATAGAACATCATTTAACCAGAAATAAATGGAAAGACAGCACAAATTGAGACTAAATTTTGAAAATGCTCATTTTCTGTTAAGACACAATTATTTCATCTTTAATAATATCTTTTACCTGGAAGTATGAGATACAGAGATGGGAACCGCATGTGCTCCAGCTTACGCCAACCTGTACCTCAGATGGTGGGAGCAGGAGATAGTCTTTTCCAAAAATTTGGAAGAATATACCAACCACGTGCTCATATGGTATCGGAATATAGATGATATTCTATTTCTATGGCAAGGTCCAGAAGAAAAACTCCACAGCTTCATGGAACATCTCAATAATAATCAATTAAATTTGAAATTCACATTAGAATAATTATGATTCTATTCATTTCCTGGACATAACTATTAAAAGACAGGCTCCCTAGGGAGTGACTTATATCGGAAAAATACAGGTAAAATAGCATTCTGCATTTCTCCAGCCGTCATTTGCCCAGCGTCAAACACAACATACCGGTTGGTTAATACTTGAGAATTCGACGAAATTTCTCTGATCTTGATACTTTCAAAACCAGGGCTAAAGAACTTAAGGAACGGTTACAACCAAGAGGATACCCTAATTCAAAGCTTAAATTAGCCAATAATAGAGCTCTACGTGAACTCAGACAGAATCTACTAAAGCCCAGAAGAAAACCATCTTCCACTGATATATGTCTTATCACTGGTTTTATCAGTCAATGAGAAATAGAAAGTATCCTCAATAAGCACCTTCCAGTTCTCAAACAGGATCCTAAACTGGCTGAAATATTAGAGGGCACTGTTTCTACCACATATAGGAAAGCCTCTAATGTTTCCAAATATTTAGTAAGGAGTCATTTCCAAAACAGTCAGAGACAGAAGCTGACCCTTCAGGGATCATTCTCTTGTGGAAGATGTAAACTGTGTCCAAATTTGATTAAGGTAAAACAGTTTACAGACAGAACTGGAAAAAACCACATTATCAAAAGAGTTTATTACTTATGAGACTAAAGAGGCAATTTACTGTTTATCATGCCCCTGCGATCTGAAATACGTAGGCATGACCACACAGATGGTCAGAGAGTTCTGGAGCACCAAAGTAATATTCAAAATGCATGGGCTCACCAAAATGAAGGAAAAACTAGTGTTGCCAGACATTTTATTACATCACAATTCTTCTTTCAAAGATTTAAAAGTCTGGGGTTTGGAAAAGGTAAGCCTATGCATCAGGGGAGGAGATCTAGAACGGAGACTACTGCAAATAGAAAACAAATGGATATTTCTCCTTAATATTATGATACCATTCAGTATGAATGAGGAGATGTGTCCGACCACTCATGTTTAAAACATCTTCCTCTATCCACCTTATCTTTTCTTCGCCCCTTTTTTGTTCAGACACTTGACAAATTAACTCTGAATACAAGCTTGCTCACATAGTATTAATTAGTTTATTCCTAATTTTTCTGAGATGGGAATTTATCTGCTTTTTAAGATGCCAGTCAGACTAGAACTATTAGCTTTGCAACAGAATAAATGAACTCAGACTATGAGTTTACCCACACAGAAATAATTAGTTTATTCCTAATGATCCTAGGATGGGAATCCATCTACCTTTCAAGATGCCAGTTCGATTTATTACATTTAAGCGTGATCTGTAAATTACAATAAAGTTTATTCAATCACCTTCTACAATGTTGCATCCTTTCAATCACTAGAGGCCATTAAGGCTTAAATGCGACTGCCCCACATTATTATCTCAAGTCTGAAGATGCCTAATGGCGAAACACATGTAACGTGCTGATGGCTGACTGACACTTTTTTAGGTACACCAAAAGTATGTTAGAGTGTGACTTATAAGTGAAGTCTGGACCAATTTTCCATATGATACTTGACTAGAAATTGTGTGTGTGTGTGTAGCCCCATTCTGCATCCTAACTGGCAAGCCGGATATGCCTCAGTATCTCGTATGCATGGCAGATGGGTGTCTTTCACTAGCTAGGTCTCCATGATTATACAATGAAGCTACTTTTATGATAGCCTTCATTTATTCCATAGTCTGTGCTATATGGTATCATACTGTAGAAGAGTGTGTGAGAAGGAATCTCTGCAGGTTAAGCTTATATACAAATCATATATGCAATACTGGAGCATTTTTAAATGACCATTTGTGGATCTGATTCGTGAAAATTAATATTGGACTCAGAGCTGGATAACAGGCAAGGCTCACAAGGCGCCTGCCTAGGGCCCGGCCAAATGAGGGGGGCCTGGAAAACCTGATTCTGGACTCTGCTTTCAGTGCTCCCAGAGTCCCTCCCAGCTCCCCCTAAGTTATTTATGCTGCACTCAACATACTGACTCTCTTTGGGGCCAGCAGCTCAGTCAAATGAGGCTGGGGGCCCAGCAGAAACCTCATTGCTGCTCAGCTGAGCTCACTCTCAGTGGCAGTGACATAATGATGATGTTGCCGCAGATCACTTTGGACACTGCACTGTCAGCTGTACGCATTTGTCGGGATTTGAGTCCTGGCACAGTGGCATATAGAGTAATGGTGGAGGGGGAAGGGTTACGTTACGCAATACACAGATGGTCACGAGATGGCGGGGCTTTATAGAAGGCCCCCCACCCCGCTCGCTCTCTTGGGAGGCGACGCGACATGTGGCAGTAGGTGCACACTGGTAGCAGGGCTTGGGGGTAGACGTCCGGTGCGCACACCGTAAGGGGCCAGGCCTACTATTCCTATCAGATCATGATGTAATGAGCTGAGTGCTGACCGCAACATTCTGTACAGTAGTACTTCTAAATCTGCAGGCACTGTCTCGTACACAAAGGCAAATTGGGCATACGGTGAATACTCTTACACATAGCGCTAACCACATAATATTAACCCCTTCTCTACCTAAACTTCTAAGCAGAAGTGGGAAAACTGTAGCCTTCTAGCTGTTGTTCAGCTACAACTCCAACCATCCTTAGCTAGCCAAGGACTGTCTGAGGATGAGGATAGATGTAGTACAACAGTAGATGAATGGTTATAGGTAGCTCATTCCAAAATATATATACAAAGAGTTTAATAATATTTATGCACAAATGCAGATGTAAGTAAGAATCTTTTTTTCTTGCTGCTATTTTGTTCATCACTCATACACTACTGAACCCCAGAATATGAGCATTATCACAGTGTATGACATTGTGTGCTAGTGCATGAGACTGAGTGTGTGTGCACTAGTGTATGAGACTGAGTGTGTGTGTGTGCTAGTATATGAGACTGAGTGTGTGTGTGTGTGCACGCGCTAGTGTATGAGACTGAGTGTGTGTGTGTGTGTGTTAGTGTATGAGACTGAGTGCATGTGTGTGCGCTAGTGTAAGAGACAGAGTGTGTGTGTGTGTGTGTGTCTGTGTGCGTGTTTAAAATGACTACTCTGGACCTCCATAATTCTGCAGCCATCAGACCAAAAGATTTGACCATACTGTCAAGGAAGTAGGTATGAGGTAAACCATTTTATAAGTTTAGAAATAGCAAGACTGAAAACACATTTTGCAAAACAAGTGATTGTTTCTGGGCTGCAAAATAAATTGTATTTAACCAGTGTGTGTGTGTGTCTTTGGGGGGCAGGTAGAGAATGTATGTAGAGGCTTGTGACTACCAGTGCAACCAGACTAAAAGCAGACAGTGTATCTGGGGGCTTGTAACTACCAGTGGAACCCAGATGGGGACAGACAAACAATGTATGTGTAAGCTGTGACTACCAGTGGAACCAGATTGGAGGCAGATGGTGTTGTTGGCACTTATGTAGCAACATTCAATTGTAAGCTCTATGTAAGCTCTATGGTTGTTATAACTAGCATAGCCCCATTTCATTTGAAAGCTCTGTGGCAGCACTAATGTGTCCCCACTTCAGTTGTAAGCTCTGTGGTATCACTTACTTAATATGTAGTCACATGTCGATTGTAAGCTATGTGGCATCACTTGTGTACCCTGTTTCAGTTGTACACTTAAGGAGCTCCACTTCAATTGTAAGATCTGTGCTATAATTTTGTAACCCCATTTCAATTGTAAGCTCCTTGGAATCACTTGTGTGGCAAACTATAAGCTCTGCAGTACATTTTTAATATATTTAAAGCATTCATTTTGTCTTTTAGGTTAGTACTAGTCCCTCTAACCACAAGGGTAAAGGGTTTTGGTGCGTGCGTGCGTGTGTGTGTGCAGGGGTGGGGGCCCAATTTGGGATCCTGCCTAGGGCCCTGTGGAATCTTAATCCGGCTCTGATTGAACTCAGCATAGTTCCATCAACACTAATTTTCTCTAGATCATTCACAACTTAGTTGTGTTTGCACAATGTACATTAGACCTCCTTGCATATCTCAAATTTCACACGTTCCGCATCAGCTTTGATTCATTAAAACTGATCCCTCTGACTGCATTAGATGCGGGTCTCGACCGAGTGACTCATGTATATAGCAGATCCTGGAAGATCTATAATATAAATAACTATACTGCCTTAATTGACTTATAAGTTTGCTATCCTAGGATTCACCATAAATAAGGAAAAGCATAACAGAACATGGTATTATACTGTGGAACACAGATGTGGGAAGGAATCTCTGCAGGGTGGACTTATTTAAAATCGGAATTTATATAATTATTCTTTCCATCAAATGTTCCGCATTATTATTTAGTGATCAAAATTGATTCCACTGATCATACGGGATTTGGGTCTCCACCAGATTGCAGAGAGTTTGAAACACCTGTCAGATATCCCAGGAATGTACTTGCAAATGAGCGCTATATGAATACTGCATATCTTGAAGGATATAAATAATACTGCTTAAAGTGACTGACAAAATTGTCATCCAAGTACAAACACCAAAGATGATAGCCAAACGCTCTGTCAAACACGCCACATTAATTTTGAGTGATCAAATTTGATTCCGCTGGTCATATTGACCCGGTTACGGCTGACGTTCCTGCTCCATGATTGACCCGACTCTGGCTGACGTTCCTGCTCCGTGATTGACCCGGCTCTGGCTGACGTTCCTGCTCCGTGATTGACCCAGCTTCGGCTGACGACCCTGCTCCGTGATTGACCCGGCTCTGGCTGATGTTCCTGCTTCGTGTAGTGATCCGGTTCCAGCTGACGTTCCTGCTCCGTGTTCTGATCCTGTGTTCCAGTGTGATTCTGGTCGCCTTCCGGTGACATTCTGAACTGTGTTTGTGTCGCTCTGGCTAATCACTTCTCCATTTACCGAGCTGTTGCCTTTTGTTACACTAAGTCCATCCTCATAGCACTGCTGAGCTGTAGCCTCCAATACCGATCCTGCCTTAACCCTTGCTGTGCTTGTAGCCTCCGTTTATTAAGCGTATCCCTGTACACTTGCCAAGCCTCTGGGTTTCCTTTTGAGCCATTAACACTTCCTGAGCTTGTACCGTTAAAACCTAGCCTATCCTTTCACACTAGCAGAGCAGTTGTCCGTTCCGGTGCTCGGACAGCACCGCGGTTGCGCCGGTTGGCATTGGTACCTCCAGTTTGCTCTTGCAGTGTGTGTTCTGTGCGGCACCGGAAGGGTGTCCCGGCTCCAGTCTCCAAGTGCTCAATGTGTTACGCTATCCACCGCACTACTAGTGCTCTGGCTCGTTAATTGCTTGTGCAGTGTTGCTCCTCTCTGGCACCCAAGGGGTGTTTAAGGCTCTGGTCCCGTTGGCACACGCAGGGTTATTTCCGAGAGAATATTGAGGGCGATTCAGGTTCTGGCCCCACTAGCTCTTGCAGTAGCTCTCCTCCTTACACCCACTGAGGTGGTGTTGGCTCAGCTCTGGTCGACCTCGCTGGTCTGTTTGGGCGCTCCATTGCACAGCTATTTGAGAGTGATTCAGTTCAGTCACACAATACACCTTCCTCCTCACCAGCTAGAGACTGATATTACCTCCTGGGCGTTGGCTAATCAATATTACTAGAGACTGATCGCTTTCTCCTGATTAACCCTGTATGTTGCTCTCCTGATCAGTACCTATTGTATTATACATGGGCCTGTATATTGGCATTACCATTTTTGCCTGTCCTGGCCCCTTGGGGTGTTGTTCTTAACCATATTTTCAATAAAACTGTGTTTTTACTTTTTACCGTTGTCTGAGTGTCAGAAAACCTTTTTGTTACCATTGTCCTGTACGTTGTGCTCCTTAATAAAGATTGTGTTATCTTCAGTACTTGTCCAGTTCTTGTTCTTGAGTCCGTGACAATAATGTTTGCAAGGGAGGTAGATGCAGGTTGGAGGAGGGAGTCAAAGGTAGAAAAAAGGCAGCGGGGATTGTATTTATGAGAAAAAAAGTATTGTTTTCTAGCGATGGACAGATGGACACACACACACATCACATCATCACTACATAGATCACTCTTTTTTATAATTAATATTACACCTAATGTTTGTGTGGATGTTCAGGTTGTTTAACATGTACATTTGAATTGGATATCAGATAATATATATAACACCAGAGTTATTAAATTTATTTAACCTGAGTAATTAGAAAGGTAGGGATGATATGATTTGGATATAATGATTGGATGTAATGTTTTCTCTGTATGTGAGTGGGAATATGTACTTTTTATCCGTTTTTTTACAAACATGTATGGGATTCTTCTATGTAAAAATATCTCTTGTAGTGAGTGCTTAAGAAATAAAGGGAAAAATTGGCTCTAAAATAGTACAATATAGGCATTCTGGATCCCCATTCTCACATAAAATAAAAAAAGTTTACAGCGCCTGAAATAAAAAATATAATGGCATTTATTGGCTATAAGAATGGATCATATACTACAGTACATAGAAAAAAGCTCTGTGGCCACAGTATTGTAATACTAAAATTGGGGGATATACCATCGCTAGGCTCCCAGTGGCAGGAAAGGAGAAAAGAATTCACACCAGTCCCCATGATAATGGACTTCCCTGGGACTATCCAGTATCTGAATAACCTAAGCAATAAGTGTCAACGGACAATGAACTTACATAGCACACTAAAACAAGAGCCAACAGAGCTTAGAAACTACTGAATAACAACTGGCAGAAAAAAGTGAGCAGGACCTTCTGGCCAAAGCTGGGCTCAGTTGAGGCCAAGACATTGATACGGTAGTGTTTGGTGATGACTAAGTCACTACCTTCACAGCTGTTCAGCCAAGGCCCGTTTTTTATAGTCCCAAAAATCACCCATAGACCTGGTAGAGTGTGTTGTGATCTTAAAGGAAACAGGCTTCTTCTAGATCTCGTATGCCTGGTGTATGGTAGCCTTGATCCAAGAGCAATGGTGACCCTGGAAGCAGCCTGACCAGTTCTGAGATCCTGTGGGATGACATAAATCTTAAGGCAGCACTCTACATCCAACAGATGGAGATCCCTTTTCTTATTAGTCATGGGGTCAGGACAAAAGGAAGGTACAACAATCTCCTAGTAGCGCCTTATCCTTATGGAACACCAAGAAGGAGGCTTACAAGACAGATCTTGCAACTCAGTGACTCACCGTATCGAGACTACTGCCAAAAGGAAAACCACCTTGAGAGTCAATTGATGCAAAGAGATGGAGGTTAGTGGCTCGAATGGAGGCCTCTGCAAAAGACCCAGAACCAGGGAAAGATCCCATGGGGGAGTGGGATCCTTGAAGGAAGGGAAGGCCTGCACCTCTCCTTGAAGAAAAAGCCTTGACATCTGAGATAACAGCAATGTGTCTCTGAAAAAGCACAGAGAGCGCCAAGATCTGAACTTCAAGCGGAGCCCTTTTTTCACACCATATTGGAGAAAAGACAAAACCAAGGGAAAGAAGGAAGACCTGAAATGACAATTTCTTGTTCACACCTTTTGGTACACCTTGGAAGAGACCGGATACCGGACCTGGAACATGGTGAATATCACCTCCACAGAAAATCCCTTCCACATCAGAATGTTGGCTTCCAGAGCCATGCCATCAAAGCCATGCCACAGGTGACCCCGGAACAACAGGTCGAGCCTTGGAGGGAGATGGAGCGGATCCTGAACAGACAGACTGAGCAGCTCCACAAACCATGCCCTCTTTGGCCAGTAAGGAGCAATCAGAATGACTGAATCTTCCTTTTCTCCTTGGTTGCTATGAGGTCTATAGCTGCCATACCCCAATTTTGAACAATCAGGTAAAACACCCCTGGACAGAGCCCCCGGTTTCCTGGGTCTACATCCTGGAGACTTAGAAAGTCCACCAGGTTGTTTTCTACCCCTGGAATGTGAACAGCTGATATGGATGGATGGAACATGGGCCTCCACTCAACAGAGGAGAACATTCACTTCCCTCCAGGCCACCTCGCTGCATGCTCCTCCCTGGCGATTGATGTACACAACAGCCATGGTGTTGTCCAACTGCACCCTCACGGTACCAAGAAAAGATCCGGAGTGCAATGAAGGAGGGCTAGTCGAATCTCCCAGAGTTCCAGTATGTTAATGGGTAGCAGACTCTCTTCCTGGCTCCACCCGGCCTGGACACCAAGGTGACCCTGGATGGCACCCCAGCCCCTAATGCTGGCATCTTTGGTGACCAGTCCACTCCAGGATCACAAAGAGCCTCTCCTGTTCCAATGCAACCACCACTAGAGAGCCCCCCTTGCTTCCAGAGAGAAAGATACCTCTGCTGAAGATCTCCTGATTCCTGGACCAGTTCCTGAGAATGTCCCTCTGCAGTTCCTTCATGTGAAACTGAGAGAATGGGACTGCACCCAGGGTCGACACCAGCTGACCCAATATGCTCATGAAGTCCTTGTTGCTGAGGACCACTCCAGTGCCAGAAACCGGTCCTAAGAGAAGCAAAATCTTCTGTTCCAGGAGGAAGACTTTTCCCTGACAGGTGTTGAACCTCGTCACCAGGAAAAGGAGAACCTGGGAAGGAACTGGAGAGGATATCTGCAGATTCAGAATCCACCAGTGGTGGACTAGAATTTGGGCACGGTCATGAACATTACTAGCTAAGAGCTCCTCCAAAGGTGCCTTGAAGAGGAAATCGTCCAAATATGGTGTCAGAGAGATGCCTTGAGTGTAGATGATGGCTACCAGGGCCTCCATGATCTTTATAATAATGAATGGAACTGAATGCAATGTGCAGGTAGAGTTGGCTGTCCAGGTGAATTGGGACATGCAAGTATGTGTCCTTAAGATCCAGAGATGCCAGATACTCCCCCACCAGGCATATCGCTGCAATGACAGAATGCAAAGATTCCATCTTGACGAGTGTACCGACCACATACTGGTTGAGGCATTTGAGGTCCAGAATGGGTTGGCAGGTGCAGTCCGTCTTTGGAACCACAAACAGATTGGAATAGAAACCCGAAGAGTGCTCTGGGGCTGGAACTAGCATCAGAACCTCTTTTTCTAGCAGTGAGTACACTGCCTCCCGGAACAGCCTCTTTCAGAACCCTTAATTAAAAAGAACCAATATGGAGGAAGGGATTTGAAATCTATGCAATATCCTTCTGAGATTACCCGCAAAACCCATTGGTTCATTACTGAGGATGCCCAGGCAACAACATACCAGGATTTTACAAGTGATGTGGAAGTGTGTGTTATGTTCTGCCCCTTTTCTCGGTTTTTGCTTGTGATTCCTTGTCTGGTTTTCCTTGCTAATGGGATCCTGGTTCCCCACTCTGTCTTGTGTTTACTCCGAGCCTTTATAGAGCATCAGTGCTTTAGGGTGGATGCACAATGAAAGCATTCTAGTTCATAACCTTTAGTTCCTGCCTTGTTCCTGAGTGTTACCTTTGTATTGACCCAGCTTTTTCTTTTGACTTCCTCCAGCTTACGTATTGGTATCATACTCAGCTGATTTCCTGTTGCTGACTTTAGATCAATTATCCGACTACTCTTCTGTCTTCTGCCTTGTACTGCTTTGCCTGTTTGTTACCGACATTGACTCGATTATTTGACTATTCTTCCATCTGCTGCCCGCCCGTTTCTTACCTGGCTAATCTGACTACTCAACTTCTTCTGTTCCCCTGTGACCTCACTTGAACCTCGACCACCTATTGAACTTTGACAATGTGTTGGACTTCAACCATCAGTCGGTCCTTGACTGTTCATGCTTCCTGGTTCCTTCCCTGCTCACTCAGTCGAGTCCCAAATTTCAGTGTTCCAGATCAGCAAGTAGTGACTGGTTCTGCAGGTAGTTTTTGTATCCTGTTAACTACTTCGATCTCAGTGGGTAGTAGCTGTTTTTTAGGCTGCTATCCAGGGTGCAGGCCTGCTCCTCTGATTGGCACTAATCTGGCCTTGTGCTCAGCATCTCTAACTCGGCTTAGGCTGCAGCAAGGCAATCTAGAGAGCAGCCATCACAAGCCAGCCTCAAACCCCCCTGATATCCCTCAAGCACTAGCTCACTGAGGCCTAGCTAGCAGTATACCAATGTGTAGTTTGTTGCTGTTTCTTTGTCTTATTTATATCAAATAGCAGTCTGTCTATTCTTTGTGAGGAACCTACTTCACAGAGTCTAACTAGCCAGCTTACACTGGGAACTCTTGTCTGTCATATAATAAGAGTGTGCTTGTCATATTTAGCCTTTGAATCTAAGCTCTTGGGCTACCAGGCTTGTCCGGATTTCACGGTGGGCACTCTTGAGAGGCTTTCAAGCTCTGTGGCCTCTACACCACCATTTAGTGGGGGCATGAAAAACATATGCTTTCTAATTAGAAATGGAATATTGGTGGAGAGGTAAAAAGGAACTCTTACAACCAATAGTGTCACTGATGATCTGTTTCAGTTTAGGTCCAAAAAATGTATTGGCCTCCTGGATGTTAGCCATCAGATCCAGTAAATCTTCCTTAGCAACATCAGCACTTAAGGCATAAGTTGCTCAATCCAAAGGGCAACTGCCCTGTTAACCCAGGCAAAGGCAAAAATAAGTCTTAGCGCTGCATTGCTGGCAGCAAAGGAGGCCTCGAGAATGGAATCCAGCCTCTTATTCACCATCTGCTTGAGTCCCATTGCACCCACCAGCGGGAGGGTAGTGGCCTTTGCTAGAAGTGAAATAGGGGGGTTCAGGGTGGGGGGAGAAGGTCACTGCACCACCAAAGCCTCAGCTAAAAAAAGGGTATAGCTTAGAGAATCACTTATTGACGGTCTGATCAAGAGTGTTATTGGGTTGAAAAATAGGAGAAGAAGTCTTATGCCTCTGGAAAATATCTGGAGAGGGAATTCCCTCATCAGGTGTGTTAGAGACCTGAATGGTCTCCATGACTGCCCTGATGAGCCCCTCAGCAGAGAGGAAAGGATAAGCCCCATAGGAAGCTCCAAACGATTAGGAAGAATCCATGTTCTCATACTCCCCATCATCATCCTCCTTTTCCTCAGAGGAGAACCCAATAACCTGTGAATGACTCCTCAAAACGGGATCAATCTGCTTAAAGGTAGGAATATGCTTCCAAGAATGTAGTACACCTTGGTTAGATTAAGGGCTTTGGGCCACTCGAGACAGTAATGTTTTGACTGATGTTGATCGGTGCTAGAGGGGCCCAGTGGTGTAGTAGGGGTCACTGCACATGAGGGTCATAGAGACCCTGAATATTCTCTAGGTAGCCCCGTGTGGTAAGAGCAACAATGTATGGGGGGGGGGTTAAGGGTAGCCCCTGAGTCCTCTGCCTTGTATTTACCATCATGCCCCTTAGAGTGACATACTTCCCACTTAAAAAGTGCCCCAAACACTAGTAAACAATAGAGAATGTCCCCAGAAAAAAGAGCACCCTTAATAGCCCAGAAATAAAATGCCAAGTGAAATGTTAAACTGGAGAAGGAGAGCAAGGTGAGTCAGACTCTGTGTAGGATAATTAAGAGAGAAATAAGATGCCCACTGACAGTCATTCGGAAGAAAGCCTGCAAAATGGGCATTCTGTCTAGAAACACTTACACCTGATCGCCATAAGACTCCTGGACACTCAGAAAGTGGATCAGATGATAGGGCATAAGGAGACAAGAAGGGTATCCTTTTGAAAGGTCACATGCAAAAGAGCATGTGACCATATGAAACAGTTACCATGTTGCCATACTAAAAATGTCAACATGAGGATCTCGCACTGCATGACAGTGCAAGATTCTCATGTTGAATAGTAAAAGGTTGCATGCTGTCCTGGCTGTATCACATCATGCTGCCCTGGAGCTGTAATAAAGTTACAATGTCATTTTCTTTGCCTGTCATTTTCTTGCGCTCCGTGCTGCCCCAGAGCTGTAATGGAACCATATTAATACAGCTCCGGGGCAGCTGTATTAAGAAAATGACATTGTAACATTATTACAGCTCCGGGGCTGCATGCGGACTTTTACTATTCGACATGTGAATCTCGCACTGTCATGTAGTGCGAGATTCTCATGTCGACATTTTTAGCATGTCAACATGGTAACTGTTTCATATGGTCACACGCTCTTTTGCGTGTGACCATTTAAAAGTAAACTGACATGAAGATAGAGCCCTTTTTGATAGTTGTAGGTACAAGCAATGGGAGGGTAAAAATAAACTCCCAAAGGAACTGAAACACAGTACCAGTAAGGAAAGGGTTAAACCTACAGAATAAAGCATCAATCCTCACTCCAAATCTCTCTGAGAGAAACCTGTAGATAAGAAAGATACCCAAAATGAATGCCCAAAGCCTGCCAAGTCTCACATCAGCCCCTGTAGAGAGGGGAACACAGTTTGGGACATAAAGTGGATACCAAGGTACTCAGAGGGTTACTCGCCAGTTTTCTGTTTTCAGACTACTATCTTAGAAAGAAACCAGAGTCTTAAGAGATCGTATCATGAGGAAAAATGTGGCAACAACAATCCCTCTGCAGGGCTAAATGGGTCCACAAAGCACTTGTGAACAGGTCAGTCCACTCCAGGGAAGCCAAGTGATGTAAACCCACCTAATGGGGTATTATACAGCCTTCTATCTAAAAGGAAAATAATTACAAAAAAAGAAATCTAAAAGGAGGCCATGCCCATCCAGCTCCTAGCAGGACACATGAATTCTGGGAGTTAGTGGGCTGGGGGGTGGGTTGAGCTGAAGGAGGAGGAGGGAGTCTCCACCCCAAAGACTCTGTCTGTTGTGATGTGACCTGCCTTCTAAGGGGAGGGACTTAACCCCATGGTGCCTGTGTACCATATTGGACGTAAGAGAAATATATATATATATATCCTCTTGGATACTGGCCTGTCTGCCCTTTTGAATTTCTTTTCTTTCCATAATTGTCTCTTCCAGCTCATTCAAATTATCTTTTTTTCTGTTTTCCTTTATATGAAAATCTTTTACCTCTTGTTTGTGGTTTTTTAATTGACTCCAAATTTCTTTAACTTTTATTTCCTGTTCTTTTACCATTGTTTCTCTTTTTTCAATGATTAATTTCATTAGATCCTGAGTATTAATATCTAGGAGAGTATTCCATCTTTGACTAAAATCACTATCATTCTATTCCTAACCTTTCGAGTGCAATTCCATTCTTTATAGTTTTCAAGTATTACCTTTTTCCCAATAATATTAGGTTTCCTTTATTAAATTTTTTTCTAGTTCTCTAAACATCTCCATTATTTCCTTTTCATTCTGTATCTCCTCCATCCTATCAAGCTGTTTATTTTTTACTTCTATCTCAGTTTAATTTAAAATTATTTTATCTTTTGACAAACAACCATAAAGTAATTGACTAAAGTAAGGTGAAATAAAAATAATAAATTTGCTCTAATAGAGTATATAAAAATAGCCCTTGTAATGAGCACTAATAAATAAAGGAAAAAATTTAAAAAATGGGTCCTAAAGTGCCATTCCTTTTTTTATATGTATATGAGAGTTTTTATATATTTTATTTCAGGAGCTGAAAACATTGTATTCTTATTTTGAGAATATATAATATTATATAATATTTTGAGAATGTATAATATAGCTGCCTATTTTAGAGCCCATTTTTTCCCATATTTGAGGAAAAATGGAAATGTGTTTGAATTGTCTTAAAAATACAATATATTGAAGAATATGGAGTTGACGAAAACTGTGTCCAAACATTGGGATATACTTAGAGAGCATAACATTTTTAGATACAATAATACCAGAAAAAAGCATATACTATTCAAAAAGGCATCAACTATAGGTAATAAAATAGCACAGAGTATTACATGTAAGACAAATAAATACAAATCTGGTGATTGGATAAGGATAAATATTTTTTTTTTAAATGTAGGAAATGTTATGTGTAAAAAAGGAATAAATAATAAAAACTGTAAAAGTCTGAAGAATAAAGATCAGACTAAACAATATGAAATTAAATAAATTATCCCGTGCAACACTGAAAATGTCATACATTGTGGATTGTCCATGTGGCAAAAAAAATGTAGGCAGAACCAAAAGACCCCTAAAAATGTATATATGAACATATGAAAAACAAAGAAAGGGTTTCCACACACAACTTGTCCAATGATAATCAACTCTTCCATAAGAAAGATTCTACTAAAGAAATATTATTTGGGATATAAACAGTAGTTAGAGACTGGAAAGGAGGGGTTAATGTAGTGAATATATACACACAGGGACACCAGATGGATCTTTGGGCTGGATAGCCAGGATCTTGTCTCAGTGCTGGATGTGGTGATTAAAGTTTTCATTTGCAATTATTTTTGGTGCATTTTTATATATATTTTTTTATTTCTATATTTATTTTTATTTTTTTAACTTAATTATTTATATATACCAGAGGCTAAAAGGCGCACTCACCATAATAACAATATTGGCCAGAGTGCCCATTAATTATGTAGGTAGAGTTCCAAAAAACAGTACTCATTGGACTTCTCCATATGAAAATAGGTAAAGAATTTAGTGTTTATTGAAAGAAGGGCGACGTTTCGGTGGATACTTCCACCTTTATATTTACAGTACAGTTTCAACATATAAATACCCAAAGAAGTGACAGGTAAAGAACCGCCAAACACATAAATTTGAAATCCTTAATGTCACCAAGGGAAATCCAAAAAGATACAAGATATCTACAATTCAATGATCTGCAGCAAGCTACATGAAAACAGGAGGAGCCTCATCTGGTACCTAATCACAGTTAGCAAGCCTGACCCCTCATGTCATTGTGATGGGAAAGATTATGAAAAATATAAAGGAACAGTGTCCAAACTAAACAAGGAAAATAAGGAGAGTACAACAAACTAACCAGTGAAATAGATACATTTACCACCAGTTCGTATAGGAGAAAGATAGAATATAAATATGGATAGTGTCCCACGCAGGTGCTCAAGTGGATCTCTGGTGCATTGCACAACACATGAAATTGTGCATCAAACTGACAGATAAGTGAGCAATACTCAAGTGAAGTAGCATGGCCACCGTGCCCATAAAGACCATTACCCCTAGGAAACTATTCATAGACAAAATTATACCAGCTCATTGCATGAACAGGGCACATATAGTGTGTCACTAATTAAGAACCAAGTGAAGTAGGATTGCATCCATGCCCATAAAGACCATGACCCCAAGTATCCTTTTAATAGACACAATTATATCAGCTTGATGCAGGAAAAGGGCACATATAGTGTGTCACTAATCATTGACGATTGACTCATATGTAGTTACCAAGGCAAAAATGCATTGAATGAAATGCCCAAAGGAAGCCAAAAGCAAAAATACATAAATCACCTCAAAATTAAATATATAGTGGCACCAACGTAACCTCCATTCTGAGCAACAAACCGTGAAAACCAGCTAACCATGCAAGCTGGTGGTAAATTGAAAATTTTGAAACAGTGTAAAAAATGCAAAACTAAACAGAACACAAAAAGGATATAGGAATGGTCAATCATATCACACTATAACCAGGTAAATGAAGCTCTAATGGTATTGCATCAGAGTGTACCAATGCATTGTGCAGCAACTAAAATCATGTAAACAACTGAAAACTAATGGAATGGTCTATAGAGAAGAATAAACTAAATCAGTATACAACAATCTATAATGTCTGTTGCCTAGATAAGGGAAGGCAAACTCATTATGGTACTGATCAGTGGAAATATCCCAAATTAGAAATCTAAGATGCAAAAAGCGCACCAACTAGGTGGCTTGCAATCTTTATAGCCAAGAATTATCACATGGTATTACTTGCTGAATAATTCACAGTGTAGAGCGGTACAGTGGTAAAATGGAGTGAGAATACAAGGTGACTAAGAGGAATCCCACAGAAAACTCTGTGATTCCGTTGTGCAAAGGAGTCAATTATTATACTGAAGGAATACCTTAGAAGGCACACCAGTAGTAGGGAAATTGCTGTCGATCTACGTACTGTGGAATTGCTGGAGCCCAGTATATACTGAGGTCTCAACAGTTGTCTCCCATATATATCACCACATAGTGAGGGAGAAGCGTGACCAACAAAAAGAGGTGAATAAACATGAAAAATCAACTGGGGAAGACACAGTGATTGGAGTAAATTATATATATATATATATATATATATATATATATATATATATATATGTAATGGACCACAGTCCGTTACTGGAAGCCTTCTCTGGACGTATGGATTGTCAGCCCATTGTCACAGGCGATGGAGAACTTTGAGACATTATACTGATGGACAGCTCTCCCAAAAAGACTAAAATCATAGCCTGGCTTGCTTTACAGGGACTGGGTAATACACTGACCTGTGTTAAAGGGATAGTAATGTTTCATAATAAAAGCAGCTCTAATTAATCATCATAGTATTTGGACTTTGGAGAGTGTTATTTCAATTCGGTCAGAGTTGTAGTTCAAGAGTAATTCAATGACAAAGTGTCCCCCTCCTGCCCCTTTTACTGATGTAACACTTTTCAGCCAGAGCAAAAGGGAGGTGCCTAGTTAGATTGCAGAGAGGGACAATCTTCAATTAAGATAAGGGAAAAACCTGAAAAGCTTGTCAAGGAGGGCAGGGCTTTCATTGTTTTCATTGTAAGAAGATTGTCCCCTGCTGTTATCTGTCTGGTCTTACAACCAGATCCCCTTCTGAGAAGAGATGGCTTACACTAGGAAAAAGGGGCGGGAGGGGGAAACTTTGCTTGTGAATATCTCGTAAACCATAAAGCTTTGAGAGATAAGACTTATATCATTCTTCATATTTTTTTAATGCCTACAAAATAAAATAAAGTTAAAACGAAGTATTACTATCCCTTTAATTCTATGCCTACAATCCTGACTGGGCAGCTAGGGGTTAATTATTTGTGTTTGTGCCATGCTACTTCAAAGGTATATGGTATCACTGTCTGGTCCAGAGGTTGATTAGGGTTCCACCTCTAATTTTCTCTCTGTTGTGTATCCACTATTGTCTGTGTGATGGGATTAGTCAGGGGTTCTGACTGCATGTAACACCTGTTCCCATTGTACTGTGTTGGTGATTGTATCAATCATACTGCCTGTCACAGTCTCTTTATTGTCCTTTTATTTGTTCAGGTGTGTACAGTAACCCCAGGGGGTCCCATGGTATTGCAAGCCCCTACACCAACAGTTCATTGTACCCCACTGTGTGATGTCTCCACCATTTGTTGTGTCCCATTGTATCTACTTGATTGTATTATGTTTTCCTGCACTGCCCCTCAAGTTAATGTAGTTTACTCTGTATAAAACAGCTGAGGGTTCACTAATAAAATGTTCGTCGTTTGGGACTAAGAAGGAGTACAGTGTCCTTATTCTGAATGGTTTAAAGGGGCCCCTTTGTCCACCATTCAGGCAGCTGATGTTCCAGTGGTCTAAAGTTGATGTATCCAGCTTTACAGCTTGTGTTCCAGCCTTTTGCCAGTGACTGTTTTAAATAAATTAATAAATGTATGGATACCACATGAACATCGATGTTGGTGAGAAAAAAATATTACTGACATGTACATCTAATGTTAAGACCAGAGCATAAAGTAACCAGAATCTATGACTCAGCATAGCTGGATGCGGGATATGTCAATATATAATGAATGTCAAACAACTAGAAAAAGAGAACTATATTAAGGGTAAGAGACCAGTGAGAGACATTGTGTACAACACGGTCACATGATAGATTCAAAAATCATCATGCAGGGGTTCCACATATGTCATAAATTATGAGAAATAGTATAGGGGAAACCTCCCAATTGTAATAAGGAGCATCATAAGCCTAGAACACTACAGACACTAAATAGTGTCAAAGCCACAATGTATGTGACTTCCAGTCACCATCAAGAAACCATGCACACAGATATCAAGCTCCCATAATTGCTTCCCTGGCTAGGGAGTGATATCAAACATAGAATTAGTAGGTAAAGGTCAGGCTCACAAAGCTCCAAATTGGGTGAGTACCACCAATCAGTTCTGACAATCAAGGATACCAAAATCCAAAGATACTGTTCCCATTGTTGCTTCCTTGGCTAGGGAGTGGGTGCTGAGATAAATCAGACTAATAAAGGTGAATCGCCCATCATTGAATCTCCAGCTAGGGAGTCAATCCAAGTTTAAGTATGAGCTGAGTAATTCCATTGATTAATTCATAGGAAGCTGTGATATCTCACATGTCATTGAATCCATAAGGAGTTACAGTGTTTAGTACGTGTATCCACCATGTGTCTTGTTGTAATAGTCTCCTTCCACAATCTCCTCTCGGTTTATTGCTATGTCCATCTTGTAGAACCTGTCATATGAATGATCTATGGTTACTTATGCGTTCCAGAAAAAGTCGCAGTTGTTTTGCCAGTATACACCAGAGTGCATGGGATCATACAGACAACAAAGGTAAAGGTGTATGTCAAACAATGTCGAATACTAATTTACTACCTGTTTGGTATAATTGTTTAATCATACACCTGGCTATATGCCTACAAAATCCTTGAGTTTGTGCAAGTGTACCTACAGTAGATGCTGATGCTAGGTTCTAGAACGGATGCTGTTTTGAAGGAAAATGGTGGTCACACCAAATATTGATTTGATTTAGATTTTTTTTTCCTTTTCAGTCACTATGCATTTTTTTAATTGATGAATATATGCTAGTAAAATGTCTATTTTTGAAAGCATTCTTGACTGCATTTTTTCACATCTGCCTAAAAGTTTTTACACATTACTGTATATATACTACTTAGTGCAAACATAACAAAATTAAATTAATTAATAAACGTGGATACCAGATGAACATCAATGTTGTTGAGAAGGAATATGTACCAGTACATTTAATGTGAAGCGCAGAGCATGGAGTAACCAAAATCTATAACTTGGTATATCTCGAACGGGATAAATAAATATATGAATGTCAAACAACTTAAAAAGAGAACTATATTAGGGCTAACAGACCAGTGAGAGACATCGCATACAACAGATCACATTATAGGTTCTAAAATCATTGTGCAGGGGTTCCACAGATATACATGTTTACTGCAATCACTGTGTCCTGCCCATTGATTTGCATGTTTAAGCACCTTTTTTTTGGTCACAATTTGCCCTTGCTATGTGGTGATACATATGGGAGACAATTGTTGAGACCTCAATATATACTGGGTTCCTACACTTCCTTCCTTTCTGCTCATCATGTAGATCAAAGGTATTCCCCCAGTATAATAACGGACTCCATTACACAAAGGAGTTCACTGAGTTTTCTGCAGGATTGCCCTTATTGTCACCTTGTATTCTCTCTCCTTTTTATGTCCGTGCCACTCTATCTACCCTTTTGAGTCTGTTGCTCAATACTGAAGTCAAATAGTCGATACTGTGAATTATTCAGCAATTAATCCCATTTGATAATTCTTGGTTATAAAGATTTTAAGCCACCTAGTTAGTGGTCTTTTTGCCTCTTAGATTTTCCATTTGGGATACTGCCACTGATCAGTACCGTAATGAATTTGCCTTCCATCATCTAGGCAACAGACCTATTTGATTGTTTGATCTCAACTGTATCCTATAGAGGTAAACTTGTGTGCACTGAAGTGGCACTCAGAGTTATGGGTATACTAGACTGATTTAGTTTATTCTTCACTTTAGACCACACCATTAGTTTTCAGTTGTTGGCATGATTTTAGGTGCTGTGCAATGCACCAGAGACCCACTGGTATACTCAGATTCAATACCCTTACAGCTTCATTCATCTGGGTATAGTGCAATATGGTTCACCATTACTCTCTAGCTCTAATTTTTTTATTTATCACCAGCTTGCAAGGATAGCTAGTTTTCACAGCTTGTTGCTCAGAATGGAGGTTATATTGGTGCCACAATATATCATTTTGACTACCAATTTGAGGTGATTTACGTATTTTTGCCTTTGACTTTCTCTGGGCATTTTATCCTTAGTATCTCCATATAATTAGTGACTGTAACGGGCCGTAGGCTGTTACTTGGAGGCCTTCTCAGGCCTAAGGAACTTTATGCAAAAAGAATGATATTCACGGACTATGCGTCCCTGCTTGGCCGTGTTAACCAGTGGACTGGCGCCCTACACTTGAAAAGTAGGTGCCCCTCAGATTGGCTGTCATCCCCTGGTGACGTAAGCTATACAAAGGATGTTGGGTTTTCTGTATGGGACGGGTAAGTGCTTCAGTCATTGGCTGCCCTGACCCACAGGGGGTTGGTGTGAAGGGGGTTGACTAGGAGTATGATCAGCAAGATTAAATTATGTAAAGTCTCCACAGTGTCTACTGTTCACTTTGTCCCTCTGTTTACATTAAACATGGTGCCCCTTTGCATTATGTGCCCCTCCACCATCAGCCCTATTGTGTTCATTGTATATGCCCCATTGTTTATTGTATTCGGACTATTGTTGCATTATGTGTGGTTTCTGTATAAAATGTCCCTATTTTCCCAATAAACTGAGGTAGTTGTTTTTAGACTAAGAAGTGTGTCCTGTCATTTATTCCTGAATGGCTAAAAGGGTCCCCTTTGACCCCCATTCAGGAGACCGTGTTCCAGTGACCCAGCCTTCCGCTAAAATGTATGGACTGATCACACGTCTTGCAGCCCCTACACAGAGAGAGGCCCCCAGCACGATCACCCAGGACCACCTGGTGTCTTGGGTTCTCTATATGTACTCTGTTCCTGCAAAAAGCTGGTATAATTTTGTCTATTAATAGTTTCCTTGGGGTAATGGTCTTTACAGGCCGGTTGCAATGCTACTTCACTTGGTTCTTTAGGTTTATGGGGCTGATAGACTATTTTTGAGATTCTTGCTCATGTATCTGTCAGTTTTATGCACAATCTCCATACCTGGGAACTTTTGAAACAGGGCTACCCAGAGGGTAACCCTGTCAGTGCCGAACTGGGAGGAAAATGACGCGATTCGCTTTATAAAAGGGGCGAGACTTAGTAACGGAGGGGGGGCGGGACAAAAAAAACCTGCAAAATGTATCTAAGAGGGCGGGGAGTGGGAGGAACCGGGTGGGATGGAGCACAAGTGGGCATAGTTTCTATTTAAACTCTGCCCATCAGGTGATCCACACATTGCCCCGGAGACCCGGTAATTCAGTCTGAAATCCGGAGTCTCCGGGGCAAAACCGGAGAGTTCCCAGGTATGACAATCTCATGTGCTATGCAATACACCGGAGATCCTCTTGAGCATCTGCATGGGACACTATTCACATTTATATACTATCTTACTCGTATACGAACCGTTGGCACATATATCTATTTAATGAGATTGTTTATTGTACTCTCCTTATTTTTCTTTATTTAGTTTTGTCACTATATTTCCATACTCTTTCCCATCACACTGACATGAGGGTTCAGGACCAAAAGAAAACCACATCTTGCTCTGAGTTTATTTAATATCCTATTCAAATATTGGAATTTTACTTTTCATATCATCTTCAAGGTAATTAACAAACATGCAAACATTATACATAAAAACTAAACCTATCAATTTCATATCTTGAGATATTATATGGAGTTTACATACAAAAAACTTACCATTAAAGGGAAGATAATTGCAGCCACAGTTGATTTCAATATCCATAAAATCACTAAGCATATTATCTGAATTATAGTAAATAAGTGAACTTTCCTCAATGGAACGTGACGAAGGAATATTAGGTCAGGCTGATGTTTAGGTGGAATAAAAAGCAGCTGAATTCTGTCCAGAAACTTAAGAAAATAAATTAATAAATAAATAAATGCATACATACATGAATAAATATGTGCAGATGGATAATATATACAATATATATACAATTGTTATTTAAAGAAAACAAATATTTCTCATCGGAATAGTAATTTGGAAGATTTAAGCCAGAAGCTCATGTTTTACTTGCAGCTAAGGTGGTTATTCCAGTATGTCAGAAACCACAAAACCAGGAAACCAACTCTCTCAGACTGAAAGGATCAAACTAACTTATTCTTGATTATGGAAAGACTCACTTTACTCAGTTCTAATGAAAGATTTTCCTTTAGGTAGATTTAGCAACCATGGTTAGACCTACCTGTTTATTTAGCTGTGAAACGTCTCTCTGCTATAACATGTAACTAACCAAATATTTCACTTGATATACATATCAAACCTTCCTTCTTCCAGCATTATATAATACCCCACCACCCCCTCTTCTCCTGAAAATTACATTTTGGGTTATAACCTAACCTAGCAATCCAACTGTCATTTAAACTATTTTGAAAAAAATTTATTGTATTGACTTGGAGACACACTGAAAATACTCTCCAACAATATTAGCATCCTGTTGGATGCTTACCCATATTAAAGGGAATTTTGAAATTAGTGGCTCTTAATTTATTCAATAGAAGTACTTTCTTAAATTATTTCTATTTTTTTATCTGCTGTAGTCCATAACTGTACAGGAACATAGCACCTTGAGAACCAACTTGTTTCCCATAAAAACATGTTAGTGGGGCTCCTTCAATGGTTAATCTCATATAAAGTCAATGGCTTACTTTGTGGATATGTGAGCTAAATATAGAACTAAAATGGCGCACAGCAAATACATGCAAATGCATTTACTATGCAAAAAATACATAAAATATATTCAGACCTAGGTAAGTGTTTCTGTTAAACACATTAAGAATGACTTATTCTGAAAAGCATTATTCTGTGAATCAGGGGTTGCACCACTGTTCAGACCACCTCTACAGAATCAGCAGCATCAATAACACTATCCCCAGCATCACCATAATCACATCCACCACCAAAATCCAAGAAATCATCTTGCTCATCAATATCACCACAGTGTGAGAGGCCCTCAACAAGTTCTCTGATTTGAAGCAGGTTTTTTTTAAGCAAACATATTTGTTGATTGATCTTATTAATGTTTGAACCATCCATGCTGACCATTTTTTAGCTTCCTCTAAGGGTTTTAGAAGCTGGCACAAGTAAATGATTGTTTGCCACTTCCTTGGATGCAGACATACTGTGTCTAAAGGAAAGATTCAATTAACTCATATATTTATTTATATAGCTCCAAAAGTGAATTCAGCTCTTTACAATATAGGGGTTTGGACAATACAGGATGACAAGTTCTTACAAAGTCAATGGAATTGGGGTCCCTGCTCAAAAACTTACAACCAAAAGTGGTAAAGGGAGATATACAGAGAATATAAGAGTTAAGTGAAGAATCAGAGCTCGATTTTGGGGTAGGGGACCATAAATAGGTAAATTATAAGAGCCTTGGGTGTATGACAAGAGTGCCTTCTAGCTTGTTGAATTCTTCTTGAAGAGGTGTAATTTTAATGGGACTTGAAGACTGCAAGAGAAGTGCAGTGGTGCAGGCAGGAAAGTAGAACATTCTATAGATAAGAAGCAATGAGGGCAAAGGGTTTAATAGGAGAGATTTGAAATTTGAGGTATGAGATAGCCGAGAGGTAATCTGTGACTTTAGACTTAACATCAGGAGTCAATTGAGGTGTGGGTAAATGAAGCTGGATATCATCTGCACAGAAGTGATATTTGAGTCCGTATTAGTTAATAGGTTCACCAACTGTTATTGTGTATATAGAGAACAGAAGGGCCCACAGAACAGAATGTTGAGGAAATCCAACAGGGAGGACAAAGAGGTGGCAATAGAGACACTGAGAGATCGATTAGTTAGGTAAGAAGACAGCCAGTTCAGGGCTAAGTTAAACGAAGGCCTTGAAATACTTGCTAGCAGAGATGTTCTATCATGCAGAGTTCCATCAGGTGAAGACCACCAACTTCAACTAATGCAAAGCAGATTTATTTTTTCTGAATCTCCTTCAGGGTACCATAAGCAGAATATGAATGGCTGATATGAGAACATATTTTGAGATCCAATACCAGAATCTTCCTACGACCACAAAATATTTTCAGGAAATGTTGTAAAATAAGATTCAACACATGGGCAAAACAGGAATGTGCATTTCACATTTGGCCAATGTGAACTGCACCGTTTAATTTGCTGCCATTATTTGACACTACAAATACCAATTTGAAATATTTTTGACTGAAGTAGTGGTTGTTTTGCAGTTGAAGGAGGATGTCCGCAACTGTATGAGCATTTTGTTTTAATCACAAGAGCTTTAAAGTTGTGTGGTGATGGTGGTGATTTTCAGCAGTGAACAGATGATGGTGTTGGTGGTGATGATATCAATGACAATGGTGATGCTTGATATTTTGCCTCCTATGTTCTGCTACATTTTTGTACCATATTTCCACTGAGGTATGATTATGTTGATATAGACAGCTGAGTTGATATCTTGTTAATATTCAGTGACCCACTGAGCTGTTACTGCCATATATTCTCCTTAACTGTCATCGATACTCAACATATAGGTAGTCAAATTCATTTTGCAGTATATGAACACGGAGAGATGAAGGTCAATATTGCTTCTGATATCCACATCCAAAGCTGCAATTGCTGTGTTGGAAAAGTGATGCTTGCTGGGGATTGTCCAGTGTGGTTCATCATAGAACAAAAGTTGTCTGAATGTTGCTGCATTTCTGTGGTGATACGTTTTGAAAGGAAAGCATTTAACAGTGTCTGGAAATTTGTATTTTCTGTCAAGGAATTACTTGAAACATCCTTGCTGAATAGGAATATAGGTGAGCTGAGAATTGGAACCTATCCCAGGAGCAGAGATGTTCATGGAGTAAGACTGGAAGTGGGCAGGTGTTACATCTTTTGTCATCATCATTCTCAAGATTAAAGTGGCCAGCCTTGGTTGACTGTTTATAGTTGCATTTTTATAGCTGTCATTGTTAGTAGCCTTCTCCTACGTGACCTGATGTTTTAAATGCAGTATTGTAGAACCTATGTTTGTGCCTTGCCAGCCACTACTAACAGTTTCCCCACCCAAACTTCATTTTCACTTTCTAAAAGAGAAAAATATTTCCAGTCAACAAATGAACAGGTCGAATTAGATCTACTTCAGAACCTACCATAGTATAGCCTTCTGCATGCTTCTTGTGATTACAATGGTAATTGTGTAGAAGATGCTACACCCTTACAAAAATTGTAAGTTGCATTTCTTGAGTCATAAAAATGAGGAGTAGGTCCACTGGTGCTGCTACCAAGCCCTGCACTTTTATCTTGGCTGTGTGTAGAACCCCTTTTCTGGCTTGATGTTATTGATGACAACACACGAGTTCTATTTGAAATGGATTTCTCTTTTTCAGAATTTCCTTTATCAGATTATGAATAGTGAATCTTGACTAAGCATTTAAGGACCAGCAGGTTGCAACACATTGCAAAGAAATCTTATTCTACCTTTGTAAGAAAAATATTAGCATTGTCATATGTGTCAGTACTGTGTAAGCTAGGACAGTAAATAGTGTGGCTTATGTCTGATATATCAGCAGCATCAATGTTTGATGTTCCAAATAATTGAATTTAATTATGAATACTTATGAGCTACATGTAACTTGACCGTATACAATGTTATTGAAAATCAAGTTGGACTGGAGGTAGTTGAACACTTTCTTAGAGGAGCTAACATTCTGCCCTTTGAACAAATTTAAGTTATTCTCAAAGGTATCCTTCTCATTTTGAGTCACAACTATTTTCTATTTGGAGATTGCCTCTACTGCGAAGTATGGGGCATTGCCATGGGAATGAGGTTCGCCTCAAGTTATGTCAACCTATTCATGGGTCTATGGAAAGATACCCATGTGTGGGCTAGGCATTGCGTGAACCTGGCTCTCTCTGGGCACTATGTTGATGACAATCATAATCTGGAAAGGGGGTGAGGAAAGCTTACTTCAATTCTTTGAAACCATAAATCAAAACAATTTGGGCCTTCAAATTGCACAGTCAATCTCAGTGGCATTTGTGGGCCTGGATATTACTAGCATGCCCCAGGGTCAAATTCTTACCAAGACGCATCACAAACAAGTTGCTATGGATATATAGATGCGGTGGTGGTCACCATCACCATCAACAATGGGTCAATAATGTCCCCTATTGTCAGTTTTTCAGAATCAAAAGAAATTGTTCAGAAAACCAAACCTTCCAGGAACAAGTATCAATATTAAATGATTGAATCCTTGAGAAAATATATAGCTAACAACTAGTACAAAAGGCACTGGACAAGGCAACCAAAATGTGTAGGGAGCAACTTTTGAGAGAGGAAGAGGAGAAAATAGAAAATACTGGTGACTCAAGGATGACCAAATGTAAGAAATCCCAAATTCCATTCATTACCCGCTATACTCCTGTGGCGGGTCAGACACATACACAAACACTGGAAGATTTTGATGAATGATACGATGCTAAAAACCCATATTACCAAAAAGTCCAGAATTTGTGTTTAGAAAAGTTATGGACTTGAAAAAGAAACTTGTCCCATCAAATATCACAAAAATAGTGGCCAAATGTGGTTGGCTAATAAAATAAATGGACAACCCATAACAGGCAATTTTCTGTGGAGTCATAATTCATGTATTTCTTGTCTACAGGGAGAAGGCATATAGATCTAAAATCACTGGGAAAATATTTGAACTAAACTGTATATAAAACTACAAAATTGAATACACTATCTATTTACTTGAGGGCAAGTGTGAACAACAATATATGGGTTGAACTATTAGATTATTAGATTATTATATGAAGCACTCCGTGTCTAGACACTGTAAGATTTGTCCAGAGTTCAAATCTATAAGAGACATGTCAGTCATGGAAATCAACTATATGCCTTCCACTATTAGGGAGGGAAATTAATTCTAGAAATTGGAAGAACAGGAGAGTTTCAACTTTCTGGATTTTCAAACTGAACTCTATCTACAGTAGGATTGAACAAGGGAATGGACTTATGGTGTCTATATACAGCTCTGAGTCTATATAGAGAGAGGAGCTCACACTTCCTGTTATCAAGACAAGGGAATTTTGGGGCCAAATTTCCCCATTAGTATTCCATTTAGGGATCCTATCACCTAATTCCACCTTTTGAGTCCTTACATGTATCAGTCATGTTCTTTTACCATGTTATCATTGTAGTTATCTATCCTTATGCTGTTATCCCACATTACATCTTTGGTTGGAACTAGTTAAAGTTCTTTCCAACCTTGAGTTATGTCTATTATATAGAATTTATTTAGCATATTTGTAGAAGATGCCACATATTGATGACTTTCACATCCATGTTTTTTAGCTAATCCTGTTCTATCAACCCAACCATATTCAGCTATGCTCATGTTACTTCCCTTTTCCATCTGGAAGAAAGCGATCTTACCTCCAGTATTCCATACACCTGGTTTTATTTTTGTTCTATATTTTGTTTCATTTTTTTTTACTCTCCTTTCTCCCTTTATATCGCCCAGACCTAGAGAACAACTGACTACAACCAAGACACCTATCAAAAAATTCCAGCTCCCTCTTTGCCTCGCTGGCAGCAGCATCAAAATACATCTGCCTTCTCGCTAGCCCAAGCACAGACTGAAAACATGTGAGAAAATGACACCCCTTTTATATTATTACAATGGGAATATACAAGGAAACACTCTCCACTGATTTCAGTGTAATGAAACAGGCAGGAAAAAAATCACATTCACATTTCACAAGACTTTTTCAAACACGTCTGGTGGTGCTGGTTTTTTTGCATGTTTCAATTTTAAGGAGAAATATATCTCCCATCAAAGTTAAAGGGATAGTAACCCCCCCCCAACAACTTAACTGCAAAATACAGCAATCATAGAAACATACTGAACGCACTTAGTCCCATCTCTCAAACCTTTATGGTTTGAGAGATGTAAGGCAAGACAGTCCTCTGGTCCCTCCCCCTTCTGCCTGACGAGCTGTAAAGCTGTCAGAGGCAGAATCCGGTCGGCCGACTTTCGGTGGTTCTGCAGGAGTTCTGACATCTAGATATCTCCGTATAATTACTTCATAGGAATGGTCTACAACATGTGCTTGCAAGCCAGGCACATGTTTTAGACCATACCCATGAAGTAATAATACAGAGATATCTAGATGACAGCGCTCCTGCAGAGCCGCCGTCTGGTGCCGGAAGCCGGATCTCATGACGTCCGCTATACAGCGGACGTATGAGAAGGGGGAGGGAGCGGAGGTCTGTCTTGCCTTACATCTCTCAAACCATAAAGGTTTGAGAGATGGGACTAAGTGCGTTCAGTATGTTTCTATGATTGCTGTATTTTGCTGTCAAGTTGTTGGGGGGGTTACTATCCCTTTAAAACAAATGCACATTTCTTTTAATTTACAGAGAGGGCAGTAAGATTGTGCAATTATTTCACTTGGAAGGCTGCGTTTGAAGATACTGTAGATGCTTTCAAAAAGAAAAATAATACCTTTGTAGCTCATGACAGTATTGAGAATTATGATAGTTGTTTTTAATACAGATAAGATGATGGGAGCAGCCTTAGTAAAGAAATCTGAAGCTGCCCTATGTAGCCTCAAAATAGACCCCATCAGCCATTCTGTGAGCCAGAAATCTTTGGCTCTTAGCTATCAACCCAACACAATATTTATGTGGGGGGACCTGTATCATGCAAAACAAAAATTTACATATATATAGATATAATGTGTGATATGATTAAGATGATGATGATGGTGGTAGGTACAGCAAAAGGCAATACAAAGTCTTCTAATTAACCAGTAGATAATAGGACTTGATACCAACCTCTGTTTTACTTATTATCAGTAATACAGGACAGATTGACTGAGAGATTTAAAAATGATCAGGCCTTCCAACAAATTAGAAATAGAATGTTAAACTGAAGAAAGAAACAAAAACTTAAGGGTTGATACCAACTCCAGTTAGAGGTGTCACACTTCTAAATAAAATAACAGAAGTGTCTTCTGATTACTATGGAAATAATTGGAATAGAAATAACTGGCTAGACAAATTTGTATGTAAACCTTTGGCTGAATGGAGCTGCTCGTGCAACATATGACTGGTAAATGAGACAAACTGCCTTTATAAATGTTAATACCAAGCGTTAAAGCTTGATCCGACTTTTCAATCTTACAGTTTCTCTGTGCTCTAACTCGATTAAATCTCTATAATATAAACAGCAAAAAGAAAAATGAGTTGGCACTCACCCGGTTAAGATGCAACTGTATTAGGCTTGTTTGCAAACTCAGCATAATGTTTTCAGGGGTAGTTGTGTTTTGTGCCTTACAGGCACTTTGTCAAGGCATCCATTGCAGCAACATTCAAGCTAGCACCTTTTTAAACTCTCAACACTCCTCCCCCATTTTAGAAAATTAAAGGGGTAGAAAGCTCAAATAGTGTCAACTTAATGTTAACATTTTAAAACTACTTAAAATACAAACATTTGTTTCAAATTCCTTGTGTTTATCCTCACACACACCTCACATGGCATAAAGCCGATCCCGTTTGTGTAAGGAAAACACCATAATTAACAATTACTGCAAAAATGGTAACACATAATTTTTATCATTTTATCATTTAACCCTAAAGTGCCCATGGCTTCTAATCTAATGATCAATCTAGACTCTACTTTTAATAGATCATTATCCTCCTCTGGTTGAACAAAAAAACCTCTTAATGCCAATAGACCGCAGCAATTCACTATTATTATTATTATTATTATTATGACTGTTGCTAAAATGTTGCACTAATCTTGTATTAGCTTTGCCCATATGAATAGATCTTAAGTGCTGCAATATATATGATCCTTGAGGTGGAGTTAAATCTTTCCAGTATAGTATCTATTACATGGACAAAATAAAGCATATAATACAAAGGTACTGTATATCTTCATGTTATTAATTTATGAGCTTTATGTGTATAACCTGGAAATAGGACATATATTATGGCAGGCCATGCAGTCACAGCAACAATGGTTACCTTTTACCATGTTCTCATCCACCCAAGTAGTGACTGTCAGATTTACTTTCCTATGCTTCAATATGTCATGGAGACTATTAGTCAACATGATTTAACATTGAGTTTTTAGTGGATTTTGGTAAGAAATCCATGTTTAATCCTCATATAACACCAGGAAGATCTATAGATGTATTCTAAAGCCTGGTCCTATGGAATGTAAAGTCTATCCTAACTTAACCATAGTAGAGAATAAAGCTCTGTGCTGGTTGAGAAATAGACATTACTTGGTAATTAAACCTGCTGACAAGGGAGGTGTTGTGGTGATGATGTTAGATTAATTTGAGCTGGAAGCTCATTGACAATTGCATAATAAAAATCACTACTTGCCCCTCTTGTCAGATCCTACATCTTTTTATCTGAATAAGTTAAGATCTTTGTTGCAAGTTGGTGTAGAAAGGGTGGCATTAAGACAAAGAATGCAGAAAAACTGTTGCTGGATTACCCTCGTAGACCTGTATGATAGTGGTTACCTAAAGTACACAACAGTATGCAATCACATCCAGCGAAACCTATTGTTTCCAAGGTTAATTCAATAACAGAACCATTATCTAAATACATAGATTGGTGTATACGTCTCATTCTGAAAAGTATTCCATCAATTGTGGCAGATATGGTGGAAGTATTAAATTTTCTGGAGACTTTTCACTGATAATTGCCATTTGGCCACAAATTATATATTTTTTTTAAACTAAGGTTTATTAAGCATATAAAGAACACTACAAAAAAGTTAAAATAGTGTAGTATAGTATTGTAACAAATAAACAAGTATAATAATATTGTAGTTTATAACATTAACATTTTAAAGAGACAGTAATGTCCCAGAAAAAAATATTTATCATTTTGTAGTGCTTAAAGCGGAACTGCCTGTCAGTCCGGGAACAGAGTACATTTCTCAAACACCAGGTAATGTTTCTGGCGACTAGCGCTATTGAGCAGCTAGCTGCCAGATGGGTAGTTATTTGGGCCAAATTTATTCATGGGTGGTAGTTCCGCTTTAAAAAGTTGAACTAAATGCAAAAAACCCTTTGAGAGATATTTACATTGAAAGTTTGACGTTTCCTGCTGTCAGCTCTACAGCTGACAGCAGGAGATCCGTGTCAGCCGACACGATGAGGGTCTTCAGCAGATCTGCAATCACGTTATTTAAAATGAATTACTTCATTCAAATGGTCTACAAAGTCTGCTTGCAAACCTGGCACACTTTATAGACCTTTCCAATTAAGTCATTCTTTTTAAATAATGACAATGCGGCTCTGCTGCAGAGCCGCCAGTTGGTCTCTGGACAGGATTCCCCTGCACTCAGCACAGCGCTGACATCAGGGAAAGGGGAGATAGGAGGGAACTTTGACAGTGAATATCTATCAAACCATAGCGGTTTGTGAGATAGTGTTTTTTGCATGTAGTTCAACTTTTTAAGCACTACAAAATGATAAATATTTTTTCTGGGACATTACTGCCCCTTTGAGAGAGAACCCTAGAATGTAAAAAGGGTTAGGCGAAGAAAGGTGAAGAAGGCCCCAAAAAAAAGGCAAGTTTAGGGTCTACATGGAATCCTGTTATTGTAACAAAATTTGCTGTCTAACCATGGAGACCAAAGAGAGATAAAGGTATCAAAAATTCCAGGGGATGGCGAAATTCTTCCAATGAGCTCAAATACAGGATCTAGCAGCTGAGCAAATTCTGAGAATGAGCTTGTCTTGAAGCTTGGAGACAGAGTTAACCCTCACACCAAGTAAAGCTTCATGACATTTAAGGGAGATATTTTTTTGAAGAATTTTTGAGAGAAGAATATTAACTTTTTCTCAGATAGACATGGCTTTGGGGCAGAACCACCAACTATGTAGGAAGGTACCCAGTTCTTGACAGCCTCTAAAGCATTAATCAGGAACACATTTTGGTACATCAGAGCAAATTTAGCTGAACTAGATGGTAAATGTGAAACATCTTAAAAGATTGTTCAGCCAAATTCAAATTTAGACTACTTTTATGGATTCAGGTAATTAAAGCATGCCAGTCTTCCTGATACCAGGATAGTTGTAGCATTGTTTACCATTGGTATTGACATTTAAGTTTTGAGGTGTTATGAAGCAGAATTTTGTAAATTGGAGAGATCGATTTCTATCGATTTCTACCTGCGTCCTCTGAAATTTATTAAGAATGTACTTCAAAGCATCAAGCTCATCTTTGTGTCTGATATTGCTATAAAGATTGACCCCACCATTGATGGGGTCAATCTTTATAGCAATATCAGACATAAAGATGAGCTTGATGTTTTGAAGTACATTCTTAATAAATTTCAGAGGATACAGGTAGAGATAGATTTTTTGCTTAACTGCATTTCTTTTGTTTTAAAACACAATGAATTCTTGTTTTAGAGTCAATGGTACAACCAATTGGTTTGTACTTCAATGGGCACTTCGGTAACCCCTACTTATGCAAATATTTTTTGGAGTAAGTAGGAAGAAGATTATATCTTTGTCCCCAGAAATAAATTTTTGTGTATATATAATGTTGTGTATCCGTTTCATTAACAAAATCCTCATCAATTGGGATGGGGATGTTGAGATGTTACAGGAATTTGATATATCTATATTAATGAGAGAAATATGCAGTTTACCCAAATAGGAATGCATAGATCTCCAACTACAGTTAAATAATGAATAAATTAAAAGAAAGGAATTTTAGAAGACCACCTCAACTAACTCCATTTTGCATGGCTCAAGCTTCCACCCTGTGCACACCATTAATCCATCCCATATGGTCAGTTTTTGTGTCTTAGACAAAGTTGGCATGACTGCAAAGAGATCCTTTGTTAAAGTAATTATGTCAAGATAGACCGATGGTCAATTTCCAAAGGCAAGGAGTCTCCATGACATATTGGTGCACAGTGAACATAAAAGTCCGACAGTCACTACTTGGCTGGATGAGAACTTGGTAAAAGGTAACCATCGTTGCAGCAACTGCATGGCCTGTAGTAATACGAGCACTGGAAAATATGTCCTATTTCTGGGTTATACACATAAAGATTGTAACTTAATAACTTGTAAATATACCTTTGTAGTATAGGCTTTATTTTTGTCCATGTAATAGATACTATATTGGAAAGACTAAACGACTCATGAATCGTATATTGGAGCACTTAAGATCCATTCGTAAGGGCTAAGCTAATACAAGATTAGTGCAACATTTTTGCGACAGTCACAATAATGGTAATATGTTGCAGTTTGTTGGCATTCAGTCTAGATGGATCATTAGATTAGAAGCCACGGGCCCCTTAGGTTTAAATGATAAAATGATTTGTTACCATTTTGCAGTGATTATTTGTTAATCCTGGTGTTTTCCTCACACATACAGGATCTTTATGCAGTGTGAGAAGTGTGAGGATAAACAAGGAATTTGAAACAAATGTTTCTATTTTAAATGGTTTTAAATTGTTACCATTCAGTTGATGCTATTTGGGATCTCTACCCCTTTAATTTTGCAAAAAGGGGAAGAGTGTTGAGTGCTCAAAAAAGGCACTAGCTTGAATGTTGTTGTAATGGATGCCTTGACAGAGTGCAGCTAAGGCATGAAACAGCTGTTGGTGTTTTTCTTTGCTATGGGAATGCTAACTACCCCTGAAAATGCTATGCTGAGTTTGCAAACAAGCCTAATAAAAAGTGAATTTTAATTGGGCAAGTCCTAACTTGTTTTCTTTCTTTCTTTTTGCTATTTGATATGGAAAGAGGATGAAACCCTAGGAGTAAACTGAGGAGGCAAATGTAAATTGACTGAATTTTGCTTGAATATTAAATATGGGGGCTGGATAGACTGAATCTGCAGTTCACGTCTTCTCCTGGCATATGAGAGAAAAATCAACAAAGTTGTCTTTGGTGATAACATCTTCAAAGTATAGGATTCTAAAGGATCAAATGGCTCCTGTATTGCTCTTGGAATAATGTTTAGATCCATGAGTGGAGATGAGTAGATATTATTGGTCTAATGCAGACAATAGCCTTTAGAAATATTTTAAAAAGTTGATATTCAACAATGATTGGCCTAAGAAGCTGTCCAAAGCTCCCACTTGTACTTTGAATGAGCTGCTGCTCAGTCCCTTTGAAAACCTTCAGAAAGAAAGCCTAACATTTCTGGAATACTAGGATATTTAGGAACTATATACTGCTTCTCACACCAATAACAAAAGTTCTCCAATATATGTTGGAAGCTAAAGAAGTGCTTTTCTTAAAAGGACTTCAGGAGTAAAAAGTGTAATATCCTCAGGCAGCCCTTGAGTCCTTAAGAGCTGGACCTCAGAAACCAAGCTGCCACACTGAGGATAACTGATGAATTTTAAATGACTGGACCTTGATGGAGAAGATCTTTCCTCTTGTGAAGCAATACTGAATCCTTCACCAATAGGGGTTTTCAGGAGGCAAACCATGCTCTCCTTGGCCAGTAGGAAGCAATTAGGATCACTGTGGTCTTATCCTGGATAATATTCTTCAGGACTACTGGGATGAACTTCAGAGGTGGAAAGACAAACAATGTAAAAGGACCACACTCGTGATACTCTCAAAATAAAGAAAAGAAAATTGGAACTTTTATATTCTCCTTAGTTGCCATCAGGTCTACTTAGGCATTCCTCACATCTTTACTAAGGAGAAGACATCCTAGTGTAAGGTCCACTTTCTTGAAGTACTGTTTTTCTTCTCAGCCTGTTAGGCCAAATGTTGTCTTTTTATTTTTATGTGAACTTCCATGATTTCAATGAGGTTGTTCTCTTCTCACTGAAGAATTGTGGATGATAACCAAATTACCGTGGGACTCATGGTACCCCCTTGATGACATAGGTATGATACTGTAATTATGTTGTCCAAATTAATCTTGACTGCTTGGTCCTGACAAGTGATGCCACTGTTTATCAATAGCCCTCTTACTGCAAGGAGCTCAAGATGATTAGAGTGTAACTTGCTCTCCACTGGAGACCACCTGTATTGGATGACTGCTCCCCAGAGCGCCTTGCTTCCATCCATTGTCAGACCGATCCATTTAGAATGGAACAAAAAAGACCCTTTGAAAGGTTTGCCCTTTTTCATCATGCCAGGGACAACTTGAGAAAAGGTATAGTGTATGCCTGAGTATGAATAGATACTGGATCCCTGTTCCAGGATGACAGGATCAGATGTTGTAATGGGCTCATATGAATTCTGGAACTGTGTCTGTGGTTGCTCTCATTAGACCCATAATGGACATAAGATGCCTCAGAGGGAGTTACTTTAATTATTTCAGGTGTTGAATCTTGTCTTCTGGTAAACAAGTCTTAGCCTCTTCTGAATCCAGAATCATTTACAGAAATATTTTCCTCTTGGCTGGAAGAATGTCTGATTTTGAGATGTTTACCTGCTAACCTAGTGACTGAAAAGTCTTGATGACCAGATGTGTTTGAGAGAATAGAAGTACTGCAGATGAAAAGTAGGTTATTTAGATATGGAACTAGCATTACATCCTGCTATTGGTGTGGTGCAGAGGCTAAAAGGAAGGTATGTGAACTGGAAGGTATAAGGTTGCCATCAACTCCCTCCTTCGAGATGTGCTCTATGCATAGGAAACTATAGCATAAGTTGATTTATTCTGCAGAACCTCCGGCACTGGAGCTAAGACCCTGGAAAGAATCAAGTCTTGAATGACTGAAAGAAAAAAATGGAAATAATGGGTGGCTCACTGAACCTGTGACCATAAATCTGGGTACAGGGGTAGAGAAGAGAAGAGAAGTGGTTTTTGTAACCTTCATGCACCCAGGAATCAATGGTAACATGTTGCCACTGCAGAAGAAAATGACATAGTCTGCCTCCCAAAGGACTAGTATGCCTGGCATCTAAACTGAGGCTTCCTGCATCCATTATACAAAGTCTTCTTAGGGAACTTGTTGCCTTTATAAAAAAGGGCCTATTCACTGGCCTCTTTCCCCCATACAATTTCCTATAACCCCTGAAGTGACCAAAATTGGCTTCTGAGGGTTGAATCTTCTATATTGTTGAAGAAATGTTTCTCTTCTGAATAAATAACTGCATCCAGCTCAATTCCAAAAAGACCATATCCTTCAAAGAGCATAAAGCATAGTTTGTTTTTAGAGGAAAAAGTTGCAGCCCATTGGAGTAACCAGAGAGTTCTGTGTCCTGTGGTGGCTAAAGGGGTAGATTTGACAGCCATTCTAACATTCTCCATAGACGCATTGAAGATATAATACACTGCTAGACAACCTTATTGACTACATATTCCTCAAGTTGGAGCAATCAGACATGAATAGCTCTAGAAATGCATGTAGTGGCCACAATAGGTCTGAATGAAGTTGCTGCTGCTTCATACAACTTTGTAGTGCGGTCTCTATATTTTTGTCCTGAAGCAACCTCTACTGGAATCATGGCTTTTCTGGCAAACCTCACTACATGGCCATCCACTTTAGGCACTCTAAAACAAAAGATAGTATCTTTAGGATGAAAGGGAAAGGAGGACTTCAGAAACAAAAGCCTCTTCTCTGGATTAGCCCACTCCAGTTTAATTAAAGCAGAAACCACCTCATGTTTTTTGATGAATAAGCACATCTGCATGAGACGTAGGTGCATTGTGCTCTTTATGGTCTAAGGTAGATCTAATGCTTCTTACAAAAGCAGCTAGATATTCCAGAGTAAGAATATAGGAATCTTCCCTATACCCATCTTCCTCAGACTCCTCTGATTCTGAATCTGAATGAGTCATAAGCTTATTAGGAAACATAGGACATCTGGCAACAAATTATATGGATTACACACAGACCTGCATGGTTCCCTCACAATGGAGGTAAACAGAGACCAAAGAGGCCATATCAGAAGGCCCACTAACCTAAGCAACATTTATCTGGGACTTGATGGAGAATTCACATCCATCAAGCAAGAGGGAAGCAACTTCTTGCATACTTCTTCTTGCATAAAAGGCTAAAAAGGTACTTCTAAGTTCTCCATCTGAAAAAGAAAAAGAATAAATGTCCCAAAAGTCTGCAAAGACTAAAAAATGAGAATGAAGCGCACTTAATCACAAAAGCTCCCAGCTACTTACTATGCAGAGCAGAGAATTCTGATGGAGCCCTTCTGGTTCTGGCTTGCTGTCTTCCAAAAAGAAGAAACTGTGGCTTTCCACCAGCAGGAAGTTATCACAGCCTGGATGCATCACCTGAGAAATCACATAGAAGCTGGATGCAAGAGTTAAGACAGCACTAGCTTGCATGTAACACAAAAGAGAGAGACCCAACAGGGTCCCCAATCTAGAGGGTAAGCACAAGGGATTCATTCCCCTCTAACACCGCACAAGTTCTGGAGCCAGACAAGGTACCCAGTGGGGTCCTTAGAGTAAAATAGCAAACAGGAAAAAGAAGGGAGCTCTGCCCACCAAGAAAGAAAGGAAAAACAGTGTGGGATATGGGGGAGATTTGCATGGGTGGGGTATTTGGTCCTTTTATAGATTTGTTTAATGTTGCTTGTCCAACCTTTGGAGGTGGTATTCTCTGTTAATGTGTGTTCTGTTGTAGGAGACCAGAAGGAAGAATTATTATTTAAGTCTGAAAGGACAGAGTATTTTTTCTTGAACTACAGGGAGTATAGCAAAAGGCTCATACAAACCACAATTTGAAACAAGTGCTAAAAATATTAACAAAGAAATTAACCACCGGCTATAATAGGATAAAGCCGGTGATACATATGCCGGGTATTGAAGCCAGCTCTGCTTGGGGATACGCCTTCATCTGAAAGTAATACTAAACTGGTTTATTAAAACAATGTGTACAGTGAAATAATAGCCAAACACTCAACGGGTTTCTAATCAAGCTGCTTTTTCATCAGGAGTAAAGTCAAAAAGTCTGTTTGAATCTGTGTCTCCCTTTGTATGCTGACAAACCACTCCTAATCCAGTAAGTGGAATGAAACATGCAGGTTGGTATAGTCACATGTTGTCAGTAGGGATGGGCGAACATTTTCGCCTCAAACTGAAATCTGTGAAAAAAATGACACTTTCCACTTGGTGAAAAATTTCCCAGGAAAAGTGCTGTTTTTCACACTTTTTCCCTCTATTTTCACCCTGCTCATTGCATTGAAATCAATGGGTAGAAAAATGTTTCTCCACCACACAAAAGTTTCTACAGTCATATAAAGGCTGACAGGCTCTCACAGGTGTTTGTGAGAGGAGAGAGCAGCATGTTTTTGAGCTAGAGAAGATTAGTTTTAGGGAGTCATTTAGATAAGATATTTGTTCTCTGTCGTAGGGGAGTCTGCGGGCACAATGGGAAGAAGAAGGGAGGAAGGAGGTTGACCCAAAATACCCCAAAATTTGGTGTGACTGACTGGCAAGACACAGGCAGCTGGGGTCCAAATTGCTTGCCGATTTTACTTTTATTGTCTCTGCGCTGGGAAAGTCTGTGGAAATAAGTTGTTGATTTTGTTTTTTAGTTTATATATATATGATAAGATATGATGGACAACGTAAAAATAAATAAATTAAAAACATAAATAATTAAACAAATAGATATATTAGACAGCTGACTGGGAGCTCTGTGACTGAGGAAGACTTGATAGGCAGCAGAAGACATTGAGAATTTTGTTGAGGGCCAAGGCAAGACTTCAGACTCCATCAGTTGTGGACTGTAGAGAGTAAAAACATACACAGTAGTTGAATAATGTCTGGCAAATACACAATCATTGCTACAGCATGTGCAATAAATGATGATGATCCCTCTCCTCCCCAGGTGGATGCAGTTTGTCATGGTCCCACCAATCACACCATGCCAGTCCCCCACCAACACTACCATACACATCTGCCACATTGTAGTTTGTACTTATTTTTTTTAATCATCTGACAGCAGCATGAATATGTGCCAGTGTCACTTAAGCAGGAAGTAAGTGTTGTGGGCAAAGGACAAAGTCAGTCTGCATGCTAACACATTTTTCAAGGTATATGTTGCTGTAGGACTTACAACTTTGACTTCAAGCTACTTATTTCTCTACTACAGCCCTCAGAAGAAGTAATATTGTGCTGAGAAATGTTGCACCATATTAAACATAGGGAAAAATGTGTTGGAATAGGAGAAAAATGTGTTAGTAGGAGAAAAATTTGTTGAAAAGGTGAAAAATGAGTTAGAACAGGGCTCAAAATTTCAAGTCCTGAGCTACTAGCCAGCCCTGAAAAGTTACTCGCCACCAGTTTCCATGCCTAGCCACACTCATATCCTGCCTTTAACCCCACCTATCTCAAGTTTTCTTTGATTAAATGACAATGTTTTATTCAGCATATGACATAGGGGACACAAACTGTGCAAAATTCCAACTGTTTTAACCGCCTGAATGCTAGCAAGGTCTACAACGCATTAGCATCTCAAGCATTATAGCAGTTAAATGCTTAATTTAAATAATGTGAAAGTGTTTTTAGGACCCACTACTTACCCCACAACATGGTACAGTTGATTTGCCACACTTTGTCTTTATACATAAAGTCCAAAGTAAGCAACAGAATGCTTAAACTTTTAACGGCCATAGGATGGTCTAACAATAGTGCCACTGTAGAAGATCAGGCTATAGAGGTACTTCTAACAAAAATTTCAGATGTAATAACTGTCTATCAACAGTTGTAGTTTCCATGTTTTAATCGGTAGGATAAACTGTGAATTATATTTTTTCAATATTAAGCTTTAAAATTATTTTAAAGCACTGGGCAACTAATTATTTAACCTGATGAGATCAGTCTCTTGGAGTCACTTTCTCCTATGGGTCCTAGACAGTCACTTAGAAGGCAGTCTCTATTTTTCACATGATATGCTCAGTAGTGTACTTTGGCTGCTTATCCACTAGCATAGAGGATTTTAGATACTAGTCCGTTTCACATTCTAGTCGAGTCTGATAATTTTATATTCCACACTCTCTTGTGTGATTAAATCTTTTTTTAATACATTTATATATTATTTGCTCTGTCTCTCCCCATTCCCAAATGTTTTGCCTGTGAATCCTTCTTGGGACTTCAGATTGCCATTATTTTTGAGACCAGCAGCAAGGAACGCATTAAGGCCACTGAGAGACCTATTAAACCATTACTATAATTTCCATATCAGTTTTGAATCATTTTCATCTTTAAAGTCATTGGACTATCTGTGCATCAGCTTATTGGAACATTGCCATGACGGACACATCATAGGCTTGAATTGGACATTAAGTTGTATGGTTGCCAATTCCATGCCCTTTCTTAAACCCTGAAAGTATTGGGTATATATAGTTTCTCTATTACAATTGGTCATCCCCTCACACTCACGCTACACATCACCTACATGTATATAAACTTTGAGCAGCGCTGTGTAACTTTTCCTTTTTGTTCTCTTATCTTGGCCAGTCCATGTGCAAATAGTGGAAAAATGTATTCAGTGGTATGTGACAAAGTTTCATGACTCTCTCAGTCGTCCACAAGAATCTTTGTGCAGATCCTCAATCTAATAACCATTAACCACTGACCATTATACAGCCTGACACCAGGAAGCAACATGTCACCAGAAATAATGTTCGTTTGCAAACAATAGATCTGTGTGGAACGTTCCTAACGGGAGCACTGACATCTAGTGGTAAGGATAGGGAATGCACAGAGTTCTCTAACCGAGTTTCCACTCGCCCTCACTCAATTTCTTCTCTCCAAATGCGAGGAGGCAAGTGGAAATTTTGATCCCTGAGTTAGAATATGCGAAAATGTGTTAGAATAGGAGAATAATGTGTTGGAATAGGAGAATATTGTGTTGGAATAGGCAAAACATTTGCTGGAATAGGCGAAAAGGAGGACAATGTTGTATTGGAGAAAAGGAGAAAACTTTTGCGAAAAAAGAGACAAATTGTTCGTTTTTCGTGAAAAGTCATGCAGGAAATTTTTCTGATTTTTTGCCCACCCCTAGTCCTCAGTTCACCTCTAGATTCTGTTGCTCATTCTGTGCTGGCCATCACATCTCCTGTAACCTGTCCTCTGGGTACCATCCACAAACTAATGGCCAGACCAAGCGGACCAATCAGACTCTTGAGCAGTACTTATGGTGTTACACCACTCACTTGCAGGATAATTGAATGTCATTGTTACCACTAGAGGAATTCACTTACAACAACCAATTACATCAGTCGATTCGTTCTTCTCCCTACCATGCTACATATGGATATCATCCACATTCTCCCTAACTTACCTCCTGACACCTCAGTAGCTGATGTGGCCCATCAACGTCACTTACTCTGGACCAAGCAAAAAACATTGCAACAAATCCTGTCTCAGGCTCAGCTTCATTATAAGAACCAAGCAAATCAACACCAATCTCCTGCACCTTTGTATCAAATAGGAGAAAAGGTGTGGCTCTCCTCCTCTCATGTCCGGCTGTCATTCCCCACCAGGAAATTGGGATCCCAATTCTTGGGACCTTTTTCCATTATATGGATCATCAATCCCATGGCTTTCTGGCTGGCTTTGCCTGCATCTTGGAGGATACACCCACTTTTTCCATGTGTCTCAACTCAAACCATGGAGACCTAGTCTGTCCCCATCACAGCAAAGGCATACACTACCTCCAGTGGTAGTGGACAGGTCTGAGGAATATGAGGTCCAGAACATCTTGGGATTCCCGCTATCGACAGGGTCGGTTTGAGTATCTTATCCACTGGTGAGGCTATGGTCCTGAGGAGTGTTCCTGGGAGCTGCTTCGCCATGTCCATACTCTTACTCTTCTTCTGGTATTTCACAGTGTGTATCCGGTTTGTCCGGGTTCTCTTCTCAGCCAGAGGCTGAGGCTGAGGCTGTCTCTGTCCCCACCGCAGGACTGGGGTCACTCTGCTGCTTGTTAAAATGGAGGATGGGGTTAATACCTCTGACACCGTTTTCCCTTCTCTTTCTTGTCATCAGTGTGGTGGGTCACATGATGCCCCATCGAGATGATGTCATCCCGGCTATCCTTTTATATACCCAGCATTTCTTGGGCCTGGTGCTTGGGCCTGGTGCTTCCTAGTACTTGCTACTAGCCCTTCCTTGGCACTCCCTTGTTCCTGTGACCTGGTTTGTTATTCATATTTGCTCCAGATCTCCTGTGTTGATCCTGGCTTGTGACCTGACTCAGTTTCTGCCTACTTCTTTGGTGCTGCACTGCTGTATCTTCTGTAGTGACTCTGGCTTGTGACCTGACTCCTCTTCTGCCTACTCCTTTGGTACTGTGCTGCTTGATTTCCTGTTCTGACCCTGGCTTGTGACCTAAGTATTATGCCTATTCCCTTTGGTGTTTCGCTGTTGGATACTGTATAATAACCCTGGACTGCCTGACCCAACTGTTACCTACTCCTAAGGTACTCATTCTCCCATATTGGTTTTTTCTTAACCATACACTCTCCTGTATTTGGGGTCTGCTTGATCTGTCTGCTTTTGGGTTCCTATCCATTGCTGGTGTTTGCTCTGAGTTTGCTCAGCATTTATTTAGAGTAAATGCTTCCTGCTGTAACCTGCTTAGGTATTGTCCTTTGCAGGGTTGGTTTCAGTAAGCATACATACCATATTTAGCTGGGTGCCCCAATTATCTAATAGACCCTGAGAAACTCATTTTTCAATTACTTAAAATGTTTTCAATAAAAACCCCAGTCAAACACTCAGGAACACCCGCCCCCCAAAAAAGCTTACAATGTACAAACTAATAACCTCCCATACACATTTACATTATACACATACACACACCTCTACAACACAAGCTTCATCATACCATTTCTAACATTCATTCCAAACAATTATAAATTATACATTCCCTACATAGCATGACGGACAACACCGTCCCACATTGCTAGTACATAATAAAGATCCATCTTGTCTTAGGATTACTCCCATAGAGGCTGAGGATGTGTGTCACTGATCCAGTCAGCCTACTGGATCTTTTGATTACAGACTATGGTTCCTTGTGGTCTTAATGAAAGCACAGAAAATATTTATTACCTTTTATTTTTTATACTTCATATGTAGTTTTATCCTCACTTACACAGTCACTCTCTCTTTTTTTTCTCAAATATATTTATCAGTCTCTTTCACACATTTGTTATTGGTATTCATATAGTAGTATGTTGTTACACACACAGTTACCTGTGATATTGGTAGCCTTTTCACATTTTTGTGATTGAATTTTATTAATTATTGATTTCAATCAATGATTGGGTACACATCAAATTTCATGGTCTCTCGCAAATATTGATATTTATTTAGTAGTATAATATTGTTGCACACAGTAACCAGTGATAATGCTAAATTTTTCACATTAACATATATATTATAATAAAAATAATAATAATAATAATTTGTGATTTTTATAGTGCTTTTCTCCCTGTGAGACTCAAAGCGCTTTACAAATCTATAAACAGACATAAAATTTAAGGGTTCCTTATGGTCACATGAGTTGACTGAATGCCTGATAAAAGAGATGGGTCTTTAGCTTTTTTTTTAAAGTCTGTAGTGATGGTGCCTCTCTGATTGAGGATGGTAAATAGTTCCAGAATGTGGGGGCAGCATGGCTGAATGCCCAGGAACCTGAGGTTGTCTTTATTCTGGGCACTGACAGGAGGGATCTGTGGGCTGACCGCAGTGAGCGGGATTGAATATAGGGTGTCAGGAGCTCTTTCAGGTACTGTGGGCCTTGATTAATTAAGGCTTTGAACGTCAGCAGGCCAATTTTGAAATATGTTCGCCATTTAATTGGAAGCCAGTGCAGGGAGTGGAGAACGGGTGTTATGTGACATGAGCGAGTTTGTTTGGTCAGTAGACTGGCTGCTGCATTTTGTACTGTCTGTAGGCGATGGAGTTCTTTTTCTGGGAGGCCCAATTAAAGTGCATTACAGTGATCTAGACGAGAAGACACAAATGCATGGACTAATGTTGGCATATCATCCGGTGGAATTAAGTGTCGTATCCTGGATATGTTTCTTATATGAAAGAAGGCAGATTTTATTACAGAAGAGATCTGTTGTTTAAATGACAGTCCAGAGTCAATCATCACTCCGAGACTTCGTACCTCTGTTGAACTAATGAGTTCAGAGCCTCCAAGTTCCAGGCCAGTTGGGTGATCCTGAGATATTCTTGTTGCCCGGGGTCCCCTCACCAAGAGTATCTCTGTTTTGTCAGCGTTCACTTTAAGCCAACTAGCATTCATCCACTCCATGAGGTCTGCTAAGCAATTGTTGATGAGGCGTGTTGGGTCTTTAGTATCTGGAGCAAAGGAGAAGTAGAGTTGTGTGTCATCTGCCTAACAATGATATCTTAGGCCGTGTCTTCTGATGATGTCTCCCAGTGGTAGTAAGTAAATTGCGAATAGCATAGACAAGATGGAACCTTGTGGAAATCTGCAGGCTAATTCTGTTGGTGCTGATGAGCAAGATCCTGATGTTACTCTCTGTGATCTACCAGTGAGGAAAGATTTAAACCAGTTAAGAACTGTGCCTCCTAGACCACAGATGTGCTGCAAGCGTGTTATTAAAATCACATGGTCAATGGTGTCAAATGCAGCTGAGAGATCCAGGAGGATTAGGATGGAGTAATCACCTTTGTCTCTCGCCAAAAGGAGATCATTTAGCACTTGGACTAGCGCTGTTTCCGTGCATCTGAAGCCTGACTGGAAAGGATCAAAGATGTTATAGCTTGATAGATGGGTCTCCAGTTGAGTTGCCACTACTTTTTCAACGATTTTCCCCAGAAATGGAAGGTTGGATACTGGTCTGTAATTTGCTAAGCAGTCTTGGTCTAGTGAGGGTTTCTTTAGGAGGGGTTTTACCACTGCTTCTTTTAGAGGATCCGGGAAGATTCCAGTTTTTAGTTAACACTCCACTATTTTTGTGAGGGCTGGGGCAAGTGTTTCAGTACATGCAGATATAAGACGAGTTGGGGCAGGGTCTAAGTCACACGTAGTGGGGCGCAACTTTTGCATGGTTCTTTTAACTTCCTCTATATCCACATTTGTAAAAGTAGACCATAAACTGGGGGAATCTGGTCTTCCACTGTAGTGGTTCTGGTGGGTAACTGGTTGGCCTGCTGTGATGGAGGCTCGGATGGAGGAAATCTTGTCTGTGAAGAAGATTGCAAATTCTTCACACTTATCTTGAGAAAAGTTGGTGGGAATATGCATGCATGCTGGTTTGCATAGCCTTTCTACTGTGTGAAACAGTTGCCTGGGTCTGTTGCGGGAAAGTGTGATTTCGCGTGACAAAAACGAGGATTTTTTCTGAGTTATTTTAAATTGATATTCATTGAGGTGATTGGTAAGAGCAGCTTTGTCCTTTGGGTCATGTGTTCTGCGCCACCTTCTCTCGAGTTTACGGCCTGTTCTCTTCAATTCTTTGATGGTGATATCAAACCAAGGTGCATTATTGTGAGTTTTGATAGTGCATATGCGTGATGGTGCAATGCTTTCTAGGGTGTCCCTTATGGTCTTGTTGTAGAGTTGGACTAAGGAGTAAGGGTCTTCACAAGTGGCCATCAGTTCACTTAGATCCATATTTGATGTTACGTCCAGTGGGGTCACCCCTTTTAATGAGCGGTGTTTGACCAGGTTCTGAGGCTGTGGTCTGGCTGATTGTGATCCAATGGAAAAGTGTATGGAGTGGTGGTCTGACCATACAACTGGATTTACAGTTACTGGCGACACTTCTACTCCACACTGGAACACTAGATCAAGTGTATGACCTTTTCTGTGGGTGGAAGTGGCAACTATTTGTATGAGGCAGAGCGCACTCATCAGGCTGAGGAGGTCCTGCCCAAGTTGGGATAGTGTGTCATCAATCCAAGTGTTGAACTCTCCCAGTATAATCCATCTAGGGTGCTCAAGGATTAAACCAGTCAAAAGATCTGAGAGTTCTTGAAGAAATCTCTTCCCATCTCCTGGGGGTCTGTATATTAACAGTATCCGAAATCCTCTATCTATTGAGATGCTAGCAGCTACGCATTCAAAAGATTGGGGTGTGTGGACTGATATTGGCCTGGGGTTTAATGATGATTTGACACAGATCATTACTCCACTTCCCTTGCACTCTTGTCTAGGGCGGTGGAACACTGTATAATTGCCTGGAACAGCTGCTGCTAGGATAGGCCCCGCATTGTCATCTAGCCATGATTCTGTAATGCACACTAATTCACATGTTTCAATAAGGTTGGAGATAACAGCTGTTTTGTTCTTTATTGATCTGGCATTGCACAGGATTGATCTGATAGGACAGTCTTGGGGTTCTGAGTTCTTGCTCTGTACTTTGGAAACAATGTGCCTTCTTATGGGGATCACACAAAGAGGTTTCCTTGATTTGAATGTGTGCTTTTTGTGGCTTCTGGATTGAATCACTTCAATTGGGTTTGCAGGTAGAAGTGGCGGAGTGGCTATGATAGTATCAGGAGATTGAACTTTAAGTTTTGATTTTCCACCACGGCAGCCCCTGTGAGTGCCTTTGAATATGCCCAGCGATTTTAAGGTAACCACTTGCGAGGGGCTGAGTGGAGAGACCACTTTTTGGGGTTGTACAGAATACAGATATGAGGCAGAATAGGTGATCATTCCCTCAGCAGTGAGGGGGTTAAAATAGCCTCTGAGTTTTATAGGGATGTCAGCTGTGGGGGGAAGATCACATTCTCCTGTTCTTTAGGATGCAGGCAAGTGTGAGGTGTGGAATTTTGCACTTCAGGGTGCTTTGTAGATAACAGATAAGAAGGCATGCATGTAAGTCAGATTGCAATGTTTCAAGTATGTTTCAGTATTATATATAGTTGATTTTTTTGTTTTTGTTTCTTTGTTTTTTCACAATAAGTTTTCACAGTGTGTAGAAATTAAATCTGAATATTGCTGAATAGATGATCAAATCCAAAACCCAATTAACAACTGGAGGTGAGTATAGGTGATCATTTCCTCAGCATTCATAGGGATAAAATAGCATCTAAGTTTTGCAGGGATGTCAGCTGTGGGTGATGGTCACATTGCCCTGTTCTATAGGATGCAGGCCAGTATGAGGTGTGGAATTTTGCACTTCAGGCTGCTTTGTAGATAACATAGATAATAAAGCATGCATGCAGGTCAGATTACAGGAGTTAAAACCAGTGTGCTTCAGTGATATATATATATATATATATATATATATATATATTTCATCAATACGTTTTCTGAGTGTTTAGAAATGAAATCTGAGCATTGCTGAATGGATGATCAAATACAAAACCCAGATAACAACTGGAGGAGAGTCAGTTTTATAGTTTCAATGTACCTTGTTTGTGGTGTTCCAGTGGAGTTATCTCTTTTTAGCAGTAAGAGGGTCCAGGGGAAGTATATTTCAATCTGCTTTATATCTCAGTGTTATAATGCCATCCATTGAATTTTGGTAAATCCAGGTATGTGGAATGTGGAGTAGAGCTTGGTCCTTGGAATATTTTTGGTGAATTTTGAAAGCACGGAGGTTATAAGGAAGGTAATTCCTGGAGAGGTCAGGAGCATGAGAAAAGTGTGGCAGCCAGCAGGGGCGCCTGAGTTGTTATATTGTTATATTGGTGTATTCATATTTATTATCATTTGTTGTGATTGAGTAGTATTTATATTTTATGTATTATTAATTTTAATATTTAATCAGTGATTGGTTATACATATCACAGATATCAAAGATATTAATTGCTGCCATATAGTAGTATAATGTTGTTTCACACAGTTCACAGTAGTATTGATGCCTGCCTTCAAGTGGATCTAATTATTTGTCCTCTAGTTGGAAGGTATATCTTTGAGCAGGGAGGGCCTTCAATACCCTGCATGTGTATGACTGGCTTTGCAATGTGTTGCGTACCCCTCTGGCACTTAAAGAGTTATTAAATATGGTACACTTGTTTTCAGATATGCTCCACCCTTATCTTCATAAATGGGATCCATAATATTTCTTTGGTCATACAAATCTGACTACAGCCTTTTATGCCATGCATTATTTTTAATATGAATTGTACGTTGTATTTGAATACCTTTCGGTAATGAAATACTTTACCTGGTTGTAAAAAATGATTAAGTAAATTGAATATTTAAAATAGAGATCTAAAATTGGTATGTAAGTGAAGATTTATGTGACATTTCTTTTATCACGTAAATTGACACATGAAATAACATAACATTATCTGCAATAATAAGAAGAAACAAATGTAAATACTTACTTGTATGCTTCCTAATGCAGAAACACCCATGTGGAGAAAGATTCCATACAGTACTGGCATTGGAATATACTAATAAATAAACAAATAAATAAATAAATAAATAAATAAATTATATAAATGTGTGTGTGTGTTTGTATGTATATGTGTGCTAATTTAATTATTCCTATATCATATATTTGAAGATTTGAAATAATTCATATGCTGTAAATGAGTACTTTGATATCTGAGAGTACTTTTTTTTTAATTTGCAATATTTTATGACAACCTTCTGACAGAACATCTCCCTTCATAAGTTCAACTAATACTGAATCACAATTTTTATTTAAGAACGCACATTTCCAAATGTAATAACAACCTAAGATGCAACAGGGAGAGCTGTATATGGGGAAGAAAACGCAATAATCAGACAGGGCAATAAATAGATTGTATATGAGTATGGTTATAGAACATAAAAAAAGAGAAAGAAGATTAGGAGAACACTACAGAGAAGACAATGATTTTATAAACATTTGGTATTGGGATAATTATTATTATTATTATTATTATTATTGTTATTATTTATCGTGAACAAAGGATGATAGCTCTCTTTAAAAGGATTTAAATACAAATCTTAGCTTTTTATCTCACTTAAAACTTGAAAGCAATTCTAGGGCAATACCAAGACTTTAAATAATAAATAACCATTGTTTGTGAGCTGTGTAAACAAATATTGTCTTCAATAAATAGGAATGCATAAAGTTTCTAATTTGATTTAGTGGGTATAAAGAAAAGGGTTTACTATTGAAGTGTTGCATGTAAAGTTTCATGTCATAAAATGCTGCATGTGTGTTGCCGCGTCATTTGAAGTGTTGCATTTAAAGTTTTGCATCATAAAGTGAAGCACATTCTACATTTCGCGTCGTTCTGAATGCCGCATTCACCATTTCGTGCATTAACATGTCGCAATATGTGTGCAATATTGATGCATTATGGGTACAATAGGGGTGCATTAAGGACTCAATAGGGGTGCAATATGGGTGCATTAAGTATGCAATATGGGTGCAATAATGACGCAAAAGGGGTGCATTAAGGATGCAGTATGGGTGCGATATGGGTGCATTAAGGACGCAATATGGGTGCAACCCAAATCCAACCCAACAAATCCAACCCAAAACCAACCTAAAACCAACCCAAAACCCACCAAATCCAACCCAAAACCCAACCAAAAACTAACCCAAATCCAACCAAAAACCCACCAAATCCAGCCCAAAACCAACCCAAATCTAACCCAAAACTCACCATTTTGCACCCATATTGTACCCATATTGCGTCATTATTGCACCTATATTGCATCCATATTGCACCCAATTTGCATCATTATTGTACGCATATTGCACCAATATTGCACCCAATTTGCATAATTATTGCACCATAATGCGTCAATATCGCACCCAGATTGCGTCATTATTGCACCCATATTGCACCAATATTAAACCCATATTGCACCCATATTGCACCAATATTGCACCAATATTTCACCCCTATTGCACGCATATTGCATCATTATTGCACCCAATTTGCATTATTATTGCACCCATATTGCACCCCTATTGCACACACATTGCGTCATTATTGCACCCATATTGCAACACGTTAATGCACGAAATGGTGAATGTGCCATTTGGAGCGACACAAAATGTAGAATGTGCGTCACTTTATGACGCAAAACTTTAATTGCGACACTTCAAATGACGCGGCAAAACAAAGAAAAATCGGTCTATCGCTTAAATCCCCATATAGATTACTAGTATAACGAGCACATTAATTCACATTAACATATAAAAACATATCTAGGAACTAATTTCAAACATTTTATGCCTCTACAGCAATATATATATATATATATATATATATATATATATATATATATATATATATATATTATATATGTACATAGATACATACATACATACTGAAAAGGTTATGGTAGGGCAAAAAGGTGATTCCTTGTTAAACTTATTTGCATATGCCTACCCAGAATCCCTTGCAGTAGTAACAAACACTGCAAATGTGAGATTTCTGTGAGAAAAGCAAGTATTATGGCTTGACTGGTGTGTCAAATTTTTGTTTAACATTGTATCTACCACCCACTATATATATAGATATATAATAAATGAACAGGCACTCTCAGGACTTGAGAATGAAGAATAATAAAGATATTTATTTGATCAATGTTTCGATTATTTTACATAATATTCATCAGGATGTCAACATGGTGCAAAGTGCTCCCCTAAATACCCTCTATCTGCAAATAAATGCCAGATCCGGCGTCTCATAACCCCCTGGTGACATCATAATTGAATGACCAATCAGTGAATGTAAAAACCCAAGTTTCAGTAGCAAGCAAATATATATCATGAGTAAACTGTCAAAACTGGTAGCCCAAATCCAGGGACTAGCAACCCATTCGAGGAATGTGGGTACCCAAGTGAGAGAAAGTGAGACTCCTCCAACAAGGGATACCAGAGCAAGATGCTAGGGAGCGAAGCTTGGGTACGGTGCTTGGGAGCGGGGGTTGCCAAAGACGGGGTTGTGTTGCGGCTGAGCCACCTATAGGTGCTGGCCGTGGAGCCAGATGTTGTGGTCCCCAATAGAGAAGCTGAAGGGTAACCCAGGATAACCCCTACCTTGACAAGCTATACTAAGTTATCCCCAGGGAGAAATACTAGTACTCCAACAAGAAAGATATCAAAAGGCTCTCACTCAGGATCCTAGATGCCGGTGGGTCCACCGCAGAGCTGGTATACCGGAGATGGAGAAGAAAGAGCCATCCAGGACACTTGCTGGCAGGAACAGCTGGGCAGAAGAAACAGGCAGAAGAGACAGTCAGGAAGCAATCCGGGTCATACACAGGCTTGGCTGATAAGGCAGACTAGGAGCAGGCAAATGGGTAGTCAGGAAGCGATCCGGGTCAAGATTCCAATAAAAGAGGTACAGCAAAGGACTGACAATCAGGCAAGAGATGCTATAACAACGCGTCTGCCCAAGGTGAAATCCAGCCTGATATAGACCAGGACCGGAAGTGGAAGCCTGCTGCACGGAGTAGATACTGTCCTGAATTCAGTCCATGGTACTGACTAAAATGCAAATAGAAGTGTATTTGTATTCTGTTTGTTACCATGTTGTCATGGAAGTGCTAACCATTTCCTAAAGCCTCTCTTATGATTAAAACATACTCTCCACAATTACTTTTAATCCTTGTTGAGACTGAATAATGAAATACATTGCAACCACCTCGTGTTAATTAGCCAACACAGAAGGAAAAGCCTTTCCCAAACCATTAGTCACACCTGTTGTTAGAGGAGTTTGCAGACATGACATTGCAAAGGGGCTTAAAATCGTGTCCACTTCACCCCATATGTTCATATAAGAGTTTTATATTTTTTTATGAAAAAACAAAATGTTATACAATATTTTCAGTGCACCCAGAACTATCAAAAGATACTGGTTTGTGGTTATCCCCTAAAATAGAAGCAGAGAAGACAGTGCACTGTAATCTCTAAGTGTACAAATTGCTCAATACTATAACTGTGCTTGAATAAGCGATAAGTGAAATAATGGGACAAAAATAATGGATAAAATGTAGCAATTCCAAATTATTGAGTGAACAGAGAGTACCCAGTGATTAACGAGTACATATATACACATATCATATATATATATATATATATATATATATATATATATAACAAAAATTAATATCTTGTAATACCTTTTTTATTGGACTAACAGAATTATGGATTGACAAGCTTTTGGGATAAACTCCCTTTCTCAAGTCTAAAGCACTTCTGAGCACAAGGACACAGAATTCACAGTTAAATCAGTGAATACAGTTAATACATTGAATTCAAAGTTGTGTTGTTTGCTGGGGTTAACACAGCGGGACTGCTGATAAGACAGGGACCAAGAGAAAATCCACACTCTTCTTGCAGAGGGTAGTAAACACCCTGTGCAAGGCAGAGTGTGTGTGGGGGGGGGGGAGAAAGAAGAAAAATACAGGAGATGGTATTGGAGGGGAGAGAGTTAAAAAAAGATTGCACATATTAAGAATGCTACAATGCCAACAATCCAGTACGGGCATGAAGGCCTGCATACAACTTGTCCCCATATAGGTAGATACATAAATACACACACACACACACACACACATACATATATATATATATATATATATATATATATATATACACACACACACACATGTGCATGTATGTGCATATGTATATATTTGTATATATATATGTATGTGCATGTATGTGCATATGTGTATATATATATATATATATATATATATATATATATATATATATATATATATATATATATATATGTATGTGCATGGATGTGCATATGTATATATACATATATACACACACACACATACATATATACACACATACACATATATGCATATACACATATACAAACGTGTACATGCACACACATTCATACACATATACACACACATACATATATACACACACATATACATGCATATACACATATACACACATACCCATACAATATATCTATTATCACGGTGTCCGTGCTCCCCTTGTTTTGTTTTTCTGTCAGTCTACACTGTGATTGCTCCCATTGGCTGTCCTGTGTTTGCCCCGCCCAGTATGGCCTTTATATACTGGGCTCTGGCACCTATCCGGTGCCCTTTCGTGGTGTTCCTGTACCAGTGCTAGTTTCTGCTCAGTGATTCCCAGTGTACCGACTTGGCCTGCCTGACTACTCTGCATCTTGTCTCCTGCTCCTGTGTACCGACCCGGATTGCCTGACTATTCTTCTGCGCCTGCTCCTGTGTACCGACCTGGCTTGGCTGACGTTCCTGCTCCTGTGTACCCCCATCCAGTACTATAAATCGTTCCATATTCACCCAAAGCTTTGAATCTCCATTTCTAGACCAATCTGGAATAGATGATAAAAGCGCAGCCTGATAGTATAATTTAAAGTCTGGAATATCCAAACCTCCAAATTGTTTAGGACGATGTAGTATATCGCACTTGATACGAGGTCGATGATAATGCCATACAAAGTTATGTATGACTCAGGCTAAGTTATTGAAATAAGATATAGGAATGTGTATGGGTAGTGTTTGAAAATAATAAAGAAGTACGTTCATTTTTATAATATTAATTCTCCCTATCCATGATATATATAGCGGATCTCATTTTTGCAAGTGTTGGCGAACTGTTGCTAGTAAGGTTGGATAATTTGCTTGAAAAATACCCTGTATTGAAGGAGTTATGCGAACTCTAAGATATTTAAGAGAGGATAGGGTGCATTTAAGATGGAAAGAGTTGCGGAGTGTGCATATATCGTTCGCAGGGATTCTTATCGGAAGTGCTTCAGATTTATTATAATTAATTTTGAATGCCGATAGCAGGGCTCAAAATTTCCACTCGCCTCCTCGCATTTGGCGAGTAGAAATTGCGTGAGGGTGAGTGGAAATTGAAGCCAGCAATATTAATAGTCTGTCACCCAGCCTGCTGTTTAAGGGCCCGCTGCGTGACCGCACATCCCGGAATGCCCAGGACTGTGTCTTAATTCTGTCCTGTGTCAAGGCTGAATGCACCACCAGCCAATGAAAGGAGAGAATTATAATAGTCCTCTCATCATTGGCTGACTGGTGTGTGTGTAGTGTGCGTGAAGCGTATGTATGCCGTGAGTGACTGAGATTTAGTGTCGGCGGGAGAAACTGGGAGAGATGGAAAGGAACATGCACAGCAATTGATGGTGCAGCGGCAGACTGGCATCACAAACAAACATATAGTTCTTATGAGTGGAAACAGAGTATCTGAAAGGCAATTCTAAACCGAGCATGAAGAGGAGAATACAGCTCCTAGTGAGGGCGTCTCACCCACTGGGTTTGGGAGAGCGCACCTCTCCCCACAGCTAGAGAACGGACCGGAGTCTGATCACAATTTGGGTACTGGCAAGGAGAAAGTGGTACAACCGATCATACTAAGCTGCTTACCAGAAGCAAGAACTAATCATTCTACACCTGCAAGCATGTCTCCATGCGCACCAGACTGGACGCATCATTGGGAGAATGGCAACACAATAGCAAGGGAAACAGTACAGCGACCCTTACAAAGATCACCCGGTGTGTCAAAACTAAACAAGGCTTCTGGTGAGCAGCTTAGTATTATCGGGTGTACCACTTTCTCCTTGCCAGTACCCAAACTGTGATCAGACTCCAGTCTGTTCTCTAGCTGTAGCGAGAGGCGCGCTCTCCCAAACCCAGTGGGTGAGACGCCCTCACTAGGAACTGTGTTCTCCCCTTCACTCTCGGTTTAGAATTGACTTTCAGAGACTCTGTTTCCACTTATAAGAACTATATGTGGAGGACTCAGTATTCTTTATAGTCCTCTATCTTTACGCTTGCTAGTACATTTACATCCACTGTACAATCCCCGTGTTAGGAGATAGTACAGTGTGGCCATCTATTTTATTCTGTTTACTTGTATGATCCATTTTTAGCCTTTTTGTTTTTATATTATTATGACATGTGATAGTCATCTTTTTAGCTTATTACACTGATTATGTTAATAAATTCATATTGTTTTTTGCATTTACTTTTATTATGTATGCCTTATCTTTGAGCCAGGTCTGTTATTGGTAACAATAGTACTCTTAGATCTATGGTGTGTTGTCTCCCTTTCTTTCTTTAGAGAGTATGGCCATTTTTTTGTATATTGTTTGCATTAGTTGGATATTTGTCATAAGACTTTTTCTTTTAAAACGAAACTCCACAAATAAATGTAAAAGTCACAAAATATAACTAGGCATTCGTTGTTGCCTTGTGGTAGCTGCATGTTTTTGGTAATTAAGGGTACAGTATTTATTTTATGCTTACAATTAACCCTTTGCAATGGGTTGCATACCCCTCTGGCATTCAAAGGGTTAAGATTGCTTGCTGATGAAATAGCCTAATTGTATTAAGTCCTATTCCATCTTCCCCAAACTGACCTATGTATTGAGAGTTTTGTGCTTCTAATGGCCCTGAGTACAAAAGTAAAGTGGATCGGTTCAGCGGCAAACCAATTCAATATAGGGAACCAGTGAAGGAAAAATGTAAAAAATGGCCCATGATTTAACTCTTTGAGTGCCTGAGAGGTATCCAGTGAATTGTTTTGAAATATTTAAATATGTTTTTACATATAAAACCTTAACACTTTGATTACCAGTCCTCCAGTGTTCTCTAGTGTTGGTGGGGGAAGGAAGAACCTGGTTAGGAGGGAGGTGGGGTGGAGGATAGAAAGATGGGCGGCCGAAGGGAAGAAAGACACACTGGAGTTTTCAACTGTGATGGGACACACTGTCTACTTATCCTGAATATTTGGCTCTCTGTCTCTCAGATGCACGTTGATAATAGATGAGAGTTGGTGCCGTATTAGCCGTAGAAATACAGGAAGCAAAAATTTAGTAAAGTTGATACCTTTATTGGCTAACTAAACATATTTAAAATGCAAGCTTTCAAGACTTCTTAGGTCTCTTCCAAGCCTGAGGAAGAGACCTAAGAAGTCTCGAACGCTTGCATTTTAAATCTGTTTAGTTAGCCAATAAAGGCATCAACTTTACTAAATTTTTGCTCAGATGCATGACACTGATTGCATTTATGTGAGAGGGCAGCAAGAAAGACCTAGTAGTATGGATGACAGCGAAGTCAGCCAGCTGTGTGTTACTTTCTTCTTTAATTTATTGTAATGAGTCTTTTGTTCTGTTTTAATGGGAGTGACTAGTCAACCTTAGTTTTAACCCTTTCAGTGCCAGAGAGATATAAAACACATTGCTTGGCATTCATAAGGTCAAGGCCGCATGTACAAAGAAAATGATCAGTTGTGGAGTAAACAAATTGCAGCATAGGGTCCAAATAAATTGACCCAAATGTCCACTGTTTTAAATGGCACTTTTTAACCCGTTTAATGCTAGAGAGGTCACCAACACATTGCTTCACAATGTCTTGGAGCCCCCTCTAGCATTCAGGGAATTAAAAGCCCAATTCAAATCAATGAGAATGTTCATTTGTTCCCTATGTAGCCATATCTCCCAAGTGTCCCTCTTTAGGATATATTAGGAGTCTGTACCTCCCAAGTGTCCCTCTTTAGGAGAAATTAGGGGCCTGTACCTCCCAAGTGTTCCTCTTTAGGCGATAGTAGGGGTCAATTGCTCCCAAGTTTCCCTCTTTAGGAGATAGTAGGACTCTGTACCTCCTAAGTCTCCCTCTTTAGGAATTATTGGGGCTCCATACTTGAGATGGGTGGGGTTAAAGGCTGGGATATGGGTGGTGTTAAAGGCGGGGTATGGGTAGAGGTAGGTGTGGAAACTGGTGGCAAGTAACTTTTCAGGCCTGGCTAGTAGCTCAGGACTTGAAATATTGAGCCCTGCTGATAGTGAGGAGAATGTTTGGAATTCTTACATGAGAGCTTGCATCGAGCTAGTGGGTTTAGTGAGTGTAACTAAGATATCGTCAGCAAACATTGAAATCTTATTTTCCTTATGATCACTAGATATTCCTTTAATAGCTGGATTGTTTCTAATATGTTGTGTCAAGGATTCCATAATAAGGATAAATAAAATAGAAGAGAGAGGGCAACCCTGTCTTCTATCATTTTTAATGTTAAATGTTTCCGATAAAACGCCGTTAGTTTTAACTCATGCCTTGGGATTTGAGTATAAAGCCAAAATATTATTTATGATTCCTTGACCGAATCCAAAGGCATGTAAAGTATGTTTAAGGAAAGACCAATCAACTTGATCAAATGCTTTTTCAGCATCTGTGGTGAGGAAGATTGACGGTTGAAGAGAGTGCGAAGAAATATGAAGTAAGTTCAAAAGTTTCCAAGTATTGTCTCTTGTTTTTCTTCCTGGCACAAAGCCTGCTTGGTCTGGATGAATCAAATAATGTAGGTGTAATTTAATTCGTTCAGCTATAATTTTTGCATATATTTTAACGTCTACATTAAGTAGTGAATTAGGCCTGTAATTAGAACAATGGAATATGTCTTTATCTGGTTTTGGTATGACCGTTATATGAGCAGCTAGTGGTGCTATATCATCATGAATTTAGGTTGGAAAAGATTGAAACGATTCTACTAGAAGAGGCACAAGGGAGTCTTGGAAGGTTTTATAATATTCTTGAGAAAAACCGTCTGGGCCAGGACATTTTCCATTTGGTAGTGAGCTGATAGCTGTTAGTACTTCTTCTAGTGTAATAGGAGAGTCCAGAGCTTGTTGATTCTCTTCAGAAAGTTGGGGCAAATTTGCTGTTTTCAAATAATTTTGAATCTTGTTGATAAAAGATTCATCATTTGAAGTGGGTCTCTTGATATTATAGAGAGATGTATAAAAATCGCGAAAAGTTGACGCTATTTCGGAATCGGTATGGAGCAGTGATCCTGATGTATTACGTATGGAAGGAATATATAAAGATAACTTTTGTTATTTTAATTGTCTCTCTAATAAAGAACCGTGTTTATTTCCTTGTTCAAAATATGTTAATTTAGATCTCAAATAGTCGTTCAACATTTTCGTGTAAAATCCCATTTAATTGTTTGCTTAGTTCTACTAGTCGGGGGAAAGATGATATTGATTGAGAAAGTTTATGTTGGCGTTCTAATATATATTCATTTCTTGAAGAATATAATTTTGTGTTCTATGGTCTCCTTAACCTCCTCTTTTCTAATTAAGAATTCATCTAGTTTCCAAATATGTGGAGTATTTACAGCTTGAGGGCGAAAGAGTGTCATTGAAATAGGATCATGGTCTGACCATGTCATGGAACCTATATTTGTAGAACGTATAAGATGTAGAAAAGGATGCAATAGGAAAAGATAATCAATTCTTGTATAAGTGTCATGGGGGTGTGAATAGTAAGTACACTCTTTGGTGTCCGGATGTGAAAGACGCCAAGTATCAACTAAGTGAGCTGATTGGAATAATGTATTAATCTTTCTTATTGTTGAAAATGGAAAGGAAGAGTAGCTATAACAACAGTCCACAGATGGGAAGAGGTGAAAATTTAAATCTCCTCATACTATTAAAATACTCTCTTTGAAAGATTCCAGATTTTCCAGTGTAGTACTAAGAAAGGGTACTGGAGATTCTGAGGGAGCATACACCGTAGCAAAAGTATACATCTGATGATCAATATGGCCTTTGATAAATAAACAACGACCTTCCTTATCTCTAAGTGTCTACATGAGAGAAAGCAATGGGTTTGTGAAATAGTATAGCTACTCCACTATGTTTCAAGGGAGTTGAGCTCATGTATGCAGAGGTATATTGACAATTGGTATGTTTTTGTTCTTTACTAGCTATAAAATGTGTTTCCTCCCATACGTTGAAATTCACCTAGAGCCAAAGTACGTTTTTGGAGGGAGTTTAAACCCTTAACATTAAGAGAGACAATCTTAAGTTGGGGAAGGTTATCAGTCATAGACATGCGATAGATGATGTTAAACTATTTATGATGAAGGTATCCAAAGGGTTAAAACAAGAGAACCAATCAGGCTGGATATCTTCGCATAAATAGATAATTGACAATAGAAAATAATTTTGAGAACTTTACACTATATTAGGTATTGACACGCTACTTCACAGTAAAGAATTTATAGAAATAATCAATCCTGCATATTTGTGCAAAAATATATATAATTTATTAAAATACAATTACATATATATATATATATATATATATATATATATATATATACACATACAGGGCTCAAAATTTCAAGTCCTGAGCTACTAGCCAAGCCTGAAAAGTTACTCGCCACCAGTTTCCATGCCTAGCCCCACCCATATCCCCATCTTTAACCCTACCCAAGTTCGCCACCAGTTTCCACGCCTAGCCCCACCCATATCCCCATCTTTAACCCCACCCAAGTGAGCTGTATGCTTGAAATTGCTGCCTGCTTCACCAACACATGTTGAGTTGAGCCTCTGGATATATTTGTGTTATAGTGTGATTTATTTTGATCACCATTTGATCTTGCATGTGTATTTCTGGAGGTTGGGCTCAACTTCCATATTGGAAAAATACTACAATACAAGTTGGCATACAGATATTTTATTCCTGCAGTCACAGTTTTTTAAACTGTTTTCATTTTATTGTGTTTCCTCAACAATAATACATTTCTTATCCAGTGTACTAGAATATATATTGATAGGTGCTTCCCATGTTTTTAGGTTGGCTTTTTATTTGTTCTTTCTACCTTTGGGGAAGGTAGATCAATTAAATATTGCAATTGATTTAATACTAGGACACATCTCTAGCGTGTGTTAAATGGTCTTTTAACCACCTGAACATTTGTTTGAGACCACTCAGATATTCAAGGGGTTAAAACACCATTTAAATCAATGTAGAAGTTGTATTTCTTCACTATGGTGCAATTGGTTAGCAAATGTGTAAATGAACAAACAGAAATTTGCATTAAATGCTGCTTTTAACCCCTTGAATACTGAATAGGTCTCAAATGCAATATAAGCCAAGCATTTCAGGGGGGTTTCAATGAACAACCCTCTGGCACTCAGTCATTCATATCTGCAATCCTGTGGCAGTTCATACTGGAGAGAGGGGGTTTACACATATTCCTGCAATCTTGTGATATTTCATGCAGAGACAGTCACACAAGTTTGTCACAAATGTCACTACAGTTAAGCTGGGATGAGAGGCAGTGAGTGACCCACTGGGGCTGCTCAGTAGCACTCCGGAGAGTGCTTTGAATGCCCCTTGCATGTCCCTCCTAGTACTCTGCCCTTAGATGTCAGGCTTTTACTCACGCAGCCCCATGAGACAGCCAAAAAAAAAAGCAGTTCTTCTCACTCATTGGCTGGCACTAGAGAAGCAGGTCTCCTCTCTCACTGGCTAGCACCGTAGAAGCAGTACTCTTCTCTCATTGGTGGGTTCATTGTGCTGTGTGAATGCAACCTGGCTAGGCAATTAATTACATTCAGCCTAGATTAGATGTTCAGCTCGATGAATTTAACTCACTGAGGTAGTGGCAGCAGCAGCCACGTTGGTGACATGCAGAGCTACGATTTAACCCTTTGAGTGCCAGGGGGATTTGCAATGCATTGTGTACCCCTCTGGCACTCAAAGGGTTAACATACTGTTATTTACAGGGAAGTGTAATTGTCCCAGGGAGTTACCTGGGACAAGGGTACAAAATCAGGGACAGTCCAGAGCTACCAGTCACACTTGTAGAACTGCCAGCACAAGGGCCAGCCCAGCACAGTGCACACATTCCATTCGCATGTGCCAGGACAACTTGAAGAGTCCTGGCACATGCGCTCTAAGCGCGGGGGTATGTCTTAACCCATTAACCCTTTGAGTGCCAGATGGGTATGCAACACATTCCCCAACACTCTGGCACTCAAAGGGTAAAGAAGCAGCAATATACAAGGCGAAGAACCTCCAGCCCTAAGAATGATGGGAGTTACAGTCCCACAACATCCGATCAGCCAGGAACGTCATGTATAAAGCATTTAACCTGTTTTGAGAGGTATGCAGTACATCTCTATGCAATGCATTGCATACCTATCTGGCACTCACAGAGTTAACTCTTGTAGAAGGCCACATCATTTCATAAACATGTTGACATCCCGTCATGTCACAGGGGAATTGTCTGGGTTTCATGTTGAGAACTTTGTTAAAGGGTTAGTTGCTTCCTTTAATACAGCAGCAGAAACTTCCTACATAAGATGTGATACACACTAAATAAAAAAATGTTTATTATTGTGCCCCTGTTGTCATGCAAATGCACACACAGCCTTGCGTCTGCCACAATAACACCACCATTTTATTCCATGGATATATGTAGAAGACACTTCTTGGCAATGACTTTGAACACAAAACATTCCTCACAGAGAGGACACATTAACTCACATCGCAGAGCACCACACTGAAACGTTGCTGTCATGCGTTGCGTACCTCCTGGCACTCAAAGGGTTAAACTCCCCTGATGACTATAGCAGTATAACAGGAAGTGGAATATACTTATGCCTGTAGCGCGAAGCACATTTATTTTTTATATCTCCCTTATTACTCCTGAGCACCTGTCATACTGTTATAGCCATCGCTGGAGTTTAACCCTCTGAGTGCCAGGAGGTATGCAAAGCATTGTCTGGCACTCAGAAGGCTAAACTCCCGTGATGGCTATAACAGTATGACAGGTGCTCAGGAGTAAGGGAGATATAAAAACAAATGCGCTTCGTGCTACAGCCATAAGTACATTCCACTTCCCTAGTGGTCTGAGACTGAGATAGAAAAATAAATGCAGTTTGGTGCTACAGTCCACTTCCCCTGTGGGTCAGTGATGGATCTCATGGAGGGATCGGAACCAGGTCATCAAAAGTGGAAGACCACTAATGGGCTCCATACAACCCCGGTATTATTCCAGTCCAGCACCGGAGCAGAAAGGCATGTGCCCAGACAGAGATGTTCCCCAATCAGGTGCACTAAAACGATGTCCCAACTTCTGCTTTCAATTTTCAATTTTCAAATGCGAGGAGGCGAGTGGAAATTTTGAGCCCTGATATATATATATATATATATAAAACATGTAAACAACAATGATATAAATGAGTGATCAGCAATTACAATAGATATATATATTAAACCAAACCAAAATTATCACCATGAGGATTACCAGCAATTAAAGGGTTAACCACACATAGGTATATTCAGAGGTATTAGATAACAGTAATTGCACTCAGCAGCATAGAAAAGAATTGATTCTTACAATTAATAAAATAGAGTTGGCAGCAGTGTATATGAATACCTTCTGCCCCAGAAACTGTATAAACTATTCTAATTATGGCTTAAAGTATATTGTCATGTGAATTGACCTCAATATGAAGCCAGTTCCTCTGACAATTCTCCTTGTACCATACATATAATAATCAAATTTAGAGACTAACTAGAATAGAATGCCAGATTTAAATAACTATAATTTATGTACTGATTTCAATTATTGCATACCTTCTGAATAAAACATATAAATTGCAATTAATATAGTCAATCATATGTTATACCAAAAATATACTTAGAATCAATCCAATAATATATGTCAAGAAAGTATACCAACTTCATGCAACATATATCATTAATATGACTTATAGCAATATATTGTAAAACCAATAGGCACGTCAAGGGTTAATCCACAAGGATAGGATGCCACACCCAGGTAGGCAGCTTCTTTTGTCTAGTGAAAGTAAAAAAAATAAACCTTCAATTTACAAAAGTTAGGCCTAGCACACACACAGAGAACTCCAAAGAAACACCACTAATAAACAGACAAATAGCGGTTAAAGGGTTAATAATTGAATTCAAAGAATTCCCCAGATCAAATATTAGCTATTATAATCTTTCCACAACCACAAAATATTATTCTACAAATACCAAGAATTATATTAACTAATATATAAACCACACTAAATAACTATATTACACTTATTTGGCAAAATATAACAATTTACCAATAAATAAATAAATTCTGTTTAATTCCATAAATCTAGAGCTAATATAGCTTATTATAATTGATCCCCAATGGTTGGCCAGTCCAGTTAAGACAATTATAAGACCAATTAAGTTTCTTCAATTATAGAAGAAAAATTATTTGATTCTGGACTTTTACAGAATTTAAATGAAAAAAATATATAGTTACCAGTCCAAGTGTGTTTCTTTGTATCTCTCAGCTAGGTACCCAGAGCAGGACTTGAATAGCCAGGAACCAAGAAGAAAAAGCCAGCCAATACTCAAGAGAAAAACCCACCTCTCTCTCTCTCTCTCAAAACCTTACTTTTTAAAGTAAAAGATTTTCTTATCAGAATCTGCTCTGATTGGTTAAAAGATAATCTCATATACAGTGACATCATGCATATTATTATCATAATTTTTGAGAATTTCTCAAAACACTGGTAATAATGCTATTTACATCCACACGATGGCCCTCTCTCTCCACATTAGAATTTTACAAATGGCATCTGGCCTGGCATTCATCTCAGCAGGGAGAGATCATAAGTTTATCAGAGACCCCATAAACTTGTCATTTTACTAGGCTTTCCCATAGCGGAGTCTGTCTCTGTTTTAGACTTTTTGTCTCCAACTTAAACATTTATCTCCATAACTGACATTCAGTTATTTTTCCCCCTACCTTGAACCAACGGGCCGTTGTTTTAACATGAGATAATTTACACACATCTTCAAACAGAATTTCAGTTAATTTTGTTTTTAAAATTAACCCTCTACGCTCCACCAGGACAAAGTCTCTGACAAAGATAAGGGTGATATTCTACAAAAAGTCTCTCCCATTCCACTAAAACTATCAAGAGGTTTTCTGAAAGTTGGTATTGTAAAGCTCAACCCAGTATCAAAAATGAAAAGAGAAATATTATTTAAAACTAAAAAAAAAATAAGAAAATAAAAGGGGAAAAAAACGAAAAATCAAAGAATGAAAAATAAAGGAGGAGGATTCAGGTTTGTCTGAGGGAATGCAGTAAATGGAAAAAAATACTCTTATCAGGATAATGGAAAAATAAGGTATCTCCATCTCCTGATGACCGTATATAAAGTAGAAAAAGTTTTTTAGCGAAAAAAAAAAAGGCTCAAAAGGTAGTTGCAACCGATACCTTTTAAAATAAGAAGTTGATCCAAAAAGAAAAGTCATAAAGTGGTAGGTCCAACCAATAGTCACAATCTTATATGCAATACAGAGAGTAACTCTATGAATCACGATTTAAATAAAAAATGATTAGAGAATTAAATATTAATAGTCTCAATCAATAACTTATATATTTAGTTGTATATTAATGGATCTCTTTCTAATATGACCCTTGCCAAATAATCTTATTCAAACAGGAACTCTGGGTACCATCTGCCCAGCCCTGGACCCCCGGTCGAGACAAGAGGTCCAACAATGAGCCGAGGGCCCACAGTCCCTTTTATTCTAATTCTATTCAAATAAATTTAAAACCTAAACACATATTAGTCTAAATACTTGTAAAATACAAATTATTCTTAAACCTTTCAAATATTAATGGAGGGATCAGGATTTATGCATATTAGCAAAGTTTCTCTAAATAGAACATTTCTCTATGTGAATAAGAAAAATATACAACTTGTATAATGCCATAGATGATGTATCAATCATCTGTAGAGAAGATTGCGCTTTTCTTTTCTTCTAAACAGGAATCCATTGATTTCGGGCTGGAAGAGTAGGATTCCAGTTAATTTCCATTGAGGTTGATTGATTCTCCAGTGGTAGGGAAATCTGAAGTGCATCCGCAAAAGATGATATATTTCCTTTGTATTTAAGAATATGTGTGATACCTTCATATGTTGCAATTAGTTTCAGTGGAAACCCCCATCTGTATTTGATTCCTTTAGCTCTTATTATTGCAGTTAATGGACAGAGTTCTCTTCTCTATTGTGATGTGAGGGGGGGGGATCCCCAAATATGGCAATACGTGATCCATCGAATGTTAGAGAAGGTGTGTTTCTTGCTGCTGCCACGATAATTTATTTATCTGGATAAGAGTGGAACATAACAATAACATCCAGAGGTTCATCTCTTGGTGCAGCTTTAGATTTTATCAGGCGATGGGATCTTTCCAAACGGACAGATGAGGAAGCATCTCATTTGAGAATAAAGCAGAAAAGACATTGTAGGTAATCTGACAATTGCTCAGGAGAGACTGACTCTGAAATTCCCCAAAATCTTAGATTGCAGCATCTATTTCTATTTTCTATATCATCCAATTTAATTGTTAATTCAATATTTTGTTGGTGTAGGAAGTCTAGTTTCTTTGTAGTGTCATTTCTGAATAACTGCCATCCATCCGTTGATTCCTCTAATGCATTTACTCTGTCACCAAGTTGATCCACAGTTATTTTCAGTTCTTTAATTTCTTCTCTAATGAACAATTTTAAGTCAATTAAAAGGTTATATATCTAACTTAGTAGAGGGTGAGTTTTGATAAGTCTTCTTCAATAGTATTGAATGGAGTTGTAGAGTTTTCTGGCAATGGTGCGCTGTTAGAAATCCTGTGAGAATTCCTGTCACTCACCTCCATTTTACTTCCTGTCAGATGTTACACTCTAGCCTGATTCTTCTGCTTTTAAATTTGTTGAGTGGCTCTTGTGATCTTGTGATCAATCGATAAGGTAACATCCAAGTATTCAATGGATTGTGTCTAAATCCTATGGATAAAATGTATTGGTGTAAGGAGCTCATTAATGTATGTGACAAACTCCTTAAAGTCCACTTTTGGAACTATCCAAATCAGGATGTCATCGATAAACTAAAAGTATTTTAAAATGTTATCACCAAATATAGGCATGATATATTTTTGTTCATACTTGTAAGTATAAGTATTGGCGAAGGCAGGGGCCTCATTACTCCCCATTTCCATCCCAGAGGTTTTCCTGTAGTGTATGTTCTCAAATTTGAAATAATTCAAAGTGAGGCAAGTAATTCAATGAGAAGTTCATCAGGTGAGCGATTTGTGTTTGGATTTTCATGTTACAATTTTTTAACTGCTTTAATGCTTTCTTCTGCTATTGTCTAAAGTTACTAGAAAACTGTCATTTGGCAATGATTCTAGTTGTTTCAGTTTAACCAGTAAGTCATTTGTGTCCTTAACTGGGAATGATGGGCAGTAGTGGTTGTAGGTGATGGTCCACAAAATGTGCTAATGGTTGCAGCAATGATTCCCTCTCAGAAATTATTGGTTTACCAGTTGGTGAGCGGATAGTCTTGTGTATATTTGGTAGAAGATATAATATTGGGCATTAAGGGAAATAAGTGTGGTAATGTCGATTCATTTGTTAAGTTGTGCTTCTTTAATACGTTGATCAACTCAGTTTATCACCAATAGTGGGGTCTTCTTTAAAGGGATAGTAATACTTTGTTTTTTCTTTATTTTATTTTGTAGGCATTAAAAAAACACAAAGAACGATATAAGTCTTATCTCTCAAACCTTTATGGTTTGAGAGATATTCACAAGCAAAGTTTCCCCCTCCCGCCCCTTTTACCTAGTGTAAGCCATCTCTTCTCAGATGTGGAATCTAGTTGTAAGACCAGATAGATAACAGCAGGGGACAATTTTCTTTCTGTTAGAACAATGAAAGCCCTGCCCCCCTTGACAAGTTTTTCAGGTTTTTCCCTTATCTTAATTAAAGATTGTCCCTCTCTGCAGTCTACCTGGGCACCTCCCTTGTGATCTGGCTGAACAGTGTTACATCAGCAAAAGGGGTGGGAGGGGGATACTTTATTATTGAATTACTCTTGAACTACAACTCTGACAGAATTGAAATAACACTCTCCAAAGTCCAGATACTATGATGATTAATTAGAGCTGCTTTTATTATGAAACATTACTATCCCTTTAAGTGGTGTATATGTAGTGAGGTCAGCTAATTGTGACAACATTTCTCCACAGTAATATTCATAATCCAATATCAGAATAGCACCCCATCTGTCAATGGGTCTCATTATGGATGTGTTAGTCTATTCATTATCAGACTCTATTAGTCTTGTAAAGGTCCTGATAGAGGGGTTGATGTTGATAGGTTCAAAGGTGCTTCTAGGTCAAAACACTGGGTATGTTACAGCACTGTCATCCCTATACTTAAAAAAGTCTTTACGTTTTAGGTTCCACTGTAATTTATGAAGTTCAGTGTCGAACTGTATGGTGTTCTGTTTGACTATGGGGACATATGTCAGTCCCTTAGAGAGTTCTGAAATTTCAGACATGGTTAATTGGTGTTTAATAAGATTAAAGACTATTTGTTCTTGTTTTTGTCTTTGGGGGTCTTTCCTCTTGCACCTCCTCACACCCCTTCTAATGTGGGGTCATCTTTTGGCGTTTCAGCTTGTGAATGATTATTTGCATCTATAACAGTGAGTGCATTCATTACCAGGAACATTTAAATATCACATGACTATTTGGGATTTACCCTGAATATAAATTGTATTTATCCAATTTGTTATTGTGACTATTCGCATGGAACCTGCTCTACCTTTATCTACTCACCAATTGCTATGGAAGTTAGCCAAATTCCAGTGATTCTGACTACACCTTTAGAACCTGTTACATTCACAGAGACAGAAGTGAATTCCATTTTATTTGAATAAACGGCTACAGACAGAACATCAGTACTGAGACCCAATTACATAAATTTTAAAACTTTCCACATGAGCCATAGACCTGAAACTGCATGGGATATACATTTCACATTATTACAGACTCAAACATATACCTAGGGGTTTCAGGATTGCTAACAAACCCACCATCGGCTGCAACAGTCCTGATTTTTGCAGACAATGGTGTGGGATCCTCAATAAATGTTCCTTGTATTTGATGATCCTTGTAATTGATGAAGTAAATAAATAGATCAATAATACTAGTAAAGAACTTGAAGCCTTTGAATTGGCACACAAAACTACCCTACAAACAGACAAGAGCACCAACTGGCCTGAAAAAATTGAGACACAGCTTAACACTTACAAGGAAGACCTACATTTGTTTAAAAAGCAGAAAGTGGACAAAGTTGAGACGGATTATAAAAACAATCAAGTATACCGATGGTTAATGGGCACACAAAACAGACATAGGCCATACACTATGAGACCCATCAAACTCCAAAAAACCCCAAGAACATTTGAAACAGGTGAAGAAACCTCAGCAGCATCCTCAACTTCTGACAGTGAGAACTATTCCACATACGCTAGCGCAAGTAATTTTTTGGGGGTTACCACTCTGTTACAAGCCCCCACATTAGAAAGGGCGGGAGGAGGTGCAAGAGGAAAGACCCCCAAAGACAAAAACAAGAACAAATAGCCTTTAATTTTATTAAACACCAATTAACCATGTCTGAAATTTCATAACTCTCCAAGGGACTGATATGTCCCCACAGTCAAACATAACACCATACAGTTCGACATTGAGCTTCATAAATTCCAGCGGAACCTAAAACTTAAAGACTTTTTTTAGTATAATATAATGACAGTGCTGTAACACACCCAGTGATTAGACCTAGAAGCACCTTCGACCCTATCAGTACCAACCCCTCTATCAGGACCTTTACAAGACTAATAGAGTATGTTGACTAACAGATCAACACATCCATAATGAGACCCCAGAACATCACAAAGACAGAATGGGAAGCCATACAAACTCTGTCCACTGACTAACAAATAGTGATTAGACACGCTGAAAAAAGAGTTTCTATCGTAATATTGGATTATGAATATTACCGTGGAGAAATGTTGTCACAATTAGCTGACCTCACTACCTATGCACCACTTAACCTTTGAGTGCCAGAGGAGTAAGCAGAGCATTGCTTTGCAATGTGTTGCATACCCCTTTGGCACTCAGAGGGTTAAAGGAGACCCTATCATTGGTGATAAATACAGAGTGGATCAACTTTTTAAAGAAGCACAACTTAACAAATGGATTGACACTAAAACACCTAGGGCTAGGTTTAAAAGTACGAGTTAACATAGCTGGTAGGGCCAAAGTGAATACCGGGTGTTAAACTAACTTGTTTAACTCGTTATTTAAAGGCCCTACCAGCGAAAACCCCAAAGGACGTTAAGCCACAAAAACAGTTTTGTGGCTGAAGGTCCGTTTTGTGCGTTTAGTGCCCAAAACGCTGCTAATAGCAGCGTTATTTGGAACTGAACAGTAAAAAACAATTAACTATTGGTGCTTGACATACTGCCAAGCACCGATCGTTAACTGATCCATGTTACACTTAGCTGTCATCCACTGTCCTGTCTTCTCTTCTTTCTCCTATCTTCCGCCTCCTTTTCAGTTTTCTGACTTCTTTCTGTAAAATAAAAGAAATTAATTAAAACCAAGCATGAACGAAGACATACCTTAACCCTCTGAGTGGCAGAGGGGTACTCACTGGCACTCAAAGGTTTCAACAGTAGTGGGCCATAAATATACCCATATGATATGCCTCCATGTAATGCCCCAAAGAATAAACATGCCAATAAATAAAATGATCCGCATAGACATAAATAAATGCCATCCATTAAAGCCCAGTATGACGACTTAACTTATTAATCCATGTCTCCACCACTTGGAGCGGAGGAGAGGGCGGCTGCAGCAGAGACATAAATGTCCCATGATGCTCCCCTTCAGCTGTGTATGGGCCGGTGCCCATAACACACTAAGGGCATTTGAAGTGAGCCAGCCTTTATATATAGGCAGGCTGAGTTCAATTGCCCTCACAGCCATTGGCTGAGATGTTCTTAAAATCCCAACCAATCAGATGCCAGCGGCTGTTCTTAAAAATGATTGACTGGGATGTGAAGAACATCCCAGCCAATGGCTGTGAGGGCAATTGAAATTAGTCTGACCTCATATAAAGGCAGGCTCACTTCAAATGACCTCAGTGTGTTACAGGCATCGGCCCGTAGACAGCTGAAGGGGAGCGTTGTGGGACATTTGTGTCTCCTCTGCCCTTGCGGCCGCTCCAAATGGAGGAGACACGGATTAATAAGCAAAGTCGTCATACTGGGCATTAATGGATGGCATTTATTTATGTCTATGTGGATCATTTTATTTATTGGCATGTTTATTCTTTGGGGCATAACACGGAGGCATATCATATGGGTATATTTATGACGCACTACTATTGAACCATTTGAGTGCCACTCAGAGGGTTCAGGAATGTCTTATTTCATGTTTGGTATTAATTAATTTCTTTTATTTTACAGAGAGAAGACAGAGAAGACTGTAGAGAAGGACCTCCTAGTGTCTCTGTTTGTCAATAGGAATTCAGCCTAGATTGTAAGCTCCTTGGGGCAGGGTCCCTTTCCTAGTGTATGATTCCCTTGCTGCACTTTCCCTCACAAATAATGTAATGATTTTACTTAACCTTAATGCTCTTAACCCCAGTTCTGTCGTTTTTGTATTTTATTATTTCAACTTCTGTAAAGCGCTGTGTACATTTATGGCGCTATATAAATAAAGATACATACATACATACATACATACAAGGACCAGCAAGCTGTGGACTCCGCTGGACATCAGGATTAATGGTAAGTGTTAATGCGATGTTGCTTTAATTAGTCGGGTTAACCCTATGAATGCCGGCAGGGTAATTATACCCCACCGACACTCATAGGGTTAATCCTACTAACTTTGGACACGTTTTAGGCACTTTGGATGTATTGATGTGGGGCTTAAGACCCCATATCAATACATCCACTGTGGACCTTGTTTTTTTTTGCCAGTTAACAGCTGCGTTAGCTGGCAAAAGATCCGATAAGGGACTTTATGGCTAACAAAACTGGGTCTTAAGTTTTGTGCGGTAATTGCGTCCCTTATTGGATTTTTTCAGCATAGTCCTTTAAATGGCAAAATAGAGCATTTTTTTTTTTAATGGGCCAAAACACACATTAGTTTAGCGGCCGGCATACTGGATGAACTGCCTTTAGCAGTTCATTACATGGCTAACTACACATTAAAAACACCCATTGCTGTATTTTGAGCTTAACGGTTCCTTTAAATCTACCCCTTAAACTTTTAACAACTGATTTCCCTAAATGCCCAATATTATATACTCTGCCAAAAATAAACAAGACTATTACCTCACCGTCTGGCAGATGGATAATTGCTGCAACCATTAACATGTTTTGTGGACCATCACCTACAACCACTACTGCCCATCTTTCCCAGTTATATTAAGGACACAACTGACTTAATGGTTAAACTAAAACAACTAAACAACTAAAACAACTAAAATCACTGGCAGATGACAATTTTCTAGTATCTTTAGACGTCAGCAGTTTTTACACAGTAATACCACAAGAAGAAGGCAGTAAAGCAGTTAAAGAATTGTAACATGAAAATCCAAACACAAATTGACCACCTGATGAACTTCTCATTTGATTACTTCTCACTTGTCTCACTTTGAATTATTGCAAATTTGAGAACACATACGACAGTCAAACCTCAATGGGGAGTAATGTGGCCCCTGCCTTCACCATTACTTATATGTACAAGTATGAGCAAAAATATACCATGCCAATATTTATTTAGAATAAAAATCTAATTCAAATTAATATTTGGTGTGACCACTCTTTGCCTTCAAAACAGCATCAATTCTAGGTACATTTGCAGACAGTTTGTTAAGGAACTCCGGAGGTAGGTTGGTCCAGACGTCGTTGAGAACTAACCACAGTTCTTCTGTGTATTTAGGTAGCTCAGTTTCTTCGCTCTCTTCAAGTAATCCCAGACAGACTCTATGATGCTGAGATCAGGGCTCTGTGGGGGACATACTTCCAGGACTCCTTGTTCTTCTTTACGCTGAATATAGTTCTTAATGACTTTGGCTGTATGTTTGTGTCGTTGTCATGCTACAGAATAAATATGGGGCCATCGGATGCCTTCCTGATGGCATTGCATGATGGATAATTATCTGCCTACACTTCTCAGCATTGAGGAGACTATTATTTCTGACCAAATCTCCATCTCCATTTGCAGAATTGCAGTCCTAAACTTGCAAGGAACCTCCATCATGATTCATTGTTGCCTGGAGATACTTATTCTTGTACCCCTCTCCAGCCCTTTGGCGCACAAACTGCCTTCTGCTACAGTCAAATATTTCAAATTTTGACTCATCAGTCCAGAGCACCTTATGCCATTGTTCTGCACCCTAGTTCCTGTGTTTTCATGCATAGTTGAGTCGCTTGGCCTTGTTTCCAAGTCAGACGTATGGCTTTTTGGCCTAAAGTCTTCCATGAAGACTGTTTCTGACCAGAGTTCTCCGGAAAATAGATGGGTGTATTAGGATCCCACTGTTTTCTGCCACTTCTGAGCTGATGGTACTGCTGGACATCTTCCAATTGCAAAGGTAAGTAAGGATGATGTGTCTTTCATCTGATGCACTAAGTTTCCTTGGCTGACCACTTATCACGGTGCCCGTGATATACAGGCGACATTTTAACATGTTTACTTCCTGATATCTTTTATTGGCTACCCTGTCTTTGCTCCTCCCAGTGACAGCCTTTAAATACCTTGGGCTGTCACTTATGCGCTGCCCTTTCGTGGTCTATCCGTTTCCTAGCGATTTTCCATTACTCTCTTGTGATACCAGTGTATGACCCGGACTGCCTGACTATTCTGCCTGTTTACCGTTCCTGCTCTGTGTACGGACCCGGATTGGCGGACGTTCCTGCTCTGTGTACCAACCCGGATTGGCTGACGTTCCTGCTTCGTGTATTGACCCGTTCTGGCTGACGTTCCTGCTCTGTGTACCGACCCGGCTTGACTGGCGATCCTGCTCCGTGTACCGACCTGGCTTGGCTGACGTTCCTGCTCCGTGTACCGACCCGGCTGAGCTGAAGTTCCTGTTCCTGTACGGTTCCTGCTTGCTGCTCCTGCTGTGTACTCGAGTTGCTCTCTCTTTCTGTGGTCTTACCAGACCTCCAGTTGCCTCGGTTCTGTGCAGTAGTCCAGTCCATGATCCACTCGCTCATTCCCGGTAGTTTCCGGTTGCACCACGATCGCTTGGTCTGTGTTACTGCTGTCCCTGAGGTTGGGTTACTGTTGGGTGCCTCAGGCTACTTCACATCTGCAGATCGGAGCGTTCGTTAACCCCTTGCGGGGCGGTGCTGGGCACTCTTATCTGTATCGGTAGTCTCAGTTTGGAGTACGTTGCTCCTTACGGTGCTAAGCACTGGGTCACGTTATCCTTGCAGTCTCCGGTGGGCATTCACTATATCGTTGGCAGCCACCTTCCTCTGGTGCCTTGTAGCCAGTTCTATTCTGGCTTCACCTGTTCCTTGTGATTCCAGTCGCTATTGTTACTCTCTGCGTAGAGAGCTACATTGGGCCTTCCACTATTAGGGCCAACTACTGTCCTTGGCCTAATAAGTATCATTCTGTCATATTTACACTGTATCATATGAGATCTACCTGACCTGTGTCAGTACTGTATATTGTATCTACATACTGGACCTGTGTGGGTTAATCATATCATTGTAACCTGTCCTGTGTCAGTTTACCATTTATCTGTATGCTGGACCCGCGAGGGTTACTGTTAGTCCTTGTGTGCTAATAAAACTGTGTTTTACCAAAACCTTCCGTTTCTGAGTGTACAAATCCATAACACCACTGCATCTACTATCCTCAATGTTCCTTTTTTCTTTGTACTTCTTCAAAATAGCTTCAGCAGCACATCTGGAAACAACTGTCTGCCTTGAAATTTCTACCTAGGAGTGACCTTGCTGATGCAGTATAACTACATTGTGTCTTGTTGCTGTGCTCAGACTTGCCATGGTGTATGAATTTTGACATTAAACTGTCTTCAGTAACCTCACCTTGTCAGCTGAATTTGGCTTTTCTTCACCCAGTTTTATTCCTCCTACACAGCTGTTTCTGTTTAGGATTGTGTTTCAACTAACATATTAAATTGATGATCATTAGCAACTGTTTGGTATAATTGTTTAATCATACACCTAACTATATGCCTACAAAATCACTGACTTTGTGCAATTGTACCTAGAATAACTGATGCTGTTTTGAAGGTAAATGATTCTCACAGCAAATATTGATTAGATTTTTCTTCTGTTTACTCAATATCATTTTGTTAATTAATAAAAATAAACTATTAACATGTCTATTTTTAAAAGTATTCTGGCATGTTGCTCACCGTGTCTTCGCTGCATTGTGGCTTTTCTCTATGGTTATCCTTGCTCTCTATGGTCTTGGAGCTGCAGCCTCATTTTGACGCCAAACTTCTGGTCTGGGTCTTTAAAAAGAGTGCCCGCCGGCCTTTCCGGTGCATGATTATAGTGTTTCCATAGCTGGATTCTGTGAGCCTTCTATTGCCAGTTCCTGACTCTGTCCCTGTATTCCTGTGCCCTCTGTTTTCCATCTAGTCTGTTCTTTGATCTAGTAATCTGCCAGTCTGTGTTGACCCTGCCTGCTACTGCCCATTCTACTTCCTTCTGATTTTGCATATCATCTGCCAGCCTGTGTTTGACCCTGCTTGCTACTGACTGTAATGGAGCCTACTCTGTTACTGGAGCCCTTGTCTGGGCATAAGGCTTATCAGTCCCTGGCACGAGAGACTGGGGGCCCTTGCACATATTGTACACCCTTTTTTTGCCCGGTCGTATGACCTCACTGGCCCTTATCATGGACTAAGAAACTTTGTCTAGATCTGAGGTGGATAGGCAGCTGTGTTGAACAGAACTTAATACACAGAACTGCCCTGTGTTCAGAGTGGCGACCACTCTAGGAGGAGAGACTGGTGAATAGACTGTGTTTAATGTATTTTCGTGTTCGAGGTTTACTCATTCACTGACTACCAGTCGGAGGTTGCCGGCTCAGTGTGCGATCGTCGCCATTGTGTCGAACGATTGGTGGTGGGGGACAAGAGGCGAAGGATTGTTGGAACGAATCCCTGAGATGGACGTGCAAATGACTTCCATAGCCTAACATGGAGAACTGTAGGCAGCTCAGTGATTGGTCAAGGTTGGAGCAGAACATTCAAAGTAGTCAAACCAAAGCTCCAACCTTGGGCCATTCTCTCTAAGATATGTATTCCTAGCCACTCCAGCCATTGTATGTTTGTGAACTGTAGTAAGAACCCCTGTTGTGTGTTAATTCAATCATGTCTGCCCTATTGTGTTTCTATCAGTTGTTGTGGGTTCTTTGTCTTCTGTATTATGATTGGATTATCTCTGTAGCTAGCCCATTGTGTCATGTCTGCCAATGTAATGTTAATGTGGTTAAACTGTATAAATATGCTGTGGTTTGTTTCAATAAAGAGTTAGTTATCTTGAAGAGAACAAGGAGTCCTGGTGTCTGTATGCTCTTGTGGTTTAAAGTATCCTCTCTGTTGCTCATCTGAGCTGAGTATCCTGTATCGTATACCGTCTGCTGCCAGCTCTCTGCGGATCCGATTCAGATTTGGGACTTCGGGCTTTCGTATGCTGTCAGGCGGCGACATGGACTCCGTTCGACATCCTTGTGTTTCCTGCAAAAATCCTCCAGCTACCTTTCCACCGGGAGTAGAGGCCTCACTCTCTACGGCCCACGCCACTGGTCTGCAACCTACTCTGGCTGTGATTCCCCTCAACCTTTTCCTGTTAGCCTGGATTTCTTCCGACACACCTTGTTTGTCCCAGATGGAGATCGACTATAGGTTCTTCACTGGGCTCATCTTTCCTCTGTGGGTGGACACGCTGGTACAGCCCATACCCTGTATTTATTGTACTGTTATTTTTGGGGGCCCACCAGCCAGGCAGATGTCACCGCTTTTGTGGCTTCTTGCTCAACGTGTGCTCGCATGAATCACCCCAACTCTAGACCTTTGGGTCTTCTTCAACCATTGCTGGTACCTGCCCTACCCTGGACTGAAATCGCAATGGACTTCTTTGTCGACTTGCCCCACTCTGCTGGCATGACCACCATATGGGTATTAGTCGACCGCTTCCCCAAGCAGAGTCACTTCATACCTCTATCCAAGATACCCTCTGCCTCTGTTTTAGCAGACCTTTTTGTTTCTGAGATTGTCCATCTCCATGGGGCACCTGTGAACATCATATCTGACCGGGGGTCACAATTCGCCTCCACTTTCTGGAGAGCGTTTTGTCATCGCCTTGGTATATTGCTTCAGTTCTCCTCTGTTTACCATCTGCAGACCAATGGTCAGATGGAGCAGACCAACCAGTCCCTGGAACTGTTTTTGCGGAGCTTCTGCAACCAGAAACAAGATGACTGGTCTCTAGTGATGAGCGAGCATGCTCGGCCGAAGCTCGGTTCGGCTCGAGCATCGCTCTGCTCGGCACATGGCGGTACTCGTACGAGTACCGCATGTGCTCGCCCGCCATGTTCGGGTCTCCTCCCCGCACGTTTCGCGGCTGCTGCGCAGCCAATAAACGTGCGGGGAGGCTCTGACATCAGTGTAATGCCAGCAGCCATATTGGCTGCTGGCATTACACTGATTGGCTGGCCAGAACCCGTGATCGGGTGCTGTATAGCACCTGACCAGCGAGTTCGGCTCAGTCTTAGCCAGGGAGAGATGAGGATAGGAAGGGAAAGTCAGTGTAGGGAGAAGAAAAGTGTGTTTGAACAACATATAAAGACCCAAAAGTCCTTTTTAGGACTATTGTGTGTGGGGGCAGCAGTTATATTTTGTTTGGGGGGCACAGATTTAAAAAAAAAAAGTCACATATTCCGTTCACTGTGCCTAGCCACAGATTAGCAGCACATTCTGTTTAGTGTGCAAAGTTGCAGATTAGCAGCACATTCTGTTTAGTGTGCAAAGTTGCAGATTAGCAGCACATTCTGTTTAGTGTGCAAAGTTGCAGATTAGCAGCACATTCTGTTTAGTGTGGAAAGTGTAAAAAATAAACGTCACATATTCCGTTCACTGTGCCTAGCCGCAGATTAGCAGCACATTCTGTTTAGTGTGCAAAGTTGCAGATTAGCAGCACATTCTGTTTAGTGTGGAAAGTGTAAAAAATAAACGTCACATATTCCTTTCACTGTGCCTAGCCGCAGATTAGCAGCACATTCTGTTTAGTGTGCAAAGTTGCAGATTAGCAGCACATTCTGTTTAGTGTGCAAAGTGTAAAAAATAAACGTCACATATTCCGTTCACTGTGCCTAGCCGCAGATAAGCAGCACATTCTGTTTAGTGTGCAAAGTTGCAGATTAGCAGCACATTCTGTTTAGTGTGCAAAGTGTAAAAAATAAACGTCACATATTCCGTTCACTGTGCCTAGCCGCAGATAAGCAGCACATTCTGTTTAGTGTGCAAAGTTGCAGATTAGCAGCACATTCTGTTTAGTGTGGAAAGTGTAAAAAATAAACGTCACATATTCCTTTCACTGTGCCTAGCCGCAGATTAGCAGCACATTCTGTTTAGTGTGCAAAGTTGCAGATTAGCAGCACATTCTGTTTAGTGTGCAAAGTGTAAAAAATAAACGTCACATATTCCGTTCACTGTGCCTAGCCGCAGATAAGCAGCACATTCTGTTTAGTGTGCAAAGTTGCAGATTAGCAGCACATTCTGTTTAGTGTGCAAAGTTGCAGATTAGCAGCACATTCTGTTTAGTGTGGAAAGTGTAAAAAATAAACGTCACATATTCCGTTCACTGTGCCTAGCCGCAGATTAGCAGCACATTCTGTTTAGTGTGCAAAGTTGCAGATTAGCAGCACATTCTGTTTAGTGTGGAAAGTGTAAAAAATAAACGTCACATATTCCTTTCACTGTGCCTAGCCGCAGATTAGCAGCACATTCTGTTTAGTGTGCAAAGTTGCAGATTAGCAGCACATTCTGTTTAGTGTGCAAAGTTTCAGATTAGCAGCACATTCTGTTTAGTGTGCAAAGTGTAAAAAATAAACGTCACATATTCCGTTCACTGTGCCTAGCCGCAGATAAGCAGCACATTCTGTTAGTGTGCAAAGTTGCAGATTAGCAGCACATTCTGTTTAGTGTGGAAAGTGTAAAAAATAAACGTCACATATTCCTTTCACTGTGCCTAGCCGCAGATTAGCAGCACATTCTGTTTAGTGTGCAAAGTTGCAGATTAGCAGCACATTCTGTTTAGTGTGCAAAGTTGCAGATTAGCAGCACATTCTGTTTAGTGTGTAAAGTGTAAAAAATAAACGTCACATATTCCTTTCACTGTGCCTAGCCGCAGATTAGCAGCACATTCTGTTTAGTGTGCAAAGTTGCAGATTAGCAGCACATTCTGTTTAGTGTGCAAAGTGTAAAAAATAAACGTCACATATTCCTTTCACTGTGCCTAGCCTCAGATAAGCAGCACATTCTGTTTAGTGTGCAAAGTTGCAGATTAGCAGCACATTCTGTTTAGTGTGCAAAGTGTAAAAAATAAACGTCACATATTCCGTTCACTGTGCCTAGCCGCAGATAAGCAGCACATTCTGTTTAGTGTGCAAAGTTGCAGATTAGCAGCACATTCTGTTTAGTGTGAAAAGTGTAAAAAATAAACGTCACATATTCCTTTCACTGTGCCTAGCCGCAGATAAGCAGCACATTCTGTTTAGTGTGCAAAGTTGCAGATTAGCAGCACATTCTGTTTAGTGTGCAAAGTGTAAAAAATAAACGTCACATATTCCTTTCACTGTGCCTAGCCTCAGATAAGCAGCACATTCTGTTTAGTGTGCAAAGTTGCAGATTAGCAGCACATTCTGTTTAGTGTGGAAAGTGTAAAAAATAAACGTCACATATTCCTTTCACTGTGCCTAGCCGCAGATTAGCAGCACATTCTGTTTAGTGTGCAAAGTTGCAGATTAGCAGCACATTCTGTTTAGTGTGCAAAGTGTAAAAAATAAACGTCACATATTCCTTTCACTGTGCCTAGCCGCAGATAAGCAGCACATTCTGTTTAGTGTGCAAAGTTGCAGATTAGCAGCACATTCTGTTTAGTGTGGAAAGTGTAAAAAATAAACGTCACATATTCCGTTCACTGTACCTAGCTGCAGATTAGCAGCACATTCTGTTTAGTGTGCAAAGTGTAAAAAATATACGTCACATATTCCGTTCACTGTGCCTAGCCGCAGATAAGCAGCACATTCTGTTTAGTGTGCAAAGTTGCAGATTAGCAGCACATTCTGTTTAGTGTGCAAAGTGTAAAAAATAAACGTCACATATTCCGTTCACTGTGCCTAGCCGCAGATAAGCAGCACATTCTGTTTAGTGTGCAAAGTGTAAAAAATAAACGTCACATATTCCTTTCACTGTGCCTAGCCGCAGATTAGCAGCACATTCTGTTTAGTGTGCAAAGGGACGGGGAAGTGGACGTGATCCTGATAGTTCAGGGCGCGGGTCAGGACGCGTAGAAACTGTGCCTGGTGCCAGAGCACAAGAAAGAAAGACATCCACCATACCTAGCTTCATGTCTCAGTTTACAGGGCGTCGCAGGACATCACTCTCGAGGTCAGACCACTGCGAACAGGTGGTCGGTTGGATTTCAGGTGATACTGCTTCCAGTCGGTTAAGCACCACCCTGTCTTCCACCAAGTCCACTCTCAGTAGCCAAGAGTCTGGTCAACATAATCCTCACCCTGATCATCCTTCCTCCCACCATAGAGGGTCTGGCCAAAGAAGTCCACACTGGGATATAGTGAGGAGCTCGTCTCATCACCAATCCTTCATTTGAACCTCTCCTGCAGATTAGCAGCACATTCTGTTTAGTGTGCAAAGTGTAAAAAATAAACGTCACATATTCCGTTCACTGTGCCTAGCCGCAGATAAGCAGCACATTCTGTTTAGTGTGCAAAGTGTAAAAAATAAACGTCACATATTCCTTTCACTGTGCCTAGCCGCAGATTAGCAGCACATTCTGTTTAGTGTGCAAAGTTGCAGATTAGCAGCACATTCTGTTTAGTGTGCAAAGTTGCAGATTAGCAGCACATTCTGTTTAGTGTGCAAAGTTGCAGATTAGCAGCACATATTCCGTGTAATATGAAGAAGGCGGGTAAAAAGGGACGGGGAAGTGGACGTGATCCTGATAGTTCAGGGCACGGGTCAGGACGCGTAGAAACTGTGCCTGGTGTCAGAGCACAAGAAAGAAAGACATCCACCATACCTAGCTTCATGTCTCAGTTTACAGGGCGTCGCAGGACATCACTCTCGAGGTCAGACCACTGCGAACAGGTGGTCGGTTGGATTTCAGGTGATACTGCTTCCAGTCGGTTAAGCACCACCCTGTCTTCCACCAAGTCCACTCTCAGTAGCCAAGAGCCTGGTCAACATAATCCTCACCCTGATCATCCTTCCTCCCACCATAGAGGGTCTGGCCAAAGAAGTCCACACTGGGATATAGTGAGGAGCTCGTCTCATCACCAATCCTTCATTTGAACCTCTCTCCAAGCACGCTTGCAGAGGAACATGACATCTTGTGCCCTGATTCACAACCTCTAGAGGGTACCCAATCACAAGAAGATGACAGAGGGGAACGGCATTTAAGGTCAAATGAAGTGGATGATGATGATGAGACACAGTTGCCATCAAATCAACCACTATTACTGTCTCAAGACCTTGATGAGGAGGATGATACACAGTTGTCAATGACTGAGTATGTGGTGGGATCAAGAAATGAGGAGGATGATCAGAGTGAGGAAGTGGAGGAGGACTTGGTGGACGATGAGGTGACTGACCCCACCTGGGAAGGTGGAGAGCCGAGCGATGACAGCAGTCCTGAGGGTGAGCCATCTGCAGCACCGCAACAGGCTGAAAGAGGCAGTGGTGTGGCTAAAGAAAGAAGGCGGACCGCACCAAACCGGCCCGCAAATGTTCCACGGAGCACCCCCTTGCGTAAATCTCCCTTGCCAAGGGCTAGGTGTTCCGCAGCATGGCGTTTTTTTAAGGAAAGTGCGGACGACAAAAAAATTGTAGTTTGCAACCTGTGCCACACCAGAATGAGCCGAGGCATGAACACTAGAAACCTCACCACCACCAGCATGATCCGACACATGGCATCCAAGCACCGTAATAAGTGGGAGGAACGCCCGGATCGCCAATCTGTGTCTGCAGGCCACACCACTGCCTCCTCTTCCCCTGTTTTCAGTGCCGGCCAATCGCCTGTCGAAGGCGCAGGCCCGCATACCTCCCGCCCTGCACCTGTACCATCTGAAGCACCATCAGCGACCACATCCACTTCCCTGTCCCAGCGCAGCGTCCAAATGTCGTTACCCCAGGCATTTGAGCGCAAGCGAAAATACCCAGCCACCCACCCACAGGCCATAGCACTAACCTCACACCTTTCCAAATTACTGGCCATCGAAATGCTGCCATTTAGGCTTGTGGAGACTGAGTCCTTCCGCAGCCTTATGGCAGCAGCTGTCCCTCGGTACGCAGTCCCCAGCTGCCACTACTTTTCCCGGTGTGCCGTCCCCGCCTTACAACACCATGTGTCCCGTAACATCACCCGTGCCCTGACCAACGCAGTTACTGGGAAGGTCCACTTAACGACTGACACATGGACAAGTGCTTGTGGCCAGGGACGCTACATTTCCCTGACGGCACACTGGGTGAATGTCATGGAGGCTGGGAGCGACTCGGACCCTGGGATGGCACAGGTGCTACCCACGCCGAGGATTGCGGGCCCTACCTCCATCAGGGTTTCTGCCAGCACCTACGTTATTGGCTCCTCCTCCTCCGTTTCCACCTCCGAATTCTCTGCGCGCAGCGACACTCACCCATCAGCCGGTAGCTGGAAGCAGTGTAGCACTGCAGTGGGGAAGCGTCAACAGGCCGTGCTGAAGCTGATCTGCCTTGGGGACAAACAGCACACGGCCTCAGAGCTGTTGCAGGGGATTAGTCACCAGACCGAGCAGTGGCTCTCACCACTCAACCTGCAACCAGGCATGGTTGTGTGTGATAATGGGCGTAACTTGGTGGCGGCTTTGGAGCTCGGAAAGCTCACACACGTACCATGCCTAGCGCATGTATTTAATTTAGTGGTTCAGCGATTTCTAAAAACCTACCCCAATTTGCATGATCTCTTGACCAAGGTGCGCCGCGTGTGTGCACATTTCCGTAAGTCATCAACAGCTTCAGCCGGCCTGTTGAAGCTGCAGCAGCGCTTACAATTGCCAGCTCACCGGCTGCTGTGTGACGTGAGCACGCGCTGGAACTCCACCTTCCACATGTTGGCCCGGCTTTGTGAGCAGCAGAGGGCAGTAGTGGAGTACCAGCTGTTACACGGTCGTCGCCTCTCCGTTCAACTTCCTCTAATCAGAAGTGAGGAGTGGGAATCGATGTCAGACCTCTGTGAGGTTTTACGCAATTTTGAGGAATCGACACAGATGGTGAGCGGCGATAACGCTATTATCAGTGTAACCATCCCACTTCTGTGTCTACTGAAACGCTCGCTGCTCACAATTAAAACCGACGCTTTGCATGTGGAAGAGGTGGAAATGCGGGAGGAAGAGCTTACACAAGGTGATAGCCAGAGCACCCTCACTTCGTTTTCTCAGCGACAATTGGAGGAGGCGGAAGAGGCGGAGGTGGAAGACACGGTTGCCTCCGCTACAGAGGGTAGCCATGGAACTTTAGTTCCATCTCTTCAGCGTGGGTGGGCAGAAGAGGAGGAAGAGGATGAGGAGATTGAGAGTCATCCTCCTGGTGAGGACAGCGAAATCTTGCCTGTTGGTACTCTGGCACACATGGCTGACTTTATGTTAGGCTGCCTTTCCCGTGACCCACGCGTTATACGCATTTTAGACAACACGGATTACTGGGTGTTCACCCTTCTGGACCCCCGCTACAAAGAGAATTTCTCATCTCTCATTCCTCCGGTGGAGAGGACAAGCAAAATGGTGCAATACCAGAAGGTTCTTGTTGAAAAATTGCTCCAAAATTTTCCATCTGACAACGCTGGCGGCAGAGTACGTGCTACCTTGGCCAACCGAGAAGGGGAGAAAAGGGGAGCACACAGCAGTTCCGACAAAGGCAGGGCAACACTCTCCAAGGCGTGGGACACCTTCATGACACCCCGCCAGCACCCTCACCCTGATGCGCAGCCTAGTGTCACAAGGAGGGAAAAGTTTTGGAAGATGGTGAAGGAGTACGTAGCAGACCGTGTCAGCGTCCTCACTGATCCCTCTGTGCCTTACAACTACTGGGTGTCCAAGCTGGACACGTGGTATGAACTGGCACTCTACGCCTTGGAGGTGCTGGCCTGCCCTGCCGCCAGCGTTCTGTCTGAGCGGGTATTTAGTGCTGCTGGTGGCATCATAACAGATAAGCGTATCCGCCTTTCCACCGAAAATGCTGATAGGTTGACACTTATAAAAATGAACAAGGCCTGGATTTCCCCTGACTTCTCCACTCCACTGGAGGAAAGCCCCGGGTGAACATAAAGTGACTTTATATATGTTATTTACAATGATGGGAATACTCTGTATTCCCATTCACCCCTTCCACCCAAAAAACGGGTATATGGTTGACTCTCTTCCATATACCCTGTGATATAATTTTTATATAGGGCCAGCTCACCAGCGGGCCCTGTGATATAATTTTTATATAGGGCCAGCTCACCAGCGGGCCCTGTTTGACAACTTTTTGTATAGGTCAGCTCACCAGCGGGCCTTCTTATATAATGTTTTATTGGGTCAGCTCTCTAGCGGGCCCTCTCATATAATGTTTTATAGCGTCAGCTCACTATCGGGCCTTCGCATATAATGTTTAGGATGGTCAGCTCCGCAGCAGACCCTCACCCATAATGTTTTAGATGGTCGGCTCAGCGCACGTTTCCCTCTTAATCATGGCCCCAGTTCAGAAAAATCGAGGAAATTTTTTGCAGAATTTGCCTCTGCGCACGTTTCCCTCTTAATCATGGCCCCAGTTCAGAAAAATCTATGAAATTTTGTGCAGAATTTGCCTCTGCGCACGTTTCCCTCTTAATCATGGCCCCAGTTCAGAAAAATCGAGGAAATTTTGTGCAGAATTTGCCTCTGCGCACGTTTCCCTCTTAATCATGGCCCCAGTTCAGAAAAATCGAGGAAATTTTGTGCAGAATTTGCCTCTGCGCACGTTTCCCTCTTAATCATGGCCCCAGTTCAGAAAAATCGAGGAAATTTTTTGCAGAATTTGCCTCTGCGCACGTTTCCCTCTTAATCATGGCCCCAGTTCAGAAAAATCGATGAAATTTTTGCAGAATTTGCAGATGATATACAAGTAAATATACAGCAAATACTGTTTGGTAACAATTTTTCGCCTAAAGTCGTTTTTATCTTCCTTTTTGTGTGTTTTACGGTCAGTCTGTAAAAATGGCGTACTACGGGCGAAACATCGTTCCCAGCAGCGACGTTGGAGTCCAAGATGCATCCAGACATCCTCCCTATGCTGTCCCTGAACCATTTCTGTGGTGTTTCCATCATTTTCTGCCCTTTTCCTATGGACCAGGCACCCTCCCCTCATCAGAGCAGGGGGTGCCTGGTGTAATGCTCGAGTCCTCCCATTGACTTCAATGGGGCTCGGGTGCTCGGCCGAGCACTCGAGCCTCCGGGGGTGCTCGGCCAGAGCACCCGAACACCCGAGCATTGGGGTGCTCGATCATCACTACTGGTCTCGCCTTCTGCCTCTAGCAGGATTATCTTATAACTCCCTGTTACATTCTTCCTTGGGCTGTTTGCCCTTCTTTGCTGCCATGGGGCAGAACCCTAGGCTCCTCTTACTCCATCCCGGCACTGCCTTAGTACCCTCTGCTTAGTCCCGGGTCTCATCTCTGGCCGAGCATTGGCGCACTATACGCATCTCTCTCTTGTCTGCTCAAGTTCACCATAAGATGCAGGCTGATCGGCATCGATCTCTGGCTCCTCACTTCTCTCCAGGTGACAAAGTGTGGCTGTCTGTCAAAAATGTGCGTCTAAGACAACCATCATCTAAATTGGGTCCTTGCTTCATAGGCCCTTTCCGGGTGCTTCAGCACATCTCTCCTGTGGTGTATTGCTTACTGCTCCCTTGAGTTCTGCGTATGCATCCTGTTTTCCATGTGTCCCTACTGAAGCCATGGGTGCCCGCTCATCCATCCCACCTGAACACAGCCATTCCTAAACCGGTGATCGTGCATAACCATGAGAAGCATGTTATTGATGCTCTCTTAGACTCTCGTCGTACTCGTGGATGGGTGCAGTGCCTGGTAAACTGGCGGGGGTAATGGCCCAGAGGAATGTTCTTGGGTGCCTGCTGCTGATGTCCATGCCCCTTTGCTTTTTCACCGGTTCCATCGCCGATTTCCTTCCAAACCCGGTGTGGCCCTCCGGAGGTGGTTGTAGGAGGGGGGAGTGTTGTGTTGCTCACCGTGTCTTTGCTGCATCGCAGATTTTTTCTATGGTTATCCTTGCTCTCTATGGTCCTGGGAGCTGCTTACAAGGCTGCAGCCTCGTTTTGACGCTGAACTTCCGGTTTGGATCTTTAAATAGAGCATGCACCAGCCTCTCCAGTGCGCGATTATATCGTTTCTGTAGCTTGATTCTGTGAGCCTTCTATTGCTAGTTCCTGACTCTGTCCCTATATTCCTGTGCCCTCCGCTTTCCATCTAGTCTGTTCTTTGATCCAGTAATCTGCCAGATTGTGTTTGACCCTGCCTGCTACTGACCACTCTGCTGCCTGCTGATTTTGCATATCATCTTCCAGTCTGTGTTTGACCCTGCCTTCTACTGACCGCTCTACTGCCTGCCACTTTAGGATCCCTCTCTGCCAGTCTGTTCCTGCCTGTTCCAGCCACCTCTCCTTTTCCTGGTTGCTGTTTATCTGATTGGTGAGTCTCCTACTCATTTATATTTTGGAGTTAATTCTTCATGGGGTTGGTGGAGTTAGACCTTGCTGTAGTGGGTTTTACTGGTTCTTCTTCGGCTCAACTGGAGAGGGTCATCTGGCTTCGCGGCCAGCAACTTTATATGGCCAAGTCCACAGCACAACCCACTACAGTGGGCCTACAACTACAAGCATCGAACTCTAGCAAAACTCCCTAGCCTGCACCCTACCAACCCTTGTTGGAGGAGCCTAAACATTCCTTGTTCCTTGTGTTGCTGGTTCTAGTCATTCTATTGTACCTTCTGCCTGGGTTGTGACATATTCTTTAAAATTGAACCTTCCATTATTACTATATTATTCATAAGTATTAATCAGTGATCTTAGCAGTGGTCTCATCTTTAGTGTTCTTAGATGTATTAATATTACTGGTGGTGGTGGAACTTGTTATGGGACTTTGACAAACTGCCTTCTCAGGAGGAGAGGGATCATAATTTATTGCTGCAGCCAGTTTCTGGACTACCACTTTACTAAAATATCCCTGCACTGCTACTACTTCTTTCGTCCTACCCCTTGTCAGGGTTTTCACCCTTCCCCCGCTCCACTATTGCTTTTGCTCAGCAAGGTACACACCTCAGCTGATCACTAACAAGCAGCTGATCACTAACAAGCAGCCTTACATCCCTGTCTCAGGCTTACTCAGCTGATATTCTACTGTCTGTCATTCTCCGTTACCAAGGTTACCTGTCAATTAGTCAGCCCTTTCCTGCTGTACTCTGGCTATTTAGCTGCTAAGGTTCATTATATCTCTGCCCTTGCGTGGTCTATGACCTCCTTATGTATTCCTGCTGTTGCTGCTATTGTTTTGGTGAATGACCCTATCCTGGCTGACTGATTTATCTGGTTCTTGATCCTGGCTTCTGTTTCTAAAACCGCTGCTTCCTTTGCTCCTGACTCATCTCGTCTGACTAACCGTTTTGGATTTGATCCCTGGCTTGTATTTTTTTACTATAATTCTGGATTGTGCTTCGCATTTATTTTGACTATTAATTTTATTATTTAATAAAAGGTATTTTATTTACCAGCGTCTTCTGTTTCCATCTGGGTTTCTAAGTTCCCTGACACCCCTGCCACTAGTACATTTGCTTGACATTATTTAACAGTGAAGTACCAACATAACTGAGTGTGTGTGATGTATTGTTCTTTACAAAATACTATAACTGTTCTAGTATCTGTCTGTGCAAATATAAATGGTTTCACGCACTACTACTACATATCCAATACAGTACAAAGTTTAAAATCAACAGCTTTATTGGTTGTTTAAAATGCATACCTTCACAGTTCTAAGGGTCAACAAGATTGCTAATCGAGAGACTTTTGTTGCAAAAGGTACATGCAGTTAGATGAAATTTGATGACCTCTCAAACAGATCCATGCGTTTTGCATTGAAAACACTTACTCATGATCTCTGATCATGTTGATTTTAAACTTTGTACTGTATTGGATTTGTAGTGGAAGTTTGTGAAACCATTTATATTTGCACTATTGTATTGGAACCCATAGAGAAGTACCTTTTCAGCACCCACTATCTTTATGGTCCAGTTATCTTGCATGAAGTATTTCTTGATATTCATGCATTGCTGGTGAAGATTATAACACAAATCTGGTAAAAAGGTCTGCATCCAAAGTAGTAAGAGCTGCTGAATTGTCATGTTCTGATTCTAATATCTGTCTCAGTCACAGCTCATGTCAGACTCCCTTTCACCTATGAAAATATTTAATTTTTTCAATAGTATTTATTTTTTACATTATCGTTTTGCTAACTGTCCGTGCTTCTTCCCCCAGACTCCCCTAAAACAGAGATAACAGCCAGATCAGAAGGAACTTGGATCACAGCTGCCTGTTTTTTCCCAGTCAGTCACACAGGATATATGGGTACATGGGGTAAAACACATACACATACACACATCAGGAAAGATCGCCAGACTACACAAATACAAGGAAAAAGTGTACTGCCTACAAGACTCCCTAAAATATGCTCTATTTTCACTTTATTTGCTTATCCTAACTACGGTAGCTGCAAAATTGTGCTGCTTTTTCTTTGCTAACAAACACAGAATGGTATGCTGAAGGAACCTGACCCCCCCTTTTAAACTATCCCTACAGGAAAAAAGGGAAACTTGCCACGTGGTGGGTTCATGAAAAATTTCCTGCTCATCAGGAAGTGCCACTTTTTGCCTGTTTCTCTTTTGAGGTAAAGTTTCACCAATCCCTAGTGGCAAACAATTGCTATTGAATATACCTCAAGCTGCTGGCTTCCAGCACTTGGCTTCAAGCTCCTATGCCTGTTTCAGATTATCTGTTCCAGTCCGTTCCTGGGTGTTTGTCTCCCTGCAATGAGGTACATAGTAAATTGTTACACAATAGGAATGTGGGGAATACCAGAAAAGCGTATTTTGGGGGGGGGATGTGAGGCTACCCAAAGGAGATAGTTAAGGACCACCAGGACATTCTATGTCAATGACACAGAAGACTGGATCATGATGGTTGGACAAAAGGATTAATAAGCCTAAGGCTTCTGGTCCCTGCAGAGGAAGCTACAGAGCAGGACTTGAGTGTGAGGATGGTCAGCAGAGCTGAAAAACAATTTACCTTTGCTGCTGTTAATATCATATTAAGGTTAATGGCCACAAAGCCAGATATCCCACCAACAGTTGAGCCAGGGGCCAGATAGGATCTGTGCACTGGTAGCCCTGGGAAAGCAGACATACTGATCAAGAGACGGAGGAGTAGTCAATGCAAGCCAATAAGTCAAGGTGGACAGAGATTCATATGAAGTTAAGGTACAAGCTGAGCTCAACCAGATAATCAAACAAAAAAAAATGAGTCTTCACAATCAGGGCTAACAATTGAGCACTGAGAGCTCAGGCAGGCTAGTTTAAATAGTCTCTAAACAAGATACACTGGAGGCATTAACCAATAAGTTCCAGGGAAGCCAGGAAGAGAAAAAGGACAATGCTGCTACAGAACAACCTGCAGATGAAAGGTTCTCTGGTAGCAGAGATGGAAGTTGCAGGCCTAATAACCCGATGGTCAAGTCCAGAACACGGACCATGAAATTTTCATAAGAAATATCTCACATCCAACAGAAATTTAGCTAGACTTACACAAGTCTTGGGCTTCAGTAACCTAATATGAGCCCTGCTTGATCATAAACCAGCTATGTCTGTCATAGAGTTTAAGACAAAAGCCTAAGGGCTCGATTCTACATGGGCTAAAACTGGCGTTACAAGAAAAACAAGTAACGTGAATTTAGCAAACATGTGTTACGTCGGTATTCTATTGAAGAACCACAGTAAAACGAAACTGGCGTAGACAGCACTTTTCAGAGTAGTAATAAAACTGGCGCTGCCTGCTTTTTTCCGACTACCGCCTACAAAAAAAGCACGAAATATCAAAGTCCAAGGAAACAGGCATACATTTGATGACAGAAAGATCAAGTTCAGTGTTAGATGTGTTCTCCACAAAATCCGACAGAGTGCCCCCTTTTGACATATTAACCCCCCTTTTAAAAGTTGACTTACAGTGCTTTCTTTCACCATTTAAATTCAACATTTTTCGTCTCCTATTTTTTTCGACATGCCCTCGTATTTTTTTTTTGCAAGATTAACCCTATGAGTACTCGAGAGGTAGCAACACATTGCAATGTGTTTCCTACCCCTCTGGTATACATAGGGTTAAGACTGATTGAATGTCTTTTTTCTTGCCTCCAGCAGGAATACAGTAATGCATACATCTATATTAAATGTATTTCTGTGCTAATTCAAAAATAGGTTACTAATAAGAATACGCCTGAGCCGAGAGAGAGCCGTGTGGGCCCATGTGGTTACAGAGTTCTATGAACAAAGCCTTGCGGAACGCCTTGGCACAGAAAGGGTTAATGTACTGAAAGAATTAATGGTGTATGTGAAATATTAGTGAAGATAAAAACGAATGTTTATATTGTGACATGTATAAAAAAAAATGTGAGGTCAGACTCCGGCAACATTCCAGTGCCTGATCTTTGGTATTTTGACTAGATCATTACAGTATACAAATGTACCATATTTACTGCCACAGGACTCAATCAGCTTTAAAACAAAAGAATAAGAATGATTTGGGCATTCAGCGGTGTGACGCTGTTTGTGGGTTATTCAGGACAATTTATGACCATTATGTGTGTGTGTCTATAGATCCAGTAAAGCGGGCACTCAAAACTAGATGAACGCTGTGTGTGCTCTTAATGGGGCTTTCACAGCGCTAGTTGAAATAGAATGTTGCCATTCTAGTGGCAATCAGTGGGAACTCCTGTTTAATAGCAGGATGTAATGTAGCAGGCTGTGGTAGAGCCCAGGGGTCGGCAGAGGACAGGATTCTTAATACATTACATCCTGCTATCAAACGGGAGTTCCCACTGATTGGCAACATTGTATTTTAACTAGCACGGTGAAAGCCTCATAAAAGCACACACAGCGTTCATCTAGTTTTGAGTGTCTAAAAACTGACTTAAAAAAAAACGCCTGTTTTATTTTTAGCGCTGGTAATAGAATTGAGCCCTAGGTCTGTTAGCTAGACCTTCATAGGTATATACTTATATCTTTTACAATTTTACCAGGAAGTATATATTGAGATAGTCTCATATTCAAGTATGTCTGATTACTTGGTACTCATTTCATCTGTTTCAGAAGGATGAAATACTGAGTTGACCTTGTTGGTGTCACAACCCCCTCAAGGACCAGGTATGAAGCTGGAGAACGACACTTGAGTGTGATGCATGTGATCGGTGACAGCCACCCCTGCCTCCTTGCTGCGGCCGAAGCCGAGTTAAAGGTGCTGGCCGCGAAGCCAGATGTCCGATCCCGGTTGAGCCGGGACCCTGACCAGGATGAAGGCAAGGGGGAACTGTGTGAGCCTGGTCCCCTGAGGCGAGTGGGAGGATCCTTATGCAGAGGGAAGGAGACCGGAGGTGAGAGGGTCCACAACCAGGCAGAGGAGAACAGGACCCGAATGAATACCCCAAAACTGGGACGAGAACCCAGAGAGCCCCTACCGTAAGCGGACCGGTACCGCCAACCACCTGGCACTGAAGGGACACAGGGTCCAAAAGGGTGGAAGGAAACCATTGGAACCGGACAAGGTCCAACCCCAACCCTGCCAACCCCCTCAGGACCTAAGACCGGCGCCTGGAAAGGAACGCTAGGACAGCAACCCCAAGAACTCTGTGCCTCGTCCACCAGCCCTAGAGGAGCTGGGACCAATCCCCTGACGGAGCCTACAACCCTACAGCACCTTCCCCAACGGTCCTCAGGCTAACAAAGAGGGGCAGCAGAGGCCTGCCAATACAGGAAGCGGAACCCCTAAACACAGAGGAAAACAACAGACCCTCTGGACCCCTAAAGATCTCCCCTGGCCCACTCCAAATCTGATACCTAGCCCCAGGCTCCCCACCAATGATAGGGGATCCCAGGCCAGAAGAGCAGACAACCACTACCCCCTCCAACAAGACATGGGCCTTCCCTGAGGGTGCTCCGCCAAGACCAGCAGGGCACCAATCAGAGGAGAGCCGCACCGAAAGACCGGCCCAAGCTCCGGCGCGGGGAATACCCGGAGGCCGGAGTCCCCATGGATAGGCCGCAGCTAAGGAGCTCGCAACAACCGGCACCAGAGAGGCAGAGCGGAAGGGAAAGTGGAACGGAAGGGCCAGCAGAAACCCCAACAAACCACAGGGAAGTCTGGATCAGGTTCCACAAGTGCAGGAAGGCAGAATGCCCCAAGCGAACGCGCCCAACAAGCCTGAGGGCCGGCGCCAGCTACAGAGAGGCAGAGGCCAAGGCTGGAACGTATGGGGAGGAAGGCCGCCAAGCGGCTAATGAACAGGGGCGGACCGCCCAGGGGAGAAAGGACAGAGAGCACAGGGAAACTTACCAGCCGCTAACCGGGACCACAGCAGGACAGGCAGGACCAGGGAGAAGCAGGCCGGAACAACAGACGCCAGAGCGGAAACAGGAACCAAGTCTAAGAACCACGGTCAGGACCCGGAAGGGGAAACACTACAGAGCTCGAATAATCGAGCAAGGAAGAGATGGGAAGGACAGACTAAATACTCTAACTGGCCAATGGCAAAACCCTCAGGTAAGAAACCCACATGTGCAAGGAGCAGCAGGACAAACCCAGGTAAACCCTTACAGCTGGTACTAGAAACTGTGAACATGAGGTTTAAACAGATTCTACAACTGGTACATTAACAAACAGAGCTATCTCTCCAGCTATTCATATCAACATTGCATAAATATTTGTCACTGATATTAACGTCCTTGTCAGGGCTCGACAGGCTCATGTATTCCTACCCCTCTGTTGGAACAAGCCAACAATGTTAAATCATTAGATGTGACACTTTGTAGGGATAGTTCTCAGTAGTCTTTTTTTAAACTGAAATTATAAATATTATAACTAAATGTTGAGGTTTCTAGAGGGAATCTGATCTCAATCATTACCCATAGAGGGTGGTCACCTAGTGAAGTCTGGGTGAGTTATAAAGCAGAAGAATGTCTCCAGTGTGTCTCACCCTGAACATTACAGGCAGCAATGTAAGATATCTGAACAGTAAAACCTAGATATAAAACTTGAGCAGCAATGAGTGCAACCAACATAACATAGTCTGAATCTCCATTTATATAGTTCATGAAAGACCTGATGTAATATGAAGTATTTTTAGTGTTGAGTCAAGTGTCAAACCAGTTTTGGGAAGATTGCTAAATAATAAATAAATTGAAATAGAAATGTTGTTATCTGGAACACTATATGTAACTCATGATAACCTTGGCAAAACTAAACTAATTATCTTCCCTCCCTCTCCTACCAGCCCCACCCCAGATATTACCCTTACTGTCATCAACATTACCATCACACCAACCCCTACAGCACACTGCCTAGGGGTCGCACTTGACTCCGCCCTATCCTTTATCCCTCACATCCAGTCAATCCCCAAAATCAAGCCGCCTCCACCTCCGCAACATCTCTAGAATATGACCCTTCCTCACCCAAGACACTACTAAAATTCTAATCCAAACACTCATCATGTCCCGTTTTGACTACTGTAACTAATTTCTAATTGGCCTTCCTCTCACCTGACTAACCCCACTACAGTCCATAATGAACTCCGCAGCACGACTAATCTACCTCACTCATCGCTTCTCTAACACCACTCCCCTTTGCCAATCCCTACACTGGCTTCCAATAGCATAAAGAATTAAATTCAAAATTCTGGTGCTAACTTATAGAGCCCTTACTAACAGCGCACCCCCCTGTATCTCATCTCTCATTTCAAAATACACTCCCACTCTCCATCTCCGTTCTACACTTGACCTCTCAAGAAAGGAGTGATCATCAGTCAGGGATTATAATGAAGATACTATTTCACCTGCTCTCCATAGCTCTTATCACATCCTCCCACTCCCGCCTACAGGACTTCTCCCGTGCTGCACCTGAGCTCTGGAATTCCCTCCCTTACCCCATCAGACTCTCCCCTAGCGTTCAGATCTTCAGACGCTCCCTGAAAACTCACCTCTTCAGGGAAGCATATCAACTACCTCCATAAATTCTATCACCAAGGACCACACCTTCCATGGACCACTGCACTCAATAGCACTTCATTCTCCCACTCACTGACTAGCAGCCTATGTGGCAGGAGGCACTTACACCCAATAACACTTGTTCCTTTTGTGTCCAACCCACCTTCCTCTAGACTGTAAGCTCTCACAGGGATCTCTGATTCTTCTGTTCTCCACATATAATTTGTACTATTCAATATTTCTTTATGTCTATTTCCTATTGTAAAGCATTGTGAAATAAGTTGGCGCTATATAAATAAAGATTAATAATAATAATAATAATAATAATAATAATAATGGGCTTGCTGGAGTGATCATCAGTCAGGGATTATAATGAAGATACTATTTCTTTAAATCACACTTCAGCTCATCCTAGGTATAGATGAGCCTGAGGAGTCCAAGCTAAATGCAGGTCCCTGCTCCCAAGGACTGCTCATTGTTTTCGTAGTGTGATTTTGAGGCTTGCCAGCAAGACTTCTGTTGTGAACCACATGTGGATACTTTAGTTTAAGTAGGACGTTCTGGCTTGTGATACATCTGTATGTAAAAGGCATAACAAAAAGGTCACACATAATCTGACTAGTTGATGGTACATGGGTGACCATTTTGTTGTGCAGACTGACTGAATGGAAAGCCCCAACAATATAAGTAAGGGATCCAAGTCCATCAGTTATTGAATTGAGTTTCTATTTTTCAAAGTTTTGCAGTAAAGGTCCTGGAACAATTGAGTGTCATGATTTTGGAAGGTGATCAGGTAATTATTAATAGTATGAACCGGGATCTTCTCCTTAACAGAGAAGTTATCTATTGAATTGCACAGTATGTTGAATATTTTCTTTAATGTCTGCTGAAAGGTGTCTGATCTGTATGACTCAGGCTGTTTGATGATCAGACTAGGAGCAATCACTGTAAGCTGTCTGAGATATGCTTTGCAGAGTTGAATCCTCAGACAATGGCTTAACGATCGTGGAGAAATCTCAAATACATTTTCTATAATAATTGGCAAAGCCAAGAAAGCTCTGGATTGCCTTCAATCCCTTGGGTCGTGGCCATTGCAACACTGCTGCGAGCTTTTCCTTATCCATAGCAATGCCATCTTTAGAAATCACAAAGCCCAGGAAAGGCACCATGGACTTGTGGAACTCGCATTTCTCGATTTTACAGAATAGTTTATTCTTGCGTAATCTGAGCAGGACTTCAGACACATCCTTGATGTGTTGAGACAAACTAGACTAGTGTATGAGTATATCATCCAGATCAACTACTACGCAAGATTATGGCATATCACGGAGAATGTCATTAATAAGTTCTTGGAACACTGCAGGTGCGTTACATAGTCCAAAAGGCATCACTAGGAATTCGAAGTGTCCAGATCTGGTATTGAACGCCGTTTTCCACTCGTCCCCGGCTCTTATTCTGATCAGGTTATATGCAGCCCGTAGGTCTAATTTAGTGAAAACAGAGGAACCTTTCAACCTGTCAAACAGTTCAGTGATTAGTGGTATCGGATAGGTGTTTTTGGACATAAGCTTATTCAAACCACGGTAATCACCATATTTCTTTTTCACAAAAAAGAAACCAGCCTCCGCGAGCGAGGTTGAGTTTCTGATAATACCTCTCTTGAGGGCATCTGATATATATTCCTCCATGGCCCGATTCTCCTCGTACGTGCGATCTCAGGGAGGGACGGCACCAGGAGGCAGATCAATAGCTTAATCATAAGCCCTATGCTGAGGCAAAGCGCTAGCCTCTCTCTTACTGAAAACATCACTGAATTGATGATACTCAGCCGGCATGGAGGGAGAGGTACACATGATTTTAGTCAGATGAGAAACGCAATGCCCCATACAATACTCAGACCAAGACGTTATCTCACAAGTCTCCCAGTCAAACTGGGGATTGTGTAAATGTAACCATGGGAACCCCAGAATGACCGCATGGTGAGGAGACTGGATAATCTGGAACCGCTGTTTCTCAGTGTGGAGAGCCCCAATACTCATGGACAGCGGTATTGTTTCCATAGTGATCTGAGCTGGTACCAATGGTCTGCCATCAATGGCTTCAATGGCTAAGGGAGATTCCCTCTCGACCAACGGAATCTGGTGTAGAGCAGCAAAGGAATTGTCCATAAAGTATCCGGCTGCGCCGGAATCAACCAGGGCCAGAACCTCTACCGAGTGTTCTGCCCACGAAAATGCCACCTGGATCATAGGTTTCTGCTTAATTGGGTCTAGGGACTGCTGAACACCACCTAGGGCCTGTCCCCCAAGGTAACCTAGGTGTGTTCGTTTCCCGGCCGTACGGGACAGGTACGCAACAGGTGTCCGGGTTGGCCACAATACAGACATAGGCCCTGCCTTTGGTGATGCGTCCGTTCCTCCTTGGTTAACTTGGTGAACCCTAGCTGCATTGGTTCACTACTTTCCTGGGTATGCTCAGGAGGCATGGGAGGCAAGAGAGGCATGGGTGGGAAATTTTGACTGGCTTGTCCAAAACTTCTGGCCCGCTGCCTGCGGCGTTTAGCTGCGAGTCTTTCACGGATACGGGAATCAATTAGTATAGCGAAATCAATAAACTCATTTAGACCGTTAGGCACATCTCTGGCTGCCTTCTCATCTTTAATACGGTCAGCAAGTCCCTGAGCAAATGCTCCTCATTGTTCCAACCTACCTCTGCTGCCAGCGTACCAAATTCAATAGCATAATCTCCCACCGTACGAGAACCTTGTTGTATCTCCATTAATCGTTTTGCAGCAGAGGAGGCTCTACCTGGGACTTCAAACACTCTGTGGAAGGCACGCACAAACTCCCTGAAGTTCTTAATGCAAGGTTTGGCAGATTCCCACAAGGGGTTGGCCCATGCCAGGGCTCTGCCCGTCAGTAACAATATCATAAAGCCCACCTTACTGCGGTCATTAGGAAAGGCTTGGGGAGTTAGTTCCAGAAAAATCTCCAAATGGTTAATAAACCCTCTGCACAGGGTGGGTTCGCCATCGTATCTTAGCGGTAACGGAGCTGTGGCGGTTAACCCTTTACACGAGGCCACTTGCGTCAGGGATTAAGCTCCCGGTGTTGAAACGGGGGAGACCTCCGAGGCTTGAACCGGTTTATCAAGGTGAGCAGTACGCTCTAGAATGGTTTGTACGGCCAGTGCCAACTGGTCCAAATGCTGCTCACATAAATCCATCCTCCAATGGATGCTTTGTACATTACCTTCACCTGTACTGTCTGAGGTCATGGCTCTTTCTTACTGTAACGGTTTGTTTGACACTCAGACACAGTAGGTTTGTATAAAACACAGTTTTATTGAACAGTTGCAGTAAACAATAACCCTCACGGGTCCAGTAATATATGACACAATATAGTACTGACACAGGACAGGCTACAGTGAGATATACCCACATGGGTCCAGTATATGCAAAGTACAACAACACAATATACTGACACAGGTCAGGTAACTTTCGTGTGATTCTCAAGCTAGGCAGCACTGAATAGGTTACTATTAGGCCAGAAGGACTAACAGGCCCTAATAGCACAAAGCCATTTAAGACTCTCACTCTGAAGAGAGTGCACAATATCGAGTAACGCCCAAATAGACAACGGAGACCAAAGCAACTTGTGGACTGCCGTAGCAGTAGTGGAGGACTGGCAATGAGCCCGGAGAGGCACCCAACCGGAGACTGCACGGATAGATAGCTGGTGACTGGCACCTACCCCGAAGGGTTAACAACGCTCAGACCAATGTCGACTGTACAATCAGGTGAACTGGCTGAGGTGCCCAGAGTAAACCCAACCTCAACGTGAATGGCAGGAAGAGGTCCAGCGTATCGTGGTGCACTGATGTAAGGAACACACCAGCAATGTCGCCTGGGCGACACAGACAATATCGGAGACTAGACTGCAAGTGTATAGTGGTACAAGGTACTGTCCAGAGACAGAGAGGATCCTGGATAACAAGCCCAACCGGGGACCGGATGGGGCGTCAGCAGGAGAGATGCACGGCCAAAGGATCCCAACCGGGCCGGATCGGTGCACCGAGTTGGGCAGGAACGACAGCCAATCCGAGTCGGTACACAGAGCAGGAACATCAGCCAGGCCAGGTCGGTACACAGAGCTGGAACGTCAGCCGGGCCAGGAGGGTACACAGAGCAGGAACGTCAGGCAATCCGAGTCGGTACACAGAGCAGGAACGAGTTGCAGAGTAGTCAGGCAGTCCGGGTCGGTACACAGGCAGGAACGAGATGCAGAGTAGTCAGGCAATCCGGGTCGGTACACAGAGATCACACGAAAACAGGAACAAGCGCTGGTAACGGAAACACCACGAAAGGGCACCGGAGAAGTGACAAGACCCAGTATTTAAGGACAAATACTGGGCGGGACAAAGTCACTTCAACCAATAGGCGTAAGCAGGAGTGGAAACTGACAGAATGTCGCCAGCATAGCATGGGCACCGTGATAAATCCCCACAAAGAGAGAACAGGCTGCTATTTATTATGTAAATGTACAAATACAACAGAAATCAAAACAGAAATACTCACTTGGTAGGCCTCAGTTAGCCAGGGACTAAGGTGCACAGGCTGGGAAGCGTTTCTAACAGGCAGGGGCTGCTCCTAGGAAGTCTTGTCACAGCCTGGCCCTGAAGCCAGGTGACAGGATGACAACCTTAGACACAGACAACTACTCAAAGAGTCTGTAATCAGTGTAGGTAACCTATCGGCAGTATTGTTGTCTCTGTCGTAATGTAGAAATGGGAACAGCAGTCGTGGTACCAGGGGTCACAAGGTTACAACCTGAAGAGAGGTCGAAGATTGTCGAACTTGACTAGATGGTTGACAGTGTCAAACTCGACACAATACGCACAGGAGAATCTCCAGAGTCAGAGAAAGAATAGTCAACAATCTAAGTCAGTAACAGGAGGGCAGAGATGGTACCAGGGATGAGACAGAACAATAGTCTGGCAGGCCAGGGTCAAAACAGTTGAGCAAAACAGTACACAATCAGCAGGCAGAAGAGAAGTTGAATAAAAAGGCTGAGGTCAAAACCAACGCAGGATATCGAAGCCAAATCAGGAGACATAGACGAAGTTGTGAAAAGTTGAGTCAAACACAAAATCACTGGAACAAACAAGAACTCAAGGAACTAGATAGCAAAAGGAATGCTTTGATCACGCACCGACACACAGTGCTGGCGCTTGATAAAGACTCCAACAAGAGCGTCACAACAACAAGGAGGAGAACAAGAACAAGGGAAAACCAGAATAGCTGGCAAGAGATGCTAGCAAAACCTGGAAGGACATGACAGGCTGGCCTTTTATTATGATGTTGTTCTTATGCTTCTATTTTCAACACTGTCAAGTTGCTCTGCAGGCTGAAGATCTGTCTAGTTTGAGTATGTAACTCAGACTGCAGTGCAGAAATGAATTATCTAATTTCTGAATTCCCTCTCTTAAACATTGCCAGTCACAAAGAGATAGATAGTTACAAGTGGTTTTACTTAAGATACAAGATTTCAAAATATCCTTTTGTGGAATTAAAACAGTTAAACAATTGAATTGGAGGTGAAGGAGAAGGAGATACCATTGTATAAGAGGGTTCTGGTGGAGAGCCAAATTAGTCTTAGACCAGTTGCCTTGTAGGCTGAAGATCTTTCTAGTTTGAGTATCGAAGAGTATCGAAGAGTGTTGGTACCGTGTTGGTACCGTGCTAGCCATAGAAATAAAGGAGGCAATTATAGTCAAGGTGATCCCTTTGTTGGCTAACTAGGCAGATTTAGGGTGCACGCTTTCAAGACCTCTTAGGTTTCTTCCTCATGCATGTTATACAGATAAATGTGAAAATATCTCTCTTAAATACAAGTACACATTGCATTGTTTAGAACAGAAATCAGACAAGACAGCTCAGTAGGGATGGGTGGAAATTTTTTCCTCAAACTGAAATTCAATACTATCCGGATCCGCACTTGTAGTAAACTTTAAATTAAATGTATTGTCATTGATATATTCTAAGAACTCTCCAAGTGTCTTATCCGATCCTTCCCATATTATTAAAATGTCATCTATGTATCTCTTATAATACACCAGATGTTCCTTAAAGGGATTATTCGTCCAAATGTATCAATGACAATACTTTTAATTTAAAGTTTACTACAAGTGCGTATCCGGATAGTATTGATTTTTTAAATTTAGTATTGTTCCATGAGAATAACCGCATTTATACAAAAAATCATCGAAAAGAGGTGGACAGTAATGGATATCTCCATTACAAAAGTGGCCACCATAGGCGATGGAAACAAAACATCACTTTGGGTCCATTACAGCTGATACAACGTAATTGTAGTAAAGATGTGGACTATCAAGAAGAAGAGGGGGAGGTGAAAAATAAATTGGTGGATAATGGGTATGATATTAAACTTTTAGACAGTGCAGAGGAAAAAGTAAGAAATTGATAAGTTATAAGGAGAAAAGGAGAGAACATGGAGAGTGGGTACCTTATTTTACTACCACCTATACCCACAAAGTGGAAGGAGAGTTAAGAAAACACTGGCCAATATTAATGGAAGATCCAGTCTTAGGACCAATTTTAGAAGAAGTTCCTAAGATTTTGTTTCATAGAAATAGGAACATAAAAGAACTAGTTGCGCCTAGTGATATATAGAAGAAAATAGAAAGGAAGAGAGAGGCCAGTGAAAAACAGAATAATTTTCTTTTGAGAAAGGGGGGGATGTACAAGTTTTGAGCAAGGAATTGCTCCACATGTGCACATTACTCTTTTAAGGGTCAAGAAGAAAAGGTGAGATTTAAGTCAAATATTACAGAGAAATCTTATGAGGTCTGCCAGTTCCTCAATTGTAACACTGGTTATGTGGTATATCTCCTCACGTTTCAATGTGGAAAGCAATACGTGGGGAGAACCACGTGGACATTCAGGGTTAGGGTTGGGGAACACTTCAGGAATATAAGAAATACAGTGTGGGAAAAAATTATTTGATCTCCCCTGCTGATTTTGTACGTTTGCCCACTGACAAAGAAATGACCAGTCTATAATTTTAATGGTAGGTTTATTTGAACAATGAGAGACAGAATAACAACAAAAAAGTCCTGAAAAATGCATTTCAAAAAAGTAATAATTGATTTGCATTTTACTGAGTGAAATAAGTATTTGACCCCCTATCAATCAGCAAGATTTCTGTCTCCCAGGTGTTCTTTTATACAGGTAACAAGCTGAGATTATTAGGAGCACTCTCGTAAAGGGAGTGCTCCTAATCTCAGCTTGTTACCTGTATAAAAGACACCTGTCCACAGAAGCAATCATTCACTCCGATTCCGAACTCTCCATCATGGCCAAGACAAAAGAGCTGTCCAAGGATGTCAGGGACAAGACTGTAGACCTACACAAGGCTGGAATGGGCTACAAGACAATCACCAAGCAGATTGGTGAGAAGATGACAACAGTTGGTGTGATTATTCACAAATGGAAGAAACAGAAAATAACTGTCAATCTCCCTCGGTCTGGGGCTCCATGCAAGATCTCACCTCGTGGAGTTTCAATGATCATGAGAACGGTGAGAAATCAGCCCAGAACTACACAGGAGGATCTTGTCAATGATCTCAAGGCAGCTGGGACCATAGTCACCAAGAAATCAATTGGTAACACACTATGCCGTGAAGAACTGAAATCCTGCAGTGCTCGCAAGGTCCCCCTGCTCAAGAAAGCACATGTACAGGCCCGTCTGAAGTTTGCCAGTGAACATCTGAATGATTCATAGGAGAACTGGGTGAAAGTGTTGAGGTCAGAAGAGACCAAAATCGAGCTCTTTGCATCAACTCAACTTGCCATGTTTGGAGGAGGAAGAATGCTGCCAATGACCCCAAGAACACCATCCTCACTGTCAAACATGGAGGTGGAAATATTATGCTTTGGGGGTGTTTTCTGCTAAGGGGACAGGACAATTTCACTGCATCAAAGGGATGATGGACGGGGTCATGTACCATCAAATCATGGGTAAGAACCTCCTTCCCTCAGCCAGGGCATTGAAAATGGGTTGTGGATGGGTATTCCAGCATGACAATGACCCAAAACACACGACCAAGACAACAAAGGAGTGGCTCAAGAAGAAGCACATTAGGGTCCTGGAGTGGCCTAGCCAGTCCCATAGAAAATCTGTGGAAGGAGCTGAAGGTTCAAGTTGCCAAACGTCACCCTCAAAACCTTAATGACTTGGAGAGGATCTGCAAAGAGGAGTGGGACAAAATCCCTCTTGAGATGTGTGCGAACCTGGTGGCCAGCTACAAGAAACGTCTGACCACTGTGATTGCCAACAAGGGTTTTGCCACCAAGTACTAAGTCATGTTTTGCAAAGGGGTCAAATACTTATTTCACTCAGTAAAATGCAAATCAATTTATAACTTTTTTTGAAATGCGTTTTTCAGGATATTTTTGTAGTTGTTCTGTCTCTCACTGTTCAAATAAACCTACCATTAAAATTATAGACTGATCATTTCTTTGTCAGTGGGCAAACGTACAAAATCAGCAGGGGATCAAATAACGTTTTCCCTCACTGTAAGGTGGAAACCCATAGTGTCCCCAAGCATTTCTTAGAAGGTCCATTATGTAATCCAGAGAATATGACAGCTATGGCTATTGAGCAGGTGAGGATAGGAAGAAGGGGTGAACATAGAATACTGAGATTGAGGCAAAGGGAAACATATTGGATATACCAATTAAAGACCCTAAGCCCAAATGGTCTGAATATAGACCTAGATATTACTGCATTTATATAAAGAATGATAATTAGAAGGTAGGTTAAGGTATAGTGAGAAGCAGAAACAGGAAGTTTTATAGATTATTTTAAGTATGATGAGTGATTTTAATGGGCATATGATGTGTCTTTTTGTATTATGTTGATTGTTAGGTATCCCCTACCACTTCCCTAACTCTATTCCCACCAGCTGCTTCACCATTACTGTTACTACTACTAACATCAACCACATCAATTTCAGCCCCTGAGTCTTCCTCTTCACAATCACTAGTAATATGATGATTACCCCTCCTTCACTCCTAAGCTGCTGGACCTTCTTAATAGTAATACTAGCACTGGTGGGACTGCTAGGGGATGGCAAGCGTGACTTAGGGTCCCCTGCTGTCACGCATGGCATCATCTTCTCCCCCCCCCCTCCTGAGTATTACAAGACACACTGGCAGCAGGTTCAGCACTGGTGGCAGCAGGGGCAGCACTGGTAGGAGCAGGGGCAGCACTGGTAGCAGCCACAACACTGGTGGCAGCAGGTCTGACAGCAGGCATAGCACTGGTGCCAGCAGGGGCAGCAAATCTGATAGCAGGCACATAAATGGTGGCAACAGGTGCAGTACATCTGGCAGCTGACCTGTCCTGCTCTCACTTCTACCCTCTTCTTCCTCGCTTGACATTAATTTCTCCAAGATCCCTAGGGCCAGCATTGGTTCTGTAGTGCTCACTTCCTCCTCCTCAGACTCAGTGGACACATAAGGGTCCTTCCAGTTCCTCCTTTTATTACTTTTAAACATTCTCATAGTGAGAGCAGTCACTAAGAGCCTCTCCTGCCTCAATTTTGCTTCAGATCACAGCAGAACAGCACAGAAAGTCTACTTTGCTATGTAGCTGCTTCTACTATGTTTCACTTCCTGGACTACGTCATGTATTTATAGCAAAAAATCAAAAAGCACTTAAATCAATGGGCAAAAACTTTCTAGCAATTGAAAAAATGCTGAAGAATTTTTGCCAATGGGTGAAAAATGTGAAGATTTTAATCGCTGTTTGTGAAGAGGATTTTCTCTCGAAAAAATGTACAACAACATAGTTTTCGTGGATTTTTTCCTCAGGAACCTGACGGGACCTTTCACCCACCACTAATAGTGATTCCCACAACTGGCAACAGTCAATAATATTTTTGAAACAATCGAGAGATATTTATCTTCATTGTGTTTTAAATTTGGTGTGGATTCTTTACCAAACAGTTTATTTTCACATTAAGGACCTCCTGCTCAACAATAATATGATTTAAACTTTGCATTTAGGCAGTCCCCTTTTCTATAGGTATTTTTTTTCAATAGTTACCTTTTGCATATTTGCCAAGTAATCCTCTGGGCACAAATTTTTCTTTAAAAATTGTTTTGTTTGTTTTTTTCTTCAAAATATAAATAATATTAATGAATCATGTTCCACTACTCATTTTTGTTTTGTGTTTTTCCATATACTTCTCTCTTAGAGCCGACATAGCTAGTTTTTACTTGAAAAACTGGCAATGGGTTATTGAAAAACATGCATTAATTTACATACCTTAAGAACAGGTGACAGAAACACTGACAGTCCAGTGAGCATGAACACAATTAATCCAGTAACTCTTTGCTCCCTGTAAACAAAAACACAAAGTACTGTTATGGTCTAACTTGAATTTAACAAAATTTATAATAAACTCAGTCTGTGTTATAAGCAAAACAGAATGAGATTTTAAGAGTAAAAACATATATGTTTATTACTTCTACACTGCTCAGCATTGAAATTGCAACACCAGGAAGAAGATACAGAATTCCCATGAAATCCCATAGTCATACAACACACAACAGAATGTTTTATTCAGTAGTGAGTTTACTCAACTATGGACAAGATAGTATTGGCTAGACAGCAAGGCATACCATCAACATTTAGCAGTAAACAAATCTTGCAGGTGTCTGACAATGTGTTATACAACTAGATCTATGTATTAGTAGGCTGTGGGAGCACAATAATGTGTATTAGTGGTGTACATCTACTATGGATGATGCCTCCCAACACCATTATACCTGGAACTGGCCTGCAGTGGTGTTGAACAACATACATACATCGACATCTTGCTAATCGGTACTCCTCCAGATAATTTTATGGACACTGCTACAAGCAGGGATTGTCATTGAAGAGCTAGAACTCCACCCCTGCTTAAAGTGTCATTCTTGATGATAGGTCCTGTGTGATGATAGTATTGGTAGGACTTGGTGTGGGTTTCTTGTCTGGAGACAGACTGTCATGCAAGCAACTTGATTGTTTGCATTTACACAACAGTACCAGTGGCTCTCTGCTCTTGGATAGTGCTTGCTGTTGCATAGGGGTCACACAACTCCATTCTATATATCTGATAAACTGAGTGAGCCATTGTCTGGTGTTGTGATCCAGTCCCTTGCCACCAAGTGCTTTGTTGTCCTGGAACCCAGTGGAACCGGGACTGTTGCACATTGCCAACATCACAGCCAACTCATGCAATGATCAATGATCGTGTACCTCAAGATTTTGTCGGCTGAGGATATTCATGACATCATTTTTCCTTACTCTAGGCATGTTCTAGCATTCCTCAGTAGAAAATCTAGTGTTAAAAATCTTCAAAGCTAACAGCAAGTCTGCTCAGCTGATGACCTTCATATTCATATGACCCATTTTAATGTTGATTAATATATACACAGGTCTAAAATATTGACCTAAAATTGAAAGGCTGCATAACTAGAAATGTATATAGTATATTATAAAAAAGGCTATTGCTTGATTTGCTGGCAAAGCCAGCCATACGGATGATGCTATAGTTTAACCATTAGAAACAAAATCCAAAAAAAGAAACATAAAATGAAGGTCTAAATTAAGTAGGTGAAATGAAAAGAATCCAGGTGAGGGGGGAACCAAGCAGAGTACCCCATTTAATGCCCACTGGGAGGTAAATTCGAGGGGTGGGAGTAGAGCTGAACAAAGTACTCCTGGTTAGATATTACTGAACCTGTAAAAAATATCTATTTTCACGTATGCTCCCTCCAATATTAAAGCAGGCTACTGTCAGAAAATTTCCTCACTACATAATATATTCCAAATATATAAACACAAACAAAAATTCTGAAGCACCACACTTTTCACAAATCAATTTGTGGTAGGGGCTAACATCGATGCTATGACTAGATGATTGTGGCGTAATCTAAGTCTCTAAAACCTAGACTGAAAATAGTGAGACCTGGCTGATTTGAGGCCTGGTCCTGACTATTTATGAGTAGTGAAACCTGAGGGAGGGTGATGGAGGAAACTGCTTGATGCCTCGAATAGGAGGTGAGAGGACGCAGTTTTAAAGCCCTCTCGCCCCTCCCACAAATGCAGGCTCAGCCTGCTCACTTGTGGTAGGGGCTAACATCGATGATATGACTAGATGATCGTGGCATAATCTAAGTCTCTAAAACCTAGACTGAAAATAGTGAGACCTGGCTGATTTGAGGCCAAAAAGAGGCGACCAAATGCTTGACATCTTTATTGTAAATCAATAAGTCAAAGTTGATAGAGCAAGACGTATTTCGGCTTTTGGATGAGGAATGTATCTAGCAAAGCAGCGAGACCTCCATCTCCCCAATCCCTGGATAATGTGAGGAGGCGTGCGATGGCCGGAGGCCACCGAAGCGGCGCCGATACGGAAGGAGTGTCCAGAGTAGTGGTCTGGGTTGGCACCTACTCGAGAGAGCAAAATACGGACTAGCTAAATAAATGTAGAAGTTGTCAGAGGACCGTTGTGCATTGGTAGAAGAGGTCTGGAGTCTGGAAGTGGTTCCAGCTGTGCGTATAACTTTGAAAGTGCTTTGACAGGACACCAATTGTCACGAGTGGGAAATATTGGTATCAGGGCGCCTTTACTTGCTTGATCTGTTTTTGATTTAGAGAGGTGAAATATGAAATGGTCTGAATGGGCTTGGAGATTGGCTTTCGTGGGAAATGTTGAGGATGAATGAGATTTGCGAAATTCACCTGGTCTCATGAAGCCAAAAAAGCCCAGACAGATGGCTGCGAGAAGCACAAGACTGGTGTTCTGACCGAAGGGGTTAGAAGATAGGTTCTTGTACAGATTGCGAAAGAGAGCTCCCGATATCGGAAGTCTCTTCTTGATTTGGTAATGAGGGATCCTCTCCAGCCCCTTCAAAAATAACTTGACATGGTAATTTGTAAATAAGGAGGGACGTTCTGGTTGGATGAAAGAGAGGTGATGGCGTATGCCTGCTAGTTGAAGTCTGATCGAATGAGGGGAGAGGCGAAGGGCCAGGAGACAGTGAGCGGCATAGTCTAAGATGGAGTATGTGGAATAGTTGAGAGGAGTAGAAATTTGTTGAAAGCGGTCCATGCCCTGGCGTAAATCTTTTTGGTACTTTGTGCTAGTGCCAGGTCGATGATAGATATGGCTGCTAGGTGGTGGCTCATTCGAGGGTAAGTAAGTTGAATGGAGGAGTGGGTGTCGGAATGCGGCAGACTTGAGGGTTGAGGTCAAGAAATGTCTGTGAATCGGAAAGAAGGTGGTTAATGGATTGGGAACTAGAGTGAGGAGCCTGATGACTTGAAAAGGTAAATTTGAAGTACAGGGAAAGCCATGTGAGCTTCCTCAAGAAGGACCTAATTAAAGGTGAAGATGATCTACCTTTGTTAATTATGCTGGCTGTGGCAGGGTCTTATGTATAGAATGTCACCAACATGAATGACCAATGTTTCCCCCAGCTGATAGCTGCGGCCACCACTGGGACAAGTTCCATGTAGCTAGAGTAATTTACGAATTTTTGTTTATCTTGGAGCTGGAGGGGCCATGAGTCGCTTATCCACTAGGTTTTATAGGAAGCTGCATAACCTGCTGTTATAGATGCTGAGGAGAAAACTACTGGGGAAGAGGAGGAAATTGGTTTGCTAAGGATAGATTTGCCGTTCCAATGACGTAGGAAACCTGCCCACATAGCCAAATCTGAACTGGCTGCACTGTTTAAAATAATTGGAACTGAGTCGTTGCTATGGGACAGGAGTGAGAGGAGATAAGAAATGAATGACCTGCCTTGGGGAATGATTCTGGTGGCAAAGTTGAGAAATCCTAGCAGGGATTGGAGCTCGTGCCTAGTGCATGTGATTTTGTTTGAAAAATCATGAACAATGGCTTGAATGCGGGAAACTTTGTCTGATGGTAGACGAGCTTCCATATTGCAAGAGTCTAGATGTATTCCTAGAAATTCAATCTCTGTGAAAGGGCCTAAGGTTTTGTCAGGAGAAAGTGGAATATTGAGGTCTTTGAACAATTTGATTAGGGGTTGAAGGGCTGATGGTTGAACATAAGCTGGTTTGACTAGCAGGAAGTCATCTAAGTAATGTAAAACCACTGGGCACCTGCAATGGTTCAGGAGGAGCCATGAAAGAGCCTCAGCGAAAAAGTTGAAAATCTTAGGGCTGCTTTTGGAGCCGAATATTAAGCGAGTAGCAAAGAAGAAATTGTCCTGCCACTTGATACCCTGCAGGTGCCAATGAGTTGGGTGCACAGGGATTAATTTGAAAGCGTTTTCCAGATCAACCTTAAACAACCAACAATTTGGGCCTGCTTGTTGAATGAGAGAAATGGTGTGTTCAATACTGTGGTATTCCAGTGAAAATTCTGATAAAGGGATTAGGGAGTTAATGCTGGGGATGGGAGAGGAGTGGGGGGCACAAAAATCTATTATGAGCCTTTGTTTATTGGAAATTTTTTTAGTGGCAATGCTATAGGGTTAGATCACCATATAGGAATCGGGGAGGGACTGGAAAGTGCCTATGAGGTGATCTTTAGAAATTCCTTTCTGGAGCAGGAGATCGACTGATGATGGGTCTGAGGTGGAATGTAGATTGGGACATTGTAATGATTGAGAGAGGAGTGCAAGTGTGCCTATAAGGAAACCTTCCTGGAAACCGTTAATTAGAAATGAGGAGAAGTTTTTGTTAGGATGGTTTGATAGCAATGATTTGAGGAGACGAGCATTTAAGTTTCCTAGTCATTTATTAGAGCGGCCCTGACAGGGGCAAATGATACGGGAGTGTGAATCGTGACAAATTGAACACAAATGAAGCATTCTACAATTATGAAAAAAACATCCACGGCCACTGAAGTTATTACAAATTGGGGAAGAACCCATGTAATGAATGGGGCGCCCAAGCTTGTCGACTGATGGTCTGTTTCTCATTGGAGGGGGTTCGGAGGGGAATTCGATGGGGGGAGCGGCTGAAGAAGGGACAGATGAGCTAGGCCATGCTGAGGGGCACAAGCTGAGGTTGTGGTTTGCAGACTGACAGGATGGACAAACTGGGGTTTTCAGCCACGCAAAGTAGCGGCAAAATATTTCATGATCTAGAGAACCCCAGTCTGTCATGAAGCCAAATTGTTCTAATGCGGCTGCCGCTTTGACTGAAGATGCCAAATGGTAATCATAATAACTAAATCCTCCATAGTGGTAGCCCAGGCCAACTAAAATGTACAAATATTGATCGAGTTCCTGCCTCCTGGAGGGGAAAGAGGAGCACAAAATATCCCTAAATATACTAAATGCCAAGACAAATTCAGGGATGGTAAGTTTTTTAGACAGTCTTGGGCCCTTGGTCTTTAGGTAACCGCTGCATCCCCACATTGCGATTTACTGCTAGGTCTTATGTTGCAATAAGCAGGGATAATAAGTTAACGTCTCTCCCCTCCAGGATGTCCCTGCGAAGGTTGGCCGGAACCATGTGAGCAGTTGATTTGAGGATTATGTGATCTACTGAGGTTACCTTGGTTTGAAGATGGTGTAGGAGGACCTTCAAGGTGAGAAGATGTTCTGGAAGTGGTTTCTAGAGATATGATTTGACTATGCATATCTGACATAGATGTAAGTAGTTGCATGATACTTTCCAACTGCGAAGAATGGGCCTCTTGAATTGAAGTGCTAGGTGAAGGGGGCTGATTATGAATGACCTGAGGGGAGGGAGGGGGGGATGGAGCTTGGGTTGGGAATAGGAGGTGGAATAGTTCCGGCTTCCTGGCTGGATGATGGATAGGGGATGGGATGACGAGTTAGTTCTGTGGTAATTCTGGAAATAGTCCATTCTTTATATAACTGGCTTCTGGACTCTGGAGTTGCAGGGGGATCTTGCTGTGGAGCTTCCTGGTTAGCCTCTTCCATGGGTGATGGAGGAGAATGTGAGAGCAGTTAGAATGAGGATGAGGGGCGGGTGAGATTATAGTGATAATAATAAGCTTGGGAGGGTATCACGGTCCCCATGATCCCCTGTCAATCTCTTGTGTTGTTACCTGTGCATTGGAGGAGGCTGATTGGCCCGCCCAGGATGTTCCTTTATATACTGGGGTTTGGGCACTTGTCAGTAGCCCTTTCGTGGTGTTCTTGATCCTGTGCTTTGTTGCTGTTCCTGCATCCTTGTGTACCGACCTGGCCTGTCTGACAACTCCTCTGTTCCTGCTCCGTGATTTGACCCGGTTCTGGCTGATGTTCCTGCTTCGTGATTCGACCCTGCTCTGGCTGACGTTCCTGCTCCGTGATTCGACCCGGCTATGGCTGAAGTTCCTGCTCCGTGATTGACCCGGCTCTGGCTGATGTTCCTGCTCCGTGATTGACCCGGTTCCGGCTGACGTTCCTGCTCCATGATTGACCCGGCTCTGGCTGTTGTTCCTGCTCCATGAACGTTTCCTATGTTCCTGTGTGATTCCGGTCACTGTCTGTGTGTTTGTGTCGCTCTGGCTAATCCTCTCTCTAGTCTACCAAGCTGTTGCTGAGCTGTAGTCTTCCTTATCGAACCTGCATTTACCCTAGCTGTGCCGGTAGCCTCTGTTATTTGAGCCTGTTCTCATCACTTGCCAAGCCAGTGTGTTTCGATTGAGCCATTTAACACTTACTGAGCCTTTGCCTTATCGACCTAGTCTACCTATTCACACAAGCAGAGCAATTGTCCGTCCCAGTGCTCGAGCAGCGCCACAGTCACGTCGGTAGGCATTGGTACCTCCAGTTGGCTCTTGCAGTGTGTGCTCCGTAACGGCACCGGAAGGGTGTCCCGGCTCTGGTCTTCGAGTGCTCAATGTGTTAATCGATCTGCCATACTACCATCCATTTTGACTCACTATTGCTTGTGCAGTGATCGCTCCGTTCTGGCACCCAAGGGGTGTTTAGGGCTCTAGTCCCGTTGGCACACGCAGGGTTACATCCGTGAAAGTATTGAGGACGATTCAGGTTCTGTTACCGTTAGCTCCTGCAGTGGCTTTTCTCCTGCTTATCACTCGAGGTGGTATAGGCACAGCTCTGGTCTGGCGCTGGTCATTTTGGGTGTTCCACTGCAAGATATCTGAGAGTGATTAGTCCAGTCACACAATACACCCTTCTCTGCACCACCTAGAGACTGATATTACGTTCTGGGCGTTGGCCAATCAGTTTACTACTATTCAGCTTCTCCACGTTAACCCCTGTACATTTTACTTCCCTGAACAATATATCTATGCTATATTTATTTGGGCCTGTATACTGCCATTACCATTCCTGGCCCCCAGGGGTGCTGTTCATTTACATTTATTTCAATAAAACTGTGTTTTTACTCTACCTGTGTCTGAGTGTCAGAAAACCGTAACAGTGGGGTGCAAACCTGTCAGACGGGTTGCATCTCACGGACCCCTTGACCCTGGTGGCTCCACAGACTGAAAGTCTGAGGAGGCGGGGGGAAGGTGGAGGCGGCTGATCCAGAGCTCGTCGTTCAAGCGGATGACTGCGAATGCTCCCGGCATTGGATATCCGACTGACCTGTTTCACCACCAGGTAGGAATGGATATAGAGGCCGGGGGGAAAAGAAAGTGATGAGGGGTTGGGGAAAGAAGCTAGGATGTGAGAAAGGGAAAACATGCCAGGTGGGGACTTTTACCTCTGACGGGAGGCCCGGTACTGTAAATGATGGCTGACATGATATACTATGTAGAGGTGACCCTCCGACGGGAGGATCGGACCATAGACTAGATGCAATCCCTGATGGGAGACTGCTGTAAACTCAATTTTTCTGAGTCTCTGACAGGAGACTGACTTAATGAAGGTGTGCTACCGTTTCCTCTGACGGGAGGAAATTTTGATATGTGGTGGGGGAAGGTGAGGAGGGGGGACGTGAGTGACGTGGGCTAGATGAGGAAGTGCTGCCTACGTAGGATATGACGGTGTCTTGGGAGTACCTGACAGCGCCTACCTTGGTTAGGATCCATGTATGTGAAAAGGATGAGTTTGACTAGAGGCTCGTAAGTATATGCTGTGGGACTGTGAATAGGAATTAGGATTGAGATTTAATTACTGATTGAAGCCTGGAAGTTGAAGTATAAGGAAAGCTTGAGTAATGCACTCTTACCTGATGCATATAAGCGGATGATGTTGCTTGGACCGTGGTTGCGCTGGAACGGGTGACTGTATTCAGATGCCTTCGCTTGGAAGGAGAAAGTTACTGTAATAGTTTAAAAGGAGAACATACAAAAGTGGGATTTTTTTTTTTTTTACTATGGTAAGGGTTGCCCATGTGCCAGAAGTGATCCTACTGGACATTGATGGACTGACCTGAGGGATCAAAATCTAGATTTACTGGAAGAATAGTGAAGATAGAGGAATAATTATATCCCTTTTGGACCAAAGGAACAGGACCATGGGTGTAAAAAGTACCGTGATGACGTAGAATTTGACAGAAATAACAGAAGCTTCAAAACGAAGCAAAATCTTCAGACGACATCATATCAATCCTAACATTTATACCTAGCTGTCCTTATAGATGTAATTAACGAGTTAAGATTGAAATGAAATCGTCATTTGACAGAACTGCATGAAACATTATTTCACAACAGAACAAATGTCATTCTATGTAGGTTGCAATGTAATGATCTTATATACAGTATTGCTGTCTGCTGTTGAAATCTGTGGGTGAAAGAGGACATTTGGCCTAGAGCCAACAGGTTGATATCTTTGAAAGCAGGAAGATAGGGTACTAAGTGAATGTGCGTCAGAGAGGGGACAATTGTACCCAATAACCTCAAGAGGTATGTTAAATGAAAATGTGTTAGTTGACTTCCCTGCCATGCCCCAACTTAAGGTAACGGGAATTGTAATGACCTTACCGAAATTCCATAAGTGAGTACCGATGAAGCTGGATGAGTTGGTCTGGTGGGCCGGAGTGCGAAGATGACATACAGATGCATTAGATACATATTCTAAAACACAAATTCCATTCCAAAATGATTCACTTGTAGGAACTCTTTGTAGGATTAACCCTTTGAGTGCCAGACAGCTATGGAATGCATTGCTTTTCAATGCATTCCATAACGCTCTGGCACTCAAAGGGTTAACAGATAGAAGTCCCATATCATGGATGGGCTAGGAATATTGGATAGTCCTGAAAGAACTCACCTATTGTATCAGATAGGTCTGCTTCTCTTGCCTGCAACTGTAGAATGAGTCACAGGAAACAGAATCCAGGGTCAGGGCAAGATCAAGATCATGTGACTGATGATTAATTTCAGTATATGACTCCAAAAAAAATGTCAGTATAGAGCATATGGATTTAATTCTATAGCATATAAATTTCAATATAAAATGTATGCAATTCAGTATAAAGCATATTCATTATATGAAATATGTATTTTAGTATATATTGATCTCATGAATTTCAGTATATGTTTTTTTACTATATGTAATGTGTATTTCAGTATATGCCATATTCATTTCAGTATATGACATATGCATTTCAGTATATGATATATGGATTTCATTATATAGCATATACTTTTCACTATATAATATATAGATTTAATTATATGACAAGAATTTCAGCATGTACTATGAATTACAGTAGTTAATGTATCAATTTCAGTATATGACATGTATTTCAGTATATAGTATATATATTTCATTATATTAAACATGGATTTCACTATAAAGTATATGTATTGCAGTATATGATATATGCATTTCATTATATGATACACACTTCTCACTGTATAAGATAATGAGTTCTGTCATTATAGCAAAGCTGAATTATGTCCCTAACGGCCTCTCATACATAGATCACAGATCTCAGCTTACAGATCACTCTCTGGGCCAGATTTAGGGCTCGATTTAAAGGCAGCTGTTAGTAAAAAAAAATCACTAATGGGTGCGTTAAGTTCCATGTAGCAATTCAAAGATCCGTCTAAAGAACAGCTAACAGCAGTTTCACAATCCTTACGGCCAATACACTTACGTGCATTCAGACGCATGGAACAACATACCCCAGAGCCATTCAAAGGCTTGTGGTACTGGTAACGGCTGAAAAAAAGACACACCTAAGGGGAAAAAATTAAGACCCACTTTTCTTAGCCATTAGACACTTAACGGGCAAAACAAAACACCCATTACATAGGAAAATACACAAAATGCTTACCGCACAAGCATGTAAATGGAAAAATTAACCTGTGCAATGCCAAAACAACACAAAAACATGGACACACAACACAAATCACTCCACACAACAACAAGCAACACCACAGGGACAACGACACCCAAAAAAACAACAACACAACATGGCACGGAACAATGGGGGTTATCACACAAAGCGGACACCTGCAAATACAAGCTCACCTGTGCAACATCAACACGCGACCTGCACCCCACAACTACACCCCCGCAAATGGCAGACACATACCAAGCACAACACACCACATCTTATAACACACACACACCTGCAAACACTTACCTGGACAAAAACAACTCTCCATTGGTCAGCACTCACCTCATCACCACACCTACACAACGCCCTATCAAGTACTTATAAAGGGACAACTCAACACACTCACTTGTGGCTTGTTTTCCACTCAGGGAGGGCGATAGAGAGAGATAGAGAGAAACAGAGAGAGCAAACAGTATGTTGGGTTACATATTGTTGCGAAGACTGTGGAGAAGGCGTGCAAGGGAGAGAGCTAGGGAACATCAGCAACCTCCAAGCACGCCTGATCAACAGCCTTCACCTGTTGCAAGTGAGGAGGCTCTGGCTCAGCAGCCACACAGGAGTCCATTCCCACCTGGAGGGCAGCACCTGCCTGCACATGCACAGCTGCAGCAACAGGATGCTCCACATCAGCAGAGGATGTATAGACGACCACCAAGGCCCAGGGTATACCGCCCAAGGGTCACCCTCTTTGGAATGATTGATGATGAGGTCATTGATCGCTACAGGTTGAGGCCTGACAGCATCATTGCCTTGTATGAGGTCATCAAGGAGCAGGTGGATCCCATCTACATCCACAACCATGCCCTAACTGGCCTGCAGAAACTACTGTGTGCCATACACTTCATGGCAAGTGGGGTCTTCCAGTCCACTGAGGGTTACGCATCTTGCATGTCACAGGCCACATTCTCCAGGGTGCTGGCCCAGGTCCTGCCAGCCCTCAAAAGCAAGGCCAGTACCTATATACATTTCCCCACCACCGACATGGACTGGATACACGTCAAGCAGGCCTTTTACGCAAGGGGAGGCATACCCAGGGTCATGGGTGCTATAGATTGCACCCATGTCCGGATTAAAGCCCCAGCACGTGACGCACAGCTATTCATCAACAGGAAGAACTTCCACTCCATCAGCGTGCAGATGGTGTGTGACAGCCATATGAGGATAATGAATGTCTGTGCAAAGTATCCTGGCGGCTCACATGATGCATACATTCTACAAAACTCCTCAGTCCACAGAGATTTCGAGAATGGAACTTTTACAGGGGGATGGCTTTTGGGTGAGTTCACAATACAAAATCACACCACATACACAGGTGTACATACAACGCTGCTCAGTATGCTCCTGACCCACAGCTAGTACGTCCACCACACAAAACATCATTCACACAACATGTGCTCCCTGTCTCACCATGTCACTCACATTACACAGGTGATGCTGGCTATGGATGCAAGTCCTGGCTACTGACCCCTGTGGCCAATCCTCGAACACATGCCCAGGAATGGTACAACCAGGCTCATGGCAGAATGAGGAATGCCATCGAGCGGACCTTTGGCCTCCTCAAGTCAAGATTTAGATGTCTGGACCACTCGGGGGGAGCACTGCAGTATGCACCTGGAAAGGTGTGCGACATAATTGTGGCATGAGCAATACTGCACAACATCGCAGTGGACACCAGGCTGCTGGATCACATCCAGGACCCCCCCATACATGAAGTGCCCATGGACATCGGCCATGTTGAGGAGACCCTGAGAGGGGCGCAGATCAGAGACAGGCTCATCACTGAACACTTTACATGTGAGTATAACACAGGCATGCAAACAATCCATGCATGTCCCCCGTCAGTCCTGTGACACTAACCACGCTGCACATTATGTTCTGTCTCACCCCACAGGAACGTTGACACAGCACTGCACTGGCAGCAGCATGGCCCCAAACATCAACCATACCATGGACGTGGCATATTGTGTGTGGGGATTCAAAAACCATCCTCCATTCCCCTCTCCATGTTGACATACAGACCCCAAGGATATCACTCACACCCCCAGAAGAAACAAGGTACAACACATAACCCATGTTCATCGCCTTACAGGGCTTGATTGACAGCAACTAACTTGATTTGCCATGATCATAGGCTGAGCAACCATGCTAGCCTTGTATCGAAAGAGTATTATCCAGTGCTATGCGTTGGATAATACTCCGTCACATCAGGGGTTAAAGGGCCATTGGACTCAATATGGGACCTGTACTGTGCTAGAGCTGTGAAGAGCAGCAGAGGGGTGGATGTACAGTGGTATTGTTTCACAACGTAGAGTTCATGAAACGTAGATCAGATTACCAGGGACTCCATGCTGACCTGTGAGTGTGCAGACATATGTGCCCCTGATATGAATACACACATCAACAAATATGTCCTAATAGTTCCATGGAACAAATGACATTGGGCTGCCACTGTCACTTTCACAGTGGCAGCCCAAATTCATTACTTCCATGGAGCTCTCAGAACACTTGTTGATGTGTGTATTCATGTCAGGGGCACATATCCATAGGACTGGTGCACATGTCCTTAGTTCTCCACAGAATTGGTTACAGATGAGTACACAACACATTACCAAGCAATGGTTTGTGTACTCACCTGTAATTAAGAAAATTGAGGGGATTATAAAGTCGAAATTGTTGTTGCTTGATGATCAGTTCAGGTCTATTGCTCCAAATCCTGTCCTCTTGTCCCACAGGTATCCATGACATGATCCATCCTTGAACTGAAGATCTTCCATGTGACTGGATTGATGTCTTGACAACACCTTCATGAAGGTCACCCCTTGCTATTTCTGGTGATGTTGTTGGTGATGCAATGTTTGACCTGAGGTTCACAGCAACCTCTACTGGAACATTCTCATATAGACACAGAAAACACAAATTCACGAGTGTAATAATCTGAACAGTTAGGATGCTCATCTACAGCGTTGTCAAACCTTGTGGACAACACATGAGCAGGACTGCAGTGTTACTAAAGTAGTACGATTTCGTCTCAAAGTACATTTAGTGTTCTCATACAAGTGTTCAATGCATTTAGGCAATACACACTGAAAACACATATACGTTCTAATGTACTTTGAGACACAATAAAGTTGAACCATCACCATTCTATCTGTGTCTGTATGAGGATATATTGGATTACACATTTGTTAATGCGTAACCACACCCAGGATAGAGTATCCCCCATACATGGAAAGGCATCACCCATATCACAGGAGTCCACCACTTGTTTGCCAGTGAGTGGACTCTGTGATGTATTCATGCAAACAGATGGTGGCAGTGATACACTAATGTGTTGTGGGAGTGATAAAGAGGTGATACAGGGGATATACTTCCACAGTGAATTCCTGTCCACAGTTTCTGTGTTGCTCAGTATAATCAATGTTCTGAGATATTGCTCCACTTTGACATATCTCAGTACATGGGCTACATCAACGAACAACCAGACCAAGGTGACAAGTGTTTTCACTGGTGAAGTCTGTTACACCCTTAGGAAAAACAACAACTCAACTTACTGGAGTACCCAATGCTCACCCCAGGATATCAATGTGTGTGCTACACATTGAAATCCTAGGTTAAAAACATTGGGTTCCCCAGTAAGTCAGTTGCACAATGAGTGTTTGAGTCCAAGACAACATTGATGCATGTCCCATTTATCTGTCCTGCTTGTTATGTCACCGCTAAGTCACATAGCTGTTTGTTTGGTTATCCCCTTAACCCTCTGAGTGCCAGAGTGGTACCCAACGCATTTCTTTGCAATGCGTTGCCTACCACTCTGGCTATCAAAGGGTTAAACACAACATTTGAAGTAGATGAATGTTCAATGTTGTACCATTTGATGTGTTAAGGGGTATGTTTTGTTGTTCAAAATCAACACACAACATCACCATATAACACAGTTGTGTAATATGGCTCCAGGGATGTATTTCCAGTTGAATTTGTACAACGGTGTGTGTGTGTGTGTGTGTGTGTGTGTGTGAACCCGTGTTGTAACATCCCACAAACATCTTACCTAGGCAGAAGTTGTGTTCACTGCATTGTTTGGCAATGCACTGGAGACAACTCTGCCACCCAATCTATTACCAAATACAAAGCAGATCAGACAGGATTCAAAAGCACAATGTTCCTTTATTCAGGGGAAATGTAACATGTTGGGCATTTTATTTTTTTTTCTTGGGGGGGGGCCTTAGACTGTGTGGCAGAAGTGGATAACCTGGATGATCTCCTGGTCACCCTTTGCCCCCTAGGTGTGGCTTCGGGGATCACATTAGAGGGGGTGGTGGGGGCAGTGGATCCCTCTGTGGAACGCAGGTTCTCCCTCTCTAACTGTAAGTTCTCCCTGCGGTTCAGCTCTCTCAACTCCACCAGTACCTGTGCAAGCATGTCCATCACCCCCGTGTGGAGCTGATGGAGTTGAGTGTTGATCCTCATGACCTCCGACTCCAGGGCATGGATCCTTGCCTCTATCCTGTTAGTGTTTCTCCGGGATTCCCTACGGCTCCTGGTGATGTTGTCATTGGTGCAGAGGCTTGACCGGAGTAGTCTCCTTTGCAGAGCCATACACTCTGCTTTCATCCCCGTGGGGCTTTCACTGCTGGTGATGCTTGTGCCTGGTGAATCTGCTACTGATGTGTCCCCCTCAGCTGCTGTTGTGTCCTCCTCAGCTGGTGATGTGTCCTCCTCAGCTGCTGCTGTGTCGTCCTCAGCTGGTGCTGTATGTGCTGCAGATGGGTATGTGCCCACCACATCAATGGACTCACTGCTGCCCACCGATGTCTGTGCTGGTGGAGGTGGTGGTGGGGTAAACACGTCCCTTCGCATAGGATGCTGGGGCTCTCCAAGCAGGCCCAGGTGTTGGTAGTCGAGTGGCCAAGGGTCAAACCTTGGCCACTGGTATATGCTTGGGGGCCGTGCTGGGGAGCCATCCAAGAGGGTAGGTCAATCGGGGACGAGTATGGCCCATATTGGGTGGTGGCCACATCACCGGGCAGCCATTGCCTCCCTGGTGGTGGTGCTGCTGCTGCTGGAGGTTAATTGCTCCTGGAGGTGGTGGGGTGCATCCAGTCACTGTAATATAGTGGTGCAGCCAGAGGTGGTGCAGCCAGAGGTGGGGCAGGCAGAGGTGGTGCAGCCAGAGGTGGGGCAAGCAGAGGTGGTGCAGCCAGAGGTGGGGCATCCAGTTGGGCAAGAAGTGTGGATGTAGATGGGTACGGTGCCCACTGGCTGGTCCCCTCCTCCGTATACTCCTCACTGGGTGGTGAGGTGGCCTCCTCCATGGGCTCCTGGAGTGCTGGAGGCACATAACCTGTGTGGAGAATTGAGATTGTGTGATCAGTAAACTTAGCCATGATGGTGTCAAATTGATATTAATACTTGAAATGTGGAAAGGGACATATATGTTGTAGGGTTTATCCCCCTGTGTGAAACAACAATACTCCTACTGGTGAAGGGTGTTTTATTCTACATGTATCGCAGCTCAGAGTTGAATTCCTTTGATGCCACATCCCAGTGGCCTGAAACTGTACATTTGCGCTGTTGCCACATCATCCTTTGTGGATTTCTGCTCCCTGGACCAAAGCTGGCCAGAGGATGGTCTTGCAACATTGGCATGGTACATTTTCAGGCCACTGTGATATTGTCCATGGAATATTCAACTTTGAGCTGTTATACTCTTGGGATGAAACACCTTTCAGCAGTGGGAATACCCTTGCTTTACCCGGTAGATCAATCCTATGACATATATTTTTCCTTTCACATTTTAGGTATTACTATCTCTTTAATGGGATAGCAATGGTTAATTTCATCTTGATGTAACATTGTAGGCATCATAAAGAGATGTTTAGAAATATGTTGCTGTATGTGACAGCTGGAGACCACACGGAGGCTCTTCAGCAGACTCAAAATTGACCCATTTGGAGATAAGTACATCTTTGGCATTGTCTACAAAGTGTTCCTGGTTTGTAAGCACACTCTGTGGACCATTTCAATGACGGATCCATCTCCAATTGGTTCAATTTTGTGTCCGCTGAAGAGCCTCCGTGTGGTCAAATGACTGACATCTCCAGCTGTCACATACAGCAACATCTTTCTAAACATCTCTTTATGATGCCTACAATGTTACATCAAGGTGAAATTAACCATTGCCATGCCAAGGTACACAGAGAGGTATATGGTCTGATATGTGTGTATATGTACCTTTCATATGGGTACAAACATATCCTTGATAGATATGAACCCAGAGATCTGTTCAGTACATGTGATTGCCTATATATGTGCAGCCATCACAAACTAACTTTCATTGATGCCACTGATACCCATCCAAGTAAGGTGTAATATACTAGGTATGTGTACTCTGATGATGATATCAATATGAGTTAGTTTGTTAAGGGTTCACATATATGGGCAGTAGGACAATCACACGTACTGAACCGAACACTGGGTTCACATCTTGTTGGGACATATTTGTACCCATTTGAAAGGGACATATCCATATACATATCTGTTCTTTTTTCTTTCTGTACATATCTTTTTGTAATTGATCTGCAGTGTGATTCAAGTGGTATTCATCCCTATGTTATCAGCTTATCCCATACAGTGCTGGATTTTGTCAGATTTTACATGTCACTCTCTGATTGTCATGATGGTATCCTATGCATTGCATTGTGATGCATGGGATACCACCGTGGCAATCAGGGATTGATGTACATTACAGGATTCTGTCCATGAGGTCTGTTCAAGTTGAATCCTGAGGGGCAACAATCAAGCCAGTATTGAAGGATATCATTGATTGAGGCCTTTTTTTCCTGGATCAGCCCATCCATCCTTCTGTGTGAGGCAGCCAGATATCCATAATTCATGGCCTGTTATTGACCAAACCTCAATGGTTCATACTTGGTTCCCATATGTATCCTGCAAATAGTGTCTGGTGTACCATCCATCCATGGCATCAGCACTCCTGAGGATCCATATGTGAATCAAATGTGAGCTATGTAAATTCAAGTTAGTGTAAATGATTGCATACACAACACCAAGGGCAACTTTTTCACCTTTAGTTATGTGTAATTGTTTTTGGCCTGTGTGTTGCACATACAAGCAGTTATTCTCAGTGGCACTGTGATTTGTGATCTGCTCCATCCTGTTAGTGATTCAGTAAGCGGTTAAGTAGACCTGATGAACTGATTATGATGCTGACTTCTCCGGTGATCTCATTTCCCCATCTGTAATGTTTTCTATGGAGTCCATACAATGGGGCCTGTGCAGCTTGATTCATGTTATTGGATATTCTCCATAGACTAACATTTTAATTGGTAAAGTGAGGGTATGTAAGTGTAAAATTCTCTACATCAGCTCTTTTTCACCGCTTAGTGAATGTCCCCTATGTGCCATGTAATTGTTAACCTATCGACATGTGTTTGTTGTCTGGTTAACCCTTTGAGTACCAGAGGGGTTGCCAAAGCATTGTTGATCGATGCATTGATAATCCCTCTAGCACTCATGGGGTTATGTGCTGGATTCCCTGTGGAAACATGGGTAACATTGTGTGACAACAGTTGTGATGTTTGACATACAACACTTTTCTGAGCATGGTTTGTGTGTATTGTGTGTGATCAGCACAGCAACATGAGGGTTAACCAGGGAGTTGGACAGGTTTTGGCCTTGTTGAACCTTGACATTTGTCCTTGTCTTGCGTCCTGTTTAAACCCTCAGGGTGCTGTTTTGGTGCAGTTGTGTGGATGAATGCAGGGCAGATGTTGGGATGTGAGTGTGTTTGTTTGTGATGGGTGTGTGATTTGAGGTGGTGTGTGGTTTTGGGGTGATGCACTTACCAGTGGTATGGATTTTCCTCTCATCCCCAGTGTCTGATCCTCCAGGGACCCCCTCAATGAGGGTAGATGACAGGGTCTGCCGCAGCCTCTCCTCCCATGCGCTGAAGGTGATGGGGACAGGTGGCCCACCTCTGGTGGCTCGGGCGTGCAGGGCGGCATCCCCCATCTTCTTCTTCACCTGCCTTTTGCAGTCGCCCCATCTCTTCTTGATTGAGTCCACATCCCGTCTGCAGGTGGCTACCGCATTAACTCGGCTGCAGATTTGGCTCCAGGCAGTTCTCCTCCTCGCAGCCAAGCCAGGGAGCCTCTCCCCCGGAAAGAGGACACTCTCCCTCTCCAGCACAGCCTTCACCAGGGCCGTGTTTAGTTCCTCGGTATATCGGGGATCCCTGACCCTGTCCCCATCAGCTCCGGCATGCGAGGAGTCAGAACCGGAGTGTCCTGCCTGCTCTGCCCCTGCCTGTGTGTGGTGGTCCCCAGGAACTACCCCTCGTCCCACTGCAGGTTCTGTCCCTGTCCTGCATGTGCCTGCTCTTGTGGGTCTGGTCCCCCTCCGCCCTGCGGATCTCCCTCTCCCACCCCTGCACTGCTGAGGGATACCCTCTTGACCTTCCTCCTCCTCCACTACTCTCCCCATCCCTCTCTCCTGCCCTCCTCTCCTGGCCATCATTCACCCACTCACATCCAGGCACTCTCACACGCCCTCACAGACACACTCGATCCCACTCACTCTCTGTCACACACTTTCACTCACGGATTCACACTGTAAAAATAAAGTTTAAAATGTGTAACGTGTGATGGAAAAAAAGACTATCTGTATGTATGTGTTTGTGTTTGTATGGATGTATGTGCTATGTGCAAAAGTGTGCTATGTGTCTATTTAAATGTAATTCTCTCCTCTCCAAGATCCTTCTACCTTACTCCTCTTCTCTCTCTCTCTCTCTCTCTCTCTCTCTCTCTCTCTCTCTCTAAACACTATCCTCCACTCCTGGGTCCTGTGATCTAGCTTGCTGAAACTCGAAACACAGACAGGGTGTGACCGTTATTTTGAGGTATATATAGGTGTATTTGAACATTTTTGATACTTTGGGGCCTTGGGATTGGCTGTAGGTTTGAATTTTGTTTGTGCATCTATCAGGTTTGCTAGACAATGGCAGCCGTAATGTAACATTTTGACTTAAGTTGTGTTTTAACTGGTGTTTGGGACGCACAGTGATGTGAAATCAGGTGCGATGCTGGTTTTTGTGTTACGTATGTTTGTTGTGCCTACGCCCGATAGCTATTCTTGTACTCTTACCTTTAAATCTGCCGTAAACAATGTGCTCTCTGCGGCCGATGTGCCTTTTTTACTTAGCGGATGGTTTAACGGCTGCCTTTAAATCTAGCCCTTAAAGTCAGGCAATAGTAAAAAAACACCATTGGGTGTTTTGTGAGTGCAGTATGCCATTTAGAGGTCTGTCTTATGAACTGCTAATGGCAGTTCTCATATCATTACAGCTGATGCATTAAGACCTATGGAACATGACCTAGTTTTCAAGCACTCGTTTTAGACCATTCCAATGAAGGGATTTGTGGTAAATAATGAGATCGCGGCTCTGCTCAAGCGCCTCCGTGTCAGCCAACATGGATCTCCTGCTGACAGCTTTACAGCTGTCAGTAGGAAAGATCAAACTTTAAATGCCTGTATCTCTTAAACCATAGCAGTTTGAGAGATACGTTTTTTTGCATTTAGCTCAGCTTTTTAAGCTCTTCTAAATGCAAAAAACGTTTTTGTGGACATTCCTAACACTTTAACAAGCAAAAGTAAAGACCCAGTAAAACACAACGGCAAAAAAAAACAAAAAAAAAAAAAAAACGCTGTTGCATAAAATAAAACAGAGAAACAGCAGTCCACACAACATATAGCACAAGCATGCCAGTGGTAAAAAATTAACCCATGCAAAGTCAAAATAACAGACAAACCATGCCCATGCCCCACAAATAATTGTCAGACACAATACAACAACCTAGAAACACCACAGGGACAAGGCCTTCAAAAACCAGACCAACATAAGACATCACAATATAGCATGGAACAATGGGGATTAACACACAACATGAACACCTGTCAATACAAAACAAGCTCATCTGTGCAACATCACTAGCAGATCGAGACACAACCTGCACCCCACAATGTCCTGAACAACAAACACCTTCCCACTGGTCATCAATCACCTCATAACCACACCTGGACAATGCCCCAACACTGTCTTAAAGGGACAGCTCACCATACTCACATGTGGCTTGCTTTCAACTCAGGGAGAGAAAGAGAGTGAGACAGAGCGAGATAGACCTATTGATCTGAAGACTGCAGAAAAGGTGTGCTAGGTCAAGGGCTAGGGAACACCAGCAACTCCCAAGCACACCTGTTCAACAGCCTTCATCTGTTGCAAGTGAGAAGGCTATAGCTGAAGGAGCCCATCCCAACCTGGAGCACAACACCTGCCTGCAGAACTACACTTGCTGCAACAGGATGCTCCCCAGCTGCAGCAAAAGGATGCTCCCCAGCTGCCACAGGGACCCCTGGAGCAATCTAGGATATACAGATGACCACCAAGGCCCAGGGTATACTGCCCAAGGGTCATGTTCCTGGGAATGACTGATGATGAGGTGATAGATTGCTACAGGTTGACGCAGCAAAGCATCATTGCCCTATATGAGGTAATCAGAGATGAGGTAGATCCCATATACCTCCACAACCATGCCCTAACTGGATTGCAGAAGCTGATGTGTGCTATACATTTCATGGCAAGTGGAGCCTTTCAGTCAAAAGAAGGTTATGCATCAGGCATGTCACAGCCCACAGGTGTTGCCAGCCCTCAAGAGCAAGGCCAGCAGATACATACACTTTCCCACCACCGACATGGAGTGGACACTTGTAAAGCATTCCCTGGGTCATGGGTGCAATAGATTGCACCCATGTCCGTATCAAAGCTCCAACATGTGAAGCCGGAAATATTTCCACTCCATAAACGTGCATATGGTGTGTGACTCCAACATAAGGATCACCAATGTCTGTGCAAAATTTCCCTGGAGCTGGGATGATTCCTACATTCTCCAAATCTCATCTGTACAAAGAAACTTAGAGAATGGAACGTATACAGGGAGATGGCTTTTGGGTCAGTTAACAATATAAAATAACACCACATCCACAGGTGTACACACAACATTGCTCAGCATGCTCTTGACTCACAGGTAGTACGTCCACCTCCTACAGCATCATCCACACAACATGTGTTCCCTGTTTCCGCATGTCACTCTCTTTCCACAGGTGATTCTGGCTATGGGTGTAAATCATGGCTACTCAGGCCTGTTGCAAATCCCCAAACTTATATCCAAGAGCGATACAATCAGGGCCATGCCAGAACTAGGAATGCCACTGTGTGCACATTCGGCCTGTTAAAAAGTAGACGCAAGATTATTGGACGATATCCAGCCCCCACCCATATTTGATGTGCCTGTGGACATTGTCCAGTATGAGGAGATCCTAAGAGGGGTGCAGATTCGAGACAGGCTGATCAGAGACCACTTCAGCTGTGAGTATAACACAAGCATTCACACAGTCAATGCATGTCCTTGATCATTCATGTGAACTGGTGCAAACACACTAATCACACAATACATGATGTTCTGTTTTACCCCACAGGATCAATGACAAAGCCCTGACATTGGCAGCAGTATGGAAAGGCACTAGTGGGCTAAAAGAGACTGCACCCTGGGTGGGACACCTTTCCTAGAAAGCCTGCAAATTTGTATTGCAGGCTCGTTCCTAGTTGAGCGTCTCTGACTTCCACTTTACATATGCAAATTACCCTTGAGAGTTGTCACCTCAAGGGTAATAGGGGAATCCAGCTTTGGGCCACTTGCTCACAGTGCCTAGAGATATCAGCTACACCTCACTGACGAGGCCCAACAAGGCCAAAACGTACGTCTGAGGTTGGCTGCTTCTCTTGTTCAGAGAGGAATTACCTGGCATTTTGTGGTTGACTGCTGTTATAGTAGGACCAATATGATATGCTTTAGGATATTTCCTCTCTGTGAAAGGCACTAGTAGGCTAAAAGAGACTGCACCCTGGGTGGGTATCACGGTGCCCGTGCTCTGTGCTGCGGACTGCGACATTACATCTTGCTGATAGGCTAAGTACCTTTGTCACCGCCCAGTGATGGCCTTTATATACCCTGTCATATCTACGTTATGGTGCCCTTTCTTGGTGTACTAGTTCCTGACCTTTGCTCCGTTATTGCTGATTGTGTATGACCTGGCCTGCCTGACGACGTTCCTGAGTTTGCTCTACTTCGACTGCTCCGTTGCTGACTGTATCTGGCTGAGTACCTGCTCCATTGCTGACCGTATCTGGCTGAGGATCCGCTTCCGTTACTGACTGTATTTGGCTGGGAACCCGCTCCGTCGCTGACTGTGTCTGGCTGAGAACCCGCTCCATTTCTGACCATACCTGGCTGCGAGTTTAATCCATGTCTACCGTATTGACACACTGTTGCCTTCCGTATCTAGCCTACCGCCTGGTGGTCTCCGTATTGCTCCTGCTATACTTGCGGTGGCTTGCCGTTACGCTAGTTGGTTGCGCCGCGTGGCGCTATTATTCTGACGACCGTTAGCTAAGCATTCGTGCTGTAGCTACTCTCCTTACCACCGTTGGCAGGGTGTGCACACGCGAAGTACCGGTACAGTGTTCATAGCACTGACTGTGTTACTCTGATCTCTGTGTGTCCACCTCCTTTACAGCGCTGGGCTCACTCCCTTGGGGAGTTGCAGTATATCACAGGGTGTTACCTATTGACCCTTGCGTGCCTGGACAGTCCAGGTAGGGTTGAGCATATGCCATCTGCCGTAGCCTTGGGCTCAAGAGCCAGCGTTACGTTGTACCATCCTCAGCAGAGGGGACACTGGTTGCCTATATATATATATGTTATTTCACTGTGTTGCGATCCCACCCCTAACGTTCTATGGTCTACTTAGGAGAGGTATCTCGGTCTATTGGCATCCGGTGCCAGGGTCAGTGTTGCCTCGCTCCTTTGGGTTCTGTGCCTCCCAGGCGTCTGGGTTGTGCCAGTAGTGTTGCCTCACTCCTCTGGGCTCTGTGCCTCCCTGGTGTCTGGGTTATGCCAGTCACTTCCTCCTGTGTCATCTGCCATCAAGGTCCTGTGGTCAGTTCTCGGAGTGTGTTGCCTGCATCCTGTTATATTTAAGCCAGAACCTCCGTTGCCAGAGATTGTCATCTTTCACACATACATCGCTATTACTGGCTTGCTATTACTGTATATATATCTGCATGTATTTATGCTCTGTTTGTGTGGGTCCATAGGCCTAACTACGTGTGTGATCTTTATCTCAATAAAGTCATTTTAACCTTACCAATCTGTTTTGAGTGTTCATCAAAAAACCGTAACAGTGGGACACCATTCCTAGAAAGCCTGCAAATTTGTATTGCAGGCTCGTTCCCAGTTTAGCATCTCTGACTTCCACTTTACATGTACAGAAGCCTTGACAACCCTTCCATGAAGCTCACCCCTTGATGCTTTCAAGTGCTTGTGTTGGTGATACAATGTTTAACCTGATGTTCACAGAAACCTCTACTGGAACATTCACATGTTCACAGAAGACCCATAAATATGTGTTTCCTAACATCGGGGTATCAAACTTGAACAGTAAGAATGCTCATCTTCAGAGTTACAATACCTTGTGGACAACACATGAGCAGTTCAGTAGTGTTTCTGCAGTATCCTTTTTTAGTTTATATGTACCGTTTGGGTGCTCATACAAGTGTTCAATGCATATAGGTAATATACAAAAAAAAGACATGTATATTTGAATGTAGTGTGAGACACATTAAAGCAGAACCATCACCCTTCCATGAAGCTCACCCCTTGATGCTTTCAAGTGCTTGTGTTGGTGATACAATGTTTAACCTGATGTTCACAGAAACCTCTACTGGAACATTCACATGTTCACAGAAGACCCATAAATATGTGTTTCCTAACATCGGGGTATCAAACTTGAACAGTAAGAATGCTCATCTTCAGAGTTACAATACCTTGTGGACAACACATGAGCAGTTCAGTAGTGTTTCTGCAGTATCCTTTTTTAGTTTATATGTACCGTTTGGGTGCTCATACAAGTGTTCAATGCATATAGGTAATATACAAAAAAAAGACATGTATATTTGAATGTAGTGTGAGACACATTAAAGCAGAACCATCACTATTCAATATGTGTCTGTTAGATTAAATGTTGGAATAAACATATATCATTTTGGAACCATACTAATGGCTTGAGTTTTCCTCATACATAGGAAGGCATGATTTACATCACAGGAATCCACTAGTTGTTTAAACATGAGTGGACTTTGTGGTGTATTCATGCAAGGAGATGATGGCAGTGATACACTAATGTGTGTTGTGAGTGATAAAGAGGTGATACCCAATGATCTCATGTACACCGTTCCCATGTTGCTTAATGTAACCAATGTTCTGTGATTGCTTTGGTTTGACATATTTCAGTACTTAGGCTACATTAACAAACTGACTAAGTGGACATGTGATATCACTGGAGAGGTCTGTTTCAACCTTAGTAAAACATTAATACAACTTACTGGATAAATCAATGGTCACCCTATGATTTCAATGTGTAGCGCACACATTGCAATCTTAGGGTGATTATTGGGTTATCCAGTAAGTTAGTTTCACAAACAGAGTGTGAATCAAGGCCTGTTTGGCTGGATGTTCTATCTATCCTGCCTGTTACTTAGCTAAGTCAAATAGCTGTTTGGATAACCCCTATAAACCACAACAATTGATACAACTGAATATTCACAGTGTTGCACCTGTTGTTATGCTAAGGGGTAGGTGTCAGTTGATCAAATTCAACCCACATCATGGCCATACAACACTGTCATGTTGTTTGGCTCCAGTGGTGGATTACAAGTTGGATTTGGACAACTTTGTGTGTGGTGTGTGTGCTAACCCATGTTAAAACATTCTACAACCATGTACCCTGGCAGAAGTTGTGTTCACTGCATTGTTTTGCAATGCATTGGAGACATCCTTGCCAATTAATCTATCAGAAACCTCTCTCACACAGGATTAAAATGCAGAAGTGAAATTTTTTTTTGTGGGGGAAAGAATAAGTTGGGCTCTTTATTTTTTCTTTTTGGGGGGACCTTTGTCTGGATGCCAGACATGGATGTCCTGGCTGACTGCCTGGTCACCCATTGCACCCTTGGTGTTGGTTCAGGGGTCACACTGGAGGGAGAGGTGGGTGCAGTGGAACCTTCTGTTTACCACTTCTCTCCCTCCATGCGCAAGTTCTCCCTGCGGTTCAGTTCCCTTATTTCGACCAGCAACTGCCCCATCATCCCTGTATGATACTGACACAGCTCTGCAGTCAGCACAGTGTGTTGTGCTTCCAGGGCATGAATGGTGGCTGTGTTCCTCAGGGAATCCTGCTGCAACCTCGTGAGGTATCTGTTGGTCTTCTGGGATTCCCTGAGCTTCCTCCTCTGTAGCACCAGGCACTCCCTCTCCATCCCCCTGTTGTGTGCGGTGGTGGAGGATTTTGTGCTTGATGATGCTGCGTCCTCAGGTTGTTCTTGTGGAGAGGCTGGTGCTGGTAGAGAGGCTGCTGCTGGTGCTGGTGGGGTGGCTGCTGCTGGTGCTGATGGGATGGCTGCTGCAGATGAAGGTTGTGTTCCCACCACATCCAGGTATTCAGATCTGCCAAATGATCTCTCTGGTGGTGGTGGTGGTGGGGTGAAATCGTCCCTTGGTTGAGGGAGCTGGGGCTCCCCAATCAGGCCCAGGTGTTTGTAATCAAGTGGCCAGGGGCCATAACTTGTATGGTAGGTGCTTAGATCCCATCTTGGATCGTACCTGGGCCCATGCTGAGGAGTCATCCAGGAGGTTAAGTCCATCCCCTGAGTCGGACCCTATGTCCCATATTGATGGGTGGGCACTGTCCCGGGCATCCAGTGCCTTCCTGGTGGTGCTGCTGCACAGTAATACTGAGCCGAGGTGGATGGCTGCATCCACCTCTCCTGGTGCATCCAGTCACCATAGGGGGTGGCTCTGTATTCCAGTGGAGCTGGTGCAGTTCATGGGGTGGGTGGAGCAGATGGTGCAGCTGGTAAAGCAGATGGGGCAGCTGGTGTAGATGTTGGAGCTGGTGGAGCAGCTGGTGGAGCTAATGGTGCAGCTGATGGTGGACATGTTGGGATGGTGGGTATGGTGACCACCTGCTGGTCCCCTCCTCTTGCTCCCCAAGTGGAAAATCATCACTGGGGGATGACTCTGCCTCCTCCTCCTCCATGGGATCATTCTGTGCTGCAGGCCTGTATGCTGTGTGGGGAAATGACATGGTGTGATTAGTAATGTAAGCAATGACAGGATGAATGCAAGATGGTGTAATTGACATGTGAATCTCTGAGTGACATGATGGTATCCTATTCATTGCGTTACGATGCATGGGATACCACCCTCGCAATCACAGATTGATGAACTTGGCAGGATCTTGTACATGAGGTCTGTCCAAAATCAGTCCCCAAGGCCACCAATCAGGTCAGTAGTGAAGGATTTCTCTTATTAAGGCCTGTTGTTGTTTGGATCAGTCGCTCCATCTTTCTGAGTGACCCAGCCGTGCTTAATCAGCGATATCCATCAATCATGGCCTGTTGGTGAGCCACCTACAGTGGTTAGTATTTGATTCCCATGTGTGTCTTGCAAATAGTGGATGGTGTAACATTCATCCATGACATCGCCACTCCTGAGGATCCATGTGAAAACTAAATATATGATGTGACAATTCAAGTGAGAGCAAATGATTGCATACACAACACAAAGGCCTACTCGGTTCTCCTTTAATTCAATAGTGTTGGTTATTTTGAGGCCTGTGTGTTGCACATACACCCAGTTAGTCTCAGTGGCACTGTGATGTGTGACCTGATCTATCTTTATTGAGACTCAGTGAGTGGTGATGAAGACCTGATGAAGTGGAGGTGAAGTGGAAATGATGACTTTTTCAGTGATATCATTTCTCCATTTCAAATGTTTTTCTATGGAGTCTATACATTTGGATCATCAAAACTTGAAACATGTTATTGAATTGTCTCCATAGACTAACATGGGAATTGGTGAAGTGATGATATGGAAGGGTTACCTTCACTCCATCATCTCTTTTTCACAGCTTAGTAAATGTCCCCTCTGTAGCATTTAATCCTAACCCTGTCAACTTGTCTTTGTTTTCGTACTGGAAGGGTTGAGTACTGGAAGGGTTGCCAAAGCATTGTTGAGCGATGATCCCTATAGCATTCAAGGGGTTATGTGCTGACTTCCCTGTTGGTACATGGTTGACATTGTGGAAGAACAGTAATGATCTTTAAGGGACAACATTTTGTGAATCATGGTTTGTGTCTGATCAGCACAGCAACAAGAGGGTGGAACTGGGACTTGGACGGTTTGGGACTGGTTGAACCTTGCCATTTCTGCTTGTATTTTGTCCTTTATTAAACCCTCAGGGTGCTGTGTTGGGGCAGTTGTGTGGATCAACGATTGGCATGTATTGAGGTGTGACTGCGTTTGTGTGTGATGGTTGTGTCAGTGGGTGTAGTGCGTGGTTATGTGATGATGCACTTACCAGTAGAGTGGAGGCTCCTTTCTTCCCCAGTGCCCGAGCCTCCATGGACCCCCTCAACAGCCATTGCAGACAGGGTCTGACGCAGCATCTTCTCCCAGCTGCTGTAGGTGATGTGGGCAGGAGGACCACCTCCGGTGCCTCGGGCATAAATGGCAACCTCCTCCATCTTCTTCTTCACGACTTTCTTGCAGTCGCCCCATCTTTTCTTGACTGACTTCAAGGTATGTCTGCAGGAAGCCACTGCATTGACCTCGCTGCAGACAACATTTTGTGAAGCATGGTTCGGGTGGATTGTGTCTGATCAGCACAGCAACAAGAGGGTGGTACTGGGACTTGGATGGTTTGGCCCTGGTTGAACCTTGCCATTTCTGCTTGTATTGTGTCCTTTATTAAACCCTCAGGGTGCTGTGTTGGGGCAGTTGTGTGGATCAACGATTGGCATGTATTGAGGTGTGACTGTGTTTGTGTGTGATGGTTGTGTCAGTGGGTGTGGTGCGTGGTTATGTGATGATGCAATTACTAGTGATGATCGAGCACCCCGATGCTCGGGTGTTCGGGTGCTCTGGCCGAGCGCCCCCGGAGGCTCGAGTGCTCGGCCGAGCACCCGAGCCCCATTGAAGTCAATGGGAGGACTCGAGCATTACACCAGGCACCCCCTGCTCTGATGAGGGGAGGGTGCCTGGTTCATAGGAAAAGGTCAGAAAATGATGGAAACACCACAGAAATGGTTCAGGGACAGCATAGGGAGGATGTCTGGATGCATCTTGGACTCCAACGTCGCTGCTGGGAACGATGTTTCGCCCGTAGTACGCCATTTTTACAGACTGACCGTAAAACACACAAAAAGGAAGATAAAAACGACTTTAGGCGAAAAATTGTTACCAAACAGTATTTGCTGTATATTTACTTGTATATCATCTGCAAATTCTGCAAAAAATTTCATCGATTTTTCGGAACTGGGGCCATGATTAAGAGGGAAACGTGCGCAGCGTAAAGCAGGTGTTCAACGTGGTTATGGCCCGGGTAAGGTACAGCATTCAGGAACGGAGGCCGCAGCTACCACAGGTTTTACAACATGTCCGTTTGCCCTTGTTAAGTCCAAAATTTATAGTCGGAACAGTGGGGTCTGATCCATTGAGTAAAAGTGACGAAGTGACTTAGTGGATGAAGCCAAGAACTACCTTCTGCTCTGTCGAACACCCCAGCCCTATTTAATTCAATGGGAGGACCTGAGGCACTCCGATACAACCTGTATATCACAAAATGGAGGGCCTCATTCACATTGTGGTACAATAGTTCAGGTAGTGGTCCAACACTCATAAAGCCTATGCACTAAGTGAAAGGGCTGCCAAAAATTAGACTGAAATGTCACTCCAATACACCCTTTATTACACATAAAGGAGGGCATCATACACACCCTTGAAAAATTAGGATTAATGGCCTGCTGGTGACCCTCTAAAACATTAGGGGCGAGGGCATGCCGCTAAGCTGACCATCTAAAACATTAGGAATGAGGGTCTGCTGCTGAGCCGACCATCTAAAACATTATGGGTGAGGGTCTGCTGCGGAGCTGACCATCCTAAACATTATATGCGAAGGCCCGCTAGTGAGCTGACGCTATAAAACATTATATGAGAGGGTCCGCTAGAGAGCTGACCCAATAAAACATTATATGAGAAGGCCCGCTGGTGAGCTGACCTATACAAAAATTGTCAAACAGGGCCCGCTGGTGAGCTGGCCCTATATAAAAATTATATCACAGGGCCCGCTGGTGAGCTGGCCCTATATAAAAATTATATCACAGGGTATATGGAAGAGGAGGAGGAGGATGAGAAGATTAAGAGTCAACCATATACCCGTTTTTTGGGTGGAAGGGGTGAATGGGAATACAGAGTATTCCCATCATTGTAAATAACATATCTAAAGTGACTTTATGTTCACCCAGGGCTTTCCTCCAGTGGAGTGGAGAAGTCAGGGGAAATCCAGGCCTTGTTCATTTTTATAAGTGTCAACCTATCAGCATTTTCGGTGGAAAGGCGGATACGCTTATCTGTTATGATGCCACCAGCAGCACTAAATACCCGCTCAGACAGAACGCTGGCGGCAGGGCAGGCCAGCACCTCCAAGGCGTAGAGTGCCAGTTCATACCACGTGTCCAGCTTGGACACCCAGTAGTTGTAAGGCACAGAGGGATCATTGAGGACGCTGACACGGTCTGCTACGTACTCCTTCACCATCTTCCAAAACTTTTCCCTCCTTGTGACACTAGGCTGCGCATCAGGGTGAGGGTGCTGGCGGGGTGTCATGAAGGTGTCCCACGCCTTGGAGAGTGTTGCCCTGCCTTTGTCGGAACTGCTGTGTGCTCCCCTTTTCTCCCCTTCTCGGTTGGCCAAGGTAGCACGTACTCTGCCGCCAGCGTTGTCAGATGGAAAATTTTGGAGCAATTTTTCGACAAGAACCTTCTGGTATTGCACCATTTTGCTTGTCCTCTCCACCGGAGGAATGAGAGATGAGAAATTCTCTTTGTAGCGGGGGTCCAGAAGGGTGAACACCCAGTAATCCGTGTTGTCTAAAATGCGTATAACGCGTGGGTCACGGGAAAGGCAGCCTAACATAAAGTCAGCCATGTGTGCCAGAGTACCAACAGGCAAGATTTCGCTGTCCTCACCAGGAGGATGACTCTCAATCTCCTCATCCTCTTCCTCCTCTTCTGCCCACCCACGCTGAAGAGATGGAACTAAAGTTCCATGGCTACCCTCTGTAGCGGAGGCAACCGTGTCTTCCTCCTCCTCCTCCTCCTCCGCCTCCTCCAATTGTCACTGAGAAGACGAAGTGAGGGTGCTCTGGCTATCACCTTGTGTAAGCTCTTCCTCCCCCATTTCCACCTCTTCCACATGCAAAGCGTCGGTTTTAATTGTGAGCAGCGAGCGTTTCAGTAGACACAGAAGTGGGATGGTTACACTGATAATAGCGTTATCGCCGCTCACCATCTGTGTCGATTCCTCAAAATTGCGTAAAACCTCACAGAGGTCTGACATCCATTCCCACTCCTCACTTCTGATTAGAGGAAGTTGAACGGAGAGGCGACGACCGTGTAACAGCTGGTACTCCACTACTGCCCTCTGCTGCTCACAAAGCCGGGCCAACATGTGGAAGGTGGAGTTCCAGCGCGTGCTCACGTCACACAGCAGCCGGTGAGCTGGCAATTGTAAGCGCTGCTGCAGCTTCAACAGGCCGGCTGAAGCTGTAGATGACTTACGGAAATGTGCACACACGCGGCGCACCTTGGTCAAGAGATCATGCAAATTGGGGTAGGTTTTTAGAAATCGCTGAACCACTAAATTAAATACATGCGCTAGGCATGGTACGTGTGTGAGCTTGCCGAGCTCCAAAGCCGCCACCAAGTTACGCCCATTATCACACACAACCATGCCTGGTTGCAGGTTGAGTGGCGAGAGCCACTGCTCGGTCTGGTGACTAATCCCCTGCAACAGCTCTGAGGCCGTGTGCTGTTTGTCCCCAAGGCAGATCAGCTTCAGCACGGCCTGTTGACGCTTCCCCACTGCAGTGCTACACTGCTTCCAGCTACCGGCTGATGGGTGAGTGGCGCTGCGCGCAGAGAATTCGGAGGTGGAAACGGAGGAGGAGGAGCCAATAACGTAGGTGCTGGAGGAAACCCTGATGGAGGTAGGGCCCGCAATCCTCGGCGTGGGTAGCACCTGTGCCATCCCAGGGTCCGAGTCGCTCCCAGCCTCCACGACATTCACCCAGTGTGCCGTCAGGGAAATGTAGCGTCCCTGGCCACAAGCACTTGTCCATGTGTCAGTCGTTAAGTGGACCTTCCCAGTAACTGCGTTGGTCAGGGCAAGGGTGATGTTAAGGGACACATGGTGGTGTAAGGCGGGGACGGCACACCGGGAAAAGTAGTGGCGGCTGGGGACTGCGTACCGAGGGACAGCTGCTGCCATCAGGCTGCGGAAGGACTCAGTGTCCACAAGCCTAAATGGCAGCATTTCGATGGCCAGTAATTTGGAAAGGTGTGAGGTTAGTGCTATGGCCTGTGGGTGGGTGGCTGGGTATTTTCGCTTGCGCTCAAATGCCTGGGGTAACGACATTTGGACGCTGCGCTGGGACAGGGAAGTGGATGTGGTCGCTGATGGTGCTTCAGATGGTACAGGTGCAGGGCGGGAGGTATGCGGGCCTGCGCCTTCGACAGGCGATTGGCCGGCACCGAAAACAGGGGAAGAGGAGGCAGTGGTGTGGCCTGCAGACACAGATTGGCGATCCGGGCGTTCCTCCCACTTATTACGGTGCTTGGGTGCCATGTGTCGGATCATGCTGGTGGTGGTGAGGTTTCTAGTGTTCATGCCTCGGCTCATTCTGGTGTGGCACAGGTTGCAAACTACAATTTTTTTGTCGTCCGCACTTTCCTTAAAAAAACGCCATACCGCGGAACACCTAGCCCTTGGCAAGGGAGATTTACGCAAGGGGGTGCTCCGTGGAACATTTGCGGGCCGGTTTGGTGCGGTCCGCCTTCTTTCTTTAGCCACACCACTGCCTCTTCCAGCCTGTTGCGGTGCTGCAGATGGCTCACCCTCAGGACTGCTGTCATCGCTCGGCTCTCCACCTTCCCAGGTGGGGTCAGTCACCTCATCGTCCACCAAGTCCTCCTCCACTTCCTCACTCTGATCATCCTCCTCATTTCTTGATCCCACCACATCCTCAGTCATTGACAACTGTGTATCATCCTCCTCATCAAGGTCTTGAGACAGTAATTGTGGCTGATTTGATGGCAACTGTGTCTCATCATCATCATCCACTTCCTTTGACCTTAAATGCCGTTCCCCTCTGTCATCTTCTTGTGATTGGGTACCCTCTAGAGGTTGTGAATCAGGGCACAAGATCTCATGTTCCTCTGCAAGCGTACTTGGAGAGAGGTTCAAATCAAGGATTGGTGATGAGACGAGCTCCTCACTATATCCCAGTGTGGGATCACTTCTTTGGCCAGACCCTCTATGGTGGGAGGAAGGATGATCAGGGTGAGGATTATGTTGACCAGACTCTTGACTACTGAGAGTGGACTTCGTGGAAGACAGGGTGGTGCTTAACCGACTGGAAGCAGTATCAGCTGAAATCCAACCGACCACCTGTTCGCAGTGGTCTGACCTCGAGAGTGATGTCCTGCGATGCCCTGTAAACTGAGACATGAAGCTAGGTATGGTGGATGTCTTTCTTTCTTGTGCTCTGGCACCAGGCACAGTTTCTACGCGTCCTGACCCGCGCCCTGAACTATCAGGATCACGTCCACTTCCCCGTCCCTTTTTACCCGCCTTCTTCATATTAAACGGAATATATGCCGGTAATCTGCGGCTAGGCACACGAAACAGAATGTGACGCTAATCTGCGGCTAGGCACAGTGAACGGAATATGTGACGTTAATTTGTGAATTTGCACACTAAACAATATGTGACGTTAATCTGCGGCTAGGCACACTAAACAATATGTGACGTTAATCTGCGGCTAGGCACACGAAACAGAATGTGACGCTAATCTGCGGCTAGGCACACGAAACAGAATGTGACGCTAATCTGCGGCTAGGCACAGTGAACGGAATATGTGACGTTAATTTGTGAATTTGCACACTAAACAATATGTGACGCTAATCTGCGGCTAGGCACAGTGAACGGAATATGTGACGTTAATTTGTGAATTTGCACACTAAACAATATGTTACGTTAATCTGCGGCTAGGCACACTAAACAATATGTGACGATAATCTGCGGCTAGGCACACTAAACAATATGTGACGCTAATCTGCGGCTAGGCACAGTGAACGGAATATGTGACGTTAATTTGTGAATTTGCACACTAAACAATATGTGACGCTAATCTGCGGCTAGGCACAGTGAACGGAATATGTGACGTTAATTTGTGAATTTGCACACTAAACAATTATGTGACGTTAATCTGCGGCTAGGCACACTAAACAATATGTGACGCTAATCTGCGGCTAGGCACACGAAACAGAATGTGACGCTAATCTGCAGCTAGGCACAGTGAACGGAATATGTGACGTTAATTTGTGAATTTGCACACTAAACAATATGTGACGTTAATCTGCGGCTAGGCACACTAAACAATATGTGACGTTAATCTGCGGCTAGGCACACGAAACAATATGTGACGTTAATCTGCGGCTAGGCACACGAAACAGAATGTGACGCTAATCTGCGGCTAGGCACAGTGAACGGAATATGTGACGTTAATTTGTGAATTTGCACACTAAACAATATGTGACGTTAATCTGCGGCTAGGCACACTAAACAATATGTGACGTTAATCTGCGGCTAGGCACACTAAACAATATGTGACGCTAATCTGCGGCTAGGCACAGTGAACGGAATATGTGACGTTAATTTGTGAATTTGCACACTAAACAATATGTGACGCTAATCTGCGGCTAGGCACAGTGAACGAAATATGTGACGTTAATTTGTGAATTTGCACACTAAACAATATGTGATGCTAATCTGCGGCTAGGCACAGTGAACGGAATATGTGACGTTAATTTGTGAATTTGCACACTAAACAATATGTGACGTTAATCTGCGGCTAGGCACACTAAACAATATGTGACATTAATCTGCGGCTAGGCACACTAAACAATATGTGACGCTAATCTGCGGCTAGGCACAGTGAACGGAATATGTGACGTTAATTTGTGAATTTGCACACTAAACAATATGTGACGCTAATCTGCGGCTAGGCACAGTGAACGGAATATGTGACGTTAATTTGTGAATTTGCACACTAAACAATATGTGACGCTAATCTGCGGCTAGGCACAGTGAACGGAATATGTGACGTTAATTTGTGAATTTGCACACTAAACAATATGTGACGTTAATCTGCGGCTAGGCACACTAAACAATATGTGACGTTAATCTGCGGCTAGGATCACTAAACAATATGTGACGTTAATCTGCGGCTAGGCACACTAAACAATATGTGACGCTAATCTGCGGCTAGGCACAGTGAACGGAATATGTGACGTTAATTTGTGAATTTGCACACTAAACAATATGTGACGTTAATCTGCGGCTAGGCACACTAAACAATATGTGACGTTAATCTGCGGCTAGGATCACTAAACAATATGTGACGTTAATCTGCGGCTAGGCACACTAAACAATATGTGACGCTAATCTGCGGCTAGGCACACGAAACAGAATGTGACGCTAATCTGCGGCTAGGCACAGTGAACGGAATATGTGACGTTAATTTGTGAATTTGCACACTAAACAATATGTGACGTTAATCTGCGGCTAGGCACACTAAACAATATGTGACGTTAATCTGCGGCTAGGCACACGAAATAATATGTGACGCTAATCTGCGGCTAGGCACACGAAACAGAATGTGACGCTAATCTGCGGTTAGGCACAGTGAACGGAATATGTGACGTTAATTTGTGAATTTGCACACTAAACAATATGTGACGTTAATCTGCGGCTAGGCACTCTAAACAATATGTGACGTTAATCTGCGGCTAGGCACACTAAACAATATGTGACGCTAATCTGCGGCTAGGCACAGTGAACGGAATATGTGACGTTAATTTGTGAATTTGCACACTAAACAATATGTGACGCTAATCTGCGGCTAGGCACAGTGAACGGAATATGTGACGTTAATTTGTGAATTTGCACACTAAACAATATGTGACGTTAATCTGCGGCTAGGCACACTAAACAATATGTGACGTTAATCTGCGGCTAGGCACACTAAACAATATGTGACGCTAATCTGCGGCTAGGCACAGTGAACGGAATATGTGACGTTAATTTGTGAATTTGCACACTAAACAATATGTGACGTTAATCTGCGGCTAGGCACACTAAACAATATGTGACGTTAATCTGCGGCTAGGCACACTAAACAATATGTGACGCTAATCTGCGGCTAGGCACACGAAACAGAATGTGACGCTAATCTGCGGCTAGGCACAGTGAACGGAATATGTGACGTTAATTTGTGAATTTGCACACTAAACAATATGTGACGTTAATCTGCGGCTAGGCACACTAAACAATATGTGACGTTAATTTGCGGCTAGGCACACGAAACAATATGTGACACTAATCTGCGGCTAGGCACACGAAACAGAATGTGACGCTAATCTGCGGCTAGGCACAGTGAACGGAATATGTGACGTTAATTTGTGAATTTGCACACTAAACAATATGTGACGTTAATCTGCGGCTAGGCACACTAAACAATATGTGACGCTAATCTGCGGCTAGGCACACGAAACTGAATGTGACGCTAATCTGCGGCTAGGCACACGAAACAGAATGTGACGCTAATCTGCGGCTAGGCACAGTGAACGGAATATGTGACGTTAATTTGTGAATTTGCACACTAAACAGAATGTGACAATAATCTATGGCTATGGCCCTTTTTGTCGCTGCGTTGTAAAATAATTGGCCCTGTGCACCTAACAGAATATGTCAGCTTGTCACTGCACTGTGAAATATTTGTCCCTGTGCACCTAGTACAATGTCACCTTAGAACATGTCCCCCCCCACAAAAAAATGAAATTCTGCCACCCCCCAAAAAAATTAAATGCTGCCCCCACACACAACAGTCCTAAAAAGGACTTTTGGGTCTTGAAAGAGTTTAAACAATTTTATTCTCCCTACACTGACTTTCCCTGCCTAAGCTCATCTCTCCCTGGCTGAGAATGAGCCGAACTCGCAACATGGCTGCTGGCATTACACTGATGTCAGAGCCTCCCCGCACGTTTATTGGCTGCGCAGCAGCCGCGAAACGTGCGGGGAGGAGACCCGAACATGGCGGGCGAGCACATGCGGTACTCGTACGAGTACCGCCATGTGCCGAGCAGAGCGATGCTCGAGCCGAACCGAGCTTCGGCCGAGCATGCTCGCTCATCACTAGCAATTACCAGTAGAGTGGAGGCTCCTTTCTTCCCCAGTGCCCGATCCTCCAGGGACCCCCTCAAGAGCCATTGCCGACAGGGTCTGACACAGCATCTTCTCCCAGCTGCTGTAGGTGATGTGGGCAGGAGGACCACCTCCGGTGCCTCAGGCATAAATGGCAACCTCCTCCATCTTCTTCTTCATGACTCTCTTGCAGTCGCCCCATCTTTTCTTGACCGACTTCAAGGTATGTCTGCAGGAAGCCACTGCATTGACCTTGCTGCAAACCTGAACCCAGGCAGCCTGTCCAGGGACTCTCTCTCTTGCGAAGAGGATGCTCTTCCTCTCCAGTATAGCTTCCACGAGGGCCCTGTTCTCCTCGTCAGCGTAGCCAGGGTCCCTGAGCCTCTCCTCTCAGCTCCAGCCTGCGAGGTGTCTGAGCTGTGGCTGGAATGTCCTGCCTGCGCTGCTCCTGAATGTGTAGGGTGCTCCCCAACAGGCTCCCCTCAACTCACTGACACATCTGTCCCTGCTCTCTGAGTGCCTCTTCTTGGCTGGGTCCCCCTCTGCCTTGCCGATTTCCCTCTCCCACTCCTACTCTGACCAGGGATGCCCTTCTTACCTTCCTCCTCATCCCCTACTCTCCCCATCCCTCTCTCCTGTCCTCCTCTCCTCAACATCACTCACACACAGGCACTCACACAGGCCCTCACAGACACACTCAATTCCACTCACTCTCTGTCACTCTCTGCCACTCACTGATTCACACTGTCAAAATAAAGGGTAAAAAAATGTGTAATGTGTTATAAAAAAAAAAAAAGACTAGGTGTGTGTGTTTGTATGCGTGTATGGAATATGTGCCAAGGTGTATAAAGTGTCGCTATAATGTACCAACTCTGTCCAAATCTCTCCGCTCCAAACTACCTCCAATGTCATCTCCTTTCTCCCTCGCTCTATGGCTATCCTCCGCTCCTGGGTCCTGTGCTCTAGCTCATCAAAACTCGAAAAGCAGGCAAGGTGTGACTGTTATTTTTGGGTATATATAGGTGTATTTGAACATATTTGATACTTTGGGGTCTTGGCATTGGTTGGAGGTTTGAATTTGTTTGTGAATCAATCATGGTTGCTAGCCAACATTGGCCGTTATGTTACAACTTGACTTAAGACGTTTTATCAGTTGATTAGGATGCACAGTGATGCGAAAAAAGGTGAGACGCAGGTTTTTGTGTTACATGTTTTTGTTCGGCCTACGCACATTAGCTATTCTTGTAGACTACCTGTCAAGTCCAACATAAATCATGTATTAGTTGCAGGCGATGTGCCTTTTTTACTTAGCAACGGTTTTAGTGCAAACCTTTAAATCTGGCCCTCTGTCTTTTAAAGCAGAAAGCCTCCACTTACAACCACTTTAACCACTCCCACCACCCCAGACTGCAATCAATCAGTTGTACAACTGCAGAGGAAGGGTAAAAAAGGGTTTTGTTTTTTTAACCTCTCCCTTACCACACTACACCACACAAAAAATACACTTATTCAATTTCTCCAGCAAATATCCCAAGTACAGCTTTTTCAGCTCACAAATCACAGATCTCAGGACACGTTTTCATAATATATATGTTTTTAATTCGATAATAAGTCTGACAAATTTATTTAAAACACTATATCAACGGTACTTCTAATTTTAGATAGGGACTCTCCTGATATGGGGTACCATGACGTGGTGGGCGAGCTTAAACATATTTCGGCCAAACTGTGCAACAAAAACCTAAAATTTACAAACATAGTGGTATAATATATGCTTTATACAGGATGCATACTTGGATAACTTTTTTTGTTCTATATTAGTTAGCCTATCAGAATGCAAGTGTGGTGTTTTCCCTAATTTAAGTCTTTAAGTCTATAGGTCACCTTTTGGATCTCTTTCACTAAAAGGAGCAATAGGCATTGCAAGATCTAGGTCAGACATTTTGGGCAGACTTGTTTGCCATCATTTTGTCAAGCTTATTACCTTTAGAGTAAAATATCAGTTTAATTTTCTGCACTGAAAATCCAGCCCTTTTGATTAAAAGGACAGCGAGAGGAGTTTTAACTTCTGAGTTTTGCTTTGAAGTATCATTAAAGGGATTAATCTTATTTACATTATTGAGTGCTTTAAGCTGAGTTTGCAGGTCTAGGAGTTGACTAGTGGTGTGCAAAAGGTCCTGTAGTGTTCTCATGAAAACATCAGAAAAAAACATGTGGCTATCCACTTTTTCGTGGGAAAATATGCGTAAATGAAGTAATTAAAGAGTCAGTAATGCCCGTTTTTATTTATATTTAATGTTGTAGAGGCTACAAAAATAAAGAATTTGCAGAAAGTGCCATCTCTCAACCTTCCATCTCCTTCTCAGTGCTCTGCTGACAGCAGTAGATCCTGGTCCTGAGACCAGGCGGCAGCTCTGCAGCAGAGCCGAAATCGCGTTATATAAAAATAATTACTTAATTGGAACGATCTACAAAGTGTGCCTGGTTTGCAAGCACACTTTGTAGACCATTCCATTGAAGTAGTTCTTTTTAAATAACATGATTTCGGCTCTGCTGAAGAGCCTTCTCGAGCCGGCCGACTTAAATCTCCTGTTGTCAGCTCTAAAGCTGACAGCAGGAAAAGGGAAACTTTATCGGTGAATATCTCTCAAGATATTTAAGGCTTTGAGAAATGACACTTTCTCCAAATTATTTAATATTGTAGAGGTTACAAAAATACAGTAAGTTAAATACGGGCATTACTGACCCTTTACAAATCTTCGTTGTTATCGGCCATTGGCAAAAATTCTTTGCTTTTTTTCAATGGCTAGAAAGTTTTTGCACCTTTATTAACATGTTTTCTGCTATAAAATGTGCCGTTATCCAGGAAGTGAAACACAATACAAGCAGATACAGAGTGAGAGATGCTAGGCTGCTGTGCTGTGTGCTAATAGCAAAATTGAGGCAGTAGTGGCGCATAGTGACTGCTATCACTATGAGTAAGTTTAAGAATAATAAAAGAAGGAGCTGGAAGGACCCTTATGTATCCAGTGAGTCTGAGGAGGAAGAGGAAGTGACCACTACAAACCCAATGCTGGCCAATCCCCCTAAATCTTAATCTCATGGGAGCAACAAGTGGGTTGTAGCATGAGCAAGACAGGTCAGCTGCCTGTAGCTTCTAGTGCTGTGCCTGTGGCAGTTCGTGTCCACCAATTGCACACTGTGTGGTGCACTGACCACACATGGCAGTGTGGTGGAAGAGAATTGATGGAGGAGGGATCCTTTGCAGAGAATGGAGGATATAGGAAACATAACAGACATAATACCTGTCATGTAGGACTAATAAATTCTCCATGTTAGTATACGAAGAGTGTTAAACCAGGTCAGAATTATCACTCATAGGATCCATAGGTGTATATGATAAAAGAAATAGAACCTATCTTTACTAATCTCCACACATTGTATATTTAAATAAGTACAAGGCAGTATATAAATAGCACAATATTCATTTTTAGAATGCTGAGAGAGTAGGCAGATCTTATGATGCATGTACTGTATTACTTTTCTTACAGAATGTACTGTTATTTCCCTGTGGAAAAAAGCAGAGAAGATAGTGTGTAGCCATTCAGATCCCCCCCAACAAAAACATAGGTGAATAAAATGTTATACAAAATGTGTAATACAGGTTCACATGTCATTATTGTAGAACATAGTAAAGAAAAGGCAAAACTGAAAATAACATGTCTAGATTAATATGAAAGTGAAATACGTAGCTGAAAGTCAGTTGAGTCCTACAGCAACATATTCCTTTTGTTAGCATGCAGAGTGCCTTTATCATTTGCCCACAACACTAACTTCCTGCTTAATTAACTCTGGCACATATTCCAGCAGGGTGCAACAGGTGATATCAGTTATTTAAAGCCTCTGTTTTCAACAAAAGGGCAACATGTCATAAAGAGATAAAAAAAAGAAGTACAACGTACAGTGTGGCAGATGTGAATTGTTGTGGTGGACTGGCGTGATGTGTGTGTGTGTGTATATGTAGATACTGCCAGAACATGCAGTCATGCGCAGTAGAGACTGCCCAAATGCACAGAATTCTGGGCCCGTGTACACTGGCTTTCACACATTGTCTTATGCAGTTATGCGCAGTAGAGACTGCACAAACTCACAGAATGCTTTGCCTGTGTACACGGGCTTTTACACTAGTATATATATATTCCTACAGCAGGTTTTACACTTATCATGTTTGTGTCAAATGTAAGCTATCCTTCTCAGATTACTGATACACATTACTTATTGGTCATAGTAGTTATAGGTGTGGTAGATGGTAGCAACCCTTCTTCACATCCCTCTTCCTCCTCCTCCTCCTCATCTGTGCTGCTGTTAATACAGTTTGCCTGTCTTTCTCTGTCATGTGTGGTTTCTGCTACCTGACGCTCAGATGGTGTGAGATGTTAGTTCATTTTTAAGAATGTTAGTCTCCCAACATTGCTGCTTAATAGCCACGTGCTACGGCCAATCACATTCTAAATAGCTGCACTGAAAACCAGCTTAGACTCAACGCTTGCTGGAGGGAATCTAAAGTTTTTCACTGCAGTACGTGTCAGTGTTGGCCACATGCACTGTTTTCACTTCCATTATTTCATTGGGCCACTGTTTCTGCCTAGAAAGCATGCAGACATCATCTCACATGCAGTGGCACCACTCCTAGGAGCTATACAGTGTTCCTGTGTGTCAGTTACCAACCCATACTCAGGGAACAAGTCCCAAAGAGATGTGCCACCACTATTGCCACCACCACCACAATGTTGGATTTTTGCCACCCCTGCTGAGATCCATTAATTGTCCTGTGTTCAGAATGGGAAGTTCTGGTTGATGATATAGCTGCTACTGCTGCTGCTGGCTGAAATGCTTCTCTGCCTTCTTTTTCACTAGGCAAATATCGTTTTTGATACCTTTTATTGGCTAACTAAGCAGATTTAGAATGCAAGCTTTCACGACCTTAGGTCTCTTCCTAAGGCATGTTATACAGATAAATATGAAAATATTTCTCTTAAATACAAGTATACATTGCATTGTTTAGCATGGAAATCAGATAAGAGAACTCAATCCAGATCCAGATACTTTGATCAGTCAGTGGTAAATTGCACTCTTCCTCTGAGGCTTTAGAGGTATTTACGATGCTCTTGGGTCTGTTGGAAAGGTCAACCCAATAAGTGATAATGTGACAAAAACTCCCTGTCCTTATTCAAATCATTACAAATAGCATTACATTCTAATATTAATTTTACCTCCCATACCTTTCTGTCCCTCTGAGTGCGGAACCTTCCCATCAATACAGTTAACTTAATGTCCCTGACACTGTGCCCATTTTGACAAAAATGTTCTCCCACTGGTGTCTCTGAGTTTTTGTTATTAACACTGGACCGGACCTGTGGGAATTAAACCTCTTATGTAGTGCCTGTCCAGTTTCTCCCACATAAAGAGCTGTTGGGCATTTTGCACACATGATAAGGTATATTACATTGGATTATTTACAGGTGAAGGTACCATTGATCTTATGGTGTAACTGGGTGTTTGGAATTGGTATCTTGTCCGTGGTGTAAATGTGTGCACAGGTTTCACACATTTTTTGTATTTTTATTCAGGGCACTCCTCACCATCAGCTGTTTCAAATTGGGAGGCTGTCTGAAGGAGAGTAAGGGAGGCTGTGGGAATATGTTCTTAAGTCTTTCATCAGTATGTAATTTTGTTTGAAGTTCTCTTGATATTTTGCTTAGAACTTCAGCCTGGGGGTGGTAAGTGACCACCAGTGGCACCCGGTTTCCCTTATGTTGTTCTTTGTAGCGCAACAGATTTTTTCTTGGTATTTGGGTAGCCTTCTGTATCTGACTGTCAATAATAGTTGAGCTGTAACCGTGTTTTATAAAGTCTCCTCTGAGTTTCTGGAGGTGCTTGTCATGGTCTGTCATGTCAGAACAGATGTAGTGGTATCTGATGACCTGGCTGTATATGATGGAGTTCTTTGTGTGTTTTGGGTGGAAGCTATTGTTTTTCAGGTAGGTTGGTTTGTCTGTTGGTTTGCAGTGTAGGGATGTGTGGATGGAGTTGTTCTGAATACTGATAGTTGTGTCAAGGAAGTTAATGTTTGTGTGTCAGTGACTGAGTGTTAGGTTGATATTGGGGTGGAATGTATTGTAATTCTCATGGAATTTGAGAAGTTCCTCTTCACTGGATGTCCAGATGATAAGAATATCATCTATGTAGCGGAGATAGACCAGGGGTTTTATCTGGCGGGTGGACAGGAAGTCCTCTTCCAATTTTGCCGTAAACAGGATGGCATATTGTGGTGCAATTCAGGTACCAATTGCAGACCCCATTTTCTGAAGGTAGAGGTCCTGTCCAAAAGTAATTGTGGGTGGGAATAAACTGTATGAGTTTTGTTACCTGTTCCATGGGTGTGTTATTTTGTACCAGATATCCCTGGCATGCTGCTATGCCATCCGTGCGTGGAATGTTGGTGTAAAGGGATTCTACATCCATAGTGGCCAGGATGGTGCTCTCTGGAATTGGGCCCAAGTCAGCTAATTTGTTTAAAATATCCGTGGTGTCCTGTAGAAAGCTGGGTATTTGTTTTACCAGGGGTTTCAGGGCATTTTCTACCCAGCCAGAAATATTCTCTGTGAGTGTACCAATTCCTGAAATTATGGGTCTTCTTGGGTTTCCTTCTTTGTGTATTTTTGGTAGAATGTAGAAGGTGCCTATTTTTGGATCTGCTGGTATTAGGGGCCTTATCTTGTTCTTCAGTGTTGGAGGACAGTTCTTTTATGATCCTGTTAAGATGTTTTGTATAATTTTTTGTGGGATCATCTTGTAATTTTACATAGTATCTTTCACCAGAGAGTTGTCTATTTGCTTCTTGAATGTAGTCCACAGTGTTCATTATAACAACAGCTCCCCCCCATGTCTGTAGACTTATTAATAATGTCCTGTTTATTCTTTAGTGACTGTATGGCTTTCTGTTCCTTTTGGCTTAGGTTGGGTGTTGGTTCACATTGTTTCTCCAGTATTTCTATAATGACTCTGTTCCTGAAGCTCTCTATGTATATGTCCAGTGTAGGGTTACTTCCTGGTTTTGGAGTCCAGGTGGATCTTTTTGTGGGTGCATTGACATTGTGATGTAGCTCTGTGGTGTTGTTATAATTATTATCCATTTTGTCATGGAAGAATTCTTTGAGTCTGAGTTTTCTGAAAAACTCCATGTCACTGCAGAGTGTTACCCTGTCTACAGGTTTAGTGGGACAGAATGACAGGCCCTTTGAAAGTACAGATATTTCCTCTCTGCTTGGCTTATGTGTGAAAAGATTCACAACGCAGTTCTGTTCTGGTTGATTTACAGATTCTGTTGGTAAACCTGATTTGCATCTTAGTCTCTGTAGTTTCTTCCTCTTGGTGTTGATGAGGAGTGTTTGTAGTTTCCTGTAGTACTGTTTAAGGGCCTGTTGTATGTCCTCAGTGTCTGGTCCAAGCTGTTCCTTTAGAACTGATATTTCTGCTTGTATCTTTGATTTCCCGTTGTAGCAGATCCCAATAAGGTTCTTGTGTAGCCTCTGGGAAGTTCTGGTACATAGTTACTGTGCAAACCTGCTGTTGTATGTGTCCAGTGTAGTATTTTTCAGCATGAGGCCTTTAGGAATTAAATTTTCCTTTTTGCATGTAGTCAGGAAGATGTCACTATCCAGTTGTGCAAGTTTCTTTAGGAGGTTTCTCATATTCATTTGTGTGCGGTACATTGGGGTATCTTCCATGCTGATAACAGATGAGAGTTGGTACCATGTTAGCCGTAGAAATACAGGAGGCAAATATAGTTTTTGATACCTTTTATTGGCTAACTAAGCAGATTTAAAATGCAAGCTTTCAAGACCGTAGGTCTCTTCCTCAGGCATGTTATACAGATAAATATGAAAACATCTCTCTTAAATACAAGTACACATTGCATTGTTTAGCATGGAAATCAGATAAGAGAACTCAATCCAGAACCAGATACTTTGATCAGTCAGTGGTAAATTTCACTCTTGTGGTAAATTGCACTCTTCACCTGTAAATCATCTAATGTAATATACCTTATCATGTGTGCCAAATGCCCAACAGATTTTTATGTGGACAGGCACTACATAAGAGGTTTAATTCCCACAGATCCAGTGTTAATAACAAAAAGACAGAGACACCAGTGGGAGAACATTTTTGTCAAAATGGGCACAGTGTCAGGGACGTTCAGTTAACTGTATTGATGGGACGGTTCCGCACTCGGAGGGACAGAAAGGTATGGGAGGTAAAATAAATGTTAAAATTTAATGCTGTTTGTAATGGTTTGAACAAGGACAGGGAGTTCTTGTCACATTATCACTTAGTGGGTTGACCTTTCCAACAGACCCAAGATCATCGTAAATACCTCTAAAGCCTCAGAGGAAGAGTGCAATTTACCACTGACTGATCAAAGTATCTGAGTTCTCTTTTCTGATTTCCATGCTAAACAATGCAATGTATACTTGTATTTAAGAGAGATGTTTTCATATTTATCTGTATAACATGCCTTAGGAAGAGACCTAAGGTCTTGAAAGCTTGCATTCTAAATCTGCTTAGTTAGCCAATAAAAGGTATCAAAAGCTATATTTGCCTCCTGTATTTCTACAGCTAACAAGGTACCAACTCTCATTCTTTTTCACTAGTCTGTAATATTTTTGTGCCCTAACTTTTTCACTCTTATCCTCCACAATGCAACACTCCACTCGATCTATAAGCATATCTCTATATTCCTTAACAGAATCTGATTCGTCAGAGAGATGCTGCTAATAGTCATGACTCCTTGTTGTGATAAACTGCTGATGGCTTTTTGGATGAAATTCCTCAATGCTTTTAATGGACACTATGAAAGGATCAAAGCACACTAACTTGTCGGTGATCAGCTGGTTCATGTATGTGTTGTCATTATGGTAAGATTCCTCAGCCAAGCTCTTCATTTTTTTCTGCAATAAGAATATCAGTGGCAGAGTTTCACTGCCCCTATGCGACTCACCAGCATGGTTGCCTCCTCAAAAGCTTTCAGCAGCTCACATACATAACACATTAGTTGCCATTGGCCAAGTGACAAAGAGGCTCCCTCCAAAGCCTACCAGTTTTGCATGGTGTACTCGCTAATTGCCTTATTCTGCTCGTACAAACACTCTAGCATGTACAGGTGTGGAATTCCATCTGGTAAGGATATTTTCAACTGGTGATGGGGCAGGTTGTTATGTTCTTGTATGTAATATAGAGTGTTACATGCACTGTAGGAGCGACTAAAATGGGCACATATTTTTTGGGTGATATTAAGTATCTCTCTGAGGGTTTTGGATGCTGCCAGGAATCTGGTCACAACTACATTTAGCATGTTTGCACTTTCCAGCCCTCTGCCCACCACACTATCGCCTGCTTGAATAATTCGGGCACAGCTAGAAAAATAACTGAAGCTTGGGATATGCCTGCGTGGTGCTACAAAAGACATCAGTTCTCTGAAACATTGGTTTTCTACAAAACAGTACGGCAGCATGTCCACTGCCAACATCATGGCAACCTTGCCATTTCACTGGCGTACTTTGGGATTGTTTTTGTGAAGTTTTTGACTCCTTTCCAGGAACTCAGTAAGTGTGGGTTGGCAGTAAATGGCAGAGAAACCCTATCACTTTACTGCTTTAACAACATGACTAGTGGAGGTGGTGGAGGTAGAGGCAGCATGTGTGGGAGGTCTATGAGTCTTGCCATCTCCTACAGCAAACCCAGAGCCATCATACTCCTCTACAGCAGGAGCCATAGGTGTTATTTGGAATGAACTAACCGTTGGCAGTAGCACATTCTCTGACGCATCAATATCATCACTACTTCTCTTAACTGTCCCAGAAACCTTGGAACTTTTTGGAGTTCTTCTGCTGCTGTTAATTGTGGAACCTCTAACCTGTTCATGGTGTGTTTCTCAGTCAAACCTGTGTTTGTGCTTCAAGTGGGATCTCATTGAGGAGGAGCCATTGTGTTAGTCTTCTTTCCCCTTGCTCACAGTCTTTTTGCTCAGACAACAGATAGCAACATGCTTAACCTTTGGATCCTCAGTGAAGTATCTCCATACTTGGGACTTCATGGACTACAGGGTTCCTGTGGGGCTACTACTACTACTGCTGGGGCTAGATGTTGATGCGATTCTCCTGCAACTACTACTAGGTGTAAAAAGGTGCAGCAAAGGTACTTTAAATTGTTGTTGTTGCTGCTACTGCTACTGCTGGTTACTCAACACAAGTGTGTGTGGCTGAGTGGGTCTTGGACTTGGAAGCAGTAACAATGCAGATGATGACTAACAGGATGACTGTGTATTTTTAGACATCTTTGCCTGTATAAGGTGAGAGTTTCCAGTGGTTTTCTCAAACAGTTTATAGACAGGCACGGTGCTCCTTTTCAGTGGTGGAAGATTGGGCCTTGGCCTTTCATTATCTCTCTCACTCTCAACTTCATAGGTATCTGAAGAAGGAGGATGTTTGGAAGGATATATTCTAGATCTACATCATCATCATCATCAGTCATCATTAAGTCAGCATCGCCCACCTCTTCTTGACCACTACCCTTATATTCCTCTAAGCTTTTAGAGGTGTCAAACAATTTATTTTTACTTTCGCAAAGTCTGTTACAACTATGAGGACAAGTGTTTTGGTGCTTGTTTTTCTTACTGTGAGATGCAGCAGTTGGTTCAGCTGCTACACCTTCCTCCATTATGCCATTTTTTTTCTTATCTCTGTCCAAAAATATTATGTGATGTGATGTTTCCTGAAGCATGACTATGTCCTGTCTGTGTTTCCACACGTGTTTAAGGACTAATGTACGTTTCATGGCAACATGGAATAAAATAGAAACAGACTATGTTGACAACCCACGGGAGGACACTACCCTCCTGTAGATGTACCAAGCCCCCTGTCACCACAGGGAGGATCCCATCCAGATGCCAAGCCCCAACCATGACAAACGCTAAACCTCCCTATCTCTATCCACTCCAACTTGACAAAGACCTGATTCCCTAACAAAGTATACAAGATAGTCTCACCCTTGAGATCCAAAACCACCCCCCATAACCCCAAACAGACAAAAAGCAGTATCAATAGCAGTAACATTAGTACGTACCATACATATTCAAAGCAACCCCGTCTACCTCAGAAACAGCCAAGTCCCACCAGGGGAACAAGATGGACAGAGTGGTGAATACAGATAACAGTGCAGCATAACAATCCCAACAGCCTTGCATATTAAGCTGAAGCCCAGATATGGCCCATCCCCACACCTGGGATACCAGCCACCCCCACACCTGATTTCCACAAACAACCTGACCCCACCCCAGGAACCCACCTCCCCTAAGGATCGTAGTCCCACTGCAAGAGCAGGGGGGCATGTCCGACCCCGGACCTGCCATCAACATGGACGTAACAGCATCCACTTAAGGTAAGGGTATAGGAGGGTATAGGAGAGCCAGGCCTGCCCCCCAGCCCCCCGGCCGAGGACCCACACCCCAGACACAAGTTCAGCATTAGTGCACACAAAGTCACAGTACATGCAGGAGTCTCTTGTCAGAGGGAGGCATCGCTGGGAAGTCATAGCATAATGCTATACAATAGCACCACAAACAGAGTGCTAATCGTCTCTACATCGGCATCCACTGTGCAAGGAAACATTAAAGAAACAAATGAGAATTGCCCATGAGTGACTCAGTGGCTTAAGGCACGGGACAACCAAATGCAAGAGGTATCAAGTGGGCTTCCCAGCAGGTAAGACTTAGAAACAGAAATTACTTCTGGTAGCATCCATAGCATCCGTGGGCTGCAGAATGGTCATCCACGTGATCTCAAAAGTCACCACACATAAGAACTAAAGAGATGGGCATAACTGGAGAAACATATTCAGGATCCCTGGTTGTCCAACCACTTGGGGGCCTCTGAATCAGAAGTGAAAAAGACCATATTCCCATCATGCACAATTCTCAATTTAGCTGGATACATCATAGAATAAGAGATGTTCTTATCCTGCAGCCTTCTTTTAACATCAAGGAATTTGCATCTTTGATGTTTTACTTCAGCAGAGAAATCTGGGTAAAAAGAAATGCGGTGGTTTTCTAATTCAGCTGTACCCTTCAGCCTGGCCATCCGGAGTATGGAATCTCTATCTCTGAAATTCAGCAGTTTGATAATTAACAGATGTGGAATCACCCCTGGGGTGTGGAGCTGGTTGGAATACGGTGGTCTCATTCCACAACAAAGGAGACAGGAGAGATCATCTGACCCCACTTTATCTTGTATCCAGGATTCCATAAAAGACTCAGGACTGCGCCCCTCCACACCCTCTGGCAATCCGACAATACGGATGTTGCACCTCCTAGACCTATTTTCAAGGTCATCCAGTTTCAAGGGCTTTAACCATTATTATTCCTGTCCTCTTGACAGATTGTACCAGCCTCCATTCTCCAGCTCATTGTTCCATTATGCTTTGATTCTTTTCTTTCCACCGTCTGTTCTCTGGCAGTGGGTGGCTTATCATCCTCTACATTGTAGAGCCATGACTTCAGACCCCAGAAAGGTTTTTGAGGAAGTGCAACAGCAGAGGATTATGTTGTGACAACATTTTATCACATGAAAAAGTTGAATTAGAAGATAAAAGCTTACACTGATTTGCTACAGTTCATACAGCTCAAGATGGCTTCTTCCCCTCACACACCTACAACTGCCATACTAGCAGCTGTATGTAGATCTGTTTCTGAATCACTTACATACAAGCCAAACAAGATTATGTTATAAAATTGTTTGCTGGAGATCCATTGAACTTATGGACTTCCTTAAATATGTTCCTCTATTTTGGAATTGACCTGAGACAGTCTGCATTTTCATTCTAGGTCCATCTGCACAACATCTCTCCTTAAGGGGAAAGCTTTAGCTTGTGCTTCTCCACTCCTGGATAGAGGCTCCCTTATTCTGTACAACTCAATAACATCATTGTAGCACTGTGCTCTATATTTGACTTCCCTGGTGATAAGTTGCTGCTGTTACTTTAGGTATGAGAATTAGTTCTAGAACAAATTGAAATTTGTATGAAGTATAAGTGTAATAAATGGCAATTTCAAGGTTTTCGTTGCAATCATTAATTTGTTCTCGTCCTTTCAGGAGGGAAAATTGGAAGGGACTAGTGAGTAGAGAGATCAAGTGATTGATACACAGAATTGCCAATACAATCCTGGCCGCAAGTGAAGGAACACTCACCTTGGTTATTGCTGTGATTGCTCTTTACTCTATCCCGTCTATTAGAACCTCCTGACCTTCCTCCGGAACCCATAATTCAGAAAGACTGTTTTTAAAGCCATGTTATCCTCCACCACCCTGCAGAAGATCTTTGCTATACAGGGACATCATCAGGGGTTCACTCGAGGACCTAGGTTTCAACTTTTTTATTCCTCTTCATTTCAGGATGGAGGTATCATGATGGGCACATCATTCTGCTTTTAATACAGTTCTCCACATATCCCCACAATCCTGCTCCTCACTTACACCATAACATAATAATCCATCATGGACTTCTGCATACATGTGCACTACCCTCTGAGTGCTGGTGGAGAGTACTAAAAACAAGCTCACCCAGCCCCAGTTTCTATAGCAACAGATGCACCTTTTTAATATATGTTCACCACAAACAACTATCCAAATTTTTATGCATTCTACTACTTGTCTTGGCAAATGATACAGAAACCAACCCTGGCCCTCAAACAGAAATAAATGGTAACTTCTCCTTTAAAAAAGGTCTCTCTCTTGTGCACTGCTACATATGCAGCATACTACCCAAAATAGATGAAATAAAAGCTTGGTGTTATGTGTACAAGCCAAAAATCCTCACACTCACTGAATCCTGGCTAAGCCCTAAAATACCAGATACTGCTGTTGCAATTGAAGGATACTCATGTTTTAGGAAGGACTGAGAAAAACGAGGAGAAGGCATAATCATATACGTCCAATAGTCTATAAACTTGACACTTTTAAATTACTCTGATTCATATGAATACATTGCAGGAAAAATAATTCTTCCTGTCTCTAAACAAATTATAATTGTTGCCATCTACAGGCCTCCAAATACACCAACACAGTCACTTACAGACATAACCCACCTCCTCAATTAGACTGCCACCCATAATAAGAAAAGTGAACTGTTGGTTCTTGGAGACTTTAATATCAATTGGCTAGACTCCAGGAATGAAAAATTCTGTTCATTGTTTAAGACATCAGACTTATCACAGCTAATCTCCTCCCCTACACGCATAAATGTTAAAACATCCAACCATACTCTGCTAGACTGGATCCTTCCATCCTGCCCAAGTAGAATCCAAGATTCAGGTATCCTAGCAAATGTGTTTAGCGATCACTCCATAGTCTACTGTGTTCACAAAATAAAGACAATCAAATCATGTCCAAAAGTCATAATCACTAGATCATTTAAAAATGTAATTTCCAGTCTTTCCTAAATGACTTAAGAAATTGCCCATGGTATAGAATGCACCTTATACCTGATCTAGACTCAGCAATTGACTCAGAATTCTTACATTTCTGTAATACCCATGCCCCTCTAAGGAAGATTAGTGTAAGGGGGGCCCATCTACCCTGGGTCTCTGCTGATCTGTTTGAATTATACAGTTTCAGAGATGCATTATGGACAAAATGTAAACAAACTGGCTCTGCTAATGATCACACTGTATATATGAAATTGAGGAATACTTGCACAAAGAAAACAAAACTAGCAAAAGTTCTATATTTTTCTGACAACCTGAACAATAACATTTCAAAACCAGCCAACTTCTGGAAGGTTATTAAAAACCTCTACAACCCTCCTAACCACTCTTACCCATCAGCTATAACCACAGGCAAAAAATGATATAGTGCCCCTTAGCCAAAGTTAATGCATTTAACAACCACAAAATAAAAGTAATTATGAAGTAGAAACATGCACAGATCAGCATATGTCACCTGCTCCCTGGTCAGATGATGCTAATGAATTTAATTTTATGCCAGGAAATGAGAGTGAAACATATGACCACCTCCTTAACACAAAAATGAAATCACAATCTGGTCCTGACCAACTACCAGCAATGTTATTAAAGCTCAGTGCCCACCCTATTACAAACCCTAATTAATACCTCCCTGTCATCTGGGTATATGCCCAAAGCCTGGAAAGCAGCTAGAGTTGTGCCTATCCACAAAAGTGGGGATACAAATGTAGTATCAAATACAGACCAATATCCCTACTCCCCACATTGGCTAAAATCCTAGAGAAATGTGTTCATGTACAACTATATAAGTATTACCGGCTGACCAGTTTTTTTTACCACCCTTCAATCAGGCTTTCGTTCAAATTACTCTACAATCACTGCCCTCCTAAAAGTAACCAATGAAATCCAGACTGGTATGGGAAATGGTGACATCATTGGAGCTATTTTCCTAGATTTTGCAAAGGCCTTTAATACAGTAGATCATGGTATTTTGACAAGTAAACTCCAAAGTTCAGGACTGAGTAATCATTCTCTAAATTGATTCCGATCCTATTTATCAGACAGAATGCAATATGTGTCTATTGCTGACAATAACTCCCTTCCACTCAAAGTTACAAGTGGGGTTCCCCAAGGCTCCATCCTTGGTTTCCTTCTATTTTCTCTGTTTGTAAATGATCTGCCCATGGTTTGCAAAGCAGATGATACTATAATATATGCAAACAATTCAAACATATCACAAATGGAGGGTGTATTACAGCATGATTTCTCTGAATGAAATCAGACTTGGGGGGGGGCATCAGGAGGACCCTGATCTGATAGAACAGGTGATCATTGCAGTGACCAGGAAGGCCATAACCATGTTGAAGAGGAGGCCCTTCTGTTTGCCCCCCCCCATCCTTTGGTAGCCAAAGATTCTCCACAAACACTGTCTGGCCCTCTAGCCTGGCTCCACTGCCCACTGATAGCCACAGATTGTCCACATACACTCTGAACCCCCAGCCTTGTTCCCCTGCCAACTGGTAAACACAGGTTCCCCACATACACTGTGTGACCCCCCCAGCCTTGTTCCCTCTCCCACTGGTAGCAACAAAGTCCCCACCAACACTGGCTGACCCCCTAACCTGACTCCACTGACCACTGGTAACCACAAATCACCCATATACACTCTGACCTCCTGAAGCTGGGTTCCAGAGAACTCCACATACACTGTGATACCCCTAGCCTGCACTCCTAGACTGGTTTCACTGCCCTCTTCTAGCCACAGATACACCACATACACTGTCTGACCCCAGCCTGGTTTCACTTGTGGTCACAGAACCCCACATACACAGTCTGATATCCCCAGCTTGCTTTCACTGTTACTCACAGAGCCCTGTAAGCATCACCAAAGCCAAAGCAGTCAGCGGTCACCCCTCTAGAGAACACAATCCCGGGATTGTGTTCCCTAGAGGGGTGACTGCTGACTACTTTGGCTTTAATGACACTTACTACTACTTTTTGTCTTCCCCTTTCCATTTTCTGGCTAAGATTTAGGCTGCTAAGTATTCATTTTCAGTACTTGTTTATTTACTTTGTATGCATTTGCACCTTATTGAATTACTTGTCATTAGCACCTTATTTCGGTATTGGCACATTTGAGGACTGTAATATTGTGTCATTTAGCCATCATAATTGTGTTAGACATCTCATAACATTGTTAGTCCCCCTCTATTATTGTTATTTGTGGTGTTTTTAAGTACGTTTTAATCTGTCTCCTTTGTGTTTGTATGTATAATAAAGATTTATATACTTTGGAATATATGATTTCCTGGGTTGTGTGTCTCATTAAAGGGTTTCTTTTTCTGTGATTTCTTTAATCCTTAGTGTTTTCATGTTTGTTTTTTCCTAGAGGGCACCAAACTATTTAGTTTCTATTGCCCAGCTTTTTACTTATGGGAGCTTGTGCTGGTCTGTTTCTCGTTGGGTTTCATAGTTATTTAACTGGCAGTCACAGAAACCCACATACACTGTCTGACCCCCTATCCTGGCACCCCAGCCCCCGTTAGCCACTGATCTCCATATACACTGTCTGACCCCTCCGGCCTTCTTCCACTGGTAAATACAGAGCCGCACATTACTCTGTCTGACACTCCAGCCTTGTTCAATTGGTAGTCAACGAATCTCACACACTTCCTCAGTCTGTTCACTGATAATCATGCTCCTGGCACTAGGTACTGTATACACTAGGAAATTCCAAGTGATTGAAGTATAAAAATGCAATAAATGCAAGTGATTTTTTTTTCCTATAGCACCATACTCTGTATATAATTGTGCACACTAGCCTAGGGGAATGAAGGCAATTGACCCCTAACTGGATGCAGGTGAATGTCTAGTTTATAAATCCGCATGCCATGCATACCTTTTCTTCATATATATATTGGTTGTGTCAGGCAGGTAATTTCAATAAGGAACAATGGTAAGTGTAGGTTAGTGCTCCTGTCACCCCAAACAAATGAATTAGCATTCTATGGCAGGTAGCAGGTAATTAATACAGTAGGAAATTCCATGGTTTTCAAAGATTTTATTACCTTTGAACTGGTAAAAATGTAAAAGAACAATTTTTTTTCTATAGTGCCACCGTACAAAAATATTTTTGCACACCAGCTTAGAGGTAGAAAGGCAAAGTATTTTTCTACTTTCCAAAATGGCATACCTTGCATACATTTCCTTCATACCTATAGCAGTTAGTGCCATTTTAGTGCAGGCAGCCTTTTTAAAAAAGAAAACAGGTAAGTGTCATGTTGTGCTTCTGGCACCCCTACAGTATGTCAAGCCATACCAATGGGGTGTCATTTTCTTCCAAGAGAAATAGCTAATAAATGCAATAAGCAATTCCACAGTTTTCAAGGATTTCAGTACATTTGAAGGGGTGGAAAAGTTTAAAAAAATGCATTTTGTTTTCTTTAGCACCGGCTTCAGGAAATATGTAGGCTCACCAGGCTAGGGGTAGAAAGGCAAGTAACACAGCATTTGATGCGGTAGGCAATCTTTTTTTTCAAAATGGTATGTTTTGTCTACATTTTCTTCATTTATGTAGTTGTTACAACCATTTAGTATAGGCAAGTCGTGTTTGAAAAAAAAAATGGAAGAAATATATAAGAGATTATAGTAGGTGTAGTTTTGTGTTTCTGGCACCCCCTACAGTAGTTCAGCTCATGCCAATGGGGTACCATTTTCTTAGAAGAGCAGTAGCTAATGCATACAGTAGTAAATTCCATGGTTTTCAAGCATTACAGTACCTTTGAAGGCATGGAAATGTAAAATAATGCCTATTTTTTCCTTTAGTGACTCCTCCTGGAAACATTTGTGCACATCAAGTTAGGAGTAGAAAGGTAAGTAGCCCCTCATTTGATGCAGATGGATATCTATTTTCAAGAAGTGTATAATTTTAGGAGGTTATTTTGATGTTATGGGTTAATTATGCCTTCAGACTAAATATAGTGCATTTTGGTGATCTGTATGAAAATGTCAGAAAAAATTCTGTTATGTGCTGTTACCAGTTTGGGTCCCAAGGGCAGGACATAGATTTGTTCACCTACAGATATTGGGGATCAATGTACTAATTTTTCCAATGGCTCTAAGTTTCCGCCCATTGATTTAGATGTTTTTTCCTTTCGCTATAAACACTTGACATATTTGCGGAAGTGAAACACAATAGAAGCAGCTACAGAGGGAAGTAGATGTGCTATGCTTTTCTGCTGTGATCTTTTAGCAAAATGGAGGCAAGAGAGGCTCATAGTGACTATGAGAAAGTTTAAAAGTAATAAAAGGAGGAACTGAGACTGAATTTGAGGAGGAAGTGAGCACTACAGAAGCAATGCTGGCCAGTCCCCCTAAATCACCCCTAGGGATCTTGGGGAAATTAATGTCAAGGGAGGAAGAAGAGGGTAGTAGTGAGAGCAGGACAGGTCAGCTGCCTGTGCCTGCAGCCAGACGTGCTTTGTCTGCTGCCAGATGTGCTGTGCCTGCTGTAAGATGTGCTGTGACTGCTTTCAGAGGTGCTGCCCCTGCTGCCACCAGTGCTGTGCCTGCTGATTTTACTGCCCTTGCTGCCACTAGTGCTGTCTGCTGTCAGACATGCTGACCCTGCTGCCACCAGTGCTGTGCCTGCTGCCAGTGCTGAAGCTGCTGCCACCAGTGCTGAACCTACTGCCAGTGTGTCTTGTAATACTCAGGAGGGGGGAAGAAGAAGAAGATGCCAAGTGTGACAGCAGGGGATCGTAAGTCACACTTGCCATTCCCAAGGAGTCCCACCAGTGCTAGTACTACTACTACTAAGAAGGTCCAGTGGCCTGTTAGGAGTGAAGGATGGGGTAATCATCATATTAATAGTGACTGTGAGGAGGAAGGCTCAGGGGCTGAAATTGATGTGGTTGGTGTTAGTAGTAGTAGTAGTAACAGTGATGGTGAAGCAACCGGTGGGACTAGTGTTAGGAGAGTGGTAGGAGAAGCAATTAAAAGCATCCAGACTAGTGGTCACGGGAGCCCACATCATTCCCCTGACCCTGGGAGTTGCCTTCCCCCCACGTCATTGTCCATGTGGAACATGATACTGAAGTAGGCAGAACTGTTACCACTGCAATAATACCACTAACACCAAGAGCACAGATCAGCTGCCTATGACTGCTGCTAGTGCTGCCAGTCTGCCTTCTTCAGGTCAACAAAAAATGGCAAGTGTGACATTAGGGGACCCTCTGTCACATTTCTCATCACCTCCTCCAACCAGTGAGATGTCTGTAGTAGAGCAGCAGCAAAACGGAGGTACTAGTGGTGGTGGTGGTGATGATGATGGTGGAGAAGCTGGAGTGGAAGAAAAATTGATTTTAGCCCAAACTGAGAAGGAATGGGCAACGGGGATGGGGATGGGCATCACCACCACCACCGCCAGCAGCAGTGAGCTTTTGGAATTTGCAAACTTTGCTACTCCTATAATTCCTGCTGTTGCTGAGTTACAAGGGCAGCAGAATGCTGAGGAGCAGGCTAGTGTGCCACAGACCACAGTGGACACAGTGATGCTGGACTAGGTTCCACTTGCCAGCAGCAGCTGCAAGTGGAAGTAATGTGGAGATTGGGGCATTGGGGGGAATAGGGGAGCAATGTGGAGATTGGAGGAAAAGGGGGAGCAATGTGGAGATTGGGGGCAATGGGGGAGTAATGTGGAGTTTGTTGGCAATGGGAGGGGGCCTATGGCAATTTCTGCACCAGGGACCGGTGGCTTCTAGTTACGCCTCTGGTGACAAATCATTCATAAGGGGAAAGGAGGGAACACACCTTGGCACAACCGCCCTGGTAACACACATGAAAAACAAACACCATGACATTTATGTCAAACATGTTAAAGCCCAACACCCACCACAGAAATCAAGCACCGCTGTTGCAGTACCCCCTGACTCTCCAGAAAGGCAACATGAGGCGATGCAGAGATCAAAAAGGAGAAAGAATAGAGAAACCCAGACAGAGGCTGGAAGTTCCAATACGAGTGACACGACTAGCTCTTCATCACCTTCTTCCTCTAGGGTAACTACATCTTCTGCCAATCCACCTCGTTAATTATTACCTCCCCAGCCAAATGATATCCACTTTGTAGATGTCAGGATGTGGCAGTTTATGTCCACCCATTGCACACTGTGTGGTGCACTGACCAAATACAAGGAAAGAAAAACAGAACCCAGTTGTGCTAGCACTCAAATCCTAATGTAAATAGATTCTAGGGTATATATTCTCATGGATGACAGCATCAAATATTATTTAAAACATAACTTTTATTAAGTAAATATAAAAGAAATTAAAGAATACCAATAGTTGCGAATTTTAACCCCATCCCGCAGAAACTGTCACTTAGTGACAGAAGACGTACATGTACGTCCAGGAAGTCGTTCAGAGCAATGGGGAAAAAAAGTTAGGCAGGCGTTAAGTGCCGGCCGCGTACACGCACGGCCGGTCACTAAGGGGTTAAAAGTACCAGAGTTCCAAATGTGGCATGCAGTGTACTACCGGGGCATTTCTGGCTTGCCTTTAAACAACATGAGATATTAAATCACTATTAATGTCTTATTAATTCTATAGACCAGGTACTTCTTAGAATAGGAAATCAATAATCATGTAATTATCTCATCAAATACCGTCCAAATATCAATCTCGGACACGAGAGGAGATGCGATGGAACTAAAGTTGTATCAAAACTTAGTATCAATAGATTAATTTTACTCTGTTACCTTAAAATGAATGTAATACCTTAAATCAGTAAATGTGGGAAATTAACCTGCCTGACATTAGATGCCCATCTGGTAGTTAAAGACAAATACACTGTTTCTATTCTAGGAGAGGAGATGCGATGGAACTAAAGTTGTATCAAAACTTAGTATCAATAGATTAATTTTACTCTGTTACCTTAAAATGAATGTAATACCTTAAATCAGTAAATGTGGGAAATTAACCTGTCTGACATTAGATGCCCATCTAGTAGTTAAAGACAAATACACTGTTTCTATTCTAGGATTACTCAAAAGTGATAATCACTGATCCAGATGCCAGGGCTTTTCCGGTTTGCCTTGAATGATTGAAAATGCTAGGAGCAATTGAGCTTACTGTCAATAAATACAATCGCTGAATAGACTAAGATCTAATACCAGGTTTGTCCGGCTTACCATAAGAATCTAAGATCTATAACTCACTATGATTACTGTTAATTATCTAGTCTAATTCCGGGGCTTATCCAGCTTGCCATAAAAGTCAATGATCTATAACTGACTGCGATTACTAATCCTAATCCAAGACTAAATACTTACGCTAAATAAACTAAGATCTAATATGGTGCACTGACCAGACATGGCAGTGTGGTGGAGGAAAATCAATACCAGGTCATCAAGCAGCATCTGAGGAGATTCCATCCCACAGAATATGCTAGGATGCTGGCAGGGAGGGTTCATCATTACTATTAAACTGTCAGCAAGTTGTCATGCTTCCTTAGTGGGATATGGACAAGGGCTATAGTGACAGCAGCAGTACTTGGGTTCTAGTTTCGTGATTTTTGGATACAGTTGTGCCAGGTGTTATTTACCACACACACACTGTGCACATTGCAGTTGCTGATGAGAGGCACAGTTCCTGCTCTCAAGGAAAAAATGTATTTTCTAGTAACAACACACCCATGATTTTGGAGGAGGGGCAGGTGGAGAAAAGTTATTGGCCAGCTTTTTCTTTTCTCCACATATACTGGGGGCTACTTATTGTGCTGCCTCAGGTGCATCACTGGAGCTAGTGGTGGCAAGTGCAACCTTCATCATCCATTACCCATGTTACTGCTGTTGTTGATCCCATTCCCTTTGAGCTGCCTAATCATTCTGCTGCTTAAAAAACTCAGCAGCAGCAGCAAGAACATGTCACAAATTCTGCATCTAAATCAGAGTATTTGACAATGGCCAGTGGCAAATGACCATCATGACATGACATGCTGGGACTAGGCCAATAGGGTTTGTGCTTTAAAATTAAAAAGCGAAACAAAACCATAGTCCTACAAAAATACAAATGTTTTGGTGTTTATTTCTAACAAGTCCAAGTCCTACAAATCAATGTTTCCTCAGGGATTGGGCTCCTAACTGCAAATCTTACAAATTATCCTCTACAAAATGCTCTGTCATGTCAAATATCAACCTGCCCCAGTAGCATGTCAAAGGGTTCATGTCTCTATCACTTTACATACAAATTTCTTATTTTCTTTATTTTTTTATTTATTAACTGTCCCCCCAATACCAGTCAACAACCCCCCCAAAATAAATTCCCTGTTCTACTGATTCATTCCCCAGACTCCACCCACCAACACAGGCACCCTCCTCAGACCCCTTTTATACCATGTCTTATGGTTTTTTTTAAATTGTATTTAGGATTTATTTTTTTATTAACTGCCCCCAATCCCAGTAAACAACCCCCCAAAAAAAACATTCCCTGTTCTATTGATTCTTTCTCCATACTCCACCAACACAGGCACCCTCGTGCCCTTTTTATACTATGCCTTTGGGAAATAAAATAATATTAGTTATGTGTTATGTTTAAGGTGGTAACACCTGTATTTGTGGGAGGGGCTGTAAGCCCTTAAATACGGGCAGCAGCCCTTCCCACTCGAGCTCAATTCATGTTGAGCTCACTTTACTGTGGATGTTCCACTTCCGGTTCCAGTCAATCAGACCCTGCGAGTAAGTACACAAGACTTTCCACGCCATCACACATCCTCTCTGCCAGTACAGCTTCCCCCACAGTACAGCCCCACCACTCCTTCATTCTCCACCAAAGACTCCGCCATCCTTCTGACCTCTCTCTCCCTTTCACCCGTTCTGTTTATTCATCATCCATTCCACACAGTAATCACTATCACTCCCTCAGTTTATCCATCCACTGTTCTCGCATCACACTATCATGGCAGTTCAGCCTCCATCCCCATCTGCTGCCATTCATTCTCCCCTCCTTCACCCTTAGCCATGAATACAATACTATTTTAGCCTTTGATCCTCTGAGCGTCAAGGGGGTATCCAATGCTACAACCCTTTGACACTCAAATGGTTAAACATGTATCTTTCAGTGACGAAAGCAGAACTCTACTTCAAGCAATTCCTCCTTGAGCGAGCTGTATTTCCCCCTGGCAAGCACAGGGTTAACACCCTCTGCCTTCTGCAAACTCAACGTCTTGCTTTTCGTCAGGCTTCTGACGTCGTCCATCACCACCATTTCATTGTTCTCCCCAGCCCCCACACCCCCCTTGCACATCCCACCTTCTATACTTCCGTCAGCCATATAACAAACATCTGATCTATACCACATACCACTCCACGTTACTTCCTTCAGTCAGGCCCCTTCTCATTCCTCTGTCACCTCCTCTTCTCACGTACAATCCTGGCATCCTCATCCGCATCTTTATCACACCACGTTCATCAATCACATTCCGCCGCAGCCACAGAGGCAGCCAGCCATACGGACCTTCTCCAATAACAGCCTCCCCTGCATCTACCACAATACGTTCCTTACAGTCACAACACTCCACATTACAAGCTCCCCCTGCTGGTTCCCTCAGTCAGCGCAAACTCCCTATACTTTCCATACCTACCAAGTCTTACTGCCACTCACTCCTAGTACCCCCTCCGCATACATCATCATTATTAAAAAAAAAAACAAAAAGGACCTGACTCGGCGCAGTCACTGGCTGTCGCTCAAGCCACGCTATCTATGGGCTCATGGCACTATTTATCACAATCGCAGCTGTGGTTACATGAGCCCGTTGGCTGAATTCACATAATTCTCCTCTTCCTTCCCTCTCCTCTTCCTTACCGCAAAGCGAGACCATTCCATAGCGTTCAACTTCAAGTAACTAAACCTATCGCACAGTGTAACACATAACTGCTACCGCTAAGGGAACCGCTTTTGGCGGATCCATACATTCATTTCAATCCCACTGCGATAAATAGGTGCAGGTACCATTCATATATTTCTGCCAGTTTTGCCACCTTCCCACGTAACCAGCAGCACATTCAAAAGTAGATGGTACAGGCCCTTCCAGTGCTCAGCCCCCATTACCACTATGCCATATGCTACATGTATTTGTGGTGCCGCGCCAAGACCACCATATTAACACTCACATGGCACTGCGCAGCCCTGCTCCAAATACTGCCTCATTATCCCACTGCCAACACATGCAATAAATTAGACACAAGAAGTTAGGAGCACATTCAACCCTACCCTCACTTGCACCTCACGCTCATTTTCTTCATTCCCTCCTCTGGCCACCCCACCTTCAGCAGACCGAGACTCCAGCTAGACAATCAATCATGCCTTTCCAGACTCCTCCATCAGATGGCCTCCAGAGCCAATCAATCAGCGGTCACTGATTACTCGCCTCAGCTCATTACTTTATCCAGGTATTCGTTTTGAACCGCATTGATTCCACTGGATCCATAAGGCATTCAGCCGGCTCATTTCTATATCCCTACCTGGTACCACGACACTGCCCACCCTCACAAACATACACACGCACGTTCATTGTCCACTATAGTCACTGCTAGCCATCAAGCTGAACCACTCGAGCCCCCAGAGCCAGCTCGACTCTGCATCCGGATATCCAGCGGGTACAATAAGGCATCACGTGTCCACAAGGCACATTTCAGGCGGTTCAACCTCACAGAACATTTTTCATCCTCAGTCCTTCGGCACTACACTATCAGGCATTCCACAGATCGTGGCTACACCCTACATCACAGTATGTAGTCGTCCTTCTGCCCTCAGCTCGCCAACCTCGGAGCAGCCATATCGGCCACCCCTTTCTGCATTATCCTATAATCCACAGGCCATCGCCACCGCTTTCCATGCCTACACCACCCTGAAGCCGGAGACACATCTGGCAATTTGGCCTCCTTCTCCAGTACAAACCTGCCATCCATACACTAGCTCGTATAATCAATGTCACCAGCACTCCTGCCATCACACATACACCGTGGCTTGACTCACTTCATTCTACAGTTTTGGGACATGGCAGTTAGGATTATTCCGGTCATTCTAGCATCCATCACCAATCAGTTCATACTTCTTGGGTTTTCAAGGCTATTTGTAGGATAGTTATTTCACGGTCTTTCGTTACTACCATCCGCCACCTCACCTTGGTGGGCCCTGCTGTCATCACCATTTTTCTTCCACTATGACCCCTCCATTGGCCCTTCCCCTAGGATTCGGCGGCCATTGTATTACCACTTCCCCTTCACAGGTAGTCATTCGCTCAGTTCACCTGACGTCGGAGGCATGGTATTAGTAGATAGGAGACTGCTCCAGGCTCCGGGTAGATGCTCGAGGCAGATCAGTCAGTGCTCAACCTTCAGTGTCACCCCAGGCAAGTGATCAGCCCCGGGTTATTCCACAATCTATTCACTCACTTTTCATCTTGCGCTACCATTAACACTAGTACGCCTCTGGTATATCATTCATACGTACTCGATCACAGCACCGGCTCCAGTACGGTACTAATGTTTTAGCTCATAGGACCACAGCCATCTCCACTACATCCATTCCCCCCCCAGGATCCTATCGCATAGGGCGGCACTTATCACGGCGACACCACCGCATGAGTTAGGCTTGTCGCTAGATCTACGGGTCTAGTTAAGCACCACAGCACAACCATCATTCACCTTCTGTTGTCAAAACTATCTTCCGTTTTAGTCATCGCCGGATGTTCCACCCTACATTACAGCTGATCATTTTTCACAAGGTTTCTTTTCATAGTCATCATGCAGCGGACCCTCTCCCTTTCCCACACTTCCACCAACCAAGTCATCTCTGTGATCTTGAGCCATCTCACCGGCCCTACCTTCGGTCTACGCTACCACTTACTCTGCGGATAAGTTCACAGGTTGGACACAGCGTCATTCTCAAGCTCCTCATTCCTTTCACCTGCTGCCATGCTCCGCTTCCCTCTGGACACACTCATTCACAGGTACCTGGTCTCAAGTTATCACATTGACCAGCTTACGTTCACCACCACTTGTTCACCATTATGCATTATGATGGGCCGTCCACCTCCCACTTCACCGCCTTCCAGGCAGTCATGCTACTCCTACACGCTAAGCCGCAGGATCACAGTTGCCCCATTTCAGTAGAGTTCGCAGCAGTCCCTTCCCCCCGCAGCCACTAACCTTTCTCATGCCAGCCGTCCCCCACCACTTCTTTTTGCCCGAAGGACCCCAGCAGCCGGTCACGCCATACCTCGTCACAGAGGCCGACGGATCCCATTCACGTCATACCTCTTCACAAGAGGCCAATGGACCCCAGTCAACCCATACCTCTTTACAGAGGCCGATGGACCCCAGTCACTCCATACCTCTTTGCAGAGGCCGATGGACCCCAGTCAACCCATACCTCTTTACAGAGGCCGATGGACCCCAGTCACTCCATACCTCTTTGCAGAGGCCGATGGACCCCAGTCACTCCATACCTCCTCGCAGAGGCCGATGGACCCCAGTCACTCCATACCTCCACACAGAGGCCGATGGACCCCAGTCTCCCCATACCTCTTCACAGAGGCCAATGGACCTCAGTCACACCATACCTCCTCACAAAGGTCGATGGACCCCAGTCACTCCATACCTCTTCACAAAGGCCGATGGATCCCAGAAGCCGATGGACCCCAGTCACTACATACCTCTTTGCACATTCATACCTCTTTGCAGAGGCGGACGGTCCCCAGCCACACCTCTTCGCTGAGGCCGACGGTCCCTAGCCACACCTCTTCACCGAGGCCGACAGTCCCCAGTCATACCTCTTCGCTGAGGTCGATGGTCCCCAGCCATACCTCTTCGCAGAGGCTGATGGTCCCCAGCCACACCTCTTCTCTGAGGCTAACAGTCCCCAGCCACACCTCTTCGCCGAGGCCGACGGTCCCCAGCCATACCCTTTGCTGAAGCCGACGGACCACAGCCTACCTCTTTGCAGAGGCCGACAGACCCCAGCCATAGCTCTTCGCAGAGGCCAACGGACCCCAGCCATACCTCTTCGCAGAGGCCGACGGACCCCAGCCATACCTCTTCGCAGAGGCCGACGGACCCCAGCCATACCTCTTCGCAGAGGCCAACGGACCCCAGCCATTCCTCTTCGCAGAGGCTGACGGACCCCATCAGCTCCATTGGAGGAAACTGGGGCTATATATAACTAGATTAACTAATCACACGTCTGGTATTTTTGTACCTTCCCTTCTCTAAAACAGTCCAGTTCAGAAAGGCTAGACTTGCCTTGCTATCCCACCAAGACAGATGATATCCTATGTCAGCCCTGCAAGCACTATCTCTATCCATCTCATCTCACCAGCATATAGCCACTACTTACCCTATCTGATGGTCCACTTTTAACCTGCAACTTCAGCAAATACTGACTTATCATCACCCTCGGTCAGGTCTCAATCCGGATTCCTACACCGGCCACCCATTTAGAATCGGCACCGCATCCGCGGCATCTGATATAGGTGTGCCAGCCACATAATTCATATTAGGTTGGTGGAGTTCCTCATGCTACGCAAGATACATTCCCGACCACGGACGAATTCATAATGCACTGGTATCAATGGCAAATCATGACAGTACGCATTAACACGTACATGCTGGTTCCTTTTGCCTCTTCTTTTTGGCCTCTTACAGGTTAACCACGTCGACTCGACCCTGGGGCTTCAGTAGGCCCAGGATGGCAACCCCCTAACACAAAGCATCATCTCAGCATCTCATCCAGCTGTAAGCCCTGACCACAATTTTAAGGTGGTAACACCTGTATTTGTGGGAGGGGCTGCAAGCCCTTAAATATGGGCAGCAGCCCTTCCCACTGGAGCTCAATTCATGTTGAGCCCCTCCATTATACCCCCCCCTTCATTCAGGGGTTATGGTTAGGTTAGCCCTCTTACAGGTTAACCACGTCGACTCGACCCTGGGGCCTCAGTAGGCCCAGGATGACAACCCCCTAACACAATGCATCATCTCAGCATCTCATCCATCTGTAAGCCCTGACTACAAGTATAAATTCAATGTTCCCATTGATTTCAATGGAATGAGCTAGGAGGAAAAAGTAGAAAAACTGCCCTTTTCGCAGGAAATTATTAGCCGAGTAAAAGTGCCATTATTCACTGATTTCAGTTTGAGGCAAAAATGTTTGCCCATTCCTAATCAATAGTATTAAATATAAAGAACAATCATAGCTGCTGTTATTATGAAGCATTACTGATACTTTGAGCTGTTATACAGTAATTTGTGATAGAGTAAATTTCTGAAAGCTCCCCCCCCAAAAAAAACCCCCACATTTTTAACAAAATGTCCTTGTGACGTGTGCAAGGGTTACTGCTTGGTAGACCGAGGGTTAAGCAATTAAACCAGCCAGACAAAAAGATAATAAATTGCATTTATTAGAGAGGTCACGGCACACAAACATAGGACAACAATTATAGGCAAACAAACAGGGGTAAAGCAGTAAAAGTACACACTTCTGCTGTTCTATTCTTGGTATGCCAGCAAAGTTGTACATTTTGCCAGGGGTTCCACATAATACTCACAGTCCATTTTAGCTTTATACTGGAGTTTACACATAGTCCCACTAGAGGCAAGAGTGGGCACCCCGCCCACTACCCATGGTACTGAATTGCAAGAGGTTTCGTTGTATCTTTTAGTCCTGACAGAGGATTTGGAGAAGGCATCCTAAGAGATTACCCACAGTCACTTTCCTTATTCTTGGGCCATAGCCACTGAAGTTTAGTTTTCTGGCCACCATCCTTGTTATGGGAACATCAGGGTACTTTCTCTGGCTGCAGTCACCTCAGCTTAGCTTTACAGCCCACAACTGAAAGGGGCACCTGCCCACTTCAGTGCCCACTCACACTAATCCTTTCTGTGAGGGCACGCACTAGTCCCAGTTTCCCCAGTACGCCTTTAGAAAGCACATTAATCAGTCCAACTCCAGACTGGCCCAGGCCTCCCTCCATTCTAGGGATGCCTTCTCCCCTGCTACTCCATTGCCATCTCACTTCTTTCTCTCCTTCTACCCACACCCTACAGGATCTGATGTTACAGCTACCATTTACCAGGTCTATTTTGCTTAGCCTTATGAAAGGAAGAAGGGACACACATTCCACTCATAGATGTGCTCCACCTCCTTTATCTCATAACACAATATCTTTGGTTAGCTAGACTGAATGGCACCATCCCTCTGTACATCAAACATACATACTACTAACCCATTCAATGCTGGTAAATGGCCAACACTCTCTAATGCATGCAAACACAGGGGACATTTTCAAGAATGGGAACACATGTGAAGATAATGGAGATCACTGAAAACAAATTTGGTAACTTATTTGGTAGCAGGAAAGCTATACAGTTCTCATGTCACTAGGGTATGAGGCAAAGGTTGAACCTGATGTACTTGTGTCTTTTTTCAACCTAATTTACTATGTTACTATGAATATATTCTTTTACGTAGTTATTGAGCTGTTTTTTTAGGGTAGTTTTACCATGTAACCAATGGAATGAGCAGTTTTAGTTCAAGAGATTTTAATTATCCAGATATCAACTGGAAAAATGAGACCTGTCAGAGTGCTAAGGGTAGCAGGTTTTTGAACACACTTCGTGAAAACTACATGTCACAAATGGTGGAAGCTCCGACAAGAAATAACAATATATTGGACCTAGTGCTCACTCATAACACAGAAATGGTATCCAATATTAAGGTAAGAGAACATTTGGGAAACAGTGATCACAACATGGTTACATTTGAGATCAGTCTGGCAAACCAAAAATATATAGGTTCAACCAAAACTCTTAATTTTAAAAAAGCTAACTTCAAATTGTTAAGGGCTTCAATGCAACACATAGACTGGGATTTTTTACTTAAAGGCAAAAATACTGAGGATAAATGGTCAGAATTCAAATTTAGGTTGCAGAAATGTACCCAACAGTATATACCAATGGGGAACAAATGCAAAAGAAGTAAGTCACAGCCAATGTGGTTAACTACACATGTAAAGAAGGAAATGGCAAGGAAAAAAAACGCATTCAAATTATTTAAGTCTGAAGGAACTGAACAATCTTTCTTAAAATACAGGGAGTGCAACAAAGATTGCAAAAAGGCAATTAGGGTAGCAAAAATAGATAATGAAACTCGAATTGCAAGGGAAAGCAAGACTAATCCAAAAAAGTTTTTCAAATATATAAATAGCAAAAAACTTAAGAGGGAGTGCATTGGACCATTCAAAAATGAGATGGGTGAGTTGGTTAGTGAGGATAAGGAAAAGGCCGATGTTTTAAACACTTTCTTTGCATCAGTATATACAAGGGAGCAAGGAATGGTAGAAGAGCCTCTGCAAGTAACAAATAAAACAATACAATTAATAGATATTGGGTTAACTCAAGAAGATGTCATGGGAAGACTGAACAAAATTAAGATCGACAAAGCACCGGGTCCTGATGGTATACATCCAAGGGTTCTTCAGGAACTTAGTGCAGTGTTAGCAAAACCCCTATATTTACTCTTTAAAGATTCTATTACCACAGGCTCAGTGCCACAGGATTGGCGAAGAGCTAACATAGTGCCTCTATTGAAGAAGGGAACTAAAACAGAACCTGGGAATTATAGACCAGTGAGTTTGACCTCTGTAGTGGGAAAACTGTTAGAAGGGATAATAAGGGACTATATTCAGGATTACAACACAAAAAATAAAATCATTAACACAAATCAACATGGTTTTATGAAGAATAGATCATGACAAACTAATCTTTTCAGCTTGACAATGGCAAGGCAGTAGATGTAGTATATCTAGACTTTGCAAAGGCATTTGATACAGTGCCACACAGAAGGCTGGTGTATAAAATAAGGAAATTGGGGCTAGGAGATAACCTTTGCAATTGGATACAAAACTGGCTGAAGGATAGGGAACAGTGTGTGGTTGTAAATGGAAAATTCTCCAGTACAGTTAAAGTGGAGAGTGGAGTACCTCAGGGTTCAGTATTAGGTCCGCTGCTTTTTAACATGTTTATAAATGACCTGGAAATAGATATAGAAAGCAAAATATCAATATTTGCAGATGATACTAAATTATGCAAAGTCATTAATTCAGAACAGGATATTTTCTCTCTACAGAGGGACTTACATACAATGTCAGATTGGGCAAACGTGGAATATGAAGTTTAATGTGGGGAAGTGTAAAGTCATGCATTTGGGAGGAAACAATCCTAAGGCTACTTATAAACTTAATGGAATAATTTTAGGTGACTCATTGCTAGAAAAAGACCTGGGTATCCTTGTCAACTACAGACTTGGAAACAGTGACCAGTGTCAAACAGCAGTAGCAAAGGCAAACAAAGTCCTGTCTTGCATAAAAAGAGGTATCGAAGCAAGAGTGGATAACATTATTTTTCCATTATACGAATCATTGGTAAGACCTCACCTTGAGTATGCAGTGCAGTTTTGGGCACAGGTTCTGAAAAATGATATACCAGAACTAGAGAGGGTACAGCGGAGAGCAACAAAATTAATTAAGGGAATGGAGGACTTGACATATGAGGAACAACTAAACAAACTTGGTTTATTTACTCTAGAGAAAAGACAACTAAGAGGAGACCTTATCACATTGTACAAGTATATGGGAGGTCAATACAAGGATCTCTGCGGTGAGCTATTTATTCCAAGGCCTGATCAGGTGACCAGGGGACACCCCTTGAGATTAGAGGAAAGGAGGTTTAGACTTCACCAGAGGAAGGGTTTTTTTACGGTAAGGTCTGTTAAATTGTGGAATTCATTGCCCAGGGAGGTAGTTATGGCAGATACAATGGATACATTTAAGAGAAGATTAGATACATTTCTTTCAAAAGGGAACATACAGAGTTATACTGTTTATCAGTAGGCTGATCATGAAGGTCTGATAAAGACTAATTTAATTGGTAGCAGGAAAGCTATAAAATTATCAGTTCTGAGGTATGAGGCGAAGGTTGAACTTGATGAACTTGTGTCTTTTTTCAAGCTAATTTACTATGTTACTATGTTATTAAGTTGAAACTACACTTTTGCACTCCTCTTAATTAGGGGTCTGCACAGATATGCATGTAGGTAAAATTATGCCTAATAGGATTTTAATATTCTTAACTTTTAAATCCCTTCTACTGGGGGTCAGGACACCTCTCAAAAGATGAACTCTTAGGGGTGGAGATTCCCTCCTTCTCCTCCAGCTCAACCCCCCTGCCCACTAACTCCCAGAATTCATGTGACTGAAGCTACACAAAGAAAAAGTAAGTGGGAAAGAGAAGAAGAAGAAGATCTCTTGACAGAAAATCTCAAAGAGGATTCCTCTGCCCAGGAAAGCAATACCACAAGGGTCCCTTACTCTGGTTGAGAGACCTGTGCTACATATGGACTAAAGAGAAAACAGATTTGGCTTGTAAGAACACTAAAATTCTGTTTTCTCTTACATCTAATATGGAACACAGATACCATGGGGATGAGACCCTTCTCCTGGGGGGCAGGCCACATTTCAATAGATGGACTCTTAGGGGTGGAGATTCCCTCCTCCTCCTCCAGCTCAATCCCCCTGCTCACTAACTCCCAGAATTCATGTGACTGAAGCCATACAAAGAAAAAAGTGGGAAAGAGAAGAAGATCTCTTGACAGAAAATCTCTAAGAGGATTCCTCTGCCCAGGAAAGCAATACCACAAGAGTCCCTTACTCTGGGTGGGAGACCTGTGTTCCATATGGACTAAAGAGAAAATGGATTTAGCAGGTAAGAACAATAAAATCTGTTTTCTCTTCCATCCAATATGATACATAGATACAATGGGGATATAACAACGCTAAGATGTCAGAGGTGGGAAATGAGAAAGGAGCCAACAGGACTCAGAAACTATTCAACAACAACTGGCAGAAAAAAGTGTTCAGATCCCTAGACAAGCAGAACCGCGTGCAAAACCTTCCAGCCAAAGCTGGTCTCAGCCGAGGCCAGGACACTGTCATGGAAGTGTTTCGTGAAAGCATTCAAAGAGGAACAAGTTGCTGCCTTGCACAGCTTTTCAGCCAATGCCTGGTTCTTGTAGGCCCAGGAGGCACCCACAGACCTGGTGGAGTGTGCCGTGATCTTAAAGAGAACCAGTTTCTTCTGAATCTCATATGATGGGCGTATAGTAGCCTTGATACATGATGCAATGGTAACTTTGCAAGTGGCCTCACCCACTCGAGGACCATCAGGGATGACAAACAGAGAGTTTGCCTTGTGAAAAGACTTAGTATGATAAACATAATACTTAAGTCAATGCACCACGCCCAATAAAGGGAGAACCTCTGCTTATCAGACGTAGGGTCAGAACACAAGGAAGGCACAATAATATCCTGATTGATGTGAAACTCAGAAACTACCTTAGGAAGAAACCCTGAGAAGTACTAAGGCCCACCTTACCCTGATAAAACACTACAAAGGGATACTTACAAGACTTAGCTTGCAACTCAGCTACTCACTGTACCGAGACCACTGCCAAGAGATAAAGCATCTTGATCGTCAATTGGAGCAAAGAGATGGAAGCAAGATGCTCGAAGGGAGGCCTCTGCAACACACCCAGAACCAAATTAAGGTCCCACAGAGGAGTAGGATGCTTGAAGGAAGGGATGACATGAGCCACCCCTTGAAGAAAGTTCTTAACATCTGGGATAAAAACAAAGCACTAACGAAAAAACACTGAAAGTGATGAGATCTGAACCTTACAGGAGCTCAGACTAAGAACCCTTGTTCACCCCATCTTGGAGGAAATACAACACCAAGGGGAGGTCAAAATCTTGCAAAATCACACCCTTGTCTGTGCACCACTTATGAAAGATAGACCACACCCTGTGGTATACCTTGGAAGAGATAAACTTCCTAGCCTGAATCAAGGTAAAAATTACCTCTGCAGAGAAACTCTTCTTCCGCAGGATGTTTGCTTCAAGAGCCATGTTGTTGAAGCCATTTTCTCCACATCCTCGTGTCACAGATGACCTTGAAGCAGCAGATCTGTCCTGGAAGGAAGTAGGAACGTATCTTGAATTGAGAGACTGACAAGGTCAGCAAGCCATGCCCTCTTGAGCCAATAAGGAGCAATCAGCCCAGAGAGAACATTTCTAGATTCATTCTGCTGGATCTACGCTTGGTGACTGAGAAAGTCTGCCAGAATGTTTTCTACCCCTGGAATGTGAACAGCTGATATGACTGGAATATGGGTCTCTGCCCAACAAGGATGCTCCTCACTTCTGTCCAAACAACCGCTATGCAAGTACTCCTTGGAGACTGATATAAGCCACAGCCATTGTGTTGTCTGACTGAACCCTCTCTGGGTGAACAATGGGGAGGTGGATCACCCAGATCTCCAGGACATTGATAGACAAAAGACTCTCATCCTGAGTCCACCTTCCCCAGACACTCAGGTGATCCAGAACCATACCCCATACACTCAGGCCAACGTCCATGGTGACCACAGTCCACTCTAGGTTCACAAAAGACCTCCCCTTTTCCAGGTTTGGCCAAGGTAACCACTATCAGAGATCCCTCATGGCCTCTGAAGAGAGATATATCTGGTTATCCAGATGCTCTGGAGTCCCGGGCCGGTTGCGAAGAACATCCAGTTGAAGTTCCCTTGTGTTGACCTGAGAGTAAGGCACAGCATCCAGGGTTGACACCAATCTGCTCTAAACACTCAGGAACTCCCTGATTGTGGCCGAGGAACACTTCCCGACACTTTTCGAATCAAAAGCAGAATATTGACTTCTGGAATAAAAACCTTCCGCTGACTCATGTTGAACCATATCCCCAGGAATACCAGAACCTTGGCGGGCACGGGAGGCAACTTGAGCAGATTCAGAATCCACTTATGGTGAACAATAATGGGGGTCTTGAACGTGATGAACTTGGAGCTCATCTGGAGCCTTGATCGGGAGATTGTCTAGGGAGGGTGTCAGAGAGATGTCATGGGCATGGATGAAGGGTGCTAAGTCTGCAATGACCCTGGTGATGATGGAGGCACAGAAGCCAGGCCAAACGGCAAAGCTGTGAACTGACTGGAGATGAAAGGAAAACACAGTTAGTGTTGACTGTCTGGGTGAATCGAGATGTGTAAGTAAACATCCTGAAGGTACAGGGAGGCCAGATACTCACCCGGACACATTACTGCAATGACAAAACCCAAATATTCCATCTTAAAGCACGTAGCGACCACATACTTGTTGACATTTGAGGTCCAGAATAGGGCAACACCCGCCATCCTTCTTTGGGACCACAAACAGGTTGGAACAGAAAACTGAACATCGCTCAGGGGAGGTACTGGTACCAGAACCTGTTTTTCCAGCAGGGAATCCACAGCCTCCTGGATCAGCCTTGCCTTGTCTGGCTCCTTTGAAATTTTGACAAAAATAACTGATATGGAGTAAGGGACTTGAAATCTATGTGATACCCTTCTGAGAATACCCGCAAAACCCACTGGTTCATTACTGAGGATGCCCACGTGTGTCAAAAATGTGGAGATGGCCCCTACAAACCAGTATTCCATGAGTCGTGCAGAAAAGTGATTGTCAGACTTAGCCTTTTTAGCTGCTTGCTTGGTCTACCGGGCTTGTCTGGGCTGTGGAAGTCTGGGGAAAGAAGTTGTTGATTTTCTTCCTCAGTTATAATTTTTTTTTGGAGGCAAATATAGTTTTTGATACCTTTTATTGGCTAACTAAGCAGATTTAAATGCAAGCTTTCAAGACCTTAGGTCTCTTCCTCAGTCATGTTATCATGCCTGAGGAAGAGACCTAAGGTCTTGAAAGCTTGCATTTAAATCTGCTTAGTTAGCCAATAAAAGGTATCAAAAACTATATTTGCCTCCTGTATTTCTACAGCTAACACGGTACCAACTCTTATCTGTTAATTTTTTTTTTTGGACAGTCTGTGATAAGATAGGGTGGACAACTTAAAAAAAGAATAATAATAATAAAACATAAATAAAACAGAATAAATAAATAAACAAAGGACTAAATATATTAGGTGACAGACAGCTGTTGGGCTAAGGCAAGACATCACACTCCATCAGTTGTGTACTGTAGAGTAAAAACACACACAGAGTCCAGCAAAGGCACAAGGAGCAGGGGAAGGGTGGAGCAGTGCAGGGATGTGAGAGTGAAGTAGTAGTTCAAAAACTGACTGCAGCAATGTTTTCTGCACCGTGTACAATAAATGATGATGATGTCTCTCCTCCAAGGGAGGATGCAGTTCCTCTATGAGATCCCACCTGAAGCACAACCAGAGATGTGACACACACTATCAGTAAGTCAAACGTGCCGCAACTAGCAGAAGCACTCCAAAAACTTCTCAGGGCTCTGGGGCAGAAAAAAAGATGTAGACGTTATTTATGCTACTGCCAACAGTTAGTTCACTCCAAATAACACCTATGGCTCCTGCTGCAGAGGAGTATGATGACTCTGGGTTTGCTGTAGGACATGACAAGAGTCATAGACTGCCTCTACCTCCACCACCTCCTCTAGTCATGTTGTTAAAGCAATACCGTTCCAATGTTCTTCTGCCATGTCCTGCCAACCCACACTGACTGAGTCAAAAGCTTCACAAAAACAATCCCAAAGTATGCCTGTAGAATGGCAAGGTTGCCAAGATGCTGGCAGTGGACATGCTGCCATATTCTTTAGAAGAAAACCGAGGTTTCAGAGAACTGATGTCATGTGTAACTCCACGCTGGCATATCCCAAGCCACAGTTATGTTTCCAGGACAGCTGTGCCTGAATTGTACAAGACTGAATTGTACAAGCAGGTGGTTAGTGTGGTGGGCAAAGAGCTGAAAAGTGCGTATGGCAAGGAAATCCACCTGACATCAGATATGTGGACAAGTGGGCAGAGCACGGAATATATTACTGTGACTGATCACTGGGTTTCCCTCCCAGCACCACCAATGAACAACAATAGCTTACAGAATCAGGTGACAGCCAGTAATCATGCTTCTGGTTCTGGCAGTGTGATTAAAAGGTGTCGGCAGCAGCAACAGCAGGATAGCCCATACCATCGTCACGGCACCTTGTGCATGCAGAGTTTTGAGAGACAGTCCCACAAAGGCATTGCTGTCTTAAGTAAGCTAGATTAGGTGATAGAGGAATGGCTTGTACCCCGCTCCTTATAAGCTGGTTTTATGTCTGCTGATAATGGCTCCTACATAATTGCTGCTTTGAGATGGTGCATGTGCCCTGATTTGCCCATGTACTAAATTTAGTTGTGACCAGATTCCTGGCAGAATCCAAAACCCTCAGAGAGATGCTTTCTATTGCCTGCAAAATCGGTGCCCATTTTAGTCACTCCTAAAGTGCAAGCAATGCTCTATATTCAATACAAAAGCGTAACAACCTGCCCCATCACCAGCTGAAATCAGAGGTCCCTACCAGGTGGAATTCCACAATGCTAGAGCGTTTGTACGAGCAGAATAAGACCATTAGCAAGTGCACATGCAAAACTGGAAGACTTTGGCGGGAGCCTCTTTGACACCTGGCCAATGGCAACTAATGTGCGATGTATGTGAGCTGCTGAAACCCTTTGAGGAGGCAACCATGCTGGTGAGTTGCATTGGGGCAGGAATTAGTGAAATTCTACCACTGATATTTTTATTGCAGAAAAAAATTGAGGCGCATGACTGAGGAATCTTACCATAATTACCACATTCTGCGCATAATGTCCATCAAAAGCAACAAGGTATACATTCTTGCCACTTTGCTGGACCCTTGCTTCAAGCACAAAATTTCCGAATTTCTGCCAATCAGCAGTTTTTCAGAACAAGGAGTTATGATGATCAGCAGCAACTCTCTGAGGAATAGGATTCTGCCAAGGAATATCAAGACATGCTTATTGATCAAGTGGAGGATTGTATTGTGGAGGGTGAGAGGGAGAAAGTGAGGGCACAAAAGGCATCTAGACAGTATAGTGAAAAGGAAGACAGCAAAGCATCTCAACCAGCAGAAGCAGCTACATCATCAACCAGAATATCCCATTTGGAACACAGGGCAATTAATTGGTCTCAGCAGGTGCTGCAAAAACCTGACATTTGTGTTAGTGGTAGTGGCACATCTCTTTGGGATTTGCTCCCTGAGTATGGGTTGGTAACTGACACAAAGGAACATCGTTTAGCTCCTAGAAGTGGTCCCACTGCATGTGAGATGGTTTCTGCATATGTTCTAGGCAGAAACAATGACCCCATGGACTACTGGCAATCAAAGCAGCGTGTGTGTGGCCAGCATTGACACGTACAGCAGTGGAAACCCTTAGTTGTCCTCCAGCAAGCTTTGAGTCTGAGAGGGTTTTCAGTGCGGTTGGTTACATTGCCAAAGACAGCAGAACGCTGCTATCAAACAGCAATGTTGAGAGACTAACATTCTTAAAAATTACCTGAGTATCAGGTAGCAGAAACCACACATGACAGAGAAAGGCAGGACAAATATATTAACAGCAGCACAAATAAGGAGGAGGGTTGTGAAGAAGGGTTGCAACCATCTACCCTACTTGGGACCACTGCTATGACCAATAAGTAATGTGTGTCAATAATCTGAGAGGGAGGATAGTGATTTAACAGAAATATGACAATGGTAAAAACTGCTGTATATACATACATACAAAAATCAGTAACACCATGCCAATCCCCCCCTCACCACCTCCACTACAATACCCATCTGCCACATTGTAGGGTGTGCTTTATTTTTTTTATTACTTGACATCATCATAAATATGTGCCAGTGTCACTTAGGCAGGAAGTTAGTGTTGTGGGCAAAGGATAAATGCAGTCTGCATGCTAACACATTTTAAAATGCCGCAAAGCCCAAAAGAGCTACTTGGCGCTCAAGCAACCAATATATGTATGTCCCTATATCCTGAACTATCTGGAATCCAATAAAGTCAAATCCCTCACTCCTATAGTTCAGGGAAATATACGATAAAACTGAACAATAGAAATCTGTCACAACAACAATATTAGTATATCAAAAAAAAAAAAAAAGGGATGAGATGAAATGTTGTTAAAAATGACAAATGTCACCTTCTTTAGTCACAAATAAACACAGATAAAGACAAATAAAATAGTATTAAAATAGTGTTATAAATGACAAATGTCACTCTTGTTAGTCACGATAAGATGCAAATGAAGACAGATGAGAGTGATTGACCAGTCCAACTTCAGTCATCCAAATTAATCCACCACTTATCGATTCCTTATATGCCACTCCTTTAATGGCCTTTTTCCATCCACAACAGTCATAAAATCTACAATAGAAGCGCAAAACAAGGGCATCTAAAAGCAGAGTTTATTATAACTTAAAACATATGCACCACACATTTATGCGCTTACAGGATAAAATAATAACAAATGCTTATCTGACTCCTCCAGGTACCAGTATATGGCAACTTCCACCCACATAAAACGGCTACTCCAATGATCGCCTCAGAGGGTGCTGGGATATATCCCCGCCACACTCCTGTGTGATGAGATGGATGTAGTCTCTCAAATGCCAATTAGTGTTTACTTCTCTTTCTCTCTACTCCGGTCCTGTGCTTTAGCAAGAGTATCCTGGCATGCTATAACACATTATCTTCCCAAACTGCCTACCGGTATCGCAGACGTCACTGTCTGCTTCCTCAGGGCTTACAGAGGCAAACGCTCCACCGGACTGAATTACCCGTCACCCATCACGTGGCATCCAGCTACGGTGGAACGGAGCCTACCCCTTCTCTGAAACTACTCTTTATAATCATGTACAATATACCCTTTTTTGTATATATATAAAATAAGATAAGATAATATATAGCACTTACCAGCGCTATCTTCTACTTAAATAGAAATCTACCATAGCTAATATATGTATATATGTACACACACAACATATATATATATAATTAAATACACCACTTTCTTTCTCCAAATCTAAACAATACTCCTCACACTTCATAAACTACACATTCTGATTCCATCTTCCTACATTAAATAAAAGCCACTATATCCAAATCTATATTAAGACCACTTGGAGCTAAAGTCTTTAGCTGGTGTACCAATATGTCTCTCTCTGTCTTAAAATTAAAGTCCTATCTCCACCTCTTCTATCTAATTTCACCTGTTCAATAGCCAAACACACCAAATTTTCCATTCTACATTCAACATTTTCTAAAAAAAATGTCTAGGAACACTATGGGTATCCATTTGATTTTTCAAATTTCTTAAATGTTCCCCAACCCTAACTCTAAGAGTTTGCGTCGTTCTCCCCACATACTGCTTGCCACATTTGCACATGAGGAGATACACCACAAAATTAGAGTTACAGTTGAGTAACTGAAGCACTTCATTTATTTTCCCTGTAAGGGAAGACTTAAATCCCATCTTGGACTCCTTATTCTTATAGGTGCAATGTAAGCATGCAGTGCAATTTTTTGCCCCACACCTATACATACCCCTTTCCCTCCTCAGAAAATTATTCTGATTTTCTTTTATACTCCCTGTAACGGAATGGTTGTCACCCAGAGAATAAAATGTGTCTGTTTTCAGTGATCGCCATTGTCTTAACATGTGTTCCCAGTCTTGAAACATTAATGTCCCCTGTGTGTGCATGCATTAGAGAGGGTTGTCCAGTTACCAGCAGTGAATGGGTTGGTTAGTGTGTATGATGAACAGAGGAACGGTGCCATTCAGTTAAGCTAAACCCAGAGATTGTGTTATGAGATAGCCAGTGTTGGTCAGATAGAGGGGGGTAGGGCAAATCTTTGTGTGGAATGTGTGTATCTTCCCCCTCACATCAGGCCAAGCAGAACAGACCTGGTAGATGGTACCTGTGACATCACATCCTGTAGGGGGTGGGTAGAAAACAACAAAAAGAGAGAGAGAAGTGAGGGAGAGAGAGTTGCAAAATGTAGGAACAGGAGGTAGGCCTCTCCATAATGGTGGGAGGCCTAGGGTCCATGGGCATTCTAAAGGAGTACTGCAGAAACTGGGACTGGTGAGTGCCCTCACTGGAAGAGTTAGAGTGAGCGGGCACTGTAGGGCCAGGTCCCCTTTTCAGTTGTGGACTGTAAGTCAAGGCGGCTTCAGACACAGAGAGAGTACCCTGATGTTTCCCACCACAAGGATCTTAGGATGTCTTCCCCAACTCCTCTGCCAGGACTAAAAGATACAAGGAACCTTCACGTAATCCAGCAGCATGTGTAGTGGGCAGGATGCCTACTCTTGCCTCTAGTGGGACTTTGTGTATGCCCCAGCATTAAGCTAAAATGGACTGTGAGTATTATTTGTAACCCCTGGCAAGTTGTTCAACCAAGAAGAGAACAGCAGAAGTGTTTAGTTTTTATGTTTTACCCCTGTTTGTTTGCCTGTATTTGTTGTCCTATGTTTGTGTGCCGTGACCCCTCTAATAAATGCAATTTATTATCTTTTTGTCAGGCTGGATATATCTCTTAACCCTCGGTCTACCAATCAGTAACCCCTGTACCCCCGTCACACTGGTGGCAGCTTGTGGGATATCCAGCTTAGGTGTTCAGGGTGTCTGAGGGCAACCCTGACCACTATGTGTGCTAGTTGTGCAAGCTCAGTAGCGTGGTCACTTTAGCACCCCGACAAAAAGACACGGCCAAGGACAACAGTATGGGAACCCCCCCCTGTTATTTTTGTTTTGCCTTAGAGTTAGCCTAAGGGATATGTGAGCAAATACCCTATCAGCGCTGCCAGACAAAATGGGACTAGGGGTGTAGTCTGCATCCAGCACCCACCATGCCCTAGCAATGTAGTGATCTACAGCTTTACAGACTTGCCTGGATGATCCTGTACCTCAAAGCAAAGTGGTCAAACATCGAAAAACAGAGCTCCAAAGCAACTGGATCCAGAGTGAAAATTCAGAATGTGCTGAACAAGTGTTGTGCGCCACAGAATCCAAGCATGGGAGTATTATGATACAGAGACCAGAAGGATAATCCAGAGAGACTATTGCACTACCTTCTCAGCCTAAAGGAAAATCCAGTTGAGGATGATCTATTCAGAAACCAGTTACAGTGAGAATTTTAATGGAAAAGTTAATCCACCCCAAAAGCAATGTTGGAAGTCTTTGCAGGGGTAAGTGACACTCCTGTGGGGACTGATTGTGATGGGACTGATTCTGATTATTTATGTTGGACTGATTTAGGTGGGATGGTGTTCTGGGACGGTCTCTTAATATTGATGGCAGTAAACTATTGTGTGTGTGTGAGGAAAATTCATTGCCACACCAGAAGATCTGCCTATTTGAAATGTTTTGGGCCTGCTTTTTCCTGCACCCTAATCGGATATGTCTTACCCTGGGAAGTATCCTGAATCACTGGACTTTGTTTTGGAACTATCGCCGCTAAAGATACAAATTATGTACTGTATCTAAAAATGCTTTGTAGGCTTGATGTCTGTATTGATAGAAGTATAGAAAATTAGTTAATATTTGGGGACCCAGTGATCTGTCCGTGTGGACTGAACTCTGGGGTCCCCATCTGAAAGGGGGCACTATCACGGTGCCCATGCTATGCTGGCGACATTCTGTCAGTTTCCACTTACGCCTATTGGTTGAAGTGACTTTGTCCCACCCAGTATTTGTCCTTAAATACTGGGTCTTGTCACTTCTCCGGTGCCCTTTTGTGGTGTTTCCGTTACCAGCGCTTGTTCCTGTTTTCGTGTGATCTCTGTGTACCATCCCGGATTGCCTGACTACTCTGCATCTCGTTCCTGCCTGTGTACCAACCCAGACTGCCTGATTACTCTGCAACTCGTTCCTGCTCTGTGTACCGACTCGGATTGGCTGACGTTCCTTCTCTGTGTACTGATCCGGCCCAGCTGACATTCCTGCTCTGTGTACCTATCAGTCTCTGAGTAGGATCAAGCAAGGTAAAGGACTCAGGTTAACCAGTTCACTGCTCCTCTGAGTTCGAGACTGGATCAACTGGAACTAGGAGGCTCGGGAAGGTTCAAGACCGTAGTCAGACTGCAGGACAGAGTTCCCTATAATCGAAGGCCTCGAGGTCAAGATAAGGTTCGAGGCAGGTTCGAGGTCTTGGGGTAACGATAATGTTCAAGACAGGTTCGAGGTCTTGGGGTATCGATAAGGTTCGAGACAGGTTCGAGGTCTTGGGGTATCGATAAGGTTCGAGGCAGGTTCGAGGTTTATGGACTACGAATCCTCTATTCTCTGCTTGAATCGGGTTTGGACTCGCGGCCCAGGAAACTGGAAGCAGGTAAGGGGAATACGAGTTCCTACACCCTCGACTGGCCGGGGCAGTCACCGGAGCGGCCGGTGATGGCAACCCAAACCAGTCGGAGCCCCAGAGGTGAAGGAACGGTAGACTGGAACCAACCTTGAGAGCAGCTGGAGGGACTCTCGTTGCGAGGCAGAAAGTTCCGAATGGAAAGCGTAGTCCGAGAATACTGGATCAGGCCGGAATCGAATCAGTAACCAAAGGAGCAGGCAAAGACGTGGTCAGGCAAAGCTGGGGTCAAGATCCACGGGCAGAAGACAAGACTAGGTCGGTATTCAGGCAGGGTTCGGTACACGGAATCAGCAAACACAGGAACTCACGACAAAGGTTTCTCTCAGACTTTTGGCGCTAAAATCGAGCAAGGGTTGATGGAAGATCCAGGTACATAAAGCCTACAGCCGCCAATAGGATTATAGGTAGGAGGAGCAGTCAGGAGCAGCATGACAGTGCCCCCCCTTCAACGGCCGACCTCCGGACGGCCTGGAGCATCAGGATGCAGGCGATGAAAGGTCCGTACAAGGACCGGAGCATGGACCTCAGTAGCTGGCACCCAGGAACGATCAGCCGGACCATAGCCCTTCCAGTCGACCAAATAGTGTAATCGGCCCCGAGATAGCCGAGAATCCAGAATCTTGCTGACCTCATATTCTGGATGACCGTCCACCAGAACAGGAGCAGGAGGAGTGGCCGGTTGGTAGAAACGGTTCTTAACCAAGGGACGTAGAAGGGAGACATGAAAGGAATTGGCCACCTTCATGGTTGAAGGTAAATCAAGAGAATAGGTGACAGGAGTGAGCTGAGTCCTGATAGGAAAAGGTCCAATGAACCTGGGACCCAATTTACCAGAGGGCTGCTTCAAGCGAAGGTGTTGAGTGGAGAGCCAGACTTGGTCACCAGTCTGGTATGAAGGAGCAGGTTGCCTTTTCTTATCCGCCGAGAACTTATAACTGGAAGAAGCGGCTATCAAAGAGCGATGAACAGAAGCCCACTGAAGACGGAGATTCCGTACTCTATTATCAGCTTCGGGAACATCGGATACCGGGAGGTTGGGCAATGTCTGAGGGTGATAGCCTAGAGCGGCATAGAAAGGAGAACACTTTAAAGCAGAATGGTAACGGTTATTGAAGGCGAATTCGGCCAGAGGAAGCAATGATGCCCAGTTATCATGATGTGAGTTGACATAATGGCGGAGGTAGATTTCTAGGGTCTGTTTGGTTCTTTCAGTCTGGCCATTGGACTGAGGATGGTATGAAGAAGAAAAGTTTAATTGAATCCCTAGGCGAGAGCAAAAGGCTTTCCAGAATTTGGAGGTAAATTGAGTACCTCTATCGGAGACAATCTGAGCAGGGACTCCATGAATATGGAAAATTTCTTTGATGAAGACATCTGCCAGAGTTTGAGAATTAGGCAATCCCCGGAGGGAAACGAAATGGGCTTGTTTCGAGAAGCGGTCAACTACCACCCAAATCACAGTACAATGGTCTGAAGGTGGCAAGTCTGTGATAAAATCCATAGCCAGGTGAGTCCATGGAGACTGAGGAACTGGCAAAGGTTGAAGAAGCCCAACAGGTCTCTGATTGGATGGTTTATTTTGTGTGCAAAGCGTGCAAGCTTTGACGTAGGCTTCCACATCTTGTTTCAAGGAAGGCCACCAGAAGCGTCTAAGGAGAAATTCAGTATTTTTTGTAATGCCTGGGTGACCGGCCATAGTAGAATGGTGTGACCATTTTAGGAGAGAGGAACGAAATCGCTTGGGGACAAATAGCAGATGAGCGGGTTTTCCTTGAAAACGTCCACTAAAATGATGTTGGAGGGACTTGATCCTTTGTACTATAGACAATGATAGAGAGGCCACAATATGATTAGAAGGAATTATGGGTTCAGGAGGAGGGTCTGGCTCTGTAGTGAAGAGTCGGGACAGGGCATCCGCCTTCCGATTCTTAGAACCTGGAATGTATGTAATAATGAAATTAAAACGGGTAAAGAAAAGGGCCCATCGGGCCTGCCTTGGATTCAGGCGTTGAGCTTGTTCTAGGAATTGAAGATTCTTGTGGTCAGTCTGGATTATGACTGGAACTTGGGAACCCTCCAAGAGATGTCGCCATTCTTCTAGTGCCATTTTAATGGCCAATAGTTCTCGATTTCCGGTATCATAGTTCTTTTCTGCAGAACTGAATTGTTTGGAAAAGTAAGAACAAGGATGAAGGCGGTTAGTGACCTCGTCCCTCCGAGACAGGACAGCTCCAGCTCCTAATTCAGAGGCGTCGACCTCAATGAGGAAGGGTTGTGTAGGATCAGGGTAGCGTAGCAATGGTGCGGACACAAATAGTCTTTTTAAACGTTCAAAGGCCTCTACTGCCTCAGTGGACCAGACCTTGGGATTTGCGTTTTTCTTGGTGAAGGCTACCAGAGGAGCAACTATAGCAGAGAAATTTTTAATGAATCTTCTATAGTAATTTGCAAATCCTAAGAAACGTTGTACCGCTCTCAGAGTGATTGGTCGTGGCCATTGCGAAATGGACTCTACTTTAGAAGGGTCCATCCGTAGTCCTGAGTCAGAAACTATATATCCCAGGAAAGGGAGCTGGGAGGTTTCAAAGATGCATTTTTCCAATTTAGCGTAAAGATGATTTTCTCTCAGGCGATGTAACACGGTACGGACGTGTTCTCTGTGTTCGTGGAGCGAGGATGAAAAAATCAGTATATCATCAAGATACACCACCACATAGGAGAGCAAAACATCCTTGAAGATCTCGTTGACAAAGTGTTGGAATGTGGCGGGGGCGTTGCAGAGCCCAAAGGGCATGACGAGATACTCATAGTGGCCGTACCTGGTGTTGAAGGCCGTCTTCCACTCGTCGCTGTCTTTGATGCGAATCAAGTTGTATGCCCCACGTAAATCCAACTTAGTGAAGATCTTGGCGTCCTTCAGAGCATCGAAGAGTTCCGGAATCAGGGGTAGAGGGTATCTATTTTTAATAGCCACCTTGTTTAGACCCCTATAATCTATACAGGGTCTCAAGGTTCCATCTTTTTTTGAGACAAAAAAGAAGCCGGCACCTGCTAGCAAGGATGAATGTCTAATGAAACCCCTGGCCAGGTTTTCTTGTATATATTCCAACAGGGCCTTATTCTCTGGTTCTGATAGGAGAAAAGTTCTTCCTCTAGGAGGCATGGTTCTGGGCAATAAATCAATTGAACAGTCAAATGATCTGTGTGGAGGTAGCTCTGCTGCCTTTTGTTTAGAGAATACATCGGAAAAGTCTCTGTAGGATTTAGGAACAGAATTCTCAGGGGTTCCTATGCCACCCACAAGGCCAGGTACAGGTATCTCAGAAAGGCAGTTCGAAAAACAGGAAGAACTCCAGTTCGTTATCTGATCAGAACTCCAGTCAATTACTGGGTTGTGGAGTCGAAGCCAAGGAAGTCCCAAAATCACTGGAGAGGAAGGGCACTGTATGACATCAAGGTGAATAGTCTCGGAATGAAGAATACCAGTCTGGAGAAGTAGTAGCTGAGTCTCATGGGTAACGAAGCCCTTTCCCAAAGGAGCCCCATCCACAGTAGAGACACGCGAGGGTTTGGCTTTCTGGACTAGTGGAATCGAGTGCTTGGAAGCAAACCCAGCATCAAGGAAAACTCCAGCCGCACCAGAGTCCACGAAGGCTTTGGTGGAGACCGAGCCTCCTGCCCAACTTAACCGAACTGGAACCATCATACGGTTTAGGTTAGACAAGGAGGTTACATTTCTTATGCTTAGGGAGTCGTCTCCATGGTTCCCTAAGCTTAGAAGTTTCCCGGACGGGTCGGACACTGGAGTAGGAGGTGGCCCTTGAGCCCACAATAAAGACAAAGTCCCTGACTTCTTCGCCGACGTTTCTCCTCCTCGGGGAGTTTCGTCACAGACCCAACATCCATGGGTTCAACAGAAGTCTGCGGTGTATCGGTGGAAGAAGATGAACGTGGAACAAACTCAGATTTATGACGGCAAAAGCGATCTTTCTCAAGCTGTCGCTCTATTTGCCGTCGATCCAATTCTAAGCAGCTGGAAATCAGGCCTTCCAGATCATCCGGTATCTCTTGATTAACTAGGGCGTCTTTGATGCGCTCACTCAGACCCCTACGAAAGGCAGCTCGCAAAGCTCCATTGTTCCAGTCGGTTTCGTAGGAAAGGGTTCTGAACTCTACTGCATATTCAGCCACCGTGCGAGTGCCCTGTCTTAGGCCCAGTATACTGGTTTCAGCAGATGCCTGTCTTCCAGGTAGATCAAATACGGTTTTAAAGGCAGCGATAAATGCATTGGAGTCATCAAGAAGAGAAGATCTGTTCTCCACCAGAGGGGAAGCCCAAGCTAGGGCTTTGTCAGTCAATAGAGAGATTATGAATGCCACCCTAGTAGAATGAGAGTTAAACGAATGAGGCAAGGTCTGAAAATGTAACTGGCACTGGTTCAAGAATCCACGACAATGTTCAGGCCGGCCAGAGTATCTCTCTGGTAAGGGTATCTTGGGTGGCTTGTACCCTGAGGTGGCTCCTGTAGACCCTGTGGCCCCAGGGGGCTGTGGTGGAGCTTGAACAGGGGTAGATGGAGAGAATGTTCGCAACATTTCCATCATAGCATCCAGCTTATGATTGAGGGTTTGAAGTTGTGCTGCATGGGTAGACAGAACTTGCTCCTGTTGTTCCTGTCTGGAGGCTATGAGGGAGGCCTCAGCAGCATCCATTTTACTGGCTCGATTTTACTGTCAGTCTCTGAGTAGGATCAAGCAAGGTAAAGGACTCAGGTTAACCAGTTCACTGCTCCTCTGAGTTCGAGACTGGATCAACTGGAACTAGGAGGCTCGGGAAGGTTCAAGACCGTAGTCAGACTGCAGGACAGAGTTCCCTATAATCGAAGGCCTCGAGGTCAAGATAAGGTTCGAGGCAGGTTCGAGGTCTTGGGGTAACGATAATGTTCAAGTCAGGTTCGAGGTCTTGGGGTATCGATAAGGTTCGAGACAGGTTTGAGGTCTTGGGGTATCGATAAGGTTCGAGGCAGGTTCGAGGTTTATGGACTACGAATCCTCTATTCTCTGCTTGAATCGGGTTTGGACTCGCGGCCCAGGAAACTGGAAGCAGGTAAGGGGAATACGAGTTCCTACACCCTCGACTGGCCGGGGCAGTCACCGGAGCGGCCGGTGATGGCAACCCAAACCAGTCGGAGCCCCAGAGGTGAAGGAACGGTAGACTGAAACCAACCTTGAGAGCAGCTGGAGGGACTCTCATTGCGAGGCAGAAAGTTCCGAATGGAAAGCGTAGTCCGAGAATACTGGATCAGGCCGGAATCGAATTAGTAACCAAAGGAGCAGGCAAAGACGTGGTCAGGCAAAGCTGGGGTCAAGATCCACGGGCAGAAGACAAGACTAGGTCGGTATTCAGGCAGGGTTCGGTACACGGAATCAGCAAACACAGGAACTCACGACAAAGGTTTCTCTCAGACTTTTGGCGCTAAAATCGAGCAAGGGTTGATGGAAGATCCAGGTACATAAAGCCTACAGCCGCCAATAGGATTATAGGTAGGAGGAGCAGTCAGGAGCAGCATGACAGGACCAACCTGGATTGGCTGACGTTCCTGCTCTGTGTACCGACTCGGATTGGCTGTCGTTCCTGCCTGTGTACCGACACAGCCCGATTGGGCTCATTTGGCCGTGCATCTCTACTGCTGACGCCCCATCTGGTCGCACGTTGGGGTTGTTATCCAGGATCCTCTCTGTCTCCGGACAGTATCTCATACCACTATACGCTTGCAGTCTAGTCTCCGTTATTGTCGGTGTCGCCCAGGCGAAATTGCTGGTGTGTTCCTTACATCCATGCACCACGATACGCTGGACCTCTTCCTGCCATTCACGCTGAGGTTGGGTTTACTCTGAGCGCCTCAGGCAGTTCACCTGATTGTGCAGTCGACTTTGGTCTGAGCGTTGTTAACCCTTAGGGGTAGGTGCCAGTCACCAGCTATCTATCCATGCAGTCTCCGGTTGGGTGCCTCTCCGGGCTCGTTGCCAGTCCTCCGCTACTGCTACGGCAGTCCACAAGTTGCTCTGGTCTCCGTTGTCTATTTGGGCGTTACTTGATATTGTGCACTCTCTTCAGAGTGAGAGTCTTAAAGGGCCTCGTGCTATTAGGGCCTGCCAGTCCTTCTGCCCTAATAGTAACCCATTTAGTGCTGCCTAGCTTGAGAATCACACGAACGTTACCTGACCTGTGTCAGTATATTGTGTTGTTGTAGTTTGCATATAATGGACCCGTGTGGGTATATATCACTTTAACCTGTCCTGTATCAGTACTATATTGTGTCATATATTACTGGACCCGTGAGGATTATTGTTTACTGCAACTGTTCAATAAAACTGTGTTTTATCCAAACCTATTGTGTCTGAGTGTCAAACAAACCGTTACAGGGACAGACTGTAACGGAATGGTTGTCACCCAGAGAATGAAATGTGTCTGTTTTCAGTGATCACCATTGTTTTAACATGTGTTCTCATTCTTGAAACATTAATGTCCCCTGTGTGTGCATGCATTAGAGAGGGTTGTCCATTTACCAGCAGTGAATGGGTTGGTTAGTGTGTATGATGTACAGAGGAATGGTGCCATCCAGTCTAGCTAAACCCAGAGATAGTGTTATGAGATAGCCAGTGTTGGTCAGATAGAGGGGGGTAGGGCAAATCTGTGTGTGGAATGTGTGCATCTTCCCCCTCACATCAGGCCAAGCAGAACAGACCTGGTAGATGATACCTGTGACATCACACCCTGTAGGGGGTGAGTAGAAAACAACAAAAAGAGAGAGAGAAGTGAGGGAGAGAGTGTTGCAAAATGTAGGAACAGGAGGTAGGCCTCTCCATAATGGTGGGAGGCCTAGGGTCCATGGGCATTCTAAAGGAGTACTGCAGAAACTGGGACTGGTGAGTGCCCTCACCGGAAGAGTTAGAGTGAGCGGGCACTGTAGGGCCAGGTCCCCTTTTCAGTTGTGGGCTGTAAGTCAAGGCGACTTCAGACACAGAGAGAGTACCCTGATGTTTCCCACCACAAGGATCTCTGGATGTCTTCCCCAACTTCTTTGCTAGGACTAAAAGATACAAGGAACCTTCACATAATCCAGCAGCATGTGTAGTGGGCAGGATGCCTACTCTTACCTCTAGTGGGACTATGTGTATGCTCCAGCATTAAGCTAAAATGGACTGTGAGTATTATTTGTAACCCCTGGCAAGTTGTTCAACCAAGAAGAGAACAGCAGAAGTGTTTAGTTTTTATGTTTTACCCCTGTTTGTTTGCCTGTATTTGTTGTCCTATGTTTGTGTGCCGTGACCCCTCTAATAAATGCAATTTATTATCTTTTTGTCAGGCTGGATATATCGCTTAACCCTCGGTCTACCAATCAGTAACCCCTGTACCCCCGTCACACCCCCCTTATTCACTGTTTTTTTATATATGTCGCTTGGAGCAACTATTTCCTTAATATTTCTGTTTCTTCTAAACGAAACCTTAGGGGTTTCCTCTAAACATGGACCCAAAACCGGGTCCTCTTTCAATATTGGCCAGTATTTCTTCAGAATATTTTCCATTTTCCATGCTTTCTGGGTATAGGTGGTATTAAAATATGGTACCCATTCAGTGTGTCCTTTCTTTTTATCTTTATAATTTATCAATTCCTGTCTAGGTATTTGTTTAATTCTTTCTTCAGCTTCATCCAAAAGTTTACTATCATTCCCTTTATCTTCCAATTTATTCCCCACTTCCTTAGCTTCTTCCTGGTAATCCACTTTCTTTACTACAATTTCGTCGTATCCGTTGTAACTGACCGAATGGAATGTTCTGTTTCCACCACCAATGATGACCACTTTGGTAATGGAGATATCCATTACCATCCTCTTTTTTTCTCTATAATTTTTAGTATAACTGTGGTTATTGTCATGAAACAGAATCAAGTCCAAGAATTCAATACTACTCGGATTCATCCTCGTTGTAAATGACAAATTAAAAGTATTCTTATTATTATACTTAAAGAACTCCTCTAGATCTTTATCCGACCCTTCCCATATGATCAAGATGTCATCGGTGTATCTTTTGTAGTAAGCTATCTGATTCTTAAAGGGATTATTTGCCCAAATATACTCCATCTCCCATTTCCCCATGTACAAATTGGCCAGCAAAGGGGCAAATGCACAGCCCATAGCCGTCCCCACCCTCTGGCTATACACTTCATCCGGGGTCACAATTATTTTTTGTTCCGGGATGAGGTGTACAGCCAGAGGGTGGGGACGGCTATGGGCTGTGCATTTGCCCCTTTGCTGGCCAATTTGTACAAGGGGAAATAGGAGATGGAGTATATTTGTGCAAATAATCCCTTTAAGAATCAGATAGCTTACTACAAAAGATACATCAATGACATCTTGATCATATGGGAAGGGTTGGATGAAGATCTAGAGGAGTTCTTTAAGTACATTAATAAGAATACTTTTAATTTGTCATTTACAATGAGGATGAATCCGAGTAATACTGAATTCTTGGATTTGATTCTGTTTCATGACAATAACCGCATATATACTAAAAATTATAGAAAAAAAGTGGATGGTAATGGATATCTCCATTACCAAAGTGGGCATCATAGGCGGTTGAAACAGAACATTCCATTTGGTCAGATACAACGGATACGATGAAATTGTAGTAGAGAAGTGGATTACCAGGAAGAAGCTAAGGTAGTGTGGAATAAATTGGAAGATAAAGGGTAAACTTTTGGATGAAGCTGAAGAAAGAATTAAACAAATACCTAGACAGGAATTGATAAATTATAAAGATAAAAAAGAAAGGACACACTGAATGGGTACCATATTTTACTATCACCTATACCCAGAAAGCATGGAAGATGGAAAATATTCTGAAGAAACACTGGCCAATATTGAAAGAGGACCCAGTTTTAGGTCCATGTTTGGAGGAAATCCCCAAGGTTTCGTTTAAAAGAAACAGAAATATTAAGAAAATAGTCGCTCCAAGCGACATATATAAAAAAAACAGTGAATAAGGGGAGTAGAAAAAAAAAATCAGAATAATTTTCTGAGAAGGGAAAGGGGTATGTATAGGTGTGGCGCAAAAAATTGCACTACATGCTTACATTATCCCTATAAGAATAAGGAGTCCAAGATGGGATTTAAGTCTTCCATTGCAGGGAAAATATATGAAGTGTGTCAGTTCCTCAACTGTAACTCTAATTTTGTGGTGTATCTCCTCACGTGCCAATGTGGCAAGCAGTATGTGGGGAGAACAATGCAAACTCTTAGAGTTAGGGTTGGGGAACATTTAAGAGATATAAAAAATCAAATGGATACCCATAGTGTTCCTAGATATTTTTTAGAAAATGTTGAATGTAGAATTGAAAATTTGGTGTGTTTGGCTATTGAACAGGTGAAATTAGATAGAAGAGGTGAAGATAGGACTTTAATTTTAAGACAGAGAGAGACATATTGGATACACCAGCTAAAGGCCGTAGCTCCTAATGGTCTTAATATAGATTTGGATATAGTGGCTTTTATTTAATGTAGGAAGATGGAATCAGAATGTGTAGTTTATTAGATTATGAAGTGTGAGAAGTATTGTTTAGATTTGGAGAAAAAAAGTGATGTATTTAATTTTATATATATGTCATGTGTGCATCTATATACATATATTAGCTATGGTAGATTTATATTTTAGAAGATAGTGCTGGTAAGTTCTATATATTATCTTATCTTTTATATATATATATATATATATATATATATATATATATATATACAAAAAAGAGTATATTGTACATGATAATAAAGAGTAGTTTCAGAGAAGGGGGAGGCTCTGTTCCACCGGAGCTGGATGCCACGTGATGGGTGACGGGTATTTCAGTCCGGTGGAGCGGTTGCCTCTGTAGGCCCTGAGGAAGCAGACAGTGACGTCTGCGATACGCATCGGCAGTTTGGGAAGATCGTGTGTTATAGCACATCAAGATACTCTTGCTAAAGCACAGGTGTTACGGTTTTATTGACACTCACAGTAGGTGAGATAAAACACAGTTTTATTGAACAGGCTCAGAGAAGATAACCCTCACGGGTCCAGCAGTAAATGTAACACAATACAGTACTGACACAGGACAGGTTATAGCAAGATATATACTCACACGGGTCCAGTATATGTACAATACAGAATTTACAACATACTGACATAGGTCAGGCAACGTTCCTGTGAAACTCAAGGAATGGGTTACTATTAGGCCAGGAATATTGACAGGCCCTAATAGTGAGAGGCCCTTAAGACACCCACTCTGCAGGGAGTGCTTAAATAGCGAGAAACGCCCAGTAGACAACGGAGGCCCAGGATCAACTTTAGGACTGCCTTAGCAGTAATGGAAGACTGAGACAGTATGCCCAGGAGGGCACCCAACGGAGACTGCGCGGTAGGATAACCAGTGATATAGTGGCACCTCCCCCGATGGGGTTAACGAACGCTAAGACCAGAAATGACTGCCTGATGTAAGCACAGCCTGAGGCACCCAAAGTAACACCAACCTCAGCTATAGGCAGGAAGGAGGGTCAAGCGTACCGTGGTGCACTGATGGGATAGACACCAGAATGTCCCCCACGCCACAATGACCGAACCGAGACTAGACTGCAGGAGCGGCACTGAGGCACAATGGAATTGTCTGGAGACAGAAGCCTGGAGGAGGACCCCAAACTGAGGACCTGAATGGGACCACAGGCAGCAGCGATATACAGGAGTAATAGCCCTACCGGGCCGGTACACAGAGCAGGAACGTCAGCCAATCTGAGTCGGTAAACAGAGCAGGAACGTCAGCCAGGCCGGGTTGGTACACAGAGCAGGAACGTCAGCCAATCCGAGTCGGTACACAGAGGAGGAACGTCAGCCGGCCCGGGTCGGTACACAGAGCAGGAACGTCATCAATCCGAGTCGGTACACAGAGCAGGAACATCAGCCGTGCCGGGTCGGTACACAGAGCAGGAACGTCAGCCAATCCGAGTCGGTACACAGAGCAGGAACGTCAGCCTGGCCGGGTCGGTACACTGAGCAGGGACAGATACAGCAGAGTAGTCAGGTAGTCCGGATCAGTACACAGGCAGGAATAGATACAGCAGAGTAGTCAGGCAGTCCGGGTCAGTATACAGAGATCACACGAAAACTGGAACAAGTGCTGGTAACGGAAACACCACAAAAGGGCACTGGAGAAGTGACAAGGCCCAGTATTTAAGGACAAATACTGGGCGGGACCAAGTCACTACAGCCAATAAGCGTCAGCAGTAGAAAGAGACCTTACAGAATGTCGCCAGCATAGCACGGGCACCGTGATAACAGGACCGGAGTAGAGAGAAAGAGAAGTGAACACTAATTGGCATTTGAGAGACTACATCCATCTGATCACACAAGAGTGTGGAGGGGATATATCCCAGCAGCCTCTGAGGCAATCATTGGAGTAGCCGTTTTATGTGGGTGGAAGTTGCCATATACCGGTACCTGGAGGAGTCAGATAAGCATTTGTAATTATTTTATCCTGTAAGCGCATAACTGTGTGGTGCATATGTTTTAAGTTATAATAAACTCTGCTTTTAGATGCCCTTGTTTTGCGCTTCTGTTGTAGATTTTATTACATTTTAATAGGCATATGTTGCTGTAGGACTCACAACTTTGACTTTCAGCTACTTATTTGTCATCTACAGCCCTCAAAAGAAGTAATATTGCAGTGGGAAATTTAGTACCCATAGGAAATATAGGTGAAAAATTAGTTAAAATAGCTGAAAAGGAGGAAAGGTTTGTATTGGCAAAAACTTTTGCGAAAAAAGAGGAATATTGCCCAGTTTTCGCAAAAAGTCATGCAGGAAATTTTTCCCACTTTTCGCCCACCCCTACTTATGACATAGCTTATTACATGATGTATTATTGACTTCATATGTGGCACCATGAAGAAGATAAATTTGTTATGAAAAAAAATGATATATCGTTTTATTAGAAAGTTACCTCTGGGAATCATACCTAAACAGATAGATTGCAAAATGTTGGAAAAGTGCTTGGCCTCCTCAGTGGACAAAATGCCCCAAACCTCCAGCATTCAAAGGGTTAAAGATGTTGTATTGGATACGATTTATTGAATTGCATATGATTCTATAATTCATTTCACACAGACAATTAAAGCAATATATTTGCATATGGTATGTGCATACTGAATGTGCAGGACAAGGGACAGTGTTTATGAGTGGCTGAGCACATGTGTAATGGCTGCCATTGTAGACATTAGTGTTGAGCGAGCGTGCTCGGCCGATGCTCGGATCGGCTCGAGCATCGCTCTGCTCGGCACATGGCGGTACTCGTCGAGTACCGCCATGTGCTCGCCCGCCATGTTCGGGTGGCGGGGATCTGTGCCGGAAGAGGCACAGATCTGAAGACGCTCCGCTGGACCACCAGGGACTGGAGGTACGGGGGCATTGCGGAGATGAAGGGGGCATTGCGGAGATGAAGGGGGACATTGTGGAAGAGGGGCATAGAGTCTATGCCCCTCTTCCGCAATGTCCCCCTTCATCTCCGCTATGCCCCTCTTCCACAATGTCCCCCTTCATCTCCTCTATGCCCCTCTTCCACAATGTCCCCCTTCATCTCTGCTATGCCCCTCTTCCACAATGTCCCCCTTCATCTCCTCTATGGCATAGAGGAGATGAAGGGGGACATTGTGGAAGAGGGGCATAGCGGAGATGAAGGGGGACATTGTGGAAGAGGGGCATAGCGGAGATGAAGGGGGCATAGCGGAGATGAAGGGGGACATTGCGGAGATGAAGGGGGCATTCGGAGATGAAGGGGGCATAGCGGAGATGAAGGGGGGCATTGACCAGGCACCCTCCCCTCATCAGAGCAGGGGGTGCCTGGTGTAATGCTCGTGTCGCCCCATGCATTTCAATGGGGCTCGGGTGCTCGGCCGAGCACTCGAGCCTCAGGGGGTGCTCGGTCAGAGCACCCGAGCGCCCGAGCATCGGGGTGCTCGCTCAACACTAGTAGACATGCATTCTGGGAATCCTGACCACCTGTGCAATGGCTCCCTTACAGTATGCCATGTGGCCAGGAACAAAGGAGCAATGTGATTTATTCAAGTAACCTGACTGACAGTACTTGAGGATGTTAGGTCTCTGGAGCCATTGCTTAACCCCTTCAGTGCCAGAGGCTTGGGCCATTTCCTGTACCCTGCAGGCCAGACACTTTTTCAGCGTTTTTGCTATCCTTCCGTTTATGCTTGATTTACTCTGGGGATTTTTAGTTAAATATGGAAAACTATATATTGTTTTTTTCAGAACAAATTGAGCTTTCTCGTGGTACCTTACATGAAGAGAATTTTACATCGTGCAAAAAGCTATGATGTCATAATGACAAAAAAAAGTGAAAATTTACTTATTTTGCTAAAATCACATGCTATGTATCAAAAACATTTACCTCGATTGAAAAAGTTTCAATTTGAAAAAGCCCCGAGTCCCCTGAGTAAAAAAATACCAAATTTGTATAGTTTTACCTACGTCCATGGCTAGCGTAGAGCCCTAATCACCAGCAGCGCAAAATGACATTTTCAACTTTATAAACTAATATGCGCATTCTAGGGTTTTTGTGGTAAAACTACCCTAAAACAGTGGAATAACTATATAAAACTATATATTTCTGAAAAGTAGACAACCTGCCACATCTAATGAGGGGTAACTTGCCTTCTTACCCCAAGCCTGTTGTTCCCAAATGCTTCCAGAAGGTGGCACTAAAGGAAAAAAATTGTATTTTCCTACATTTCTGCCCCTTAAAATTACTGAAATCTGTGAAAACTATGGAATTTCCAACTGTATTCATTAGCTAGTGCTCTTAGGAGAAAAACAACACCTCACTGGTATGAGTTCGCCTACCTTAGGGGGCGCTACAAGTGCAAAACTACACCTACTACAACCTATAAATTTTCTAACATTTTCTCAGAAGGTGGCACTAAAGGAAAAAAATGGCATTTTCTTACATTTCTACCCCTTTATCTGTATGGAAATCTGTAAAAACCATGGAATTTCCAACGGTATTCATTAGCTAGTGCTCTTAGGAGAAAAACGACACCTCATAGGTATGAGTTCACCTACCTTAGGGGGCACTACAAGTGCAAAACTACACCTACTACAACCTCTAAATTTTCTAACATTTTCTCAAATATTACTTGTCTGTACAAAAATGGTTATAACAACTACAGAAGTGAAGAAAAGCTACACAAACTGTACCATTTTGGAAAGAAGACAACCTGTCGCATCTAATGATGGGTGAATTGCCTTGTTACCCCAAGCCTGGAGTGCACAAATGCTTCCAGAAGGTGGCGCTAATGAAAAAAAAAGGCATTTTCTTACATTTCTGCCCCTTCAAATGTACTGAAATTTGTGCAAACCATGGTATATCCAACTGTATTTATTAGCTAGTGCTCTTAGGAGAAAAATGACACCCCATTGGTATGAGTTCACCTACCTTAGGGGGCGCTACAAGTGCAAAACTACACCTACTACAACCTCTAAATTTTCTAACATTTTCTCAAATATTACTTGTCTGTACAAAAATGGTTATAACAACTACAGAAGTGAAGAAAAGCTACACAAACCATACTATTTTGGAAAGAAGACAACCTGTCGCATCTAATGATGGGTGAATTGCCTTGTTACCCCAAGCCTGGAGTGCACAAATGCCTCCAGAAGGTGGCGCTAATGAAAAAAAAAGGCATTTTCTTACATTTCTGCCCCTTCAAATGTACTGAAATTTGTGCAAACCATGGTATTTCCAACTGCATTCATTAGCTAGTGCTCTTAGGAGAAAAATGACACCCCATTGGTATGAGTTCACCTATCTTAGGGGGCGCTACAAGTGCAAAACTACACCTACTACAATCTCTAAATTTTCTAACATTTTCTCAAATATTACTTGTCTGTACAAAAATGGTTATAACAACTACAGAAGTGAAGAAAAGCTACACAAACCATACCATTTTGGAAAGAAGACAACCTGTCGCATCTAATGATGGGTGAATTGCCTTGTTACCCCAAGCCTGCAGTGCACAAATGCTTCCAGAAGGTGGCGCTAATGAAAAAAAAGGCATTTTCTTACATTTCTGCCCCTTCAAATGTACTGAAATTTGTGCAAACCATGGTATTTCCAACTGTATTCATTAGCTAGTGCTCTTAGGAGAAAAATGACACCCCATTGGTATGAGTTCACCTACCTTAGGGGGCGCTACAAGTGCAAAACTACACCTAGTACAACCTCTAAATTTTCTAACATTTTCTCAAACATTACTTGTCTGTACAAAAATTGTTATAACAACTACATAATTGAAGAAAAGCTACACAAACCATACCATTTTGGAAAGAAGACAACCTGTCGCATCTAATGAGGGGTGAATTGCCTTCTTACCCCAAGCCTGTTGTGCCCAAATGCTTCCAGAAGGTGGCACTATAGTAAAAAAAATGGCATTTTCTTATATTTCTGCCCCTTTATCTGTACGGAAATCTGTGAAAACCATGGCATTTCCAACTGTATTCATTAGCTAGTGCACTTAGGAGAAAAATGACACCCCACTGGAATGAGTCAACCTACCTTAGGCTTGCCAGAAGCACATCACTACACCTACCTGTTTGCTCCCTCGAAAATGGCTGCTTGTACTAAAATGTTTATAACTGTTAGAGACATGAAGGAAAGGTATAAAAGGTATACCATTTTGGAAAGTAGACATTCTCCCGCATCGAATGAGGGGTCACTTGCCTTTCTACCCCCTGGGCTGAAGTGCACAAATATTTCCAAAAGGTGGCGCTATAGGAATAAATGTGTTTTTTTTTTACATTTCCACCACTTCAAAGATACTAAAATCTTTGAAAACCATAACATTTCCTGCTGTATTCAGTATCTGCTACCAACATGAGAAAAATGGTAGCCCATTTGTGTGGGTTAGCATACAATATGTGGGTGCTAGGAACACGTACGTAAACCTGACACTTTTGTTTTTGAAATGATCTACTTGCACTAAAATGGTTATAACCATAATACATATGCAGGAAAGGTAGAGAAACAATGCCATTTTGAAAAGAAAACAACCTGCCGCATCTAATGAGGGGTTACTTGCCTTCTTACCCAAAGGCTGGTGTGCACAAATGCTTCCAGGAGGTGGCGCTAATGAAAAAAAAAGACATTTTCTTACATTTCTGCCCCTTCAAATGTATGGAACTCTGTGAAAACCATGGAATTTTCAACTGCATTCGTTAGCTAGTGCTCTTAGGAGTCAAACGACACCCCATTGGTATGAGTTGACCTACCTTAGTTGGTGCTAGAAGTAGAAAACTACACCTACTACAACCTCTGATGGTTCTAACATTTTCTCAAACCTGACTTGCCTGTACGAAAATGTCTATAACACCTTCAGAAGTGAAGAAAAGGTAGATAAACCATACCATTTTGGAAAGAAGAAAACCTGCCGCATCTAATGAGGGGTCACTTGCCTTCTTACCCTAATACTGGTGTGCATAAATGTTTCCAGAAGGAGGCGATATAGGAAAAAATTTTTATTTTTTTACATTTCTGCCCCTTTAAATGTATGGAGCTCTGTGAAAACCATGGAATTTTCAACTGCATTTGTTAGCTAGTGCTCTTAGGAGTCAAAAGACACCCCATTGGTATGAGTTGACCTACCTTAGGGGGTGCTAGAAGTGCAAAATGACACCTACCACAACCTCTGATTTTTCTAATATTTTCTCAAATAATACTTGCCTGTACAAAAATGGTTATATCAACTACAGAAGTGAAGGAAAGGTACAGCAACCACGACATTTTGGAAAGAAGATAACCTGTCGCATCTAATGAGGTGTCACTTGCCTTTCTACCCCTAAGTTAGAGTGCACAACTATATCTAGAATATGGTGCTACAGAAAATAAAATGTTTTTCTTCCAAATCAGTCACTTCAAAGATACGTAAATGGTTCAACACCATGGGATTTCCTAGGAGGACCTCTTACCAGCCTACAAAAAATGGTACCCCACTGCTGTGGGTTGACATACCATATTGGGTGACAGGAGCGTGGCTACTGGTGGAACAAGGATGGGAAAGCAAACTGTGTATGTGTGATTCTATTGCTACCAGTGGTCAGTCAGAGTGTCTGCCAGTGAAACCAGGTCGGGGAAGGGACGAGGGGTCAGGCTATGTAAGTGGGTATATCTACCAGTGGGCAGTGAGCAAGTGTGGCGGTGGTGATAGTGGGGAGGTAAGTGCATGTGGGGGATTTGTGGTTACCAGTGTGCACTGTAAGTCCCCTCACACACTGTTTGATTCCCAGCCTGAATCCAGTGCGTACTGGCACTTGGGTCTACCAGTAGGCAGTGGAATCAGGCTGGGGAGTGACTGGGGGAATGGGACTGCCAGTAGGCTGTGGAACTAGGCTGGTGGGTAGGGTATGTGGTGGTGGTGTGTGGGGGGGTTGGAAGCATTTTGTGTGCATGCCACAGGGGTATCCAATGCATTGCAATGCACTGGACCCACTGTGGCACACAAAGGGTTAATTTTTTTTCTTTTATTATTTGTTATTCATACCTTGCTGGGGGATCAGGTCTACTTCTGGTGATCCCCCAACAAGGGCAGAATAGAAAATAAATAAATGTGTGTGCCACAGGGGGGTCCAACGCATTGCAAAGCACTGCGTTGGATACCCCTGTGGGGCACGCATTGTTTTCCTATTTTTTTTTTTTTTTTTTACACCTTGTTGGGGGGCTTCAGGACCCCTGATGTCCCCCAATGAGGTCTAAATAAAGTAAAAATAAATTTAAAAGAAAACAAAACACTTTGTCTTCCACAGGCATGTCCAATGCATTGCAAAGCAATGCATTGGACCCCCTGTGGCACACAGAGGGTTAATTTTTTTTTTTTTTAATATTTGTTATTCATACCTTGTTGGGGGATCAAGTTTTCTTCTGATGACCCCCCAACAAGGGCAGAATAAAAAAATAAATGTGTGTGCCACGGGGGGGGGGGGGGGGGTCAACGCATTGCAAAGCACTGCGTTGGGCCCCCTTGTGGGGCACACATTGTTTTCCTATATATTTTTTTTTTTTTACACCTTGTTGGGGGGCTTCAGGATCCCTGATGTCCCCCAATGAGGTCTAAATAAAGTAAAAATAAAGAAAAAAAAAAAACACACTTTGTCTTCCACAGGCATGTCCAATGCATTGCAAAGCAATGCATTGGACTCCCTGTGGCACACAGAGGGTTAATTTTTTTTTTTTGCTATTTTTTATTCATAGCTTGTTGGGGTACATCAGGGCCCCCCAAGAAGCTATGAATAAAAATCAATCCAAACCAAAGTCCTGTGTGTGCCAAAGGAGGGGGGGTCTGCATTGGACCCCCCCCCCGTGGCACACACAGGGTTAATTTTTCTATTTTTTTTTATAGACCTCATTGGGGGTCATCAGGATCTCTCCTGACCCCCCCAAATGAGGTCTTTGTTTTAAAAAAAAGTGTCCCCCAACACATTTGACCCTGTGAGTGCCAAAGGGATATCCAGTGCATTGCAAAGCAATGCGCTGGATGTCCCCGCGGCACTAATAGGGTTAATTTTATTTTGTGTTTTATTTTTTTTGCAGACCTCGTGGGGGGACATCAGGACACCTTCTGATGTCCCCCCAATTATTGATCTCCCAGCCGATTGTGCTGGGAGATCAATTTTGGCGACGGCAGGAGAGCAATAGCTCTCCTACCTTTCACTCCTACCACCGGTAGGAGTGAATGGGATCGGGGAAACTGCCCTAACGTCATCGGTGATCATGTCACCGATGACGTTAGGAGGCTTCCCCCGGTCCCGCCCACTCCTACCCGGAAGTTCGGGTAGGAGAGAGCAGGAAGGGGAAGCTCTGCTTCTCCATTGGAGATATTGATCTCCCAGCGCAATCGGCTGGGAGATCAATACCTGGGGGGCATGAGGAGTGATCCTCATGCCCCCCCACGAGTGCCAGGCGCATTTTAGTCTAAAATGCGGCCACTGCATGCCGGTTATACCGGCTTATGCACTGACCGCATTTTAGATGTACAACGTACGAGCGTGGCACAGCAGGTACAGCTGTGTCCACTCGTACATTGTACCCACTTGGCACTCTAGGGGTTAAGTTAGAACCCACCATGCAAAGTGAAGGAGAGGAACAAAGGCCTTTTGCTGTCCAAGAGTCACATCAAAGATGATTTGCAAGGTTCCCTTGGACAAAGAGATATGCTTGCATGTGCTGATTTTCACTGTAAACTAAGCTAAGTATCATTGTAACACTGTATTTCTGTTATCTATAACTGTTTCCTGTGTATTCGTTCCACATAATTAACTGATATACCGCAAATCAAATTAATTTTAATGTTGTGATTAATTTCGTAATTAGAATATTGATATTTGCATATTAATATTCCTAATTCAGGCCATGAAAACAACAGATGTCGAAAGAGATGAGGAGACAAAATCTTAATTAATTTTAAGGACAATGTTTTAAACACACATTTAATTAGTGTTATTATTCATTATGAGTTAATGACAAATGAAACAGCAATGGTACAAAGCAGTGATTCTGCAAAATGTTCAAAATTCATAAATATGTACCTGATTCCTAAGAATTTTGGTTGTTCTCCTGGTGCAGATATAGCACTTTCCATTTTTAAACTATTCATGTGTGCAAGTGAAATCACTGTTGCAGAGACAAACCATGGAAGGCCCATAAATGAAGTTACAATAATCAGCAAAGCTATGCAGAAGAAATCCAAATGAAGACCTGCTCCTTTCTGAAAGAAAAGAATAATATATTGAGCTAACATATAGACACACAAAACATAACAATGCAATGATGCAGAAAGCCTCATGTTTCTTAGCAGGAGCTGAACTCGGAGAATAGGGCACACTTCAGAGACACTCACATGGCTTGTCAGATCACTTCATTGAAATCTGTGCATGGGTAGGAGAGCTGGGCATTAAAATACACACACACTTTTCCTACTGACTAAAACAAGTGTACAGACACTGCCAGGTGATGCTTTATTAAATAGTTATTACAGCTCAGTATTAAAATAAACTGCCATTACCTATTGTGTTCAGAATGAGGTGTTGTAGTTATAGCTTACTGTGGAGAGCTGTAGTCTATGACTCAGTCTCTCTGTAGCATGTATGAGAAAGTGAAAGACGTGTTGGGTGTTGTTCACTCCTCTGAGTCCTGCCCCATGCCCCTTATGGGTTTCCTTGATCCTCAGCAGATTACTCGATAAACTGCATAGACCACTTGTCAAGCCACAATGCTGACTCAACCATATTGGTCTTTAGAGTTAACATCTTTGGGCAGTTTCAGATTGTTATTTGTCTACCATCATCTCTAAAAGAATCATTGATCATCAACCAACAGATACCTGGGATTTACAAGGACGTAGTTTTCATGGCTAACTAGGGGGACCCCAATATGCTTTAGCCCAAGATGGAGAAAATGAGAGTGTATTATTGTACATATTTTCATCTTCCTTTATTTAATAAATACTACGTTTAGATTTGCACCCCTTCTTGTCCACCTTGTGCGCTCTCTTTTTCTGTTTTGCCATTCTTCTGGATCATATCTTTGGTAGTAGTAAATAAATAAGTAAATGTGTTTTATTGATGATCTAACATAAATAGAAACTAATTGTCTTAATTTATTTAGCACTTCACTGATATCCCTTTCTTGTTCTCTTCTCTTCTTCCAAAGGTGCTGCTCTGTTATTGTGAGAAGGAAAACAGCTATTCTAACCCTTTGAATGCTAGAAGAATGCAAATTGTACCCCGCTGGCACTCAAAGGGTTATTAAAGTCCTGTGCAATTGCAGTGGAATTATCCTAGACAAGTGTTAATAGCCACATATATTGTTTGCTATGAGCACTGCTACGCCCATTAATAGGCACACAGTACAGATGGAGTCTGATTGGCTTGTCCTGGTTGCAGGGATTTAGGTCAAAGTTCTGGAGAAGACAAACAGTTCCTGGCTTGGTTCGCTGATTTAGTGGGTGGATCTCCAGGCAAATCCTATGCCAAGCAGGGCAGGAAAGTTTTTTATTGTAAATATTACTGTAAGCTCCACGTCAGTCTGAACAGTTCAGCTGACCAGATGGCACTGGGATGAGCCAAGTAGAGGGCCTGGAGGAGATACTGCAACTAGTAAGGAAGAAATCTGAGAAAGCAAGGAATGAATCCTGGAATGCTTTTCTTTATTGGAAGGCAAGGCAAAGCTGATTCTTCTGATGATGCCCAATATGAGCAAGCACCTAAAGTCATGCCTTCTGTACAGCAGAAAATACAAAAGTAGAAGAGGTTTCACTCTGTGGTTCCTGTTAGTCCCACTGAGCAGAAAGCAGAGAAAAAGACCAAGCATTTAAAAGAAACAGCACACAAGACTAGATTTAAAGGAGCAGCAAAGGGATCTGTCAAGCCAGTGGAGCCGGGGTTTGAAGACTTCATTTGGAGGTCTGAGGCATACCTTGTGGAGGAGCCTGCTGCTGTCATTTCATTATTACAGCATGTGTGCAGACTAAATAGAAAAATATATGATGCAATAGAGAGACAAATTTGTTGAAAAACACGAAAAGCTGCCCCCTATCAAAACACCCTGTCTTCAATGGTAATATAAAACTGCAATGTATAAATAGAGCTATAGAGCGCTAATCGTGTAAGAGAGAAAAAAAGAATAACAGTATTTATAGAAAATTTAATGTACCATTATAGATCTAATACAACATCATTAATATACAATCCAAAAATACTTCCCTGGGGGCGGAGCTAGCTGCCTGAAGCAGCGGACATGTTTTGCTATGGCTCCGGCCTAGACACTGTTTTTTCTCTTAATATAGCTGTTCTTATGCCGATTATTTTCTTTACCTAATAAATGGAGGTCTTTATTAGTCCCGTCCTGGAGGTGTGTACCGAAGAAAAGGTTTCAATAGATTACAGGAGAAGCTTGTTACCCCTATCTTACCCTGCTTTGTCATACAGGCCTGAGGACAAGGTGAGCTACTATGGAGGTTGATGCTCCTTTGTCCTTGGACGACCTCATGCACTTCCCACCCAGGGAAGAACTTATGGCCTCGGTCTGGGAAATCAAAGCCGTCATACATGAAGTGGTGGCAGATATGGAAATGGAATGGGGGCAGTTGAGCCGACCTATCTCTAACCTAAAGTGGGAAACGGAGGTCCTCGCAACTCAGAACGCAAGCTTAGGAAACAAGCTGTCCCGACCTGCTGGGTTCCCAGATACGCTTATGGAGTACAATTTTGGATGCAACGAGGAAGCCCAGGATTATCATGAGACTCATGTTTCAGGTTTGACAAGCCAGGAATGGAATGCTATAATGTACCTTTGCACTAAGCCGACATCTGTTACTGTGAGACTTACACCGAAGGATAAACTGCAACTCTGCCTGGAGTCCCTGCCAAGTATTTCTCGAGCGATGGTGAATGCCTTGTCGCTGTGGCTAGTGCTTGCCCTTAGGCCATCTTACTCAGAGACAAAGAGGTTTGGATGAGATGTCTTAACCCGGGATCCTGGAATTGATACTCTGCTATATAACTACACTATTTTGACACCTTTCCAAGTTGCAACACCCGTCTAAGTCCATTGGAGCTTTCTCATATCCTAGTCTATAGTTTCCATCTGTTTTCTGTAGGGCATGCTCTCCTGGTTCTGCTGTGGTCCCTCTCCAAGAGATCCTGATCTGTTTCCTTGGGTTTCCTACATGGATCATGTATCCCTATGTGGGGTAAGGAGCTCTCTTAGGTGTCCTGACAGAACCGAAGTAACCTATTGTTCCTGTTTATTTTCAGCTTAACCGGGATGTCTACTCCTAGTTCGGTTGAAACAACTCAATGTACCTAAGTAGTATTCTGCGGACTCTATACCCCCATGTGTGTGGGGTTGGACACTCTCCTGAACGAACTATCTGCTTCATGTTTCCACGGGCGGTCACCTTTGGGCCCGAGGGGTAGGCCCTGGTTTTGTCACCCTATTTGCTATATGGAAGAGTGTCTGAATGTTTGCGGGGTGTTATATTTAGGGGAGAGGGTAGTTTGGTGGTTCGGGGGTGCTGTGATCTTTCACAGGTGTTGCTAAAGTTGGGGTTTCAGATTTCCACTATCCATCTGCATATATGTGGGACTTTTAGTATAGCTTATGACCCAACACAGTAGCTATTTATCAGCTTCTGGGATCCTGCATACTGTCACATCTCTGATGGCCTCAGATTGCTTTGTGTGGTTATGGTTAGTTTTTGCTTTTTATTCATAGGAGACTCAACGTAACTTGACTCCCCTATCCTTTTTTCTAGAGGGTGTTATGCCAATCTATGCCATCTCCCTCGGTCCTTAGGACATCAGAGATGCTTTATGTGGAACCGGAGATTAATATGGTATACAAGGGATTGTTATGTGTATAACATTCAACTTATGGGATTCTAAATATTGTTACATCTCTGGTGTCCATGGGCTGCTTTGTGCGGTTATGATTAGTTTTCGCTTTTTTTTTTTTCTTTTCCAAAAGGGATTCCACGATATTTGCCTCTCCTATCCTTTTCTAGAGGGTATCATGCCCATTTATACCACCTCCCGCTGTCCATAGGGCATCAGAGATGCTTTATACGGAACCTGAGATTAGTTTGTTGTACAAGGGATTGCTCTTTATTGTTTGTGCCTATATTCTGACCTGTCACATATTGTTTTGAACGACAGTTTAATGTTTAAGTATGCTCAAATTCATGTTCTCATTTGATTTCCGGTTTTTGTGTTTGCTCTATACTTAGACTATGTCTAGTGTCTTGGCCCTTTATAAGCTACAGTCCATGCGGCTGATCTCCTTCCCCAAGGACCTCTAGGAGGTCTCTGCATGAATTTCTGACAGGGATTGGGGTATGTTGCCCCACTTCTATGCCCATGCATTTCTCTTTTATTTGAATGAATGATCTTCTTACGTAAACTAGTTTCCTGATTTTTAGTCTCCTACATTCCAACTAATGTATGATCTAGGGCATTCTTGTACAAGTTCTCTGTTTATCCTTAAGCATTTATTTAGCTCTCCTACTAGGGACATCTTATGTTTGCACCTATGGGCTTTCTTCAATTATGCAACGTTAACTACCAGCTTTTAAAAATACTTAATAACTGCTTATGGTACTATTCTGCTATATACATGCCTTCGTAATGCATAATTACCATTAGTGCTGTCATGTTTTGTATTCTGAACCTAGGTCTTCATAAATGCAGTAGCAGTACATTTGTACTATGTTAGCTTTAAGATTTGAAATATTTTGGTATTCATACCTTTGTAATTTTGTAGAGCATACTTTTGCTTCTATATTGAATGTGTAACAAATGTTTAATCTCAATAAAGCTTTTAAAACGCAAAAAAATACTTCCGTAAGTAAGAAAAAAATACTCTAAAAAGATTTATAAGGAGAACTCCTATTAATGTTCAGGTAAATCTGTGCCCGACATATACCTGTGATACGGGCAGATACTCATCACCAGGCACTCACCATTGGCCATACTGTACCCTATCACTTCCCTAAAGGGCTGGAAGAATACAAGGAAAAAAAAACAGTCTGATTGGGATGCGACCACAGGTTATATTATGTCCAAATTTGTATATGTCTGTACTTGTAAGATCAAGCCATCATCACCTGTAATCTGTCACGGAACACTTCACCCGATCATTCCCATATACAAATATAATTTATCATAACCTTCACATCTAAATCTATATATATATATATATATATATATATATATAAAAGAATAAGCCTCATTGCATAATTTATGGTACCTCACACACAGAACATAATTTATGTCTCCTCAGAAAACAAACACACATTGAACAGAATGCCTCATTACATAATTTATGTCTCATTAGGAGACACAACTCCTATTGGGTGATTCAATCGGGACTTTACTGCTCCCATTGGTTGATTCAATGGGAGCATGTTTATCATACAGGGAGTTGCCCCGCCCCCACCAGCCCGCCCACCACTATCCAACTGACAAAAAAAATATAGCTGCCGCTCGCTCCTGAAGTAGGGGATATCAATAACTTCTCCGGGTCCACACACACTCTCACTCAGGATCATGACCCCACCAACACACTGTTTCACCTCCCACAGATAACTGTAACCCTCCATACACTCTGTTTCAGTAAGAGGGTGTAATGTTTCCATAAAATACAAACTCAGGAATAGACTTAATAGCAACTCTTTTATTTAATGCTTTCCATCTCTTCAGTCAACTCACTAACTGTCTGTTTTCAACTGTCACTCCTCCACTTCCTGCTTCCTGATTCCCACCCTTTCTCCTTAAAGGGAGAGAGATGCTTTGCTGTATGTGACAGAGGGCAAGCCTCAAACACCACTTTCTATTTGTTCCCTCAGCATATTGCTATGCTGCCTCAACTGAAGAGCCACCGTGTGTTATATTGCTATGTTACCTCAACTTAACCCTTTGAGTGCCAGAGGGGTACGCAACGTATTGCAAAGCAATGTGTTGTGTACCCCACTGGCACTCAAAGGGTTAAGTAAGGAGGAGTTACTGCTTCCATTGGGTGATTCAATGGGGGAGTGATTTAAATCATGCAGGGAGTTGGCCCGCTCCCACTATTCAGCCCGCCCACCACTATCCAAGTAACTGAAAAAACAAAATGGCTGCCACTCGCTCCTACACCACAGACACAAACACATCAGACAAAAAACACACACACTCACACTCACACTCCCAATCATACTCTCACTCACACTCCCAATTATACACACAATCACACACACTCACATTCTCTCATTCACACTCACACTCTCTCATTCACACTCACACACTCACTCACACTCTATCAATCTCACTCAAACTCTCAATCACACATTCTCTCACTCACACTCTCTCACTCACTCTCTCTCACTCACTCTCATACTCCCTCTCACTTACACACTCTCACTCACACTCTCTCACACTCACACACTCTCACTTAATCACACTCACGCAATCACTCACACGCAATCACTCATACGCAATAACACCCCGGGAACCAGCACAATCCACCTTCCACCATAGTCTCACTCACACTCACACCTCGGGAGCTAGCACGATCCACCTTCTACCATAGTATGTGCAATTACCACATGCATTTCAACTACATGAATGAATGCCACTGACTCACACTCACACACACTCACTCACATCCTGAGAGCCAGCACGATCCACCTTCCACCATAGTATGTGCAATTACCACATGCATTTCAACTATATGAATGAATGCCACAGTGGAGACATAAGTACAAACACAAACGCATTACAATGACACATAAGTCACCCCCTTATGACTCACTTCTGTGTGTGTGTGTCTCTGTGTGTGCCTGTGTGTTCCTCACTGTGTGTGTTGCATGTCTGTATCACACTCTGTGTCTGCATGTTGTGCATAGCATGTATGTGTGTATGACTGTGTCGCTCTTTATGCATCTCAGTGCATGCGTGCGCATTTGCGTGTGTGTGTGTTTGTCTTGCATCCGTGTGTCTGCATTAATTCCCTATATGTCCTGATGGGCAGCACCGTCCCACACTGCTAGTATAAATATATATGCAGAATAGAAGTGTATAATGCTCCAAAACAGTAAAAACCCACATAAAACAATACAAAGGCAACCTTCAGGTAATGTTTATCCAAACTATTCCCCAATGGGTTAATTTGTATTTGTTGAATAACCGTATCCTGAGTTACCCTCACCTCTTATAGAGTATGTTAATTAGGATATCCAAACAGCAGACTAATGACCATTAGGCAAGGCTTCGTCTGGACTATACCCTCAAGGGGTTAAACCATGTCCAGTAATGCCGCTGTTTCTAAAGTTCACCAAATAAAAACCTACAGAGATCAGTGAGAGTCTCTTCACGGAAATATAGTTCCGGTCCAGACTATAACCAGTATAAATATTCAGGATGGGCAAATTATAAAACTGGTGCACCCAAAAAAATAAAATAAAAAATCCCAAAATAAAAAAAACTTATAAAAACACAGAATAATAATGAACACTAAAGATTATTCCAAGAGAAACCAACTCTATTGTTCGGATATTTCAATATAGTCTCATCCACCAATGAATAGTCTAGGAAAATAGGTTGTTGAAAAGTTAAATGATTCTTATCCAAGCTTTCCCCTTAAGTAAATCCATATCAATTCACGGTTACCGCATCTGTGTGTGATCTTAATTTTTCTTCCTCTCTTCCTGTAATATGGACCACTAATTCCTCGCCACTTCTTACACGATGCAATGTATACTGCTCCTGGTGGTAGAATCTTGTGTCCCCACTTCAGGATAAATGTGTGGTGGGTTCTGTTTTAAGCTCCTATTATCAGGGATAATTAGTAGGGTTGAGCGAGCATGCTCGGCCGATGCTCGGATCGGCTCGAGCATCGCTCTGCTCGGCACATGGCGGTACTCGTACAAGTACCGCCATGTGCTCGCCTGCCATGTTCGGGTGGCAGGGATCTGTGCCGAAGGAGGCACAGATCTTACAGACGCTCTGCTGGACCACCAGGGACTGGAGGTAGGGGACATGTGGAGATGGAAGGGGGCATTGTGGAGATGAAGGGGGACATTGTGGAAGGGGGACATTGTGGAAGAGGGGCATTGTTGAGAAGAAGGGGGGCATTGCGGAGATGAAGGGGGTATTGCGGAGATGAAGGGGGACATTGTGGAAGGGGGACATTGTGGAAGGGGGGCATTGCGGAGATGAAGGGGGCATTGCGGAGATGAAGGGGGACATTGTGGAAGGGGGGCATTGCGGAGATGAAGGGGGCATTGCGGAGATGAAGGGGGCATTGCGGAGATGAAGGGGGACATTGTGGAAGGGGGACATTGTGGAAGGGGGGCATTGCGGAGATGAAGGGGGCATTGCGGAGATGAAGGGGGACATTGTGGAAGGGGGACATTGTGGAAGGGGGACATTGTGGAAGAGGGGCATTGTGGAGATGAAGGGGGGCATTGACCAGGCACCCTCCCCTCATCAGAGCAGGGGGTGCCTGGTGTAATGCTCGAGTCCTCCCATTGAATTCAATGGGGCTCGGGTGCTCGGCCGAGCACTCGAGCCTCCGGGGGTGCTCGGTCAGAGCACCCGAACCCCCGAGCATCGGGGTGCTCGCTCAACACTAATAATTAGTCACACTCCTCCCTCTGAGATACAATTGCCGGCTGGCTATTTTCTCTTATTTCACTGCTGTACTGTGATTGTTCACACTAAAATTCTTAAGGTCAATTAAAAATCACTCTCCAATTCCTCTCCATCCAACGCATGTACCGGCATAGTGAGAGACAGAGGCAGCACAGAAAGCATGCTGTCTGTGCGTGTCTCGTCTGCCTCTGTCTCCCTTGCTATCAAAGTAAGGGAGACAGAAGTAGACAGGAGACACCTAGTGGTAAACGAAAATACAGCAGTATTAACCCCTTCACTGCTGGTGCCAGAGGCTTGCTAAATGCAGGTCAATTTCTGACCTGCAATGATAATTTATTTATTTATTTATTTTAAACACAACATACTTTTTTTTTACAAAAATATTTTATTTAAAAAAAAACATCTCATTAAACAATATTGGAAGTGTGATTGTTGTGGAGCCATGTAATACACTTATAGACACCGCCAAATGTCACGGATAAAAAAGTGTCAAAATAGGGTGGGAAAAAGGGACATGGGGATTTTCACCCAAGTGGGGGGACAGTGGACACTTTAAACTGCACATTTTGTAGGTATGACTGACCGGTCATACCTTTCATGCAGTTGCCATAAAAATTTAACCCTTTGTGCCCAAAACAAAACAAAAATGGTGTTTTTTTTACATTTTTTTTTCTTTTAATATAGTAAATGGTGGGTTATCCATATAAGTAGGGTATCAAATGAAAGCCCTATTTGTGCTTAAAAAACAGTATATAATTTATGGGGGTGGGATAAAAGACTTAGAGGGAAAACACTGTTGAGCAAAGACATAGTCAAAAAGGTCAGAATTGCTCCGGTCCTTAAAGGAGCAGTAAACTTAAAAAAGTACTTACATTATATAAGTAGATTAAGTGATGGTGTATTCAGTGCTGTCTTTTTTTTTATGAGGGATTTTTGGTTAAGGAGTAATTCCCATTTTAAGTTTGTGTTTTTTAATCATGAGCTCCCCCTAGTGGCATCATTTAGGTTAGGGAATTCACGTCGTCGACTTGGAAAGGTCAGTAGGAGGATCAAACTTCCTGAGGCATTTAGAAATCAGCTGTTGGTGGCTGGTGCTGAGGGGGAGTGTCTGCTAGAGGAGGAATAGGCTACATGAAGGAGCATCAGCTGAAAATTTACCTCAGCAGAGACAGGTTGTTTTTTTTCCTGAAGCCTGTTGTAGTTTGAAAGATTAAGAGACTGTAATTTGAAGGTGTGTTTGCAAGATAGACAGACTTTACTGTTATGTATTGGTTAATGCTGGGAGTTGAATTTTTTTTAAACTATACTTGTAAATGTAAAAAAAAAAACCTGATTTTGTATAGATGGGGAATGTACAGTATGCTGCACTATTAACCCTGTGAGTGCCAGAGGAGTAAGCAAGTATGTATGGAGTAAGTACTCCTCTGGCACTCACAGGGTTAATAGTGCAGCATACTGTACATTCCCCATCTATACAAAATTAGTTTTTTTTTTTTACATTTACAAGTATAGTCTGAGAGGCTCGTCTATGAGGGATTGCAGATTGGCTTAGAGGACGCCTCTGCGTCGTCTCTCTTGACCTATGGGGTGGGTTCTGTCTCTATTTAAATTTGTGTAATCACCGGCTCCTTTTCTTATAACTATTTCAGGTCTCAAATTTATCTTTGAAAAAGTGGCGTTTATAGCCACGAAACATGTTGATAGGTACCATTGTTTTTATACATATATATCTCTTTTTAGACACAATTACTGTATATTGCAAGTATCATATATATATATATATATATATATATATATATATATATATATATATATATTTTTTTTTTTATTAAACTACTTGGATATATTTTACTGGAGCCGTGTTGAGTACCCATTATTGAATGTTACCCGATTGGAGACGGGGATTTCTCCAAAAGCCAGATAGTCAGTTATTCCAAGACTGACCAACACAAATTGTGAGTACCCATTACCACTTTGGAATTTGATTTCTATCCTTGGAAACGTTAACCCACTATTGGGAGCCCTTCCATTTTTTGTGTTTGCTTTCTAAGATTTATATCCTACACACTCTCCACACTTGAAGAAACCACCGCCACTATTTATCCACATTTGCTCAGATTCCCTTTTTATATTTCTCACACTAGGTGCTATTTTTATGCCCAAATTAGGGGCCTTACTAAATACCACTCTCGGTTTTTGTATAATTGTTCCCAAGATTTTGTCATTTTTCAAGATCTCCCAATGTTTATGTATGATATTTATAAATTGCTTACTGCCCATACTAAAGGGACACACTATATTCATGTCACTACTTTCTTCTTTCTTTCTCTTACCTTCCTGTAATAATTATTTTCTATCATATTTTGTAATGTTGTTGATTTCCTCTTCTAGATGTTTTACATCATATGCTTTTTTTACAAATCTTGCTTTTAATATATCCGCTTGATTCTCAAACATCTTAACTTCTGAACAGTTTCTTCTTAACCTAATAAATTCTCCTTTAGGAATATTACATAACCATGGCGAAAAATGAAAACTATCTGTCGAAATATAACTGTTGACATCAGTTGGCTTGAAGAATGTTTTATATATATAGTCAAATCTAAAAAATTAATCTCCTTATCACTAAATTCCCTACTAAACTTTAAATGATAATCATTATTCGCTACATACTCAAAAAATTCTAACAAAGATGACTGTGACCCTCTCCAGATGAAAAAAAATGTCATCTATATATCTTCTCCATAGTACCAGGCTTGCACCGAACAAACAGTTGTTCCATATATATTGGTTCTCTCAATGTCCTATATATAAATTTGCATAGCTCGGTGCGAACCTGGTACCCATGGATGATCCTCATGTCTTTAAATAAAATTCTTCTTCAAATCAAAAATAATTGTGCTCTAGAATGAATCTAATTAATATTATAATCAACTCAATTTGTGTTTTTTAAAATTTTTTATCAAAAAGCTCTTAGTGGCTTCACATCCCATATCGTGATCAATTATGGTGTATAATGATGATACGCCCATAGTGACCAACCAATCACCTTCTTGCCAACTGATGTCTTGTAAGGTGTTGATAATGTGTGTTGTATTTTTCAAAAAGGCCGGTAGTATTTTCACTTGTTCTTGTAGAAAGCTATCTATATACCTGCTCAAGTTACTTGTTATAGATTTAATCTCCGAGTCGATAGGTCATCCAGGTGGACTTTGTAAATCCTTATGTATCTTCGGTAAAAAGATAAAAAATAGGAATTCTAGGATATTGTATATTAATAAATTGTTGCCCTTTCTGTAAAATAATTCCTAGATCTGTACCAGTCTGTATCATTTCTTTCAATAGATCATGAAACTCTTTTTGTTGGGTCATATTTCAGTTTTCTATAAGTTTTCTATTCATCCGATAATAATCTGCCTGCTTCTTCCAAATACTGATCTTTAGGCAATACCACTATTCCCTCTCCTTTATCTGCAGGGCGTATTATTATCCTTTCATCATTCTGAAGTTGTTGTAATGCTCTATATTCCTTTTTGGTCATATAAAAATTCCTCTTATTATTATTCATTTTCCTTATCTCCATCTCTACTAAATTCTGAAATGTGCTTATACTCTCACTTATCTCATTTCTTGGAAAAAATGTGGATCCTGATTTCAATGTAGTATGTATAAAATTCGATTTTTCCTGTTTCTTCTCTAAAGGATGTTTTAAGAAAAATTTCTTCAGACACAATTGTCTGACATACTTTTGTACCCCTACATATGCATTAAATTTGTCAAATCTATGTGCAGACTAGATCCCCTGCACAAGCTGCCTCTTCTGCCGTTCCTGTTTCTTGAATGCAAAAATTCATTCTGGAACAACCTTCCACATCAGGAACAGGTAGAATGTCTTCATTATTACTGAACAATTTGTCTGATGTACAGTGTGAACTGATGTATTACCTTCCATCTGTACATGTTAGCATGGTTAACACCCATAGTGATTAGCACAAGTACACTAAATGTATAGTGAGTATATGGGTCCCTAGTGGGAAAATAGGTAGTGATAACACACTGGCTGAAGAAACACAAAAATCAGCTGAGAATTGTAGTTCAATACTGCTTGGCTTGCACCTATCTTCCTCTATTAGAGAAAAGATTAAAAGAGGGGAGTATTCAGATTTATTGCCTTTGCTTCCTTCAACAAATGATTTTATTCAAACTAGTGTGGAAATAAGGTAGAGGACAAATGAAGGACTGAGCCTAGCACCATTGCCAACTTACTGCAAGCATTTTGTATTTACAAAGTATAATTTGTGAGTCAGGCTTCCTTAAGTGTTCTTTTTTATTTAAACATGTTGACATCATAGAGTTTTGTAGACATTATGGGTGCATACCAAATTTATGATGATAACTTTAGGCAAATAGTATAACTGCCCACAATGAATCATGAAGGATATGGCAATTTGGATGGGCCTCCTCCCCATTCACAAGACTAGAGACATGTTGAGCTTAGTAGTGTTATAATAAGTGGCATACTAGTGACACATGTGTGGGATGACACCAAGCATTCAGCTTTAGCAAGCATTTTGGATCCACATCCAATAAGCTCATTGCCACAGACCAGCTGGCCAAAAGCACTGCCTCCAGTGAAGGTTAAAGGAATGCTACCTTGGTTACAAATTTACCCAGACTGACTGAAGACAGAGTTTATTGAAAAATATTTTGTGCATGGTTTCTGTATCCCTTTAGTCACTTTTAATATCTTAGTAGTTTCAAATAATTTAAAATATATTAATCAGTGTCCAGCTATAGCTGAGAATAAGTCAAGAGAGAATTTGATTTGGTTTAGATAAGATTGAAGGCCCTTTTTCAGTGCCTCCTTTGGCTATTTTTCTGTGGCACTGTCACTATCTAAAAAACTAAATGCTTATAGATTAATCTATCATGTTGTCTTATCCTTTTGGTGGCGGTAGTATTGATAATATGGGCAATCAATACTGTTTATAATCAATATAACTAAGTTCTGGTTATGTAATACTTAACTACATAATCTTATTTGTTTATACTTAGTAAGGGCATGTATTGTTTAAGATTGTCTAGAAACCTAATAATAATTATTGTTTATATAATGGACAGAGAGAGAGAACGAGACAAAGTCAATTTATACAAGTCTAATGGTATTTAATACTCTTATTATTGCAAGCATATTATCTAACTATACTCTGCTAGTTTTAATGAATTTACTAATGATATTTACTAATCATGCTTTTTATTTCCGTACAATTTATGGTATAGGCATAATAAATATATATACCTGTTTAAGTATATTTGAAACTCTTGCCTTGTCTTTATTGTACTCACAATAGTCTAATGAATTGTGAGACCATTTGACATACGTAATATTGGGATAATAGTGTACCAAGAGTACAATGAGTCTTTATATGGGAAGAAAGGTATAACCAATTATCACATTTTTTTATCTTTTTTGAGAACAAAAAACAAACAAACATAAAATCAATATAGTCCGTCTCTCCCCCCAGCCTCCATGCAACCCATGCGGCATGACATTTGTATATGAGAAAAAGGAGTACCATTCCACAACTCATCCATGAAACCCAATTACTATTGATTATTCAACTCCCACACAGCCCTCCAGGATGTTTTATATCATGACCTTGTTGAAGCCGTAGCAAAAAGTGTTGGCATTATGATTTTCATCAATGTGTGTGAATTCAATGATAGTGATAAAAAATGCACATCTGTTACACTGATTTGATCACCTTAGGCCTCTTTAGAGCCGTTTTTCTGAAAATTAGCAAGTGATGCTATGTGTGAGTTGTAGCACCATTATGAGGCTACCATGCCTAGAACATAGGTGACATGTGGTATATTCCATATCACCACATGTCTCATGATTTATAGGTACACGATCGCACACAGGTTTATTTATTTCAATATTATTGTACACGATTACACATAGATTCATCCATTCTAGTATTATTGGGTTCTTTGAGGTTCCCATCTTAGGGTTTATTCACACAATTAGATATTATTTTATATGACCCACATATTCATAACTATGTATATGATATATATATATATATATATATATATATATATATTTATATATAATATGTAAGAAACTGGGCAGCACCCGTGGGTCTTATACTTGTAACCTTTATAAAGGTTACAAGTATAAGACCCACGGGTGCTGCCCATTTTCTTGCCTATTATCTATCACTATAAGGGATTGTATATATATTTTTATTATTTTTTTTTTTTTTTACACAGATTTTTCATCACTTATCACTATTAGGGTAATATTTTTTATATTTAGTTTCATTTTAATTATTTATTGAATTATTATTTATTTATTTTATTTATTTCATTTATTTTATTTCTAATAATATTATTATTTACACATTTCAGTTATTTCCACTATTACCGTTTGGGGTCATATACATATATTTGTACATTAGAATCCATTCATTTTATTCATAGTTTCTCACCACACTTGTACACTGATTATTTTTTTCATTATATTTTTATTTTTATTATATTTTATTTTATTTACTTTAGATGATACACCATTCCATTCTATATTATATCCCATTTCTTTTCTGGTTGGGGCACCCTATATATATATCTTTTTGATCTTGGGGACATTTGTTGTTTCTTCTCCCATGGTGCGGGCCTTCATTGTTTTTGTTGACCCGCAGTGTGTGATTGATGTTCTTCGTGTATTTGCTATATATGGATACGATCCTTTTTATTTTATATAAACCTATTGCGATAGGTTTTTAGTTTTTTGTGTTTTTCGATGTGTTACATATTATATTGTGTGTCTTTGTTTTCTTTATTATTTGTTGTCGCTTATACACATATGTGTCTCTTGTTGTGTGGCAGTGCGCTCGTGTGGTCCCGGCTTTATATATTCTATCTTGCTGGGGGGCGTGCGCACTTGCTCAAAGTAACATTGTGGTTGTCTTTGGTGGTTCATCTTGGGTTTGGACGCATCACACACTATCCCATTGGTTATTTGGTATTCGTTACCTATTTGGGCATGTGTCCGAACTCAGTGGGGATCTCCCACTTTACAATCAGTTTAGACATTATGTGTTCCAGTTGACCAATCAGACGGTCTATTTTATTGCTTTCTGATTAACATCCCGGTTATTTATGCTAGATTGTTTAGGCGTACCTCGCATGTTAACCTCAGTCTATCTCTGACAATTGTAATGCTGATTGACTGGGTGATACGAGTGATGTGCGTTTGATTCAGTCAGGGTGTTTTGAAAGTTTGTAAGATTGGATACTTTGTATTTGATTAGACTAATTAGAATGCCTGTTTAATTATGATGGAGATTTTATCTCCTGTTTGAGCAAAAGGACCTTTAGTTTCCTCTGAAAAAGTGGTCAGCAGGCCACAAAACATGTTAGGATAACATATTATATGTTGTTCAATTTTTGTTTATAATAAAAGAGTTTTTAGTTTTTATTTTGTTCGTTTGTATCCAGTTCTTCGTGCCACTGCCATTTCGCTTTGATAGGTCCATTTGCGGGGAGGACCATCACACTTTCCCCGCTGGCGCCTATACCAGTTCCGATTATTCACGGACCGCTGGGAGCATTAGGTGTAAGTACTATTGGTTCTTTATGGGCTATTGAATATACACCTTTGTTTGTGAAGCTCTCCTCCTGTGTGTATTTTTTTTGTATGCCTAGAACAAGACACTTTACCTTGCTTGCGCTTGATGGGTGCTCACAATTGTTTGTCTCCCTAAGTATAAGGGCATTCCAAGCAAGGGGTCTTGCTTCCATATGCCTAGAGGGATTCAGCTGCACCACTCAATAGGGTTTAGGCCTGGAGACATGCTTGGCCAGTCCATCACCTTTACCCTAAGCTTCTTTAGCAAGGCAGTGGTCATCTTGGAGGTGTGTTTGGGGTTGTTATCATGTTGGAATACTCCTCCGAAGGGAGGGGATCCTGCTTTACTTCAGTGTGTCACAGTACATGTTGGCATTCATGGTTCCCTCAATGAACTGTAGCTCCCCAGTGCCGGCAGCACTCATGCAGGCCCAGACACTCCCACCACCATGCTTGACTGTAGGCAAGACACACTTGTCTTTGTACTCCTCACCTGGTTGCTGACACACACGCTTGACACCATCTGAACCAAATAAGTTTATCTTGGTCTCATTGGACCACAGGACATGGTTCCAGTAATCGATGTCCTTAGTCTGCTTGTCTTCAGCAAACTGTTTGCAGGCTTTCTTGTGCATCATCTTTAGAAGAAGCTTTCTTCTTGGATGACAGCCATTCAGACCAATTTGATGCAGTGTGCGGCATATGGTCTAAGCACTGACAGGCTGACCCCCCACCCCTTCAACCTGTGCAGCAATGCTGGCAGCACTCATACGTCTATTTCCCAAAGACAACCTCTGTATATGACACTGAGCACGTGCACTCAACGTCTTTGGTCGACCATGGCGAGGCCTATTCTGAGTGGAACTTGTCCTGTGAAACCGCTGTATGGTGTTGCCCACCGTGCTGCAGCTCAGTTTCATGGTCTTAGCAATCTTCTTATAGCCTAGGCCATCTTTATGTAGAGCAACAATTCTTTTTTTCAGATCCTCAGAGAGTTCTTTGCCATGAGGTGCCATGTTGAACTTCCAGTGACCAGTATGAGAGAGTGTGAGAGCAATAACACCAAATTTAACACACCTGCTCCCCATTCACATCTGAGACCTTGTAACAATAACGAGTCACATGACACCGGGGAGGTAAAGTGGCCAATTGGGCCCAATTTGGACATTTCCACTTAGGGGTATACTCACTTTTGTTGCCAAGGTTTAGACATTAATGGCTGTGTGTTGAGTTATTTTGAGGGGGACAGCAAATTTACACTCTTATACAGGCTGTACACGCAATACTTTACATTGTAGCAGAGTGTCATTTCTTCAGTGTTGTCACATGAAATGATAAACAAAATCAACAACTTCTTTCCCCAGTCTTCCCCAGCACAGAGACAAGAACAGCAAGATCAGCAACCAAATAGGTCCCCAGCTGGAGTATTTGGGGTCAACCTCCTTCCTCCCTTCTTCTCCCCAGAGTGCTCCCACTGACTCTCCTAATACAGAGAACAAATGTCCTACCTAAAAGATCCTCTAAACTAAATGTTAATTTCCCTACCTTCTCTAGCTCAAAAAACGTGCTGCTTTCTCCTCTCACAAACACAGAATGGCATGCTGCGAGAGCCTGACACCCTTTTATATGGCTGTAGAAAAGTAGAGAAAAATTTTGTGTGATGGGGAAAATTTTTTCTTCCCATTGATTTCAATGCAATGAGCTAGGCAAAAAAGTGGAAAAACTACACTTTTTGTGGGAAATTATTCGCCAAGCAGGAAGTGCCATTATTTGCCGATTTCAGTTTGAGGCAAATATTTCTGCCCATCCCTAAAGCCGACACAGTATCGAAGATCTCAAGGTCACTCTACAAGTGGGAAACTTTCAGACACAAGGAGACTGAAAAATCTGGGAGTATAAGCTAATGACAAAGTTTAACACTGAATTGTGACAAGGAACTATATCACATTAGTCTACACAATAAGCATATTTTAATCTGAAAACTCAATATACACAGCCATTATTGGCTTCAAATTCTCTGTACACTCTCAATTTATTTGAACAAGTAACTCATCACAAGGGACCACTGGGCCACACTTCATACTGGGAGATGAATTTTATTGCAGACTACAAAACTGCCTCTACTGAACTGTAAAGAGTAATTTAGACAGAGAATGGTCATAATATTCTTGCCTTCAGTGGAATCTAAAGTAATCAATAACTTATATTTCTCACAGTCAAGATTGTGTGTGATCTTGTGTACAATCATGGCTTATATATATATATTTATCTGAGATATTCAGCTTTCATTCCATCACATGCCTGATGTAGAGACTTAAGTGGTGTAGAAGGCTTGCACTCTAAAGTCAATAAAGGTATCCCTATTAGTCTACCAGCCTCCTACTTTCGCCATGGCTAACAGTGTACTAGCTTTTACCTTTGTTTATATACCCAGACATGGTATTGAAAGACCACATAAATGACAACATTAAAGAAAACAAATACATACAAAATAATCTGGGGTGATACACTCTACCTTAGCTGTGTCTACCTGGTGGTCCTCCCGTCATCTAAAACTTAACCTAATCCAAAACTGAATTTATAACTTTCCCTCTCTCTCCAACCAGCCTTACCCCGAATATTAGACTCACTGTTAACAACAACACCATCACACAAACCTCCACATTATGCTGCCTGAGGGTCGCCTTCAACTCTGCTTTATCCGTCATTCTCCACATTCAGACAATCTCCAACTTATGCAGTCTCCATCTATGTAATATCTCCAGAATTCAACCTCTTCTTATCCAATAGACCACCAGAATTTTAATCCAACATTCATCATGTCTCACCTTCACTACTGTTTCTCATTCTTAAATGGCCTTCCCCATACTCCACTAACCTCCAATACAGTCCATAATGAATTCTGCTGCAAGACTAATCTACCTCACACATTATTCCTCTAATACCTTTCCTCTTTGCCAATTTCTACAATGGCTCCCACCAGCATATATAGAATTAAATTAAAAATTCTGGTGCTAACTTACAGAGCCCTTACTAACCCTGGGTATCCCTTTGAAATGGCTCACACTGAATCGCGTGTGTCAAAATGTTGCATTTCTTTTGTTGCCCACCTCAAAATGATGCATTAAGGATGTTGCTTGCCTAACAATGGCACATTCCTTATGTTGCCTTGCCTACAATGCCGCCATCAATATGTCACCTGCGTCAAAATGTTGCTCACGTATCCACTATGTCACGCACATCTTGATGTCACACACATATTCAGGTCGACTTATATTCAGGTCACCTTATAAATGTTGCCTCAGTGCTCTGGTCTGTATGTTGCCTTATAAAGGTTGCTCATTCATAAATGTTGCCTTTCATTCTGGTTTCCTTCTATTTGTAGCATGCAATTCTTAATTCTGCGTCATAACTGCATTGAATGCATCAAAACTGCGTTGATTTTGCCCCAGTCCAAACAGGAATTGCATCACTACTGAAAACTAAACAGGAAGTAAACCAAAAGTGCGACAACTACAGACAACTACACAGTGACACAGCTTGGAGACAAATGTCCAGAGTGCCCATTTACAAGGACTGAACTAGACATATTTGTCCAATACATGGACATGTATACTCCGGACCGCATCAGGGACAAGCTGGTCTCTGCATTTTGCAGGAACATTTTAAATAAAATGGCCTGCAAAATGCAGAGGTCTGAAGAACAAACAAACACAAAGAAAAGAGAGCGCAAACTGCCTCTAAGTGCAATAGTATAATCAAATGCAATATCCCACCCGTGGTTAGGTACTCACTAGAGTGTGAGGCTTTATCCTACCTCCAAGGAATTCAGCAAGCATTGGTTCTGCACCAAGCTGGTAAACTGTCGGGTTGTAGTCCGGTGCTTTTCACTTGTATAGTTACCAAAACACTCCACCAACTTGATATAATTATGAAGTTTTATTAAACAAATAAAACATAAATATATATAAAACTTAACCGTCACTTCACTTTTAAAAAAAGCCGCCTTATATTTTATAGGACACAATAAAACAATCTTTCTGATTCGTTCTAAAGATGCAATAAGGCAATTAACCAATCCTACAATCCTTCACATTCAAATTGGAGGGTATCTGTAGCGTCATCTATGTGTGCACCCCATCAAATGTTTTATTGTGTCCTATAATATATAAGGTGGCTTTTTTAAATCACAAATGTTTGACCCCTGATGAAGTGACGTTTCAATCACGAATCGCGTAGGGTTTTATACATATTTATGTTTTAATTTTTTAATAAAACTTCATAATTATATCCAGTTGGTGGAGTGTCGTGGTAACTATACAAGTGAAAAGCACCGGACTACAAGTCAACAGTTTGCCAGCCTGGGGCATAGCCAATGCTTGCTGAATTCCTTGATGGCCTCATAATGTAGTAAGTACCTAACCAGGGGTGGGATATTTAATTTGATTATACTACTGCACTTAGAGGTAGGGATGGGCCAAAATTTCCTCCTCAAATGGAAATCGGTGAAAAATGGCACTTTGCGGAAAATTTCCAGCGAAAAGAGCTGATTTTCTGCATTTTTCGCCTACCTCGTGCCATTGAAATCAAAGGGAACATTGAAATTACACACAACATAAAATAATTATTATTTAATTTCACAAAGACATAGTATAAAAGGGGCATGAGGGTGCCTGTGTTGGTGGGGTGTGGGGAAAGAATCAGCTGAACAGGGGGTGATTTTGGGGGGTTGTTTACTGGGATTGGGGGGCAGTTAATAAAAAAGAAATCCTAAATAAAATAGAAACCTGTAACGGTTTGTTCGACACTCAGACACCAAGGTTTAGGATAAAAACACAGTTTTATTGAGATCACAATAGAATTAGAACCTTCACAGGTCCTGTAGTATGCAGGCAGTATAATACAGACACACGACAGGTTAATAATATAAATGCCCACACAGGTCCAGTACAAATCAAGGTACAAGCAGTCTATACTGACACAGGTCAGGCAAAAAGGAGTAGGTTTCCCAGGACTCAGGTACAGCAAGAGTTAAAGTTCATCAAGGAGTGTAAACAGTCCCATGTGAGAAAGCACTGTGATAGCACTTCCCAGACAGAGAGCTTCTGGATGCCAAATGCCAGCAGAACAAACGTGAACTGCCAGAGTACAACAGGAATAGCGTAGAGAGCACTGCCGGAGCAGTTAACGGAGGACAAGCCAATGGCACAATACCGGAGCAATAACGGAGGCAGACACTTGCAACCGGTATGAGCAGTAAAGGAGGACTAGGCCAAAGGCACACTGCCGGAGCAGTAACGGAGGCTGACACTTAGCAACCTGCAGGAGCAGTAACAGAGGACAAGCCAATGGCGCACTACCGGAGCAATAACGGAGGCAGACACTTTGCAACTGGTATGAGCAGTAACGGAGGACTAGGCCAAAGGCAACTGCCGGAGCAGTAACGGAGGCAGACACTAGCAACCTGCAGGAGCAGTAACGGAGGACAAGCCAATAGCGCACTACCAGAGCAATAACGGAGGCAGACACTTGCAACCGATATGAGCAGTAACGGAGGACTAGGCCAAAAGCAACTGCCAGAGCAGTAACAGAGGCAGACACTAGCAACCTGCAGGAGCAGTAACAGAGGACAAGCCAATGGCGCACTACCGGAGAAATAACGGAGGCAGACACTTGCAACTGGTATGAGCAGTAACGGAGGACTAGGCCAAAGGCAACTGCCGGAGCAGTAACGGAGGCAGACACTAGCAACCTGCAGGAGCAGTAATGGAAACTGACTCTCGCGCTCAGTAGAGCAAGTGGGCCCAGATCGCCTGGAGAGAGAGAATGTCGCCAAAGCGACAATAAGCTGTAGTAGCAGGAGTGTCAATCAAGCCGGGTCGGTACACAGGAACAGGAACGTAATTCGAGCTGGGTTGGTACACAGGAGCAGGAACGTCAGCCAAGCTGGGTTGGTACACAGGAGCAGGAACGTCAGCCGGGCCAGGTCGGTACACAGGAGCAGGAACGTCAGCCAAGCTGGGTTGGTACACAGGAGCAGGAACGTCAGCCGGGCCGGGTCGGTACACAGGAGCAGGCACTGAAGAGTAGTCAGGCAATCCGGGTCGGTACACAGGAGCAGGAGAATTGATGCGGAGTAGTCAGGCAGGCCAAGTCGGTACACTGGGAAACACTGAGCAGAAAACTAACACTAGTACAGGAACACCACGAAAGGGCACCGTGTGGGTGCTGGAGCCCAGTATATAAAGGCCATACAGGTGGGATCAATACAGGACAGCCAATGGAAGCACACACAGGATAAACTGACAGGAAAACAACAATAAGGGAGCACGGGCACCGTGATAAAACCATAAGACATGGTATAAAGGGGTCTGAAGAGGGTGCCTGTGTTGGTGAATGAATTAATCATTTGAACAGGGAATTTGTTTTGAGGGGTTTCTTGACTGCTAAATAAATAAAATGAGAAACTTGTGCTTAACGTGAAAAAGACTGGAACCCCCTGACATAAGCTGCCACTGGGGTGGACTGATACTTGACTTGGTAGAGTATTTTGTAGAGGATGATTTGTTTGATTTGTTGTTAGAGGCCTTTGTAGGACTTAAACTTATTAAAGGCCCAAGCCCTGAAAAAAACATTGATTTGTAGGACATAACCTTGTTTGGCACAAGCCCTAAGAAAACACTGATTTGTAGAACTTAGGCTGTTAGAAACAAACCCCAAAAAATTGTTTATTTTTTTGTAGGACTAGTTTTTTGTTTTTTTTTCAAAGCATAAGCCCTGAGAAAAAAATAAAAATGTCCTACTGGCCTAATGACAGCAGGTCAAGTTGGCCAGTGGCCACTGTCAAATGTCCTCCTGAGTTGCAACTGCTGTTCATACAGCTGCTGCCGAGTTGTTTAAGCAGCAGGATGATTAGGCAGCTCAAAGGGAATGGGATCAACAATAGCAGTAACATGTAAGATGAAGGTTCCACGTGCCATGACTGGTTCCAGTGATGCGAATGAGGCAGTAGCAGCACAATAAGTAGCTCCCAGTCTATGTGGAGAAAAGAACAAGTTGGCCATTAAATCTTCTCCACCTGCCCCTCCTCCAAAATCATCATAGGTGTGTCATTATTAGAATATATTTTTTTCCCTTGAGAGCAGGAACAGCGGGTCTTATCAGCAACTGCAATGTGCACAGTGTGTGTGGGGGCACAACTGTATCCAAACACCATGACACCCGAAACCAAGTACTGCCGCTGTCACTTTACCCCTTTTTCAGACCTGCTAAGGACACATGATAACTTGCTGACAGTTTAATAATAATGATGGACCCTCCCTGCCACCATCTTAGCAAATTCTGGAGGATGAAATTTCCTCAGATGCTGCTTGATGTACTGATTGCGATTCTCCTCCACCACACTGGCATGTGTGGTCAGTGAACTGCCACATCCTAACATCAACAGAGTGGCTATCATTTGGTGGGGGAGGTAATGAACAAGGTGGATTGGCAGAAGATGTAGTTACCCTAGAAGGTGATGGCGAGCTAGTTATTTCACTCATCATGGAACTTCCAGTCTCTGCCTGAGTTGTTCTATTCTTCCTCTTCTTTGATCTCCGCCTCGCCTCTTGTTGCCTTTCTTGAGAGTCAGGGACAGCAAAAGCGGTGCTTGATTTCTGTGGTGGGTGTTTGTCTTTAACCTGTTTGACGTAAATGTCATGGTGTCTGTGTTTCAAGTATGATATCAGGGCACTTGTGCCAAGGTGTGTTCCCTCCTTTCCTCTTCTCGCTGACTTGTCACAAATTGTGCACAGTGCCATTGCTGATGACTGAACTGTGCCTGCCCCAACAAAAAAATAGTCCCACACCCATGATGACTTCTTGGGGAAGGAAACACATGGAGAAGAATGGCCTCTTTCTTCTTGTCCTCCACATTCCCCTTCATTGTCTATGGCAGCGGATAATGTTACTGCTGTTGCCTCAGATTCAGCACTGCAACTAGGATCAGGAGTATTGCTACTACTGGCAAGTGGAACCTGTCCTAGTCCCGCATCACTTGTTGACCCCATTCCCACTATGTCCATGGTGGTCTGTGGAACACTATCCTGCTCCTCAGCATCCTGCTGCCCTTGCAACTCAGCATCAGAAGGAATTAGAGCAGTTGCAAATTCTTCTAATTCCAAACTCTTACTGCTAGTGGTGGTGGTGGTAATATCCATCCTCATTTCTGTTTCCCATTCCTTTTCAGTTTCTGCTAAAAAAGCCATCAATGTCTCCTCCACCCCAGCTTCTCCAGCATCATCATCATCACCGCCACCACTAGTCCCTACATGCTGTTGTTGCTGCTGCTCTATTCCAGACATCTCACTGCTGTTTGTAGGAGGTGACCAGCAATGTGTCAGAAGGTCCCCTAATGTCACACTTGCCATTTCCTTTTGACCTGAAGAAGAAGGCAGACTAGCACTAGCGGCAGTAGCAGCAGGCACAAGCAGATGATCTGTGCCCCTGCTGATGGTGATGATATTAATTCTGAGCCTGCTCTCCCCCAACAACAGTTCTGGCCTCTTAAGTATCATGTTAAACTTGGACACTGTAGTGAAGGGAAGGGGACTACCAGAGCCAGAGGAATGGCGTGGGCTATCTTGACCGCTAGTCTGGACGCTCTCAAATGTTCCCCTATCACTCCGGCTGCTTCACCATTACTGCTACTACTATTATCACCAAACACATCAAGTTCAGTCACAGAGTCTTCCTCCTCAGTCTCCTAGTCAGTAGTAATATGAGGATATTGTTGATTCTATTGTATCTACCTTCAGCGAAAACGTCACGTTTTTATAGCAGAAGTTCAAAAACAATGTAAATCAATGGGCGAAAACTTTATAGCCATTGAAAAAATGGCGAAAGATTTTGGCCAATGGGCGAAAGATGTGAAAATTTTCAGCGCTAGTTTTAAAACAGATTGTCCCGCGAAAAAGCAGATAACAACGTGGTTTTTCTGAAATTTCTCATGGGAACACGGCGACAACTTTCACCCATCTCTACTTAGAGGTGCTTTGCGCTCTCTTTTCTTTGTGTTTGTTTGTTCTTCAGGATTCTACCTTGGGGGATAGTACTACCCCTATTCAAAGAGGAGTTGCACCACCTGTGGAAATACTTGAAAAGTAAGAATTCAGTATTACCTGATACACATCTGGTGAAGTGAGCCAGGAAAATGTGCTTTTTGTTGATTTACATTTGTGGTACTCAGGTGCTGCTCCTGACTAAAATGTATACTTCAACTGACTATCAATATGAGTTGTGTGTCTATAAATGAGTTTGACCTCTGTAGTGGGAAAACTGCTAGAAGGGATAATAAGGGACTATATTCAAGATTACAACACAAAAAATAAGATCATTAGCACAAATCAACATGGTTTTATGAAGAATAGATCATGCCAAACTAATCTTTTCAGCTTCTATGAGGAAGTAAGCAGCAACCTTGACAATGGCAAGGCAGTAGATGTAGTATATCTAGACTTTGGAAAGGCATTTGAGACAGTGCCACACAGAAGGCTCGTGTATAAAATAAGGAAATTGGGGCTAGGAGATGACCTTTGCAATTGGATACAAAACTGGTTGAAGAATAGGGAACAGTGTGTGGTTGTAAATGGACAATTCTCCAATACAGTTAAAGTGGAGAGTGGCGTACCTCAGGGTTCAGTATTAGGTCCGCTGCTTTTTAACATGTTTATAAATGACATGGAAATAGATATAGAAAGCAAAATATCAATATTTGCAGATGATACTAAATTATGCAAAGTCATTAATTCAGAACAGGATATTTTCGCTCTACAGAGGGACAAATATACAATGTCAGATTGGGCAAACAAATGGAATATGAAATTTAATGTGGGGAAGTGTAAAGTCATGCATTTGGGAGGAAACAATCCCAAGGCTACTTATGAACTTAATGGAATCATTTTAGGGGAGTCATTGCTAGAGAAAGACCTGAGTATCCTTGTCAACTACAAACTTGGAAACAGTGACCAGTGTCAAACAGCAGTAGCAAAGGCAAACAAAACCCTGTCTTGCATAAAAAGAGGTATCGAAGCAAGAGTGGATAATATTATTTTGCCATTATACAAATCATTGGTAAGACCTCACCTTGAGTATGCAGTGCAATTTTGGGCACAGGTTCTGAAAAAGGATATACTAGAACTAGAGAGGGTACAACGGAGAGCAACAACATTAATTAAGGGAATGGAGGACTTGACATATGAGGAACGACTAAACAAACTTGGTTTATTAACTCTAGAGAAAAGATGACTAAGAGGAGACCTTATCACATTGTACAAGTAAATGAGAGGTCAATACAAGGATCTCTGCGGTGAGCTATTTATTCCAAGGCCTGATCAGGCGTCCAGGGGACACCCCTTGAGATTAAAGGAAAGGAGGTTTAGACTTCAGCAGAGGAAGGGGTTTTTTACAGTAAGGTCTGTTAAATTGTGGCATTCATTGCCCAGGGAGGTGGTTATGGCAGATACAATGGATACATTTAAGAGAAGATTAGACACATTTTTTTCAAAAGGGAACATACAGAGTTATACCGTTTATCATTAGGCAGATCGGGAAGGTCTGATAAAGACTAACTTAATTGTTAGCAGGAAAGCCATAAAATTCTCAGTTACTGGGGTATGAGGAGAAGGTTGAACTTGATGGACTTGTGTCTTTATTCAACCTAATTTGCTATGTTACTATGTTACTAAATCACAGGAATGATAGGAAGAATAAACTTAAGGATTACCTCCGTGGTAAAGATACTATAGAGAACATGGGTGAATATGACATGAAAAAGCTTTTCAATAAACTGAAAAAAGTGTTATGTTTGGAAATCATGCACTGGTGGGATTGCCTGTCCCTTCAACAGTATGTGGACAGGAAAATCATCACAGAGGACCGAGAGTCATGAAGAACTCCCCATTCCCTGATATACAGTTTGCTAGCAAGTGGAATGAGATACTGGATAGATGCTCATTCGATCTGATGAGGCACCGGATCAATTACAGAGAAGGATGCCTCAGACAGATCGAGTTGGAGGTAGAAGAAATTAATGTTTACTTAATCAGTATGTTTCAGTACTGTCTTTAAAAGATATGGATTTTAAAGTGCAAAAGTCTATTGATGAAGTTGAGTTAGAGTTGAAAGATAGAAAAAAGAAAAAGATAGATAGAGATAACACAGATAATGTTACAGGGAAGGGGAGGAACTGCAGAGGCCACCATCCTAACCAGTATGCTCCAACCAATAGACAGAATATATTGCAATATAGAGAAAAACCTGGAGAAAGAAAGCCTAGTACAAATAATAGAAAAGTCCCTAATAGTAGCCACCATCCCACATCATGAGAGGTTTACCACTAGGGATGGGCGAAACAATTCGCCTAAAACTGAAATCGGCAAATAATGACACTTCCTGCTTTGCGAATAATTTCCTGTGAAAAGTGCAGATTTTCCACTTTTTTCGCCTAGCTCTTTCCATTGAAATCAATGGGAACTTTAAATTTACACACAACACATAATAAATATGATTTTATTTCCCAAAGGCATAGTATAAAAGGGGCATGAGGGTGCCTGTGTTGGCAGGTTGTGGGGAAAGAATCAGTTGAACAGGGAATTTTTGGGGGGGGATTTGTTTACTGGGATTGGGGCAGTTAATAAAAAATAAATCCTAACTGCAATTAAAAAATCCCCCATAAGATATGGTATAACAGGGGTCTGAGGAGGGTGCCTGTGTTGGTGGGTGGAGTCTGGGGAATTAATCAGTTGAACAGGGAATTTGTTTGGGAGGGGTTCTTGACTGGTATTGGGGGACAGTTAATAAAAAAAGAAATCAATAAAATGGACCATTGACTCCCTTTTATTGTATTGTACAAATTATACACTTATTTTTGGGATATATATTCTGTATTTTATTCTGTATTACTCTATATAGTTTTATACATATATTGATATGATGAGGCAGTATATATATTAATTAATTTTTTTTTATTTTTCATTGTACTTGGAATGCATTTTTTGAGATCGTGCATCTAATCTGGGGTAGTGCCCGAGTAGTCTATTGAGGGTTGCAGCTCCCTCCGCTTTGATACAGAAGTTTGGCTGTTAGGTATCCCCAAGAAATATCTGAACTGGAAAGTGGAAATGTTCTTAATGACCCAGTTGTTACATTTTCATTGCTTAGCTCTTTCAGCTCCAAAACGGTATGCAGCGGTTACATAACTCTCCATTAGTGAGGGACAGTGTGTGTGTGTGTGTGTGTGTGTGTGTGTCTTAAGGAACTTAATTTTTGATGAATAATAAAAAAGTATATTGATAACCGTTACCTGTTTGTTATTAGTTTATCTAAAAAGCACCATCATGTGTTCTTTCTTAAGCTATACTTAATCCTTTCACTGCCTGAGGGGTATGAAATGGATTGAAATATGTTGCGTACCTCTGTGCCACTCAGAGGGTAAAACATTTCTGTGATGACTGTGGAGACTGAGGACACTGAGGAGACTGTAACACAGTGTGTTTGTGTGTGTCACAGCTTGTGTGCATGTGTGGAGACTGAGGCGTAGGGGTGGGCAAAAAGTGTGGAAAATTTCCTGCATGACTTTTCGCGAAAACTTAATTTTTTGTTTTTCCTGTGAAAAATGTAGACTTTCTACCTATGCAAAAATGTCCTCCTTTTCAGATATTTTAACACATTTTCCACCTATTTTAACACATTTTTTGCCTATCAAAGTTGTGAGTCCTACAGCAACATATGCCTTGAAAAATGTGTTAGCATGCAGAATGTATTTGTCTTTTGCCCACAACACTAACTTCCTGCTGTGACACTAGCACATATTCATGATGACAAGTAATAAAAAATAAATAAAATACAACCTACAATGTGGCAGATGTGTATGGTAGTGGTGGTGGTGGGGGACTGGCATGGTGGGATTTGTGTATGTATTTTTACCATTGTCATACGCTATCCTCCTCAGATTATCGATACACATTACTTATTGGTCCTAGCAGTGGTCCCTAGTGTGGAAAATGGTGGCAACCCTTCGTCACATCCCTCGTCCACCTCCTCATCTGTGCTGCTGTTAATATATTTGTCCTGGCTTTGTCTATCATCATATGTGGTTTCTGCTACCTACTCAGATGGTATGAGATGTTTGTTAATTTTTAAGAATGTTAGTCTCCCAACATTGCTGCTTGATAGCAGTGTCCTGCGGTCATTGATAATATAACCAGCCGCACTGAAAACCCTCTCAGACTCAACGCCTGCTGGAGGACAACTGAGGCTTTCCACTGTAGTGCGTGTCAATGCTAGCCACACACACTGCTTTGTTTGCCAGTAATCCATGGGGTCATTGTTTCTGCCTAAAACATAGCTATCCTGCAAGTATGCAGAAACCATCTCACATGCATTGGGACCACTTCAAGGAGCTACATGGTGTTCCTGTGTGTCAGTTACCAACCCATACTCAAGAATCAAGTCCCAAAGAGATGTGCCGCCACCACCACCACCACCACTACCAATGTTGGGTTTTTGCCTCCCCTGCTAAGACCCATGAATTGCCCTGTGCTCAGAATGGGATATCCTGGTTGATGATGTAGCTGCTTCTGCTGCTTCAAATGCTTTGCTGCCTTCCTTTTCACTATACTGCCTAGATGTTTATTGTGCCCTCACTTTCTCCCTCTCATCCTCCACAATGCAACCCTCCACTCAATCAATAAGCATGCCACGATATTCCTTGACAGAATCCGATTCCTCAGAGAGTTGCTGCTGATCACCATGACTCCCTGTTGTGACAAACCGCTGATGGCCCTTAGGAAGAAGTTTTGAAATTTTGTGTTTAAATCACGAGTTCCAGCAAAAGGGAAAGAATGTATTCCTCATTGCTTTTAATGGACATTATGCAAGGATCTTGTTCAAAGCACTATAACATATCCTTTACCACCTGATGAATGTCTGTGTTGTCATTCTGGTAAGAATCCTCAGCCATGCTCCTCATTTTTTTCTGCAATAAAAATATCAGTGGTACAATTTCACAAATTCCTGCCCCAATGTGACTCACCAGCATGGTTGCCTCCTCAAAGGGTTTCAGCAGCTCACATACATCGCACATTAGTTGCAGTTGGCCAGATGACAAAGAGGCTCCCTCCAAAGCCTTCCAGTTTTGCATGGTGTATTTGCTAATGGACTTAATCTGCTCATATAAACACTCTAGCATGTACATGGTGGTATTCCACCTGGTAGGGACCTCCATTTTCAGCTGCTGATGGGGCAGGTTGTTATGCTCTTGTATGGAATACACAGCATTGTGTGCACTGTAGGAGCGACTAAAATGGGCACAGATTGCACAGGCAATAGTAAGCATCTCTTTGAGGGTTTCAGATTCAGCCAGGAATCAAGTCACAACTAAATTTAGCACATGGGCAAAGCAGGGCACATGCACCATTCTCAAAGCAGCAATTATGTTGGAGCCTTTATCAGCAGACACAAAACCAGCTTTTAAGGAGTGGGGTACAAACCATTCCTCTATCACCTGTTCTAGCTTACTCAGAACATCTACAGCTCTGTGGGATTGGCTCTCAAAACTCTGCACGCACAAGGTGGTGTGATGATGGTATGGACTAGCCTGCTGCTGCTGCCTTTTAATCAGAGTGCCACAACCAGAAGCACAATTACTGGCTCTCACCTGATGCTCTAAGCTAGTGCTGTCCACTGTTGGTGCTGGGACGGTAACCCAGTGAGCAGTCACAGTCATATAGTCTGTGCTCTGCCCACTTGTCCACATATCTGTTGTCAGGTGGATTTTCTTGCCATACGCACTTTTAAGTCCTTTGCCCACCACACTAACCACCTGCTTGTACAATTCAGGCACAGCTGTCCTGGAAAAATAACTGGGGCTTGGGATATTCCAGTGTGGAGCTACACATGACATCAGTTCTCTGAAACCATGGTTTTCTACAAAAGAATAAGACAGCATGTCCATTGCCAACATCTTACCTTGCCATTCCAAAGGAGTACATTGGGATTGTTTTTGTGAAGTTTTTGTCTCCTTCCCAGGAACTCAGTCAGTGTGGGTTAGCAGGACATGGCAGAAGAACCCTGAAACTTTATTGTTTTAACATTACTAGAGGAGGTGGTGACAGTAGTAGATGCAGCATGTTTGGGCAGTCTATGACTCTTGCCATCTCCTACAGCAAAGCCAGAGTCATCATACTTGCATTGAAGGGTTCCCCATTCTAAGTGATACTTTCCAAGTGAAGTGGACTTAATTCAGGACTTCAGCAATATTCTCATACTCTCCATATCTTTCTGTTTTCCAGGTATGTTTCTACCATTCATCCAGCTTCAAACCCTGTGTTATACCCCATCTGTGTATTAACTACTCGCTGACCTGGTATGGTTCTACCATTCATCCAGCTTCAAACCCTGTGTTATACCCCATCTGTGTATTAACTACTCACTGTCCTGGTGTGTCTTACTCTTTTTTTTGTTCACTTTTTACCCTATGCATCTTGCCCTTAGACTTAAGTCTCCGTTGGTAATTTCTTATTGCACACAGGTGTGAATTAGCTCGTTAAGCAACTCTGAGCAAGCAAATGGTCAGAGTTTGATTTGCTAATTAGCTAATTTCAAACTGGCTTATGTGAGTAAGACTTACTATGTAGAGGCTTCAGTATAAGGGTGCCAATCCCTTGAAGGGTTCCCCATTCTAAGTGAGACTTTCCAAGTGAAGTGGACTTAATTCAGGACTTGAACAGGATTTGGGGCAGGAGTTGGTTAAAAGAACAGCCAGGATCCACTGGAGAAGATCACTTCACATCTGAGTACTCTGCAGTCCTCTTAAAGAGCCAGCTTCCAAACTCACCACAACATCTGGAGTTTATTACAAAATAAAGCACTTTTAGCACTTGGACTGTCTGGGACATCACTATCATCTCATGTGATTCTGTTAAGGACTCAGTGGAGTTAAAGGGATGTTGGAGCAGAGGTGAGAAGTGGGACTGAAGATAAACAACCCTCCCTGCAGAAACACCTGCTTTCAAGGACTCTTGTTTGTTTTTGCTTTCTCATTTCTACCTTCTCTGTTACCCCACAATGCAGCCTGCCCTTATACTGCTATATTTAACACTGCTCTTATACTGCAAAATCCAGCACTCTAATTATTTGCCTACTTCCTCCCAAGTTCATATTTCCCCATCCCTACTCTCATCAAATCCTTTTTGCTACCACACCCTGTATCTATTGCTCATACAGACCCATCCTTCCACCCCAACCCACAGCAGACACAAATCACATTCCCACTTGCTGGCTATATGTGCTATTCTCCTCCTTGTCGCTGGTGACATCTCCTCAAACCCAGGCCCAATCATATACCTATATGCCACCGCCCACAGCCACTTTCCTCTCCATCCCACAGAGGACCTAATTTTTCTAACCTCATCCCCATCCCAACCCTCCCACTTTCTTCCCATCTCGTCTCCTGTGGCCTACTGAATGTCCGTTCCGTCACTAACAAATCTACTCTCATACATGATCTTTTCTGCTCACAAGCACTCCAGCTTCTTGCTCTTACAGAGACCTGGCTCTCCCAACATGATTCAGCCGTGGAGGCTGCAGTCTCACATGGAGGCCTGTACTTCTCACACACAGCATGCACAGTGGGCAGAGGTGGTGGCATAGGTGTACTGCTTGCCTCCTCGTGTCGCTTTCAGCTGATACCTGTTCCCCCATCCTTTGACACTAACTCCTTTGAGGTACATGCTATCTAATTATTCCACCCTGTAGCAATGTGTGTTGCAGTAGTATACAGACCTCCCACAACCACACCCTCTGCCTTCCTCTCAGATTTTGAATGCTGGCTTACATTATTTCTATCCTCTGACACTCCTTCTCTCATACTTGGGGACTTCAACTGTCACATTGATGATCCTTCCCATTCCTGGGCCTCACTCCTGCTTCAGCTAACCTCATCTTTCACCCTTCAACAATGGACTGACTCTAGCACACACAAAGACGGCCACTCCCTGGACTTGGTTTTCACAAAGAACTGCTCATTAATAGACTTTTCCATTTCTCCTTTCCCACCCTCCGACCACCATCTCATAACCTTCTCTGCAACCCTTTCCCTCATTCCGCCACCAACTACGGCCCCGCACTACACCCGCAACCTTCGCTCACTAGACATTTCTGCCTTATCCTTCTGCATTGCACTCAAACCTCTCCACCTTCAACACTCTTTCTGAACCTGACAGACTTGTACAATACTACAACAACCTCCTCTTATCATCACTCAATATGTATGCCCCCCCTCCAGGCCCGCCACAAACGCCCCTCAAACCCACGCCCTTGGCTCAATTCACAAACACGCTTTCTCCGGTCCTGTACTCACACCTCTGAACGCCTGTGGAGGAAGTCCCGCTCTCACGCTGACTTTATCCACTACAAATTCCTCCTAGCCTGCTTCAACACTGCTCTATCCTCTGCCAAACAGCATTACTACTCCTCACTAATCAATACTCACAAATCTAACCCATGGCACCTCTTATGTATCTTCAATTCTCTCCTTTGCCCTCCACTCCATCATTCAGCCTCCCCTCCCTAACCCCTCTAGCCTTTGCAGAGTTCTTCACACAAAAGATTAACATAATACATCAAACAATCCCATCCTTTCAGTCTCCACAATTGTATCTTCTTGAACCTCCATCCTACTTATTTGATTCCTTTATTTCAGTCACAGAATTAGAGGTCTCCCTTTTGCGGTTCACGTTACCACTCACCACCTGCTCCCTTGATCCTATCCCACCTCCTCAATCCTCTGTCATTCACGTTAGTTCCCATGTTAACGTGTGTATTCAACTCCTCCCTATCCTCTGGCACCTTCCCCTCCTCATTCAAACATTCAATAGTATCGCCAATCCTCAAGAAAAGTTCATTAGACCCCACCTCCTCATACAACTACCTCCCAGTATCCCTCTTGCCTTTTGCCTCTAAGCACCTTGAAGCCTAGCCTACTCTCATCTACTTACCTTCCTCAACTCCCATAACGCACTGGACCTGCTGCAGTCTGGCTTTCGGCCCAGTTTTTCCACAGAAACTGCCCTTATCAAAGTAATAAATGATCTACACATTCCAAAATCCAATGGCCATTTCTCTATTCTTATCCTCCTAGACCTATCAGCAGCATTCGACACAGCCGACCACAGCCTTCTCTCCCAGGTTCTCCAATCACTTGGCATCTGTGGCATGGCACATTCCTGGCTTCTATCCTATCTCTCTCACCGGTCTCTCTCGGTATCATACGTTACACCTCCTCACCTCCGATCCCCCTCTCAGTAGGCGTACCCCAAGGCTCTGTTCTGAGACCTCTTCTCTTTTCTCTGTATACACTCTCCCTGGGCCAACTGATAAAATCCTTTGACTTTAACTATCATCTTTATGCACAAGATACTCAAACATATCTCTCTGCACCCTCAATATCACCTGAAATACAGCAGCAGATCTCAGACTGCCTTTCTGCTGTCTCTTCCTGGATGGCTCTTCGTCGCTTAAAACTTAACATGTCCAAGACTGAGCTCCTTATCTTCCCTCCAAAATCCTGCACAACACATCCATTCTTTATAACTGTCAAAGGCTCCACAATTTACCCTGTAGACAAGGCCCACTGCCTCAGGGTAACTTTGGACTCTTCTCTTTCCTCCTCCACCCACATTAATGACATAATCAAAACCTGTCGCTTCTTCCTTCGGAATATACCAAAAATCCGTCCATTCCTCTCTCACTCTACAACAGAAACCCTCATACATGCTCTTATCCTTTCTCTCCTGGACTACTGCAACTCTTTATTTATTGGTCTTTATCACGGTGCCCGTGTATTGATGGCGACATTTTGACAGCATTGTTTCCTGATGCCTTCTTATTGGCTAGCATGATATTGTTCCACCCAGTGGTAGCCTTTTAGTACTGAGCCCTGTCACTTCTGCAGGGCCCTTTCGTGGTGTTACAATTGCTTAGTGCTTGCTGTCGTTATCGTGTGAATCCTGTGTATGACCCAGACTGCCTAACTACTCTTTCTGATTCCGTTCCTGTTCTGTGTACCGACCCGGATTGGCTGACGTTCCTGCTCCATGTACCGACCCGGCCTGGCTGACGTTCCTGTTCCGTGTATCGATCCGGATTGGCTGACGTTCCTGCTCAGTGTGTCTCAGGCCCGGTTCACTACTGCGCCCTGTTATCCGGTAGAGGGAACTTTCTGGTGCTCTGTCTAGAGCTTGCTAGACCCAGTTGGTTGCCTCAATTGCTGCTCTAGCCATTCAGCTACTGTGACCTATTTACGCTCCTGTGCCTTGTATCTCCATACCTCAGGGTAGTAGCTATACGCTTGGCTTGTTACTGCACTCCTACTGAGGTTGGTCTCCTGGGCACCTCAGTTTGTTTCCACCACGTAGCAGTTGCAATCAAGCCTGAGCATCTGTTAACCCTTGCTGTCTGGTGCACCCCTGGGTAGGAGCTATTCTCCTTATCACACTATACACTTGGCTTGTTACTGCTCTCCTACTGAGGTTGGTCTCCTTGGTGCCTCAGTTGTCTCTACAACCTGGCAGTTGCCATAGTGCCAAAGCATCCGTTAACCCTTGTTGTCCGGTGCCGTTATCCTTGGGTTGCTGTTCATGCTGGTTCGGTTTGGCTTTACACTGTTCCTCCGGTTACAGTGTTACTGTGCTGTCCGGTAGTCCGTGATTCCTTCAGGGCCTCGCTCACTCATTGTGGCATAGTCGCTATTTTGTCACTCTCCAGTAGAGAGTGCTTCTTGGGCCTCGCTATTAGGGCCTACCAGCCTCCCGGCCTAATAGCACCTTCACATCATTGTCTCACTAATTCACATGAACTGTAACCTGACCTATGTCAGTAATATATATTTGCTCTCTGATATATGTACATTAACCGTGTGGGTTAATGTTGTTTTGTAACCTGTCCTGTGTCAGTATTACATGTTAACTATTGCTGGACCCACGAGGGTTACTTTATTCTGTCTGGTTTCAATAAAACTGTGTTTTACCAAACTACCTGCCTCTGAGTGTACTGAAAACTGTAGCAGTCTTCCTACTAACCATATTGCTCCTCTTCAATCAGTTCTTAATTCAGCCACCAGAATACTCTTCATCTCCTCCAAAACAGTACTCACCCCACCACTTTTAAAATCACTGTCATGGCTTCCCATAAAGCAGCGTATCACATTCAAAATCCTCCTCATTACCTTCAAGGCTCTCATCACTTGTCCCCGCCTTATGTTTCATCTCCGATATCCTGCCATATTCCTGCACGCCCACTACGCACCACTCATGGTGGATGACTCTCTGCCCCTTTAACCACTATTGCTGTTTCATGACTGAAGGCTTTCTCCCTTGCTGCTCCCTACCTCTGGAACACCCTACCACCCAGTATTCGCCAAGCATCAACCCTCAACAACTTTAAATCCAAACTAAAAGAGCACCTTTTAAATATAGCAACAGTGTAATATGAAAACAGTATCTCATATGTCAAAAACTGCACTTCCGCCTCTACCAGATCGTATCTGTATGTCACTCATCCTATACTTAGAGTGTAAGCTCTACGGGGCAGGGACCTTTCATCCTCATATATACTCACCTGTTATTCCCCTTGTGATTGTCTTTATAAGTACTTAATCACTGCACTAATTGTACCCTTTCAATATCAAATGTAAACTGTAAAGTGCCAGATACACTGGTTGGTGCTATATAAATAAAATATACAATACATACTCTTCTGCAGCAGGAGCCATAGCTGTTATTTGGACTGAACTAACTGTTGGCACTGGCAGCAGCACACTCTCTGACACATAAATAACTTCACTACTTCTTTTTTCTGCCCTAGAGCCCTGGGAACTTTTTAAAGTGCTTCTGCTGCTGCTAGATGTGGCACCTCTGGCCTGCTGATAGTGTGTCTCCCAGTCAGACCTGTGGTTGTGCTTCAGGTGGGATCTCAGAGGAGGTGCCTAGGTGTGAGCCTGCTTTCCCCTGCTCACAGGCTTCTTCCATGGACAACAGATAGCAACATGCTTAGCTTGAGGATCCTGAGTTAAGTATCTCCATACTGTGGACTTCATGGAATGATGGGTTCCTGAGGTGTTGCTACTACTACTACTGGGGCTCGATGTTGATGCAATTCTACTGCCACTACTACTAGGTGTCAAAGGTGCAGCACTTACAGCAGCAGAGGTACTTATCATATCTAACATTGTGGATGTTAACCAGTGTTGTTGTTGCTGGGTACTCAAAACAGGTGTGTGTGGCTGAGTGGGACTTGGACTTTGAAGAGGCGATGATGCTGATGATGACTGATAGGGTGACTGTGTGCTTTTTGACATCTGTGCTGTCCAGGGCCAGTCTTTCCAATGGCTTTCTCAAACAGTTTATAGACGGGCACATTGCTCCTTAAAAGTGGTGGAAGATTCCGACTTTGACTTTCTGCTAACCTTATAGCCCTGTCATCATCCTCACTCTCAACTTCATCTGTATCTGAACAAGACAAGAATGCTGGAAGAATATATTCTAGATCTGCATCATCTTCAGTCATCATTAGGTTATCCTCAGCAGCATCAGCATCACCTGCCACTTCTTGCCCAGTTTGCCCACTACTACCCTTATATTTCTCTAAGCTTTTGGAGATCTCAATTTTTTTTACTTTTACTGTAATAAAGTTCCCTACTACTTTGAGGATGGGTGTTTTGGTGCTTGTTTGTCTCACTATCTGATGCAGCAGACACTTCAGCTGCTACACCTTCCTCTATTATGCTATTGCCAGCATCATCAACACTTGAAAGCGACTTGTTGTCATCTTCACTGTTCTTCTTATATGCTTCTTTATTTCTACTGGCACTGGTGGTGCTGGAACTAGTGTTGCTGGGACTTTGACAAACTGCATCCTCCCTTGGAGTAGAGGGATCATCATCATCACTGATTGCACATGCTTCAGCAACCATTGCTGCAGTCAGTTTTTGAACTACTACTTTACTCTCACGTCCTTGCACTGCTCCACCCCTCCCCCTTCCCCTTGAGCGTTTGCTGGACATTATGTGTTTTTTTACTGTACGGTACACAACACAACTGATTGAGCTGAATGATGCCTTGCCTAAACCCAGTCAGCTGTCTGTCACTGTCACCTAATATATTTAGTTCTTTATTCTTTTTTTTTTTTTTTTTATTTTTTATTTTTATTTTCCACCCTGTTGTCTTAGCATAGTGTGTCCAAAATAAAATTGAACTGAAAAACAAAATCAACAAAGTCTTTCCTCAGACTTCCCCACCCAGCACAGAGACAATAACAGCAAGATCAGCAAGCAAATAGATCCCTAGCTGCCTGTGTCTTGCTAGTCAGTCACATGGAATTTTGGAATATTTGGCATCAACCTCCTTCCTCCCTTCTCCTCCCCAGAGTGCCCCACTGACTCTCCTAACAGAACAATGTCCTACCTAAAAGATTCTAAACTAAACTTCAATTCCCATCTTGGTCTTGTCTAGCTCAAACAAGGTTCTGCTCTCTCCTCTCACAAACAGAAAATGGCAAGCTGTGAGAGCCTAACAACCTTTTATATGGCTGTAGAAAACTTTTCTTCCCATTGATTTCAATGGGCAGAAAAGGCAGGAAAAAGCGGAAAAACTGCAGTTTTCACTGGAAATTATTCGCCAATCGGAAAGTGCCATTATTCACCGATTTCAGTTTGAGGCAAAAATTTTCGCCCATCCCTACTATGAGAATAAGGGTGAGAGAAGCACAGAATAGCTAAATAACTAAATAGGCAGAGTGCTGGAAATGCAGAGTACAGTAGTGGACATTGCAGTTCAAGGTGCTACACCAAGGATGCCATGATTTGCAAAGAACCAGGAGAACATAACCATGTGCCAGACATTGCCAAAGGTGAGGCAAAGAAATTAATTGGAGATTTAAAACAAATGGCAGCTACAACTCAATATAGCACACATGAACTTCTGGCTGTGACTTCGGAAACAGCCACAGCTGTGTTACTGCACAATTGCCAGTGATTAATAACTTAAAGGGATTGTATTACTTAAAAATTACTAATTCCTATGTTAAAGCCCTTCAATAAAGATGAAAAATGCCCCCAGCAGCATCTCTCAAACCCTTATGCTTTGAGAGATAACCACTGACAAAGTTCGCCCCTGACTGACATCAGCATTTTAGCTGAGGGCAGGGGAATCCTTCCCTGAGATCAGCCGGCGGCTCTGCAACAGAGCAGAGATCGCTTTAATAAAGAAGAAATCCATCACTAAACAGGTCTTATACATGTGCTTGGTTTGCAAGCACATGTAGAAGACCTTTTAGGTGAAGGATTTATTTTTTATTAATGCGATCTTGGCTCTGCTGCAGAGCCACAGACGGTCCCGGGATGGGATTCCCAGGCTGTCAGCTAGAATGCTGACTTCAGCCATGGGCAACTTTGAAAGGGGTTATCTCTCAAACCATAAGGGTTTGAGAGATGCCGCTGGGGGCATTTTTCATCTTTATTGAAGGGCTTTAACATAGGGATTAGTCTTTTTTAAATAATACTATCTCTTTTAAAGCAGGCCATTAGAAGAGTGAGGAGAGGTGCCATGTGTCTACTTCCAAACCCCACCAATTTGGAAGAATTGAGGATCAGTGGGGAATATGAAAAGACTGCAAAGGGTGAGAACTTTATGCTGCATGACAGTGGACCAGGTTTATAATTTTTTCAACCTTTGCCAATTTAACTGTAATGTCAAACAGCCAGAGCGGGTATGCTGTTGGAACTTTTAAAAGCTGTCCAATGTTCTTTCAGCAAATATATAACATCTATGCTCTGCAATTTGTGTTTGTCCTCATGAGTGAAAGGACAACAAATATGTATATGTGAGTTCTTACTAAACTGAAGAAGCTGTGACCTTTCTTGAAACCTCGGACTGTGATGACAGACTTTGAAAGTGCAAGCATAGTTGCATTTAAAAGGGTATTTCCCCCACTAATCCACGCTACATTATACAGTGGGAAGAAGAACTTTGGATATTTTTGCCATCCTCCTCCTGGCTTACAAACACAGATCCCTTATGGAATCAGCACCGGATGTTCTGACAATGGAATGCAATTTTAAGTTATTGATCTGATGATACTATACTTCTAAAACGCTACAAAACTTCTACCCGCTCTTATCCCCTCTTTGTTGGAGATGCAACTCACACCCTGGCACTACATTACACATCTGGTGGTCCTGCCCTGGGATTGTCCCCTTCTGGTCTGAGGTTGCTGCTCTTCTCAGTGCAGTTTTTCAGACCATACTTCCAGTGGATCCCCTAATCTCTTGTTTGGATACAACCTTCCTTCGTATATATCACACACAGATCCCATAACAGGTTTCTCCTCCTACAATTGTTGAATGCTGCCAAATGTATAATCCCTACACTTTGGAAATCCCCCTTGCCCCCTGCTATCACTCTTTAGAACCAAAAATTGCTTCACTTCATGGACATGCAGTAATGGCACGCTATCACTACGTATACTCTGCCTCTTTTTGAGACTAGATGGCTTCCTTGGGTTACCTTCAAACGTAGCACGTTTTGCCAATAGTTTAGTTCTTTCATGCCCAGTACATTGACTGTATTACTGACAGATCTCTCTCCCCCTTTCCTCGCTTCCCGGCCTTTTTCCCTTAAACTGCTCTTATTTTACTTGCTAGCTTCTCCCCTTTTTTCTTCAGTTTAGTTCTTGTCTGTTTCTTCCCTCTCCTCTTATTCCCATTCTTGTCCTCTCACCCCTTTCCCCTATTTCTTATCCTTCTATTACTACATCTACTACTTCCGTCCTCAATCACCTTACTTTCTACTATAATTCTACTTACAGTGCATTATTAAACCCGGGACTGTGATGTTGGCACAACCTGGGAATTAGACCATTATATCATTGTTGTATTCTTTTCTGAGTCTGGCTATTGACAGTTGCCTTACGTGCTCTTCACGTTACTTAGGTACCATGGTTTTGGTATGTTTTCTTTTTTTCTGTTTTGTACTTTCTATTTACTTGAATAAAGCTTTTGAAAAAAAAAAAATAAATAAATAAAATAAAATAAAAGGGTATTTCCAGATTGCACACAGGAAGAATGTTCCACTTCAGCCAGTGTGTTCGGCGTAAAATTCAGTGATTACCGGATGTTGCAAAAAAAAAATATATGGAGAATGCAGTGTATGCACTGCAAATAAGGAACATGCTTGCACTGACTTTTGTACCAACACAGGATGTGATACATACTTTTGAAACCTTAACCCCTTAAGGACCGGCAAATCTGAGGTGGATTTCACTTAAGGACCAGAGCAATTTTGACTTTTTTGACTATGTCTTTGTTCAAGCATATATTTTCTTTAATTCCTTCAATACTCCCACACAAATTATATACTGTTTTTTTAAGCACAAGTAGGGCTTTCTTTTGGTACCACAATTATATAACTATCTCTTCGTTTAATTTGATTAAAAAAGAAAAAAAGAGGAAAAAAATAAAAAAAAACAACATTTTGCTTACATTTTCCTGTCAGGATTTGTATACTATTAGTTCATTACAAAAAAATACCCCTAAATATATTAATTTGCTTCTCCTGAATATGAGAATACCCCACATGCCTAGTATTCAATCACTTTCTCACATTTACAAGGTAAATATTACAAGATGGATGTCATTATTTCCAGCCTGTAATTTTTCAACAATTGGCATGTGAGTATCATAGCTTAGTTGACGGTGCCAGAACCCAAAAAAGTCCCACAAAGGTACATGTTTCTGAAAAGTAGACAACATAAGGTAAATAATCAGAAGAATTTTGGAGTTTTTTATGTAGCTATTTTTCCAGAAATATGTTCCAAAATTGTGTTAATATTTTTTTTTTGCAAATTTTCACACTTACATTTCAATATTACTGTTGATATCAAGCACAGGATAGGGGAAGATTTTTAAAAATGCATTGTTTAGTGTTCGGCTCCTTCTTCTGAGTACGGCAATACCCCATATGCATAGGTTTCTCAACGTTTGGGGGAGCTACAAGGCCTAAATTGGAACATGCGTGTTTCCAGTTTCACACTTTGAATTTTCACAGCTTGCATCACTGGTGCCATATCTCATTTGGGGCTGTGTAACAGTGCTCCACTCTAAGATTTCCCCCAAAAAGTGTATATTTTTGGAAAGTAGACACCCCAGGCTTTCATTTTATGTATGTTTTCAAATTTTTTACGCAGCCATTTTACCACGAATCCTTTGTAAATCCAGATGTAAGTAAAAAATTCAGCGTTTTTTCACACTTAGGTTTCAATGTTGATGTGAATTTCAAGTACAGGATAGGTGAAGATTTTTAGAATTGCATTGTTTAGTGTTCAGCTCCTTCTTCTGAGTACGGCAATACCCCATATGCATATGTTTCTCAACGTTTGGGGGAGCTACGAGGCCCAAATTGGAGCATGCGCGTTTCCAGTTTCACACTTTGAATTTTCACAGCTTGCATCACTGGTGCCATGTCTCATTTGGGGCTGTGTAACAGTGCTCCACTCTAAGATTTTCCCCCAAAAGTGTATATTTTTGGAAAGTAGACACCCCAGGCTTTCATTTTATGTATGTTTTAAAATTTTTTACGCAGCCATTTTACCACGAATCCTTCGTAAATTCTGATGTAAGTAAAAAATTCAGCGTTTTTCACACTTAGGTCTCAATTTTGATGTGAATTTCAAGCACAGGATAGGTGAAGAGTTTTAGAAATGCATTGTTTAGTGTTCGGCTCCTTCTTCTGAGTACGGCAATACCCCATATGCATAGGTTTCTCAACGTTTAGGGGAGCTATGAGGCCCAAATTGGAACATGCGCGTTTCCAGTTTCACACTTTGAATTTTCACAGCTTGCATCACTGGTGCCATGTCTCATTTGGGGCTGTGTTACAGTGCTCCACTCTAAGATTTCCCCCCCAAAGTGTATATTTTTGGAAAGTAGACACCCCAGGCTTTTATTTTATGTATGTTTTCAAATTATTTACGCAGCCATTTTACCACAAATCCTTCGTAAATCCTGATGTAAGTAATAAATTCAGCGTTTTTCACACTTAGGTTTCAATGTTGATGTGAATTTCAAGCACAGGATAGGAGAAGATTTTTTAAAATGCATTGATTAGTGTTCAGTTGCTTCTTCTGAGTACAGCAATACCTGATATGCATCGATTTCTCATGGTTTGTGGGAGCTACAGGCCAACTTTTGAACAAACATTGAATTTTCACAGTTTGCATAACTGGTGCCATGTCTCAATTTGGGGCTGTGTAACAGTGCTCCATTGTAAAATTTCCCCCAAAAGTGTACATTTTTGGAAAGTAGACAACCCAGGCTTTCATTTTAGGCATGTTTTCAAATTTTTTACGTAGCCATTTTACACCAATCCCTTGTAAACTTTACTTAAATTAAAAATTCAGCGTTTTTCACACTTAGGTTTCAATGTTGATGTGAATTTCAAGCACAGGATAGGAGAAGATTTTTTAAAATGCATTGATTAGTGTTCAGTTGCTTCTTCTGAGTACAGCAATACCCCATATGCATCGCTTTCTCATGGTTTGTGGGTGCTACAGGCCAACTTTTGAACAAATACTGAATTTTCACAGTTTGCATAACTGGTGCCATGTCTCATTTTGGGGCTGTGTAACAGAGCTCCATTGTAAAATTTCCCCCAAAAGTATACATTTTTGGAAAGTAGACAACCCAGGCTTTCATTTTAGGCATGTTTTCAAATTTTTTATGCAGCCATTTTACCACCAATCCCTTGTAAACTTTACTTAAATTAAAAATTCAGCATTTTTCGCACTTAAATTTCAATATTGATGTGAATTTCAAGCACAGGATAGGAGAATATTTTTTAAAATGCATTGATTAGTGTTCTGCTCCTTCTTCTGAGTACGGCAATACCCCATGTTCATAGGTTTCTCAAGGGTTGGGGGAGCCACGGGGTCCAAATTGGAACATGCGCGTTTCCAGTTTCACACTTTGAATTTTCACAGCTTGCATCACTGGTGCCATGTCTCATTTGGGGCTGTGTAACAGTGCTCCACTCTAAGATTTCCCCCCAAAAGTGTATATTTTTGGAAAGTAGACAACCCAGGCTTTCATTTTAGGCATGATTTCAAATTTTTTACGCAGCCATTTTACCACCAATCCCTTGTAAAACTTTACTTAAATTAAAAATTCAGCATTTTTCACACTTGGGTTCAATGTTGATGTGGATTTCAAGCACAGGATAGGTCAACATTTAAAAACCTGCATTGATTAATGTTCAGTTGCTTTTCTGAGTACAGCAATACCCCATATGCATAGGTTTGTCAGGGGTTGAGGAATCTACTGGGCCCAATTGGTAACAAGCGCGTTCCATTGTCAGACGTGGCATTTTTACAGCTCTCTTAACTGGTGGCTTTTGTATTATTTGGGGTGTTAAGCAATGTTGCAATTAATATTTTACCCCCAAAATATATGTTTTAGTAAGGAATACAACCCTGTGTTTTAGTCTAGGTGCATTTTGGCAATTTTACCACCAATTTTACCACCAATCCCCCCAAAAATCTGCAGTAAGAAAGAGAAAACCCTATATTTTCACACCTATATTTTGGTGTTGCTGTGGATTTCAAGCACACAATATTTGGAGATTTGTAAAAATGCATTGTCCTCAATTCAACTACATTTTCTGAGTATGGCAATGCCCCATATGCATAGGTTTGTCAGGGTTTGGGGGATTTACTGGGTTCAGTTGAGAACATGCACGTTTCCATTTTCACACATGGAAAAAACAGAGTTGTTCCCATTATATTTTCATAGTGTTAGATCTAAGGAGGGATGTGTTTTGGAGAAAAAAAAAAATATGATATTTCAGGGGGAATGTGTGACCTAATAATTAAATTACAGAATTACTGCATTGCACGTAAGTGATACTGTTTGAAACAGTCACCAATGCAGAGCCCAGGTTTTGTAGGGCAATCAGGACAATAGAAGGTGGTATCTGTCCTTTTGCCATTGGCATAGCACACCCTGCAGCATTTCTGTGGGTTACTCTTTTGGGGGGTTGGGGGGATTTTAAATGCAAAGTGTCCTAAACGGGGTCTCTGATGTAAAACTGCTGTTGCCCCTTCAAACAAAAAACTGGAGATGACATGCATTTGAAATTGTAAAAAAGTGATTTTTGGAGTGGGGTTTGCGAGTTTAAAAATTATATAGGAATTATAAACTACAGTCTGCATCAGGAAAATAGCAACCTTCTTATACCAGACCCTCGATTTTCTCATGGTGAGGTACGGCTGCATGAGTTGATCACAAAGATCAACACTCCCCATGTGTTTATTGTAGTCTCTGATGCAGACTGGTTTCCTGATGACCGTGCCACGGACAGAGACTGGCACAGTTCCCTCATCATGCATAGTTGTCAGCATGAACACGTCCTTTTTATCTCTAAACTTCACTGCCAGCAGCTCCTCTTGGCACAAAGCTAAGGACGTTCCCCTTCTTAGCTTGCAGCTGATCATTTGTTTGGGTATCTCCTTACAATTTCTCCTAACAGTGCCACAGGCCATAGTGTCAAAATAAAAAAGGGATTTGAATAAAAGGGGGCTTGTATAATAGTTATCTACAAATAAATGGTATCCTTTATTTAATAGGGGGGAAATGAGATCCCAAACAATTTTGCCGTTGGTTCCCAGATATTCAGAGCAACCAGGAGGATCAAGCTGGCTGTGCTTGCCCTCATAAATGCGAAAAGCATAAGTGTATCCTGTGGCACTTTCGCATAACTTATAAAATTTGATGCCAAACTTGGAGCGCTTGGAGGGGATATATTGTTTAAAGCCCAACCTTCCCTTATATTTCATTAAGGACTCATCAATAGATATTTGTTTATTGGTGGTATAGGTTTCAGAAAATGTTTTTTGAAAATGAGTTATAAGGGGGCGAATTTTATACAGCCTATCATACTGGGGGTGATCTTTGGGGAGGCACAGGGAATTATCATTGAAATGCATGAAGCGCAAACGCATTTCATAGCGGCTCCTGCTCATTTTTTGGCCGAAAATGGGGGTATTGCATACAGGATTTTTGCTCCAGTATGAATTGATGCTTGGCTTTTTAATTATCCCCATAGCCATAGTTAGGGCCCAGAATATCTTGAATTCAGCAACATCTGTGGGGTACCAGGATTGCTGCTTGGAAACATAGCGTGTGGGATTGGCTGCAATGTATTGGGCTGCATAAATATTTGTTTGTGCTATAATCTCCCCCAAAATGTCTTCCCCCAAAAATAAATTAAAAAACTGCTCCTGGTTAAACCCAGCCACATCTACATTTATTCCTGGGCTGCCTGTGAAATTGGGTATTGCTGGACTAAATCCCACTGGTGGTACCCATTCTGTAGACTCTGGATGAGGGACAGGCCTTGTGGCAGGTCTCTGAGCATGTCTTGGGGCTGCTACTGGGGCATGTCACCTTGGGTCTGCTACTGGGGCATGGTGCCTTGGGGCTGCTACTGGGACATGTCGCCTTGGGGCTGCTACTGGGGCATTTTTTTGGCTGCTTCTGGGGCATGTCGTCTTGGGGCTGCGTCTGGGGCATGTCGTCTTAGGGCTGCATCTGGGGCTGCGTCTGGGGCATTTTTTCTGGCTGCTTCTGGGGCATTTTTTTGGCTGCTTTTGGGGCAACTCTTGGGGCAGTACGCCTCTTCCTAGAAGATGGCCCAGCAAGATCACTGGAGCTATCACTGGAGCTCTCTGTGAACTGTGAGACATCAAAATCAGAGGCGGTATCCGTGGCTTCAGAATCAGAAGCCAAAAAGGCGTACGCCTCTTCAGCAGAGTAAAGACGCTGCATCTTAAACTACCTACCCTAATTTTTTCTAAATAGCTTTTAACTAAACCTACCTACCTTCATTTTTTCTAAATAGACACCCACCCACCCAAGTCCCTATTCCTACATAATAACCCTAAACCTTTCCCTAAACCTTACACTAACCCACGTCAACCCTAATCCTATCTAATTTAACCCTAACAGTCACTATTCCTAAATAAAACTATATATTTTTTTTTTGTTTTTTGTTTTTTTCTTCTGTGCCTAACTCTAACCCTAAATCTTACCCTAAACCTTACTCTAACCCACATCACCCCTAATCCTACCTAACTTAATCCAAACGTTAACTATTCCTAAATAAAACTATATATTTTTTTTTGTTTTTTGTTTTTTTTCTTCTGTGCCTAACTCTAACCCTAAATCTTACCCTAAACCTTACCCTAACCCACGTCAACCCTAATCCTACCTAACTTAATCCAAACAGTCACTATCCCTATAATATAACTTTTTTTTTCTTCTTCTGTGCCTAACTCTAACCCTAAACCTTAACCTAACCCACGTCAGCCCTAATCCTACCTATAGTTACTATTCCCACAATAAAACTCTCTCTATATATATATTTATTTTATTTTATTTTTTTTTTATGAAACCCTAATCTTTAAGCCTAAATTCTATACTAAATCTTACCCTAACCCACGTATACTCTAAACCTACCTAGCCGCACTAAACGTACCTATCTAAACTACCTAAACACCCTAAATATTTAAATAAATACAATTTTTATTTAAAAAAAAAAAATAATAATTCCCTAAACCTAAATCTGACCTAAATTCAAAACTAAACTTACCCTAACCTGCGTACCCTCTAAACCTACCTAGCCCCACTAAAATTACCTAACTAACCTATTAAATTACCTAAAAATTAAAAAAAAAAAAAAAATTTTATTAAAAAAAAAGGGGCAAAAAACCCCCACAGATCAGCAGAAGCTGATCTGCAGAACTTGATCACTAAACTGAGTGATCAAGGTGGGGGGAACAATTGATCACTGTAATATAGTGATCAATTGGGGAAAAAAAGCTTTTTTTTTTTTTTTTTTACTGTGTTGCAAGCCTGCAACACTAACTGGAACACTGTAACGATCTCTCTGTCTCTTCTCCTCAGATTTGTGTCTGAGGAGGAGAGAGACAGAGATATATGACAGAAGCAGTGTTTTGAAAACACTGCTTCTGTCATATGCGGGGAAATACATGTGATTCGCTATTTTAGCGAATCGCATATATCAACAATGCGGGCATTGGCTGAAACTAGATGCTCCGATATCGGAGCACCTAGTAACAGGCAGCCCGCGTCTCTCCCATCGTGCACAGAGGCGGCGATGGGAGAGTTAACCCTTGACGTGCCAGGACCGTCAATGGTCCTTAAGTGCAGGACCAGCGTGACGGTCCTGCCACATCAACGGTCCTTAAGGGGTTAATGGACTCAACCTTTTTTACTGAAAATTTGAAGGAGCTACAAGTGCTACTGAATTATTTTGAGGACACTTGGATCGGCAGACCTGGAAGGAGAAATAATAGAAACAAAGCACTGTTTGACATTGACCTCTGGAACTCTTTCCATTCTGCTTTACATGAATTGCCAAAACCCAATAACTCAGTGGAAGGGTGGCATAGACGATTCCTCAGTGGAAGGGTGGCATAGACGATTCAGCCATCTGCTAGGGACATGCCTAGGGATGGGCGAAAATTTCCACCTCAAATTGAAATTGGCCGAAAAATAGCACTTTCCGCTTGGCGAAAAATTTCCTACGAAAGTGCTGATTTTCCTCTTTTCCACGCTTTTTTCGCCTAGCTTATTCCATTGAAATCAATGGGAACATAGAAGTTACACATAGCAAATATTATTTTATTTCCCAAAGGCATAGTATAAAAGGGGCATGAGGGTGCCTGTGTTGGTGGGGAGTGGGGAACAGGGAATGTTTTTTTTTGGGGGGGTTGTTTACTGGGATTGGGGGGAAGTTGATAAAAAAATAAATCCTAAATAAAATTTATAAACAACCCATAAGACATGGCATAAAAGGGGTCTGAGGAGGGTGCTTGTGTTGGTGGGTGGAGTCTGGGGAATGAATCAGTTGAGCAAGGAATTTGTTTTGTGGGGGTTCTTGACTGGTATTGGGGGGACAGTTAATAAAAAAATAAAATACAAAATTTGTATGTAAAATGATAGAGACACAAACTCCCTGATGTAAGCTGCCACTAGGGTAGACTGATACTTGACTTGATAGAGTATTTTGTAGAAGATGATTTGTTGGATTTGTTGTTAGAGGCACAAGCCCTGAGGAAACACTGATTTGTAGGAATTAGGCTTGTTAGAAACAAACTCCCAAAAATTGTTTATTTTTTGTAGGACTATGGTTTTTTTTTTTTTTTTTTTCAAATCACAAGACCTGGCCATTGTCAAATGTCTTCCTGAGTCCTGAATTACAACTTCTGGTCCTACTGCTGCTGAGTTGTTTAAGCAGCAGGATGATTAGGCAGCTGAAAGGGAATAGGATCAACAATAGCAGTAACATGGAAGATGGATGATGAAGGTTCCACTTGCCACAACTGGCTCCAGTGATGCGCCTGAGGCAGTAGCAGCACAATAAGTAGCCCCCAGTCTATGTAATGAAAACAAGAAGTTGGCCAATAATTCTTCTCCACCTGCCCTTCTTCAAAAATCACGGGTGTGTTATTAAAATAGAAATTTCTCCCTTGAGAGCAGGAACAGTGGGTCTCATCAGAAACTGCAATGTGCACAGGGTGTGTGTGTGTGTGTGTGATAAATAACATCTGGGGGCACAACTGAATCCAAACACTATGACACCCAAAACCAAGTACTGCCGCTGTCACTATACCCCTTGTCCAGACCCCGCTAAGGACACATGACAACTTGCTGACAGTTTAATAGTAATGATGAACCCTCTCTGCCACCATCTAAGCTTATTCTGCAGGATGGAATCTCCTCAGATGCAGCTTGATCCATTGTTTGCGATTCTCCTCCATCACACTGGCATGTGTGGTCAGTGCACCACACAGTGTGCAATAGGTGGAGACGAACTGCCACATCCTGACAAACAGAGTGACTATCATTTGGCAGGGGAGGTAACGATGAACGAGGTGGATTGGCAGAAGATGTAGTTACCCTAGAAGGTGATGGCGAGATAGTTCTTTCACTCGTCATGGAACTTCCAGTCTCTGCCTGAGTTGCTCTTGCTGCCTTTCTGGAGAGTTAGGGGGTACAGCAACAGCGGTGTTTGATTTCTGTGGTGGGTGTTTGACGTAAATGTCATGGTGTCTGTGTTTCATGTGTGATATCAGGGCACTTGTACCAAGGTGTGTTCCCTCCTTTCCTCTTCTCACTGACTTGTCACAAATTGTGCATAGTGCCATTGCTGATGACTGCACTGTGCCTGCCCTAACAGAAAAATAGTCCCACACCCATGATGACTTCAGGGGGAAGGGAACAGATGGAGAAGAATTACCCCTTTCTTCTTGTCCTCCACATTCCCCTTCATTGTCTGTGGAAGCAGATAATGTTGCTGCTGTTGCTGCTACTGTCTCAGATTCAGCAATGCAACTAGGACCAGAAGTATTGCTTGCTCTGGCAAGTGGAATCTGTCCTAGTTCTGCATCACTTGTTGACCTCATTCCCACTGTGTCCACGGTGGTCTGTGGCACATTAGATTGCTCCTCAGCATCCTGCTGCCCTTACAACTCAGCATCAGAAGGAATGAGAGCAGCTGCAAATTCCTCTAATTCCAAAATATCACTGCTAGTGGTGGTGGTAATGTCCATTCTCATCCCTGTCTCCCATTCCTTCACAGTTTCTGCTAAAAAGGCCATCAATGTCTCCTCCACCCCAGCTTCTCCAGCATCATCATCACCATCCCCACTAGTCCCTATGTGCTGCTGCTCTATTCCAGACATCTCACTGCTGCTTGTAGGAGGTGATGAGCAATGTGACAGAGGGCCCCTAATGTCACACTTGTCATTTTTGGTGACATGAAGAAGGCAGACTGGCAGTGGCAGCACAGGGACAGGCAGCTGATCTGTGCTCCTGCTGGTGGTGGTATTAATTGTGTGTCTGCTCTCCCCCAACAACAGTTCTGGCCTCTTATTCTTCAGGATCCTATTCCATTTGGACACTTTAGTGACTGGAAGAGGTGGACTCCCAGGGTCAGTGGAATGGTGTGGGATCCCTTGACCACTAGTCTGGAAGCTCTCAAATGTTTCCCCTACCACTCTGGCTGCTTCACCATTACTGCTACTACTACTACTAACACCAACCACATTAAGTTCAGCCGCAGAATCTTCTTCCTCAGTCTTACAGTCACTAGTAATATGAGGATATTGTTAATTACCCCCTCCTTCACTCCTAACGCTAACAAGCTGGTGGACCTTAGTAGCAGTAGTACTAGCACTGGCGGGACAGCTTGGGAATGGCAAGTGTGATTTAGGGTTTCATACTGTCAAACTTGGCATAATTTTCTCCTTCCCCCCTCTTGAGTACTATAAGACACACTAGCAGCATGCAAAGTATTGGTGACAGCAGGTTCAGCACTGGCAGCAGGTACAGTGCTGGTGGCAGCAGGGGTAGCACTTCTCCCTCCCTTCCCATTAAATTCTCCAAGATCCATTGGGGTGATGTAGGGGGACTGGACAGCTTTGGTTCAGTACTGCTAGTCACTTCCTCCTCCTCCTTCGACTCAGTGTACAAATAATAAGGGTCCTTCCAGTTCCTCCTTTTGTTGCTCATAGTGATAACAGTCACTATGAGCCTCTCCTGCCTCAATTTTGGCAAAAAATATCACAGCAAAACAGCACAGCACATCTATCTCACTCTGTAGCTGTTTCTACTGTGTCTGCCTTCCGCAAATACATCATGTTTTTATAGCGGAAATGTGCAAACAACGTAAATCAATGGGTGGGAACTTTGGCCAATGGGTGAAAAATGAAAACATGTTAATCGCTAGTTTTAAAGTGGATTTTCCTGCGAGAAAAGCAGACAACAACGTGTTTTTTGGAGAATTTCTCGCGGGAACACGGTGACAACTTTCGCCCATCCCTAGACATACCACTCAAGTATCTGGAACTTTATTATTGGATTAAAAAAGCAACAAACCCTGACAGAATTAAAAATGGAGCAATATGCTTCTGGACAGGAGCCACAATGAGTAAAAAAACTATAGAAAGTAATTGTTGAAAACTATTACAGCACACTGTTGGCTGAATACCTTAAAGCTGTGGCACATAATTTACATTTCTCTAAATAGACTTCTTATCATACATTGTTTCTAATGCTCACAACTTCTGTTTGCGTTTTGTTAAAACCCGTACCAAAATGTTTTGCTTGCTTAAGGGGGACCTTCCACCTCTATTAAAGTACTTCTCATCTTAACGTTTCATGTGAGAAAATCTTCAGTATGTTTTTTTATTATGTTATACAGTATAGTCTGAGATGTAAGCTGTGAAACAACATTGTTACGCAGCCTGTCAATCTTCGCCTCTTCCCCTCACTCACTGGATTCCTCCTTCAGAGTAGAGGAAGGGAAGAGGCGAAGATTGACAGGCTGAGATCTTATGTTTTACAGCTTACATCTCAGGCTATACTGCATAAAATAATTTGTGGTCTGGGCTTCCTGCCGAAATGGATAGGGTATGCTATAACCCTGAGAAGATTGATGAGGTAGGCCTAAATAGGCCTTAATAATATAACAAAATGGGGTGATGGAGGGGGGGCACAAAGACGGAGCTCTCCGTGGGAGAGACTGCGAGCTGTATTTGAGGCCTGCAGCCCCTCCCACAAATGCTGGCCCAGCCTCCTATTTGTGGTCTGGGCTTCCTGCCGAAATGGATAGGGTATGCTATAACGCTGAGATTACCGAAAGCTCAGGAGACGATTGACTAGGTAGGCCTAAATAGAGGAAAAAAGGATACAGTTTAATGCAAATGTTTATTGTGGATACACAAATATACATCATTTTGCAAGGTTGGTAAGAGCATTCTGAATTTCCTCAGTAGGATGGGGAATATAACGAGAGTAGCATGATGATTGCCATCGGCCCAAACGTTTAATAATATGAACTGGCACATTGTTCTTGGATGCAGCGGAAGCTGCACTGATTCTAAATGAGTGTCCGGAAAATTGGTCTGGATTTAAGCCTAAATGTAGCAATAGAATTCTAATGTAGGAGATAAATTCCAAAGTAGTAAGAGGATCAAAGTGAATAGGAAGAAGAGGGCTGCTCGCTGAAAGGTGTTGGTTGTGGAGAGTGAGTTTTACTAGAGCTTGATATGAATACCAGGGATCATTAGTAGCAAAAATCGGAATATAATGTCCCTTCCCAGCTTGATCTGTTTTTGATCGGGTTAGAAAAAGGTTAAAGTGATTGGAATGCTGGACAAGTTGATCCCGGCGCACAAACACATCAGTCTTTGATCGACAGGAGAACTCACCCCGTCTTAGGAAACCAAAAAAGGCCAGACTGACAGCAGCAAGCAATGTGGTTTTAGTGTTGAAGGAAAAAGGTGCTGGTTTTAAAAGGTCATACATATTCCTAAATATTTCACCCGATATTGGCAACCTAGAACTAGGAGCAGATGGTTGCAATCAAGTTAGACCTTTTAAAAAGAGTTTAACACTGTAAAGGGAAAGGATAGAAGGAAAGAAGGGGTGCATTAAGGCGTGATGATGTTGAATACCGGCAAGATATGTCTTAATGGTGGATGGTGACGGTTTGAACCCAGAGTGACAGTGCATAGTGAAAGCTAGAATGGTGTTTTGAGAGAATGAGAAAGGTGAGTTAGTGAGGGTCAAGAACGATTGGAAAGATTGCCAAGCCCTGTCGTATGATTTCCTAGTATTGGGAGCAAGAGCATGTTGCATAATGGTAGAGGCTTCTGTGAGCAAGCTGTTTAAAATGTGGTGAGCTCTGTGAATGACTGCGGAATTTCTGATTCTGGATGCGGAATTGTGATGCCCTGAAATTGAAGTTGAGAAAGAAATTTAGAGGCTGGGTTAACGTTAATAAACACATGTGATGGATGAATAAAGAAACGATGAGTAAGGGATAACCAGTGAAGTTTCTTCAACAGTTTGTTAACAATTGTGTGAGGGGCTCTAACTTTTTTGAGGAGTTTTAAAACAAAATCAGATGAGGAGTAAAAGTTGACCGCTTGCCCTTCCCAAAGAGGGCTCAAGTAGAGGCAGCCGCCACCATTGGGTATAAGTCGGAAAGGCCTGAGTTGGCTAAATAATCAGAACATTTAATTTCAGAAGGCCAAGCGCTAACAATCAGCTTTTGTCCCCAAACTGCAGCAAAGCCAAGTTTGTCAGAACAACTGAAGAAAACAGCAGGGCTAGCTGGGGAAGGGAAAGGAGGGAACATGGTTCTACCGTTCCAGTAGATTAGGAAATTGGACCACATACGCAGTTCTGCTTTGGCTTCGGCACTTATAGAAATGGATGAATAGGAATTGGTGACAGGTGAAAGGAGAGAGAGCAAGTTGGAAAGAAAGGCCCGGCCTTGTGGAAGAATTCTAGTAGCAAAACGTAAGTGTCCGATTAAGGATTGTAGTTCTAGTTTGGTCATAAAATCTAGGTTGGAGCTTTTAACTAGAATAGGAATAATTTTTTCTAATTTTTCTTGGGGAATTCTCGCCTCCAAAAGCTGTGTATCTAAGATGATGCCCAGGAATTCTAACACCTTGGTAGGACCACAAGATTTTCCTGGGGACAAGGGTATATTTAGAAAGTGAAATAATTGCTTGAGTTTGAAAAGGCTATCGGGTTCTGAAGATGAATTGTCAATCAGCAGGAAATCATCCAGGTAGTGGAGAACTCCCGGACAGTGACAGTGGTTCAGTAGCAGCCAACACAGGATTTCAGCAAATGAGTCAAAAATCTTGGGGCTGCTACCTGAACCAAAAGTAAGGGTAGTAGCAAAATAATAAGAACCAAACCATTTTATGCCTTGAAGATGCCAGAGAGAGGGGTGGACTGGGAGGAGCTTAAAGGCATCTTGAATATCGGCTTTGGATAACCAGCAATCAGGAAGAGATTGTTGGATAAGGCATATAGCATCATCTATAGTGGAGTAAGTGAGAGTAAATGATTCAGAAGGAATTAGCTAGTTAATACTGGACATGAGTAGAGTGGGGAGCTGACAGGTCGATAATTAGCCTTTTCTTGCCTGAAAATTTGTGCGTGGCTAATCCGATGGGGTTAATATGCCAAATAGGGGAGGGGGGGAAGGGAAAGGACCTATAATAAATCTTTTCTCAGCTTCTTTTGCAAGTAAAGCAGAAACTGTGTCTGGATCCTCCAGTGCTGAGGCTAAATTCTTGCATTCTAATGAAGTATCTGGGAAGGCTATGATATCAGTGTGAAAGCCTACCGAGAGGCCTGATATTACATAATTGGTAAGAATTTTATTGTGATGCGATTCAAGAATAGACTGGAGCCCATCAATATAAAATCCACCTGATTTTTTATTAGATGCAGCAAACTTATGACATATAGTTCTAGCATGGGAATCCCTACAGTAAGAGCAGATATGCAGCATCCTCCAGCCGCTGAAAAAACAACCCCTATTATTAAAATTATTACATATAGGGTTATTACCTAGATAATTAATAGTTCTTCCTTGCTTATCATAGGAAGGCCGGAGAGATGTTTCTGTTTGAGAGGTTGCCTGAGGAGATGCTGCAGCTTGCGAGCCAGAAGGGCCAGCCACTATAGGGGGGGGGGAGGACAGAAGTCAGTAGAATGAGAAGAGGACTGGCAGTGGTGGCACACCGGAGCCTTGTTGGCAAAAGAGCTCCATGTCCAAGCAGCTCCAGTCAGTCACAAAATTAAATTGGGAAAGCACAGCGGCGGCCTTTGCAGAAAAGGACCGGAGATAATCATAAAATGCAGACCCTCCATATTTATGCGCAAGATTGACTATAAGTGCATATAATGGTGTAGCTCTTGGCGCCTATGCGGGAAAGCAGAGCAGACTATATCCCGATAGATGCCAAAAGCCAAGATGAATTCCGTGAATGACAGTTTCTTACTTAGCCGAGGATCCTTGGACTGGAGAGTTACCGACATGTTGCCACAATTGATAATCTTGCTCTCTGCCAGATCTTGGGAGGCTATGAGTAGCGTAACCAAGTAAACATCTTTTCCTTCCACAATATCTTGACAAATATTAGGCAGGATCAAATGTGCTGGGGAAACTCTGGGAGCCCCTGAATATAAGGTACCTGAATGGGGACGCTCATTTGTCGTAGTAGCAGGTGTAAGTTGGTGAGAAGAATTTTCCAATGAAGATACCCTAGCTTGGATGTCTGCCAACATATTAGTTATATGAGCAAACTGTTCTGAAACTGAGGGTTTGGGCGGGGGGGGGGGCATTTGAGCCTGAGTAGGGGAGGAGAACAGAAGCTTAAAAAGCTCAGCTTTTCTAGCAGAGGCAGGAAAGGGGATATGGGGCCGGTTAGTTCAGCCATGAGTTTCCCCACCGTCCAGCCTCTAAGGGAAGGACCTCTACTAGTAGGTGCTGCCATTAAAACTGGGTGAGTCTCGCTGTCTGATGGAATGGGTTGTTCTGCGTTTTCCATGTTAATCTAAAATAGAAAAAGAGACAAAATAACATGCTTAGAATGCCTCCGTTTTTTGTTTTTTTTTTAAATCGGGTAACAGGTAAAGTAAGTTAATGGATGGGACCTTGGCCTCCGCTACACAGCAAGGGAAGCACTGGGTACTTTCAGCTTCCATGAAGAGGAAAAGTAGGAGCGAAGGTACCTACGGCCTCTATGAAGAGGTAAGGCATGTACAGTGATACCTAAGGCTTCTACGAATAGGTAGGCAAGAGTAATGATACCTTCGGCCTCTACGAAGAGGTAAGGTAATAGCTGTGATACACTTTGGCCTCGATGAAGAGGTAAGGTACGGTAAGGGCGGTAATACCTTCAGCCTCTACGAAGAGGTAAGGTAATTGTGGTGGTACCTTCGGCCTCTACAAAGAGGTACGGTACTTGAGGGGGACCTTCAGCCTCTATGAAGAGGTAAGATAAGTGCGGTGAAACCTTCGACCTCTACGAAGAGGTAAGGTAAGAGCAGTGATACCTTCGGCCTTAATGGAAGGTAAGGTAAGTGCAGTGATACCTTCAGCCTTAATGAAAGGTTAGGTAAGTGTGGTGAAACATTCGGCCTCTACGAAGAGGTAAGGTTAGTGCTGTGATACCTTCGGCCTCTACGAAGAAGTAAGATAAGTGATGTGATACCTTTGGCCTCTACGAAGAGGTAAGGTATGTGCAATGATATTATACAGTCTTGACAAAGAGGAAGGTAAGTAAGTTTGGACCTTCGGTCTCCGTGACGAGGTGAAGTAAGGAAGGTGAACCTTCGGCCTCTACAAAGAGATAAGGTAAGAGCAGTGTTACCCCAGTCTCAATGAAGAGGTAAGGCAAGTGTCAAAACCTCAAACTTTGTGAAGTGGAAAAAGAGGCTAACTAGGCCTCTAGATGAGGTGAAGGTAGAAGAACTTGTGAATAGTGGCTGTGCTGGATGGAGATAACAGGTAGTGAGAAACAGGAAGCTTAGGGCTTCTCTGGGAGGTACTAACATACGGTGTTCTTATGGCAGAGTGAGACCTTTCCCATAACGGTCTGCTAAAGAACAATAAAGAGGGTGGGGTGGTACAGTAGCCAGAGTGGAACTCAGCATGGGGGAAGAAACCCCCCCCCCCGGATAGGCACTTAGGATCAGCCTACATGCTGTTCCTGAGGTGGCGTGATAAGGGGGGGGGGTTAATTGTGCTTAAAAGAAAAGAATATGATAGCTTACCTTAAATAAGCAGACTGCTTTAAGGCTGAGAATATAGACATTGGTTAGATTCAAGCAGGTAGTAGTAGGTGTAACATAGGGGGGGAATATATAAAAGGAAAATAGTACCTTACGATTGGATTATAAAATCCTGCAGAGTGTTGGACTGGTAGCGTAGAAACGCTGAGGATGGACAGTCTAGAAAATCAGTGGTAGTTAGTATAAGATGACACAGTTAGAGGCTGAAAATAAGCTAATTCTTTAATAAGTAATACAGTGTGCTTACATCAATAATGCTGATAAGAAATTGACAAATAGGTAGACCGACAATGTAGGTACTGGAGACTCTAAAATAAACACATAAAGTATTATTTATGAATACAACAAGCGTATGCATTTTAATAAAATGATATAGCAACGATTATCATGCGAATCAATATCTGTTCGGATTTAGGTGATCCCATTCATATTCTTACTACCCAGAGATTGATTCCCATTAATGAGACTGGAAGCAGTCTGACAGCCTGCCTGACCATGTCATACTCAGTACACCCTGCTCACCTAATCACTGCAGTCTGAAGGATCACATAGAGTTTGATTAATACTGACTACAACCTAGCCTTGCTAAAGCACCCCACGCGTCACTTCGGTAACGCGTCGCATACCTTGTTACCCGAATCATTCGTGACTTGCAGAACCGGAAGAGAAACGATTACCTGGCTCTGATCGTGGAGCCAGCAGTGACGAATATGGAACCGGAAGTGACGTATCGCTATTCTTCCCAAGGAACCACAAAATCGTCGCAGAGGCACAAAGACGGAGCACCCCATGGGAGAGACTGCGAGCGGTATTTGAGGCCTGCAGCCCCTCCCACAAATGCAGGCCCAGTTGCCTATAAATAAAAGAAAAACACTGAAGATTTCCTCACACTGTACATTAACCCTTTGAGACCCCTCTAGCACTCAAAGGGTTAATATATATATTATATATATCTTTCTAGGGACTCCAGCTAGTATAAATTCAGATCCAGTTAGGGGTGGCATTTGCCAGGGGTGTTGCCACCTTATCCAAGTATAGAGAGTTAGACAAGAAAGATAATATGTTGGGGGGGGCGGAGCCGACAGACGACCAAGATGGCCGCACTTTAACTCTGCTCCGTGGTCTTGCCAGAGATATTAGCCTCTTATGGACACAGAGAGGGCTTTTATGCCCTTCAGAATAGTTTTTTGGAACTGACCAACTATATATCTTCCAAGCGGGGACGTAGAGCCAGATCCAGAGCCGTGGGAAGACCCCAGCACACGGACTCGATACTCCCTCGTGTTACTCAGTCTATACCGCAGCTAACAACTCTCCAGTCTTTCTCCTCGAGGCGACCCAAACTTAATGCTATTGACATTGGTACCATGATGGACGCCGAGCTCCATCACGATCTGGGTGGCCTACCCACTAAAGCAGACCTAAAAGAAATGTTTGCCGACATGAAGGCATCTTTTCGCCGTGACTTGACGGGCCTTCGGTCTGAGGTGGCGCAGTTGGGCCAACGAGTCAACTCCCTGGAAGAAGATGGTTCATCTTGTGCAGAGAGAGTTTCGGAATTGGAACAGGTAGTGCAGGAACAACGAGACACCATAACTAACCTACTCTACCGCTTGGACGACCTCGACAACAGAGGAAGGCACAACAACTTGCGCATTAAAAATTTACCTGAACTGGTTTCTGGTCAATACTTGGAAGCTGCTCTCCAGTTGGTATTCCATAAGCTGCTTCAGAAACCGGACTCTTATATAATTCAACTGGATCGAGCCCATAGAGCTCTCAGAGCCAGACCTGAACCTAACCAGAAACCAAGGGACGTTGTGTGTTTTGTTCATCGCTTTTCGGAGAAGGAACAGACAGAGCAGAGATCAAGGTCCGGTTCTATATGAAGGTACCGAGATTCAGATATACAACGATCTATCTCCATATACGCTACAACAACGTCGGGCCTTGAGGCCCCTCACGGACCACCTCACTAAACTGCAGATCCGCTATCGCTGGGGTTTCCCATTTAGCCTACAGGCCCAGAAAGATGATACTACAGCCTTCATTCCTTCACTGGAAGAGGCTGATACATTTTGTGCGGCACTTCAAATACCACCGGTGCCCTCCACTCCGGATTCTACTGACCGTCAAGAAGTCAGTCAACGTTCTGCTTCCTTACCTCAACGTCGAAATCGCTCTCAGAGGACTGCTGATGTTTGGGTCACCGTCAAGAAGTCAAGACCAGCTTCAGCTGATACTGGCCCTCATCAAGCTGGTGACTCTCTCTCAGCAGCCACTTAATAATTCAGCCTACTAGATCCTGAACTGCTCCTAGGGATTTCCCCACTTGGAATATCTATCCTCCTACGCGCTTCAGGGACTTTCCTCTTCAGGATCCCACTCGGGAACCGGGTGACATTTGAGACTTGTTTGTTTGTCTGCCCTTCCCCCCCTTGCCCCTTCCCGTCCTCTCCTTGTGTATATCCTTCGTGTGCCCCCCATAGTTCAGTACCTATCTGTTACATTGTATGTTGTGGCCCTGTGGGTTGTGGGTGGGGGTTGGTTTTGTGGGGGGGATTGGGCCGGGAACTGCTGGTCACTCACGGGTCTCCCTCAGCCGTTTTGTGGGGAGTCGCCCGGGGAGTGTTCATCAGTGTCGCCCCAGATTCTTGGTCCCAGTGTTCATTACGATTCTGCCTCATTTGATATCAATATGGGGATTACTGTTGATCTTATTGTTATGCATATTATATGCTTTCTATACCTGTGACAGTTTCTCTAGTACTGTTGAGTGTCTTTATGAGGGCCTCATTTGGGCTCTGGTGCCTCACTCCTGGGCTTTCCCTTGTTGTTTTGGTTGCCCGGGTTTGGGGCTCGGGGTCCAGTGCCGCCCCTCTAGCCCTACTAAGCCTTGTGTCCTGTCTGGGTTGGGATCCGCCGCTGTTGCGAGCTATTTTATTCTGGGGGGCCGTCGGTTTGCTGGGATGCCCCTCACACTGTGTGGGATTTCGGTACCCCGGAGGTGTCTACCCCCCCTCCCCCTGTTGTTCCCCGTTGTGGAGCATGAAATATATTAAGTTAATTTGGTCTCCTCCGTCAGGGGGCGGCGGTTGCTCCCACCTCGGACATAATGCAGCCTACAAAAATCGGGTTGCGGTGGTCGCTGCCACGTTTTCGCGGCTGCCTCCGCCGAGCACGGTTTATCACACTTTCTTGTTAGTTCCGTTGTTTCACTATGTTTCCTTATTGTGCCCGAAGAGTTCATAACGTGCTATTTTCTTGTGAATTCATCTCTGGTGAGACTCAGTTGGCTATTGCCAGTTTTGTTTACTTTGCCTTATGGCGGGAGTTTCCTCCCGTTTTGATATGGAGGGAGTTACCCCCTACTCCTCTCAGACTACTTCTGCCTTTTGCAGTGTCAGCACTTTCTTTATTTATTGTTTTCTTTTTTTTTCTTTTGCCCTTCCCTACAGCTATTCCTTCATTCTTCCTTGCTCAGTCTTCTTTTTGCTTCTTTCCCTCTTTCCCTAGCATCCCTCCCTATCCCTTTCCTCTTCCTTACGAGAGTAGACTGCTACTGTCTGTCAAACTTTGGCAATCTCCTTTCCCTTATGTCTGGAAATGACAGCGCCTTTGAGTATTAAATGTTGTTCCTTTAATGTACATGGACTGAATGTACCCGAGAAGCGTAGTATGACAATCAGGGATGCCATTAAAGATGGCGCTCAGATTTTATTTCTCCAAGAAACTCATTTTAGACGGGGTTCCCACCCTACTTTGAGTACTCACCATTTCCCCCACCAGTGGTACGCCTCCAGTGACACCAAAACAAAGGGAGTAGCCACCCTCCTACACCGCTCCCTACCCTGGGAAACCATAGATAGTTATCTAGATCCTGAAGGTAGGTTCTTACTACTTAAGGGTCTTCTTTACTCTAAGAAAATCACGCTAGTTAATGTATACTTTCCTAATGAGGGTCAAGTGACGTTTCTTTCGTCATTACTACACAGACTAGACGCTTTTAGCGAAGGGATTCTTCTGTTAGGAGGTGACCTGAACTTCCCATTGTGTCCTTCCCTTGACTGCATTCCCCCCACCTCCGCACACTCTACCCGGACTATCCAGAAATTTAATGACATTCTGACCAGTAGACAGCTCTTCGATGTGTGGAGATTGGAGAGACCCTCTGACAGAGATTTTTCCTTTTTCTCACATTCCCATTCCAAGTATTCTCAAATTGATATGTTCCTTTGCGATCAATACTCGCTACAATTTATCCAACGCGCTTCCATAGGTTTGATTAAGTGGTCAGACCACAGCCCTATTTTTGTTGAATTGCATTTCCCAGATACCTGCTCAGGTCGTACCCCGTGGAGACTGAACGAGCTTCTACTTGGGGATTCTGCCGTGGTGAAGTCGACTTCTTCGGCTATCCAGGATTATTTTTCTCTTAATTCCTCTGGTGATGTCCCAGAATCGACGGTATGGGAGGCTCATAAAGCAGTGATTCGGGGGCTGTTTATTCAGCTAGGAGCACGCAAAAAAAAAAAGAACGTTCAAAACAACTGAATGAGATGCTAAGCAAATTGGCTCAGTTGGAGAGTAAACACAAACGTCACTTAGATGCTGATACCGGGAGGGAGGTTTAGCATTACGAGGAGATATTGCCTCTCACTTGAAGGCGTACTCTTTGAAATCCTATCAGTGGCTTCAATACCAATCTTATCTATAAGGCAATAAGTCTGGCAAATTATTATCTCTCCTAATACGCAAGCGTCGGGTAGCCAGACATGTGCGGAGCGTGTTAGATGAACAATCTCGGCCACGTCTCTTATATCCTGACATTGCGAACGCATTTTGCTCCTTTTATAATGATCTGTACAATATACATAGCTCTTCCCCAGATATGTCGGGTCCTAGCTATGAAGATCGCCTCAACTCTTTTTTATCCAAATATAAATTGCCATCTCTGCCGTCATCAGCCTTATCAGCCTTAGAGGCTGACTTTACCACTGATGAGCTTGAAACAGCCCTTCGCACCATGCCCAAACATAAATGTCCGGGTCCGGACGGTTTCCCAGTTTCTTATTATTCCACTTTTAAATCTTCTATACTTCCTTGGTTGACTAGATCTTTTAACGCCATCAACGAATCTGTTCTGTTCCCTCCTCAAACTTTAGAAGCCCACATCACAGTCATTCACAAGACCGGAAAAGACCCTAACCACTGTGGCAGCTATAGACCCATTTCCCTTTTGAATGTTGATTTAAAACTCTATGCCAAGGTCTTGGCCCTACGTCTGGGCCCCCTCCTCCCAGCTCTGATACACAGAGATCAGGTGGGCTTTGTTAAAGGTCGACAGGCAAGGGGTAATACCACCAAACTTATCTCTCTACTACATAGAGCCTCATGACTCTCCCTCTCCACTATACTGGTCTCACTTGACTCAGAGAAAGCTTTCGATCGAATCCATTGGGGCTTTCTCTTTGGAGTCCTGCGCTCTCTCGGTCTGGGTCAGGTCATGTTATCTCGTATTGAAGCTTTGTATTCAGGTCCCACAGCTCGTGTTATAGTTAATGGAACTCTTTCAGACGCCTTCAATATCTCCAACGGGACTCGCCAGGGATGCCCCTTATCCCCGTTGCTATATATTCTTGCTCTCGAACCCTTACTCATAGCGATCCGTTTACATGATGGTATCTTGGGTATCCCTGGAGCTGATGATGATCAGAGGATCTCAGCGTTCGCTGATGATATTCTTTTGACCCTCTCTAACCCAGAATCATCTCTCCCCGCTGCTTTAGATCTATTGACGACTTATGCTTCTCTATCAGGCTCCCGACTTAATGTCTCCAAGTCAGAGATCCTAAATGTCAATCTCCCAGAACGCAGATGTCACCAACTTAGAGAGCGTTATGGTTTCAGTTGGCCCTTGTCCTCCATCTCCTACTTGGGGGTGCAGTTCACTCCGGTGACTACAGACCTTTTCCAAGCTAATTACCCACCATTATTATCGGTCATTAAGACAGATCTCCAATCTTGGGATTTCCCACAGCTGTCATGGTTCGGTCGTATCAACATTATTAAAATGGTGATTTTACCAAAATTTCTTTACCTGCTTCAGACTCTTCCTGTTCGGATTCCTCGCTCCTTCTTAAGGTCTCTTCAGTCCTTAGTCACCAAGTTTGCGTGGAGGAATAAGACCCCGAGATGTTCAATGAGATACCTGGGAGTTCCCCGAATGAAAGGGGGCCTGGGTCTTCCAAGTTTTGAATCCTACTATGATGTTGCCCTACTGACTTTATTGATAGATCTGGTTCACAAACCAGACACAGCCACATGGATTCCGATATCCACGGCGGATATCCCCTTTGTCTCACCCAGACAACTTCTCTTTATACAGAAGCGTGACTTACCTAGGAGCTTTGGCCTCGACCCGCTTTTACACACTGCTCTATGTTGGTGGTATAGTAAAAGAGAAGTCGAAAATTGGTCCTCCTTTCCGTCGCCGCTGCTCTCCATTCAAGGTAATCCCGCCTTTCCTCCCGGGCTGACTGGGAACTCGTTTCAAAACTGGTCCATGTCAAATTTATTACTTCTCCCGAGTCTTCTTCGGGACGGAAGGGTGATACGTTTTGGGGATTTGGTTAAAGAATTCGGTCTGTCTCCTGGTGACTGGTGGGGACATCTTCAGGTCAGTCATTATATATCCACGGTTCTCCGTACAGGATCGCCGACCCGCCCGCTGTCTGCTATGGAATCCTTCTTAATGAGCCATGGGGCTGTACTTAGACCACTATCTAAGGCTAGACGAGCACTAACTACCTGCCGTTCCACAGGCCCTCTGCCCTATACTAATTTGTGGGCTTCGGACCTGCGATCTCCTAAGTTCTCAGATAACGAGACTTGGCTATCCATTTTTAGAAACTCTAGGTTTCTTCCTAAAGATACTCCGTCTCAAGAAAATTATTTTAAACTATTGTCGCGTTGGTACCTGACTCCGAGTCAGATATCGAAATTTGATCCTTCTGTTTCTGATTTGTGTTGGAGATGCTCGGATCATAGTGGTACCTTCATTCATATATGGTGGTCATGCCCCAAAGTTACAGAATTTTGGTTGAAGATAGCCGATGAGATGAGTTGTATCTTGGGTTTCTCTATCCCAATAGATCCTGCTCTCTTCCTGCTCTCACATCATTCACAATTCCCTCCTAAGAAATTCCAACTCTTACACTTTCTCTTAACAGCTGCCAGGTTGACTGTTGCTTCTCACTGGAGATCTGTTGTTGTTCCCCCTCTGGCTATGTGGCAGGCCCGAATGGATAAATTTTATACAATGGAGAAGCTTCACGCTTACAGTGTTCATATTTTTCAATCCTTCAGGGAGACGTGGTCTCCCTGGGAGCGATGCCATGGTGGGGGAGGTGTGTCGTGCCACCCGGCAGCATCCGTAAGTCCAACATCCAGTTCATAGGTTTGGGATTAATTCACTCTTCTCTACTCACCCTTTTCAAGTTACTATTTGTATTGACCTATTTGGTCATCAGATGACTGAACAGTCTGCTCCGTCTACCTTCCCCTCCCTCACCCCCCGCTCCTTTCCTTTCCCCCACCTCCCCCTCTTTGTCTTTTTCCTCCTATGCTTCTTACACTCTTGCTGCTTCTCTTTTCTTTATTATTTTATATTCTTTCGCTCCTCTTCGTACTATATGATTTTCTTTTTCAATTTGCACAGTCTTAGTTCTCATGTTATGAGTCATGATTCATTTAACCTGTATTTGCTCTCCCTTTGCTTCAGAAATGTTGACTCACTATGTCTTTTTATGCCTCTGTAATATCTTACTTAATTCATTCAATAAACTTTAAAAAAAAAAAAAAAAAAAAAAAAAGATAATATGTTAGTATGTATCCAGTATGCTATGTTGTATGAAGACTTTCTCCTAACGAGGTTCTCTTCCTCCTTGCAGGTATGTACTAACAAAGTCCTGTTATTTGGAACTTCAAATCTCATGCAATTGTGGCTTCAGAAAGTGGACTCTATGTTGCTCTTTGAAAAATGCCATGCTTATCATACTAACTCTACTGCTCTTTTCAAGAGTGGTTGATGAAGAATAATAGACATGTCACAATTCCCAACACTTGAAGCTTTATCTTGTTTGTACGTTCCTCCCCCATTTTGCCTTACACCGGGTCTTACTTTTGTACGAATGCTATGCTCTTCCTCAAGTTTGGCCTCGCACGTTGGGTGTCGCCATCTACCCCGTTTTGGCACAAGTTTTGTGGACTCTGTACCCCTCCCTCCCTCTTACCCTCTGTCTACCTTTTATCTTCTCCTTCACTCCTTTTCCTCTTTATGCAACTTTTTTGCTGGGTTAGTACCTACACTTTTACTCTCTTCTCTGCTCACTCCCTTTAACTTTCCACCTCTGGACTGTTCGACTTATGTTCTTTAGTCTGACTCCCCCCCTCACTCCAGGTCCCATCCCTCAGGAGACATCCTTTACTATAATTCATCCTATACAACTTACCATGCATCTTCCCCTGGGACCAAACGAATTACGTGGCAGGGATGTACGCCTTCCACTAATTTCTCATACTTCAGAAATGCTTATATATTGTTTTCATTGGTATGTCTTCTACTTATTGCCATATTTGACTCTCTCAAGGGACAACAGGGGACATAGGTTTTCTTTCACTCCTGTGTTTATTTTCCCTAATGTTCTAATGGTTATATGTACTGCAAAATAAGGACTTGTGTGATTCATTTTGAGTACTTGCTTATACTATTCCTTATGTTTCTTTATACATGCTTCTCTCCTTTACTCTGTCACCTTCTTGATTTGTCAATAAAGCTTTAAAAACAAAAATCTCATGCATTCTCCCTCTACAATTTTAACTCCTTGTGGTATATACTAACCAGTCTCCATATTTCCTGCCTAATTCCTCTCCTATATCTTTCTGTGTCTGTTTCGTATCAGATGTTTTGATGGTGTCACACCTGATTGTACTCAGGGTACTCCCAGTGCAAAAATAGTTTTGTAATTTGGAATCCCACAGTCAGTCAGTCAGTCTTCTTAGGGACTCCAGCTAGTATAAATTGAGGCCCAGTTAGGGGTGGCATTTTGCCTGGGTGCCATTTGCCAAAGGTTTTGCCACCTTATCCAAGTTTAGAGTGTTAGTCAAGAAAGAAAATATGTTAATATGTATCCAGTATGCTGTGTTGTTGTCACGGGCACCCAGGAATGCTCAGAACTCAGTACGGTAATATAATGCAAAATATTTATTAGAATAAATCACAGCGGTAAATAAGTGGTACAGCAAGCAAAGGGTTACTAGCTGGCGACACTACTACCAAAAATAGTATGCCTCTTGCTAGACCACAATGCGAGAGACTGGGCCGAAGCCCCTGTTAGTCTCAGCAGGATACAGGAACGCCAACTCTTGATCCGTCGACTGGAACACTGGAACAGGCGACCACTTTGAACACTGGCTCGGCAATCTTGATCCGATGAACAGGAACACAAGGACTGCTGAACTGGAGAACTGACCCACGCCTGCAGTCAGTCAAACCAGCAACACCACACCTTTGCAGCAACCCGGTGACCCACGCCTGCAGTCACCGCTGAGAGATCCTGTGACTCTGCCTGCAGTCACTATATCGGACCCCTGTGACTCACTCCTGCAGTCACATATAAAGACCCTGTGGCTCACGCCTGCAGCCACCACACGAGACCCTGTGACACACGCCTGCAGTCACTACACCAGACCCTGTGACTCACGCCTGCAGTCATTATATCGAGACCCTGTGACTCACGCCTGCCTGTCACCAATCAGACCCTGTCTACAACAGTGGTCTGTCTTAAGCCAATAGCACAAATTGATCACAGTAAGGGATACTCCTGATCACTGGGTCATACACAGAGAGGGTTCTCGTACTTAGCTGGGTCATACACAGAGAGGGTTCTAGTACTTATCTGGGTCATACACAGAAAGGGTTCTCTTACTTAGCCGGGTCATACACAGTGCGGGTTCTCATAAATAGCCAGGTCATACACAGAGTGGGTTTTCGTAGATAGCCAGGTCACACACAGAGCCCAAGTACTTCACCTAATAACAACAACGCAAGGGCGACTGAGTAAGGACTCAGTCTGCCTTTTAAACCCCTCCACAGGAAGTAGGAGGAGCAGCTCAGAGGGAGGAAGTAGGAAGTAGGTAGGAGGAGACTACAGGAAACAAACAGATAAAACAGAGGCCTGCTGCATGCTAGAAGCCTCGTGCCTGTAGATGCTGCTACAAATAAGGTAAGCTGAAACTGTAACAGTTGTATGAAGACTTTCTCCTAACAAGGTTCTCCTGCTCCTTACAGGTATGTACTAACCAGTCCTGTTATTTGGAACTTCAAATCTCATGCAATCACCCTCTACAATTTTAACCCCTTATGTTATGTACTAACCAGTCCTGTTATTTGGAACTTCAAATCTCATACAATCTCCCTCTACAATTTTTTACCCCATGTGGTATGTACTTACCAGTCCTGTTATTTGGAACTTTAAATCTCATGCAATCTCCTTCTACAATTTTAACCCATTGTGGCATGTACTAACCAGTCTCCATATTGCCTGCCTCCCCCATTCATCTTCTATATCTCTCTGTGCTGTTTATTATCAGATGTTTTAATGGTTTCACACCTGATTGCACTCAGGGCACTCCCAGTGCAAAACAAGTTGTAATTTGGAATCCCACAGTCAGTCAATCAGTCTTCTTAGGGACTCCGGCTAGTATAAATTCAGGCCCAGTTAGGGGTGCCATTATGCCAGGTGGCATTTGCAAGGGATATTGCCACCTTATCCAAGTATGGAGAGTTAGACAAGAGAGATAATATGTTAATATGTATCCAGTATGCTCTGTTGTATGAAGACTTTCTCCTAATGAGGCTCTCTTGTTCCTTGCAGGTATGTACTAACCAGTCCTGTTATTTGGAACTTCAAATCTCATGCAATCTCCCTCTACAATTTAACCCCTTGTAGTATGTACTAACCAATCTCCATATTGCCTGCCTCATTCCTCTCCTATATCTCTCAGTGTCTGTTTCTTATCAGATGTTTTAATAGTGTCACACCTGATTGCATGCAGGGTACTTCCAGTGCAAAACCAGTTTGTAATTGGGAATCACACAGTCAGTTAGTCTTCTTAGGGACTCAGCTAGTATAAATCCAGGCCCAGTTAGGGGTGGGGTTATGCCTGGGTGGCATTTACCAGGGGTATTGCTACCTTATGCAAGTATACCTTATCGAAGTATGGAGAGTTAGAGTAGAGAGTTGGACAGGAGATACACAGCTGCTGCAATACAACTACTTAAAGACAACAGGCAAGTAAACAATAAAGGGATGCAGTGCAATCAGAGGCAAGAAATTAAAATAAATGTTACAAATGTTAGTTGGCTCACTAAGCAGTCTTAGTTAGATATATTACACCTATTTTCTGACTAACTGTTTCTCCTCCCCTTCTGCTATCTTTTTGACATGCATAGAAAAATGAACATCTTACTACTATTGTTCAAACTCTGCCATTTTTTATACAGTTTCCTCATATCCCCACAATCCTGCTCCTCATTTGCACCATAACATAATAATCCATCCTGGACTTCTGCATACATGTGCGCTACCCTCTGAGTGCTGGTGGAGAGTACTAAAAACAAGCTCGCCCAGCCCCAGTTTTTATAGAGACAGACACACCTTTTCACTATATGCTCACCGCAAACAACTCACTAAATTTTTATGCATTTTGCTACTTGCCTTGGCAAATGACATAGAATCCTGGCTAAGCCCTAGTATACCAGATACTGCTGTTGTGACTGAAAGATACTCACGTTTTAGGATGGACCGAGAAAAGCGAGGAGGAGGCATAATCATATAAACCCAAGAGTCTATAAACTTAACACTTTTAAATGACTCTTATAACTGATTCATATGAATAAATTGCAGGGAAAATGATTCTTCCGTTTTCTAAGCAAATCATAATTGTTGCCATCTACAGGCCTCCAAATACACCAACACTGTCTCTTACAGGCATAACCCACCACCTCAATGAAATTGCCACTCATAATAAGAAAAGTGAACTGTTGATTTTTGGAAACTTTAGTATAAATTGGCTAGACTCCAGGAGAAACATTGTGTTCATTGTTAAAGGCATCAAACTTATCAAAGCTAATCTCCTCCCCTACTTGCACAAATGTGAAATCATCCAACCATACTCTGCTAGACTGAAACCTTTCATCCTGCCCAAGTAGAATCCAAGATTCAGGTGTACTAGCAAATGTGTTTAGCGATCACTCCATTGTTTACTGTGTTCGCAAAATAAAACCAATGAAATCTTGTCAAAAAGTCATAACTACTAGATCATTTAGAAAATGTAATCTCCAAACTTTCCTAAATGACTTAAGAAATTGCCCATGGTATAGAATACATCTTATATCTGATCTAGACTCAGCAATTTATTTTTTGCTCAGAATTCTTACAGGTCTGTAATACCCATGCCCCACTAAGGAAGATAAGTGTAAAGGGGGCCCATCTTCCCTTGGTCTCTGCTGACCTGTTTGAATTATACAGTCTCAGAGGTTCATTATGGACAAAATGAACATACAGGAAGTTGCAGAATACTTGCACAAAGCAAACAAAACTAGCAAAAGCTCAATATTTTTCTGAGCACTTGAACAATAACATTTCAAAACCAGCCAACTTCTGTAAGGTTATCAAAAACATCTACAACCCTCCTAACCACTCACTTTCACCCTTCAACTATAACCATAGGCAATGAAACAATACAGTGCCCCATAGCAATAGCTAATGCATTTAACAACTACTTTGTTGGATGTGCCACCACTCTGATTACACAAAACAAAAGTAATTCTGAAGTAGAAACATGCACAGAACAGCTTCTGTCACCTGGTACCTGGTCCAATGATGCTAATGAATTTAATTTCATGCCAGTAAAAGAGAGTGAATATGACCACCTCCTTAACCCAAGAAATGAAACCGCAATCTGGCCCTGACCAGCTACCAACAATTTATTAAAGCTTAGTGCCTCATCACTGCCCATCCTATTACAACCCTAATTGATGCCTCCCTGTCAACTGGGTATATGCCCAAAGCCTGGAAAGTGGCTAGAGTTGTGCCTATCCACAAAAGTGGGTATAAAAATGTAACATCAAATTACAGACTAATATCCCTAAAATCCTAGAGAAATGTTTCCATGTGCAACTATATAAGTATTACCGGCCACATATCCATCTTTCTAATATTGACACTCTATATAACTCATTATGCCTCTTTACCCTTCAATGTAATTACACAACCCATCATTGTGATATGTATGAAGAACTAAGGGCTTGATCCAAATGTTGGCGTCAACAGAAAAACCTGGAGACTGTGGTTTTGTAAGTCATGTATGCGATGCAAATGTTCCTACAAGTAAGAAATAACATCAGTTTAAAAACACAATGCTCGTTGCCAAAATATCAAAATCTCACCCATTGAGGAAAATGTAAAAGCTAACCCCAGAGCCATTCAAATGTTGGAGTTAGGTATGATGTAAGTTAAACTGCAACATTTACCGACAGAAATCTAACACCTACCTTTTTAGGAGCACAGCACACAACTCAGAGTAGAAAATCACTGTAGAGGAAAACATACCAGAGAAGCGGGTCATTCAAGGACATAACCCAAGCATACAGAGATCAGATATTAACCCCTATAATGCCTAGCAAATAAAACAACAAGGTCTAGACCAGTGGTTCACAATCCCTCCATCCAAGACACCCCTAACATGCAATCCTGATGTTCCAGGACACCCCTTGAAGGCACAAGGAAATTCCCAACAAGAAAATAACATATGCTTAACATCAGTTCTCACTGTGTCAATGACAATGAGGAGAACATAGTGCATTATATGTCCCATACACACATCTCCCCAAAAAATGTGTGAAATGAATATTACAAATCACTAATGCAGAATATAGCAACATGGGAAAAGTGACACACCCTGAGCTGGTGCACATGGCACACCAACATGCCATGACACCTGGGTTGTGAACCATTATCCCACACCATACAAACAAGTTACAGACAAACAAGAATCCAGCAACCGCATAGGGAGAGGGGGGACACAAAGCAGCACAACATAAGCCATCACAACACAATTTGGAAAAACAGGGGATAACACACACCACAACATGCACACCTGGCACTCAAAAAAACAAATCAAGCTCACCTATGTAACCTCAGCAGCCAATGGAGACAAAACACACACCTGACAGATACATACAAATTACAACACATCACACCACCAACCACAGACACACCAGCAAACAATTACTTGTATAACACACACCTTAACATTGGTCTATTGGGACCACATGCCTGCTCATGGACAACACCTTACTGTTGTTGAAAACTGACAGTCCACCCTCCCCAGATGTAGTGTGAGAGAGAGACTGGCATGTGCCCCATTATACAACACTGATGTGGACATACAACTCGTGGAGGATGTTGAGCCATTACAGCCCATGGAGGTCCCTGTTCCCATTGATGGACAGGAGGTTATGTTGAGCGGGACACAAATGTGAACCAGGATCATCAGGGACTACTTCACCTGTGAGTAACATGCATGTGTGAGCATGGTTGTGCTTGTGGAATGCATGCAAACACATGCACACCAAAAATAACCATCTGTTCCACTCCACAGGGTGACCCATCGCCACAGCCCTAGCATGTCAAGGACATAATCCCTCGACCTTGGATCAAAGGTACACCAGATTGGCCATGTACATCACATACTATGTTATACTGATGGCAAACTCCATCTACCAACTGGAACATAGTCATGACACTGGTAAAACCCTTTGAGTCACAGAGGGATACCCAATGCAATGATATGCAATGCATTGGATACAACTCTGCAATTATATGTGTTAACCCATTAATTGCTAGAGGTGTACACAAAACATTGCAAGGCAATCAGTTGTGTACCCCTTCGGCACTCAAAGGGTTTGGGGGATAATGGACTCACCCTGCATGTGAGCAATGGTTGGGCAATGCCCATTGGAGAAGAATGGGGATAGTTATGGTGTGTGGTGTTGCCTACAGTATCAGAGTAACGATCTGGGAGTCAGGTTGCAAGGCCCACCATGCTGACCTGTTTGTGTGTATGTAGCTCCGTGAATATGCCACACCATTGCTTTTCAATGTGTTGTCCAGGTGTCATGAACACATGATGTTCCAATCAAGGGAATGGCAAGCAGACATATGTATGTGTGTCACGTGGACCCAGAGCACACACCTCATCAGTATGTAAATCGAGATCCATTGAATAGATCCACTGATTCCTGGGTCTTGGTTCACACACTGATGTGGTTGGCCAGTCACACATATATATGTATGCTTGCCATCCCCTTCATTAAAAAGTCATATGGTCATGATGCCACCACAACACATTGACGAGAAATGGATTGTCTACTTTATGTCAAATGACAAAGGGTTAACCCATGGAGGAAGCTTCTCAAAGCATTGCTGAGCAATGTGTTATGTACCCTACTGGCTCCTAAGGGTATGATGATGATGATTCAGCAATAGCATGACTGTTGTTTTCACAGTGCAGTTTATAATCTTGTTTTCATCTCCTACAGGCATCCATGACATGAACCTCCATGGGTCAAATGTTTGTCCCTGTCACACGATGAATCTACATCCATGAGGATCACCTGTTATCGTCTGTCAATGAAACATATGAGCATACATGACTGTCTTGTGTCATTGATTACCTCTCCCTCGTCTGGGTATTGAAGAGATAGTAATACTTAAAAGGTTTTCAAAATGTATGTAGTAGGGTTTATCCCCCTTAGTAAAACAAGGGAACTCCCACTGCTGAAAGGTGTTTCATTTAAATGTTATTACAGCTCTAATTTTCAGATGCAATATCTCAGTGACCTGGAATTGTACAGTAGCGCTGTTGCTACACCATCCCATGGACAGCTCTTGTCCCAGCACCATAAATCTCCATAGGATGGTGTAGCAACAGCGCCACTTAACAATTCCACTCCACTGTGATATTTCATTTATTACATTCAACTTTGAGCTGAAATTACTTTGGAATAATATACCTTTCAGCAGTGGGAGTTCCCTTGTTCCACTCAGGGGGATGAACCCTACTACATATTTGTTTTAACATGTTAAGTATTACCATCCCCTTAGTTGTGTTCATGTTGTTGATCTGTTGATCTATCTAATGTGTTCATGTTGTTCAAGTTCAAGTCACATCATGGAACAACATCCTGATGTTGTTTGACTTCGATATGTCTTTGAGTTGAACTTGTACGTATGTGTGATGTGTGTGTTCACCCCTGCTGTAAAAGCGTGTGATGCCATTCATCGTGTATGAGTTGTGTTCACTGCGTAGCTTTGCAATGCATTAGAGACATCTCACTACCTTACTCTTATGTTAGATGTGCATGAGCTGTGTTCACTGCATAGCTTTGCAATGCATTGGAGACAACTCTGCCACTAACCGAGTCTGATAAAAAAAATGAACACACATGGACATGTGTTGAAGCAACAACTGCACATTTATTGAGTCAACAATGAACTCCTATTTTTTTTCTGGGGGGTACTTTGGGCGGGGCTGTGGGGGTGGCCTCCTGCACTCGACGCCGTGAGGCCCTAGTGTGTCTGGAGGCTGTGGTTGGCGGTGGTGAAGTGCTGGCAGGGGTAGTGGCAGTGGAACTGGTGGCCTGATCCTGGCATAGGGTCTCAAGCCTGTTACGTTCCCTCATCTCGACTGCCACCTGGTCCATCAAGGCTAACATTCTGTTGGTGTAGGTGACCAATTGGTTGGTCAGGGTCAACTGCTGGGCGTCCATTGCCCTCATGCTGGCCAGGATGTGTGCTATGTAGTTCTCCATCCTGGTCAGGGACCTAGCACACCTCCTGCCCACCCGGAATTGCCTCGTCTGAAATCCCAGGAACTCCCTATCCAGGATGGCAGTGTTGGTTGTGCGTGTTGTGGAGGGAATAGATGCCGGTGTTGGTGATGCCATGTAAGTGGCATCTGGCTCCCCCTCAGGCAGTGGAGATTGGGGTGAGGAAGCACAGTGACCCTCAAGGGGGGGGGGGAGAGACACCCTGGAGGGACTTGGAGGGACTGTGAGGACATCTGTAGCCCTGTGTCAGCCCCTTCACCCCCCTGGGATCCCCCAGAGTGCATTGGTGGTGTGGGTGGTCATGGCGGGGTGAACACCTCCCTTGCCTGTGGGCGTTGTGAGCCCCACATATTTATACCCCAAGGGCCATTGAAATGTGGACCCCTGGGTGTCCTCCTGCCACATGTGTCCCCATGGCTTGGGGGTTGGCCCAAATCCTGCCTGCTGAGGCATGGCCACTGTCTCAGGCATCCAATGCCTACCCGTTGGTGGTGGTGGGGTCTGGTAGGCCATCTGCTGCTGAGGTGGTGGTGGGGCCTGGTAGGCCATCTGCTGGTGAGGTTTTGGTTGGGCCTGGTAGGCCTTCTGCTGCTGAGGTGGTGGTTGGGCCTGGTAGGCCATCTGCTGCTGAGGTGGTAGGGGGGCCTGGAAGGCCATCTGCGGCTGAGGTGGTGTTGTTGGCCTGGTGGGCCATCTGCTGCTGAGGTGGTGGTGGGGGGCTGGTGGGCCATATGCTGCTGAGGTGGTGGGGGGGCCTGATAGGCCATCTGCTGCTACCATCCTGACACACACTGATTGCTGACCCTGACAGGATATAATACATGGATTCATATAACCTAAGTGGTGTAGCTTTAGTCATCATATGTATCCTGGGGTGTGTTATGGCAAGGCATCCCCATACATCTGGATACATGTGGTGAAAAAATTGGACCAACACACCTTGAGTGATCCAAGCTCATTGCATGTACATCACCTAGACCTCGGCAGAAAACACACTAGAGCCTCTGTAAACGTTAATGCACCGGTGATGACCAATGACCACTGAGTCCAACCAATGATGTCAGCAACACTAACAGGCACTGCAAGCACACCAACAAACATGCACTGTGGAACCCAACCACACAATCAGCTGGAGGACACATCAAACAGACCCCAGGACAACTAGAATCCAAACACGCAACAGACATAGGCAGGGTTATGTAATACGACTGGAAATTACTTCTATGTTTTCCTATGTTATGCTATGGAGCCTAAGCAATGAGATTTCCCATGTCGTTTAAATCGCAGTGCATTGACTAACACAGGGATTGCAGAAGTGATAACACTGCAGTTGTCATGTACACATTGTCACCTCTTTCTTCCACCCTAGTGAATGTCCCCCCCGTCGTGGTTGAGCCTTGTGAATCATATATGTCCTGCAGAGTAGTGATGGCGGTGAATGCCCCCTGGCCATCCACACTCTGCAGGCTACATATGATGCTGAAAGCTGATCCTTGACTATTTCACTTGTACTAACTACCTATATATACAACACCTAGCCCTGACATGCAGTACCAATACTCCAAACAACATGTCGTATCCCCTCATTGCTATCTCCCATAACCCTTTGATTGCCAGGGGATCGGCCAATGTATTGTGAAATAATGCATTGCTTAACCCTGTGGCACTCAAGGGGTTGTGTGCTGACCTCTTTGTCACTCTATGTATGACATTGTGATACACATAACAGTCATATCTTTGCCTCACACATGATGGTGTGCATTGTTTATGTGCTGTGCATGATGTTGTTGTAGATAGCATGAAGGGGGTTCAACAGGGACTTGACCATTACCATTCAGGCTGGGTTTGTCAAGTATTCTATCCTTGTTTGACGTCCCTCCAAGCTGTGTTGCTGAATTGTGGTGTGGAATGCTGTCCATGTGTTCAGGTGTCACTGTGTTGGCCTCTGTCTGGTGGTGTCAAGATTTGTGTGATGTGTGTGTAGGCCTTTATACTCCTTTCATCACCGGTTTCACTCCACCTTGGGATTCCCTGCACTGCTGTTGTGAACAGGGTCCTCTGCACTGCCTCCTCCCACTCCGTGTAGTGCATGCGCAGAGGCAGACCACCCCATTGGCGTAACAATAGGGGTCCTGCAACCGGGCCTGTCACTCCTCTCTTTGCGACCCCCTCGCCCGCATCAGCAGCTCAGCATCGCCCTCGCCCGAAACGGCACGCTGCTCTAGTAATACAGAGAACTGGGAGATGACATCATCTCCCAGCCTCTGCATTACTAGAGCAGCGCGCGGGCGCTTCAGTAGTAGAGATCTGTGCCGAAGGAGGCACAGATCTGTTAAGCCACGCCACTAGACCACAAGGGACTGGAGGTAGGGTCAATGTGGAGATAAAGGGGAAATGTGGAGATGAAGGGGCAATGTGAAGATGGGGGCATTGTGGAAGTGGAAATGTGGGGATGGGGGCATTGTGAAAGGGGCATTGTGGAGATGATGGGGTCATTGTGGAGATGAAGGGGGCATTGTGGAGATGAAGGGGGAATTATGGAAGGGGCATTGTGGAGATGAAGGGGGCATTGTGGAGATGAAGGGGCATTGTGGAAGGGGCATTGTGGAGATGAAGGGGGGGCATTGTGGAGATGAAGGGGGCATTGTGGAAGGGGCAATGTGGAGATGAAGGGGGCATTGTGGAGATGAAGGGGGTATTATGTAAGGGGCATTGTGGAGATGAAGGGGGCATTGTGGAAGGGGCATTGTGGAGATGAAGGGGGGGCATTGTGGAGATGAAGGGGGCATTGTGGAAGGGGCAATGTGGAGATGAAGGGGGCATTGTGGAAGGGGCAATGAGGAGATGAAGGGGGGCAATGTGGAGATGAAGGGGGCATTGTGGAAGGGGCAATGTGGAGATGAAGGGGAGCATTGTGGAGATGAAGGGGGTATTATGGAAGGGACATTGTGGAGATGAAGGGGGCATTGTGGAAGGGGCATTGTGGAGATGAAGGAGGGCATTGTGGAGATGAAGGGGGCATTGTGGAAGGGGCAATGTGGAGATGAAGGGGGCATTGTGGAAGGGGCAATGTGGAGATGAAGGGGGGCATTGTGGAGATGAAGGGGGGCATTGTGGAAGGGGCAATGTGGAGATGAAGGGGGGCAATGTGGTCGGGGGGGCCCATGGCAATTCTTGCACCAGGGCCCGGTGGCTTCTAGTTACACCTCTGGACCACCCCCTGTGGCAGCAGAATGCATAGCCTCCTCGCCCATCTTCTTCTTGACCCTGGCCTTGCAGTCGGCCCACCTCTTCTTCACTGCATCCAGTGACCTGCTTCAGCTGGACACTGCGCTGACTGCAGCCAGGACCTTCCTCCATGCGGTCTTTCATTTGGCCCCGATGCCGACGAACCTTCCCCCTGGGGAACAGGATCCAATCTCTGGAAATGACTGCCTCCACCAGGGCGAGGTTCTCCTCCTCGGTGAACTTGGGGTCTCTCGCCCTGTCCTCCTCTTCACCTTCAGAGCTTCTATGAGAGCCCTGACTGTGGCTCTCCAGCCCTGCCTGCGATGGCCCTGGCTGTGTTGGGTGCTCCCCGTGATGTACCCCTCATCCCACTGCCATCTCAGGCCCTCAGGCACTAGGTGTGCCACTTCTGGTTGTACTCCCCCTCCTCCCCAGGGCTCTCCCTCCCCTACCGTGACTGGGGATGCCCATCTGCTCCTCTTCCTCCTCTCCTCCTACTCTCCCCACCCCTCTCTCCTGTTCTCCTCTCCTCCCCATTCCTCTCACCCACTCACACCCAGGCACTCACTCAGGCCCTCACACACTCACTCACTCTGTCACTCACTTGCACTCACAGACTCACACTGTCAAAAAAAAAAAGATAAAAGTGTATGTGTCTTACTACAAAAAAAATATGGGCTGTGTGTGTGTGTGTGTGTGTGTGTGTGTGTATGTGTATGGATGCGTGTTATGAGTATGAGCAAAAGTTTTTTATGTGTCGCAAGGTGTATCAGTCCTCTCCATGTCCTCTAACTATGTGTATATGCTCCTCTTTACTACCTGTCTCTTTATCTAGCCTCCGCTCCTGGGTCCTGTGCTCTAGCTCGAATGAACGCGATACACAGACAAAGGTGCGTTGGTTATTTTGAATCTATATATAGTTTATTTGACTGAACTTGATACTTTGGAGTTCTGTGATTGGCTGGGGCACTAGGTAACGTTGGACATTCACTTGTTTTTTTATTGGGACTTTTCTCACGTTACTTATCGTGTGTTTTTCGACAGAGATGAGGTCAGATTTTTGGTGATTCCAGTTTTGTTGCACGTTAACCTTTCCAGGTAAGGAAGATTTGAATCTCACGTTACCCAGTCTTGGTTAACTCGTGAAGGACTTTTTTTTTTCTTGTTGTTGGTTTTAACTCCAGCATTTGCATCGAGCCCTAAATTGGCTAACACTTGAATCTAGATGTGCCCTTCATCTCTCTTGCGTGGTAAATAACCACTTCTCTAGAAAACTACCAGACTACCTGAGCAGTATCCTCACTCTAGCTCTCCATACTAACTATAACCTCCACTGCTAACAACTCACTGAATATACCACATTACAAGAAAGAAGCTAGTCAATATGCCTTTTTCTTCAGAGCTCCGAAAGTCTGGAATAAACTACCTGAAAACATCAGATCTTCTTCTGGTATAAAATCCTTAAAAATAAATGCTTCTTTATATCTAAAAACAATATGCAACTGTATATAACATTTTTAATATGTGTGTGTATGTATATATATTATATAATTATTTCTCTGTATTTGTACAAATACACAACACTTTGCTGTAAACATTCCAGGACATACTTGAAAAAACTCAATGTATTCTTCCTGGTAAAACATTTTCCAAATAAATAAATAAATAAAATTAAGATGAAAAGTACTTTAAAAGGGGTGGGAGTTCCCCTTTAATTTGTTATATTGTCTTAAAGTATGTAGTTTTTTAAATAAAGAATGTTAAAAAGTTCAAACCTTTTATTGTTTTTTTAATTCTTTACTAAATGTTTGATGAATTTGTTATACATACTGTGTTATATTATTAATCTGTAATGTAATCTCCTCACACACCCAAGGGATGCAGTATGGAGTGGATATTCAAATCTGCTCAATACTGCCAGGCCTCAACTAGCCCAGGTACATATATACGATATTGACGTGCTCACGATACTAAATAACGCTTATTTGATGCGCAACATTATGATGACGCTGTAAATATGTATGCGACATTCTTAATAAGACATATCCAAGCTGTCACTAGAACTTGTAACTTCTTCCTAAAAAATATTGCAAAAATACATCCGTTCCTCTGCTTATCAACAGCTAAAACACTATCTCAGGCATTTGTTCTCTCTAGACTTGACTACTGCAACATTCTACTCTCTGGTCTTCCTGCTTCTCATCAATCTCCACTTCAATCTGTTATCAATTCAGCCGCAAGAATCACCACATTTGCTCCCAGATACCTTCCATCTCATCTCCTCCTGAAATCCCTCAATTGGCTACCTATAAAGTATCGTATTTCTTACAAGATTCTCCTCCTCTCCTGTAAGTCACTCTGTTCTTCAGCACCCTCTTACATTTCTGCCCTTATCTCCCGCTACACCCCTTCCTGTCCCCTACGGTCTTCTCAAGGGTTCTTCCTGTCCTCTCCCTACACAACTCGAGCCATCTCTCGACTACAATCTTTCTCACTGGCTGCTCCTCGTCTCTGGAATGCCCTCCCCATCACCATTCGCCAATCATCCACAATCATCACTTTCAAGCAACTCCTCAAAACCCACCTGCTCAGGGAGGCATCTCAATAGCAATGTCCTCCTTCTGCACACTGACAGTCACATCAGAATCCTTCTGCACTTCTTTCACCACACCTTGTACCTGCACTTATAATACTCCTCCTACTGTCTCTGTTTGTCAATATGAATTCAGCCTAGATTGTAAGCTCCTTGGGACAGGGTCCCTTTCCTAGTGTATGATTCCCTTGCTGCACTTTCCCTCACAAATAATGTAATGATTGTACTTAACCTTAATGCTCTTGACCCCAGTTCTGTCATTTTTGTATTGTATTATTTCAACTTCTGTTAAGCGCTGTGTACATGTATGGCGCTATATAAATAAAAATACATACATACATACTTATGCGGGGAACATTTTAATGCAACGTTTTGTTTGACTCCAAAAAGTAGAAGCCAAATTGAAAGGGAACCCTAACACTGCACCCACTCTCCATTTTCGCTCTGCACAGGACCTTCTTCTCACTGCAGCTTTATTATATTTTCCCATTCCCACCTAACAGATTTGTCCCATGTTGCACCTGAGCCCTGGAATTCCTTCCCCATTCCCATCATACTCTCCTCCATCCTTCAGATCTTCAGATGCTCCCTGTAAACTGATCTCTTCAGGGAAGCATATCAGCTACCACCATAGGGTTCACTTCTAAAATGTTGCATACAAAACAGTGTACGGCTACTTGGTGCAATAAGCATGTCACCATGACGAAAAGGGCAACAGGAGAATCTTTCCCTGCATAAAAGCACCAGCCCGCCTTCAATTTAAAGCCCACAGCATCCAATTTACTTCCCGCATACCTAAGCATAGCTGTGTGCCTCTGACCTCTTTCATACCCTCAATCAGACCAGTAGCAACATTTTAAAAGTGAACCAGATCATAGAGGGTAATTTTTCCTTTGAAATAGACAGAAGCTACAAAATTATTCATATAACATTACAAAAATATTAAAACATAACAAACTCAAATATACAATCCAGTCAATCAATCTGAACTCTAGAAGTTACATCTGGGAAACTGAAAGCATTTCACCTCTATTACTCCAGTGTACTGGGGACTTGATGCACACACCTCTGTGGACTGCCTTAGAGGATCACCAGCCTTTGTGGAGGAATATATTATACTGTAACCAGAGCGGTATCCAGCACATTGCAGCACAATGCGTTAGATACCTCCCTGGCACTCAAAGAGTTAAGCTACTGTGCAGTGGGTGTTTTATGCTGTTGACAACCCGAGGCAGTATAAGGAAAACTTAGCACTTAGGAACGCAGACATTTATCTTGCACTAGTAACTTGGGTAAAAAAAATTGATTAGCCCAGACCAGTTGCAAGTGAATTCCAGTTCAAAGGGAGGCTATCAACCAGTTTCTAGATTTGGACAGGAAAGAAATCACCATTGGCCAGACAAAAATGTTTCCTTTGAAATTGGAAAACTGGTTTAAAAGAAAATTTGATGTCTGACTCGACTGTTTCTGCCAATTCCATTCAATGCATTCTGTTCAGGATTGAAGCTCCATTTAAGGACACAACATGAGAGTCTCGCGCTTTCATGCAAGGCGAGATTCTCGTGTCGCCCTTTTCATCACAGAGACATGCTTAATGCGTCGTGTAGCCGCACACTGTTTTTTGTGAGACATTTTGAAAGACTACCCCTCCATAGCCATTATGAGCAGGGCCAGCTCAACAGCTTGTCCAACTTCTTCTCACACTTATTCCCTTCTATAATCACTCTCCCACCTACAACCCTATCATAACCTCGTTGTTCTTTTTCTCCCAAACACACCCATTAACATAGCTACATTGATAGGGGTTCTAAATAATGCTTTTTTGCATTTTCTTTCAATACCTGAGATAACTTTTCTGAATAGAAGAATCAGTGCTAATCTCAATACATTGCCAGTATTATCTGAGCACAAACAATTAACCAAAATGTGTCTAAATAGGACAGTCTACACATGCATTGAAAATGCAAGTTTAGGATTATATTTTAGGGATCTAACCCGTCATAACTACATTTTACAGATGCTAAGTGGAAGTACATGATATTTAAAATAATATAACCCAATCTCATATTTAGGTGCTAGTGTCTCTTAAGTCTGACAACATCTGCATATAGGGTAGAATGTAGCTAAAGACATTTGATCCTATATATTAGTGCATCAATGGCAATCACTTGCATGTTCAGTTCAACTGGCCAAATGCTTTTCCAACAACTGCCAATTCTGTTTTAAAGGGGAACTCTGCATTTCTGACCCTTGTATTAATATTATGGAAGAGATGCACTGAGGGGTGATAAAGAGGTGATAAAGTGGAGTGCTTTTTAAAACTTTTTAAAAACTTTTCGATTTCTTCCCTTGGTTAATTTTTGTTGAGATTATATTATTGGTATAATGTTCATTTATAAAGGGGCAAGATACCTGTTTGTAGGATTTCAACTGTTATATAAAGGGTTAAGATGTTGATTTAAGTTTTATTTGCAACACGGTTACCTTTGAGCACCCGTACAATTAGGTCATTGGCCTCTTTGTGTGGATTGGATAGGTGAACTCTTTTAAATGATAGCCGTTGAGTATTCCGGATCTAGTCATCATGATTAAGCAGTTATTACGCGAAACGCGTTGATGCTCCATGCCTCTGGGCATTAGGGATGCTGTTGACACAAGTCTATTTAATAGATAAGTACTACTATGTTTTTTATTTTTGAATCAATAAAGATTTGATGTTTTATTAATATTATGTCTCTGGTTATGGTGCAGCAGTTTGCAGATTGTTTGTATCATTGTTAGACCAAAGGAGGTCTTTTTGTTCAGCGGGCACATACTGAGACATGTTTATTCTTGCATTGTGCATGATGGGACATTACATCTATGTATTCTTAGAGCCGCTCTAAAAACAATATTTTATATATTTAAAGCATGTACAGATCCCATTGTTAGCTATATGGTAATGAAATTAGGACTTGTCTGCATGCTCTACAACTAGACTCAAACAGTTAAAAAATAATTTATTAAGGATTACTTTTAAAGTGGAGTTTTCACCTTAATTTAAATTTGCATATTTGAAAACTGTATTAAAAACTGCCTATATGTCATGTTAACCAAAAGGCCAGCAAATGGTTTAGTATAGTTTAGGCGATATTCACACTTTTTGTTTCTGAGCAAAGTGATACTAAACACTTCCTGGTAATGCAGAGACCTTAATTAGCACATGAAATGTCATTAAAACTGTCATTAGCATGTGACACATCATTGTTAAGGCTTAATTAGAATATGAAACATAATTGATTAGCTTAATTAGCATGTGAAATAAGCATGAATATCTCCTGAACTGTAGATTTGCTGGACTTTTGGTTAACATGACATATAGGCAATTTTTAATACAGCTTTCAAATATGTAGACTTGAATTAAGGTGTCAGTACCTTGTTGGGAGCCGAGCAGGACGGTTGCCGCATTCCTTGCTGGCCTCTTCCTCCCTTCTGCGCAGGCACCAACAACAGGGTGCACTAGAAACAACCAAGAGACGAGCGCCTAAGTCGGCATCAACTCATGACGTCACCATGCCTGTATAAGAAGCGCTCTCCTCTTCCACAGCGCTCAGTTGTTCTGGAGTCATCTGTACGAGTCAGTGTTTATACCTGCATACTTACTTGATCTCCCTGTTCCTGAATTCGGCTTACCCTTTGACTATTCTCCTTGCTGCCTGCCCTGACCTGTGCCTTCCACGACCACAAGCTTCTTAGTCAGCCCCTGTCCCTACTTACTTGGATCTCCCAGTTCCTGAACTCGGCTTACCTATGGACTACTCTCCTTGCTGCCTGCCCTGACCTGTGCCTCCCATGACCACGAGCTTCTCTACTTTCCTGACCAGCAGCTCTTCTCTTTAGTCCTGTGGATCCCCTCCTGGTATTGTGCTACCTTTTTTTTCTATATACATGTATATCTTCTTTGTTTTCTTTGTGTGTTCTACGTATATATATATATATATATATATATATATATATATATATATATAGTGCATTGTCTCTTATTATATAGATCTGGTCAACTCAGTAGTTAGAATCCTAGGTTTGTCCTTTTCCTAGACAGTTAGGTTTTTTTTAGTTGATTTAGGGCTTTCCTTGCCCTGCCTTTTAGGTTCCCTAGTTTCTATTGCTCAGTTTAGACAGGGTCAACATAAGGTGAAAGCTCTACTTTAAGTATTACTTTATTGGAGGTACATTCATGCTCAAAACAGTCCTTGGCATTAAATGTCATTGAAAGATTTTTTTTTTTATTGAATGAGTTTTCTAAAATATAAATACTTTTGGATTTACTCCAGCAAAGTACTTTTGCAAAGAAAGCCCTTACAACCATTTATTTTGTATGTATTATATGTTCTTTTCCCTTTAAATAATAAAATTTATTTATTTAAATAATAAAGAAACATAACTATTAATTATATGGATGTTTCTAACTCATTGCAGCCAAGGTGTTTCATCACAATCATTAAAGCAATTATTTTAAACAAGTTCTGAAATTTAGAATGCAAATGTTCTGAAACATACCTTTAGTTTGTATTCCTTGCGGTTAAGAATAACAGCAGTTATTTGTTGGTCCATAAACAGAAGTATAGTGATTAAAATTGCTGGAATACCAGAGAGCAGACACACCCACCATGGATTTTCTCCAAATGGAAACACAATCCAACTCCTGTTAGGGTTTGTTGGCTTTTAAGACAAAATAAAATGTTAATAAGACATTAAAGCAAAATTGTATTTCTCTGAATAAAACAATACATTTGCAACTAAGATAATCATGAGTAGATAGAAAATTAAAAATACCCCTATGTAAGCATTTTCTTTACACAATGTTAATACCTTAAGGTCAGGGTATTTTACATCCTAATGGGTGGAACGTTTTCACATTATTGCTGCGTGACTTTTTTATGCAGGTTCCACTATAATGCCGAAAACTATAGATGCCATTAATCTTTCTTCTGGTATCTTTGTTGGTGCTAGAAAAAAGACAAATCTTTATTGACAGCTCTTAAAGCTCATCAACAAAGTATTATTGCCCCTGGTTTACTGATTGAAACACAATCAATAAACTTAGTGTTCTGTACAGAACACTGAATGTTGTGTTCACTGTATTTAGCAAAGTTTAGCAATCACTGTGGTGGGAACAAAGTACATTGATCTTCAAACACTGGATAAACTCACACTTATCATAAACAGCCAGGAATTTGGAAAAAAAATCATTTATACCAAATAGTGCTCAGAACTGAATTATTATTATTATTATTTATTTAGGTGGATCACAGAAGGAATAAGTGCTATGGTGTTTAAGTGCCTCCTGCCACATGAACTCCCTGTCAGTGGGTGGAAGAAAGAAGTGCTTTTGAGTGCAGTGGTCCAGTCAAGTAGTGGGTATGTTTGGGAGAACAAGGTTATGTGAAAAATTAGATTGTGTTGGGGTTTAGTTGGGTGAGTGATTTTAGAAGAGATCGGTCTTCAAACACTGCATAAGTCTCCCACTTATCAGAAACAGATAGGAACTTGACATTAAACATTCACAACAAATTGTGCTCAAAATCAAGTTATTATTATCCTATATTTATATAGCACCAAATTAATCTGCAGAGTTGTACAATAGGGAATAGACAAACATTTAACCAGTACACATGGAACATAGGACACAAATGCTTCCTTTTAAGAGAAAGGCAGGTGGGAGCATTGTTACATATATAGATGTCTAAATGTGTGTTAACGGGATAGTAATATTTCGTTTTATCTTTATTTAATTTTGTAGATATTAAAAAAAACATGAAGAATGATATAAGTCTTATCTCTCAAACCTTTATGGTTTGAGAGATATTCACAATCAAAGTTTCCCCTCCCGCCCCTTTTACCTAGTGTAAGCCATCTCTTCTCAGATGTGGAATTCAGTCTATAGACCAGACAGATAACAGCAGGGGACACTCTTATTCCTATGAAATCCCTTCCCCCCTTGACAAGCTTTTCAGCTTTTTCCCTTATCTTAATTGAAGATTGTCCCTCTCTGCAGTCTACCTGGACACCTCCCTTCTGCTCTGGCTGAGCAGTGTTAAATCAGTAAAAGGGGTGGGAGGGGGACACTTTGTCATTGAATTACTCTTGAACTACAACTCTGACAGTATTGAAATAACACTCTCCAAGGTCCAAATACTATGATGATTAATTAGAGCTGCTTTTCCTCCGGATGTGGAGAGTTTCTATTGAAACTCTGCCACATCTGCTTTTTCTCCCGTTGTGCCTCCGTCCCCAGCCTTCTGTGTGACACATTTAACCCTCTGAGTACCAGAGTGGTACGGCATTCCGTACCACTCTGGCACTCAAAGGGTTAACCCCCCCCCCAACACTCGAGTTAAGCCCCGCCCCTTTTTGACGCGATTAGCATCATTTTTGTTACCCCCTGCTGAACAGAGGACTACCCTCCGGGTAGCCCTCAACTGAAAGTTCCCAGGTATGCTGATTACTATACAGGTCAAGTTGTTGGCACTGGCACATGCCAAATGAGAATGCCAGGGCAAAAGTAAATGGTTTGCAGTGAGCTATAGATACCTAATAAAAACACTGTAACACAGTAACATAGTAAATTAGGTTGAATAAAGACAAAGTCCATCAAGTTCAACTTTCGCCTCATGCCTCAGTAATTTTATAGCTTTCCTGCTACCAAATAAGTTAGTCTTTATAAGACCTTCCTGATCTGCCTACTAATAAACAGTATAACTCTGTATGTTACCTTTGGAAAGAAATGTATCTAATCTTCTCTTGAATGTATCCATTGTATCTGCCATAGCCACCTCCTTGGTCAAAGAATTCCACAATATAACAGACCTCACTGTAAAAAAAACCCCTTCCTCTGGTGAAGTCTAAACCTCCTTTCCTCTAATCTCAAGGGGTGCCCCCTGGTCATCTGATCAGGCCTTGGAATAAATAGCTCACCGCAGAAATCCTTGAATTGACATCTCATATATTTGTACAATGTGATAAGGTCTCCTCTTAGTCATCTTTTCTCTAGAGTAAATAAACCAAGTTTGTCTAGTCGTTCCTCATACGTCAAGTCCTCCATTGCCTTAATTAATTTTGTTGCTCTTCGCTGTACCCTCTCTAGTTCTAGTATATCCTTTTTCAGAACTGGTGCCCAAAACTGCACTGCATACTCAAGGTGAGGTCTTACCAATGATTTGTACAATGGCAAAATAATGTTATCCACTCTTGCTTCAATATCTCTTTTTATGCAAGACAGGATTTTGTTTGCCTTTGCTACTGCTGTTTGACACTGGTCACTGTTTCCAAGTTTGTAGTTTACAAGTATACCCAGGTCTTTCTCAGGCAACGAGTCCCCTAAAATAATTCCATGAAGTTTATAAGTAGCCTTGTTATCATTTCCTCCCAAATGCATGACTTTACATTTCCCCACATTAAACTTCACATTCCATTTGTTTGCCCAATCTGCCATTTTATATAAATCCCTCTGTAGAGAGCAATTATCCTGTTCTGAATTAATTACCCTGCATAATTTGTTGTCATCTGCAAATATTGATAATTTGCTTTCTATATCTATTTCTAGGTCATTTATAAACATGTTAAAAAGCAGAGGACCTAATACTGAACCCTGAGGTACTCCACTCTCCACTTTAACTGTATTGGGGAATTGTCCATTTACAACCACACACTGTTCCCTATCCTTCAACCAGTTTTGTATCCAATTGCAAAGGTCATCTCCTAGCCCCAATTTCCTTATTTTATACCTCAGCCTTATGTGTGGCACTGTATCAAATGCCTTTGCAAAGTCTAGATATACTACATCAACTGCCTTGCCATTATCAAGGTTGCTGCTTATTTCCTCATAGAAGCTTAAAAAGTTAGTTTGGCATGATCTATTCTTCACAAAACCATGTTGATTCCTGCTAATCTTATTTTTTGTGTTGTAATCCTGAATATAGTCCCTTATATATTGAGAAATATGTCAATGTGTTTCATAACCATACAGGTTATTTCATCAGGACAAAACTTTTTCGCTATTTATGCTGGGAGTTGTGAGATCTCTCTCTCCCGTCCTGATGAAATAACCTGTATGGTTATGAAACGCGTTGACATATATTTATCACCATACAAGGTGTGATTTTTAAATTATACTTTTTTTATTTTGTTCTGTATTCAATAAACATTTTTAGTTTATATTGGAGTTTTAGTACTTTTATCATTCGGAGTCCACTATCATTTGGCATGCAGAGATCATCGCGGCCATTGTTTGAGTGCTCTGACCGAACGGGGACGGTACAGAGAATTTTCCCCGTGGGATTTCACCCGAGATTGGGTAGATACCTCTCGGATATAACCTTCCATGTGTGAGTACTCTATTTGACACATATTACATTTTGACTTCGTTTTGCATCTATATAAGAAATGTTGTATTTGCTTTGGGCACGGCTGATGTTTAACTGAGTGGAGACAGTCGTTGTTCTCTCCACATGCTATACTCACCTTGACTGACCTGATAGTCAGCCAGGCAGGACCGGCGCTACCATTAAGGCAGGACAGGCAGCTGCCTTAGGGCGCCGCAATGGAGGGGTGCTGAAAAGGGTGAAGCTGGGATTTATTTTTTTTAATATATGTATCTGCCGCGAGGGAGCGCTGATTTACACCACCAAGCGCTCCCTCGCGGTGTCTATGGGACGCTCACAACGCAGAGCGACCCAGGCTCTGTAGTAATACAGAGCGCTGGGAGATGACATCATCTCCCAGTGCTCTGCATTACTGAGAACAGTGCTGGGAGCTTCAGCTCTGTGCCGAAGGAGGCACAGAGCTCTTATGGCTAGACCACCAGGCACTCAAGGTAGGGGATCAAGGGGCATTGTGGAAATGAAGGGGGCATTGTGGAGATGAAGGGGCATTATGGAAGGGGCAGTGTGGAGATGAAGGGGCAATGTGGAGATGAAGGGGCGTTATGGAAGGGGAAATGTGGAGATGAAGGGAGCATTGTGGAATGGGCATTGTGGAGATGAAGGGGCAATGTGGAGATGAAGGGACATTATGGAAGGGGTAATGTGGAGATGAAGGGGCAATGTGAAGATGAAGGGGCATTATGGAAGGGGCAATGTGGAGATGAAGGGGCATTATGGAAGGGGAAATGTGGAGATGAAGGGAGCATTGTGGAAGGGGCATTGTGGAGATGAAGGGGCATTATGGAGATGAAGGGAGCATTGTGGAAGGTGCAATGTGGAGATGAAGGGAGCATTGTGGAGGTGAATATGTGAGCGGGGGCAGGGGACTGTGGCAAGGTCGGGGGGGGGCAGGTGGATTGTGTCCGGGTCGGGGGGGGCATCAAAATGCACCTTTGCCTGTGTATACAAAAATCCTTGCACCGGCACTGCAGCCAGGCAGTGTTAATACAAGTGAGTTTCAATTAATCTTTTGGTCTTCTTCATCCAGTTGAACATCACGCAATTTTCTTCATATCTGAGATTTACAATATAGACTTTTTTATTATACAGATCACACTATGTGCTTATGTTCTATCTTTTACATGTTCATCATGATTTAATATCTGGATCTGTTTCCTGTCCAATTTTCTATCATTGATCTGATGTCCATTTCTGGTGGTATGCGAGAAATCAGTATACATTTATTTATTATATCTATATGATACATTTGTGTTTCATTATATTTGTATAACAATACACTTAATCAGCGCTTCTACTGGGAAATCCTAGATGACACCCAAAGCACTCCCAAACACACATAAGAACCACAAACATATATCACAAGAAACAATGTGTCTTTAAATTAGACTACTAACACAGTCCGTTTTAATAACAGGATCAATCAAATACTCAGCACATTCAAATAACAAATACCACATCTAGATGTTAGGAAACAATGGGACAATCTGCAAATACTATTAGTATTTGCAATACCCACTTTCCTCTATATTTTAAAACATATAACAATAATAAAACCCCACAACAACAATCCCCTCCAATGTTGTTAGGAACCACACAGACGCCGCACATCAATACCCTCAAACCACGCTAACGTCTTGCCACTCACCTCCGGACAAAGAGGAGGCACCGTGTACCCTCCCGATCTGGACACCAATGTTCAAACCCACAGCCGCATAACAGCACCCCTCTGCGGGAAAGACACCAGCGTCCGTCTCTAACGGGACAGAGATAAAACCGAACCTCCTCCGCTCCTAAACTAGGTGAGTATGGGACGCCAGCATGGTCAGAAACATATGCTGCGCAAGGCGGCCGCGTCTCACCAACAACACTAAAACATTGCCTTTAAAAGATAAAAAATACAAAATAAAATATAAAAAATTAAAAAATGCCCCAAAAAATCTAAAAAACTAAAAAGAACAAAAAAATAATAGATCGATTTATAGTCACTTGAATATAATAATAATATATTAGATGTATGGGTTGTAATTATATATTTCACAAATATTATGAACTTCTCTTGTATGTTCATCAATATGTTTTCCACTCTATAACTAAGGCACTTGCCAAATACCATCCATAGATATGAACTTCTCTTTACATCAGGAATTTCATTATGGACCGCCTAGTTCATATGATCAATTTCACTCTCTGTATCTTTTAAGGTCTCAATAAGAACGTACACTTTACCTCAATATACCTTAATTTATCAGGTCTTCGTGTACTCTTCACTCCAATTTCCTATCCATCAAATTTCTTATACTTCTTGCCAATAACTCACTTGGCTGAAGTTATTCTTTTCTTATATCGAGCACCTCTTCTCCCAGAGAGGATACAATCAGTCCTGGCATCCGTTGTTTAGAATTCCCGTGTCGCTAGAAATCTCGGATGATCTCACTTGTAACAATTCCTTAAACTGTGTGCCTTAATCTTCAAAGTTCCATCATCAAAAATATGACCCCACATCCACTTCCAATGCGTTTCGGGCTCACACTAACCCCTTCTTCAGGGAAAAATCAACTTATTATCAACTTAGTGGCAAGACATTAGCGTGGTTTGAGGGTATTGATGTGCGGCATCTGTGTGGTTCCTAACAACATTGGAGGGGATTGTTGTTGTGGGGTTTTATTATTGTTATATGTTTTAAAATATAGAGGAAAGTGGGTATGGCAAATACTAATAGTATTTGCAGATTGTCCCATTGTTTCCAAACATCTAGATGTGGTATTTGTTATTTGAATGTGCTGAGTATTTGATTGATCCTGTTATTAAAACGGACTGTGTTAGTAGTCTAATTTAAAGACACATTGTTTCTTGTGATATATGTTTGTGGTTCTTATGTGTGTTTGGGAGTGCTTTGGGTGTCATCTAGGATTTCCCAGTAGAAGCGCTGATTAAGTGTATTGTTATTTTGCATATTTTGGATTCAATAGCGGGGATCTGATTATTGGCTGCAGCTACTGGGATATATATCAATTCTCTCCATATAGCGCTATCACAAATGCATATTCTCATTATATTTGTATGTTTGTATATTGTGTATAGGATATACAGTGCATTATTGTACTGTATAGATTTCAGTTATTAATTTTTTATATTTTCCTATATTGGTACACTTTTATGTATATGTAATAATTTAGTATCGTGTTCCATATATTTGCTACATTAGATATCACGTTATTTGATATCATCACGAGCGCCTCAGATTATTTTTTAAAAACTAAGAGTTTTGGTCGAACCTCTCCAGTTTTGCTTTGCCAAACCGATCTCAAATGTAACCATGTTGTGATCACTGTTTCCCAAATGTTCACTTACCTTAATATTGGATACCATTTCTGCGATATTCGTTATCACTAGGTCCAATATATTATTTCTTGTCGGCACTTCCACCATTTGTGACATGTAGCTTTCACGAAGTATGTTCACAAACCTGCTACCCTTTAGCACTCTGACGGGTCTCATTTTTCCAGTTGATATCTGGATAATTAAAATCTCCCATAATTATAGTATGCCCAAGCTGGGCAGCTTTCCTCATTTGCAATAGCAGTTGGGCCTCAACATTGTCATCAATATTTGGTGGTTTGCAGCATATACCCACCAACACCTTTTTTTACCTTTTACACCACATTTAGTCTCAATTTCTACCCAAAACGACTTCACATTTTGGCCAGTTTCCTCACTAATATCACCTCTCAAAATTGGATTTAACTCTGGTTTCAAATATAAGCACACACCTCCCCCTTTTCTATTAATCCTGTCTCTCCTAAACAGGGAATAGCACTCTATATTTACAGCCCAGTCATGTGCATCATTCCACCACGTTTCTGTTATACCAGTTATGTCCAATTAGTCATTAACCACCAGCAATTCTAGTTCTCCTATTTTATCTACCATACTTCCTGCATTTGCTAGCATACAATTAATTTTGAAGTCTTTACATATATCCTTCCCTAAATGCCATTTATCTACATCTTTATTTACTAGGAATTCCTCCCTATTTTCTACATTTATCCCCACCCTTTCTCCACACCCTGGTAATTTACTTGGACCCGGTTCCTATCTGCTCTATCTACCCAATTTTTGCTATCTATACCCCCCACCCCCTTTCCTTGTTTAAAAACTCCTCCAAGCTTCTTAGCATTCTCACCCCTAGCACAGAAGCTCCTCTACCATTTTAGGTGCAATCCATCACTTCCATATAAATTGTACCCAAGAGCTAAGTCAGCCCAGTGCTCTAAGAACACAAAACCCTCCTTCTTACACCATTGCTTGAGCCATGCATTAAGCTCCCTCTGTCTACCTGCACTGGTGCATGGCACAGGTAGTATTTCAGAAAATGCTACCTTAGAGGTCCTTGCCTTGAGCTTGCACCCTAAGTTCCTGAAATCATTCTTTAGGGACCTCCATCTTCCTCCTACTTTGTTATTGGTACCAATATGTACCAAGACAGCTGGATCACTTCCAGCCCCTCCCAACAATCTGTCAGCCCTGCCGACAACATGCCGAACCCGAGCACCCAGCAGACAGCATACTGTTCGGCATTCACGTTCCTGGTGGCAGATTACCCTATCTACTCTCCTAATAATAGTCCGCTATTACCACCACCTGCCTTGATTACTGCCTACTCTGCATCCCATCTTGCCTGGAAGGAGGACTGTTCCCCTGGCTGCTAGAGGAATTAGCCCTCTCCAGTGTTGCCAGTTCTGAGCTATCCTCATCCACATCTTCACACGATCTTGCAAATCTGTTGGACTGAGTCAACTCAGAACTGGCCTTCATCTTCCTCTACCAACTACCTCCCCTCCTTACTGTTACCCAGCTGCCTACCTGTTGCTCATCTTCTACAACTCCACCCTCTTCACCACTAACCCCACATACTACCTGCTCTATGAGTTCTAAACTCCTTTCCAGGTTTCCAATGTCTCTCAGTGTTGCAATATTTCTTTCCAAACCCAATATCTTAGACTCTAAATAGAAAATATTCTCACACTTGGCACACCGGTATGACCCCTGGAACGATTGCTCCAAGTGTTCAAACATGTGACAAGAAGTGCATTGTGTAAGATTGTCTAACCGGCTATCACTCATGCTTGGTTTTACAATTCAATAAGATTTATACTGTCCTCTAAAGCTCACTCTAAAGTAAGTAACCAACTTTCAATGATAATGCAGTAACTCCCTTGAAATTATTGTCACCTCAGAGGTCTTCTGATTTCCAACTCCTGCTTTTATTCCAACTCCAGATTTTTTCTAACTCTTTTTCCCTTGTCTGCAGTCACAAGAAATGCAGGCTCAAAGAGCCTGGGGACTGTATTTATAGTAACACTGCAGCCAGGTGACTTCCCTTAGCCAATCACCCTTAATCACGCAGGCCAGAGAAAATCCCAATTAACAGTTAGTTTATTTAACCCTCACAATACCCACACAAAATTAAAAAAACTTTTTTTTTTAAACCTTAATAAAACACTAAACACACTCTCATATACTTAACCAGATTTTTTCTAACTCCTCTTTAGTCATAAGAAATGCAGTCTCAAAGAGCCGAGTGTTATGGAGAGCATAATAACTCAGAGAAGTAGTGGAAATGGCTAAAGCATACAGGTATAACTCAGAGCTATCACTAATAGAAACCGTAAGGGCAATAAAAGATGCAAATGTATAAACTTGTAACGTTTACTGAGCTGAATGGCTATCAAGATAGCAATGAGTTTAAGCAAAAATTAACTTACTAATTCCTGTCTAATTGCCGGGGCAAAAACCGGCTCATCAAAGATTTAACAGAGACAAGATAATAAAAAGCTAAAAAAAAGATTGCTAAATATATTTAACGCCAGGGAATAAACTGGCTTGCCAGACAGAAAAAAAGGCAGCTTCTGATAATTGAAAATACCCAAAAATAGCACCACGATGACACAAATGCACTGGTGAGTATGGGAATCAATGAGCTGCAGAAAAACAAAATTACCGAATAACCAGCCCTTAAAAGACCCTTCAATACCAGTTACCAGCTCTGTAAAGGACCTTTTGCATAAGCCAAAGCTACAGCGAGTATAGTCATTTAGCAATCCCTAAAGGACCGCTTAGAGCAGCACATTAATAAGAGATCAAGCTCTGTCATGATGACACGCGTTTCGCCAGACACAAGCTTCTTCTAAGGCTCATCAGTAAATTGGACCATCTACCAGTTGGTTCTCAAGCTCCTAATGAAGTAAGCCGCTCTGGCCTCTCTCTCCCCTTCTCTGCATGCACAATGACAGGAAGGAGCAGAGCACGCAGAGAAGGGGAGAGAGAGGCTGGAGCGGTTTACTTCAGTAGGGCTTGGGAACCAACTGATAGCTCGTCCTATTTACTATGCCCATTATTTTATTTATCTGTGTGCCCATTCAGTAGGCTACATGAGAATCTCGAGCTGTCATGCAGTGCGAGATTTTCATGTCACAATTTTTATCAAGGCAATGCATTCCGTACCACTCTGGCACTCAAAGGGTTAAAAGGATAATTTCAAGGGCTGGTTAATTGATATATCCATGCTCCTGTAAATATACTGACTATAACTAACCCAATTTTGGTTTAATTGCCTTAATTGTTCCCTTTGAGGCATAACCATCAAGCCACCATCACATTATAATTTTAGGTGGTCTTTTTTGGGTTTTACTCAGTATATATTTCTTTCAGCATACATTTTTTAAGTGGCAAGCTGGTATATTTTTGCCCCAGCACTACATCACAACTCACTTACAATCTTCTTTTTATTTTGTGCATTAGAAGTTGAATTTTATCCTTTATTTATTTAGGTTTCAGCTTACACTATTGAATTATCTGAGTGTTATTTTGGCATTGTTTCCTTTTCTTTTTTTCTACGTTGGAAATTTCATGCAATTATCAAGTGAAAAAAATATATAAAAGTGTGTGTGCTTTATGCAGTAGAGTTATCTCGAGAAGTTACAGCAGGGTGGGTGCAAGCCTTGGATTAATTCAGACACCCCATGTTCTAGATTCTGGTCACTTGACCAGGCATGGATCTTCAGCCGCACCGATATAACGATATCTAAAGATAAATACTTCATCGGAATGGTCTACAACGTGTGCTTGCAAACCAGGCACACATTGCAGACCGTTCTGATGAAGTACTTATTTTTAGGTACCGCTATGTCGGCGCTGCTGAAGAGCTGCTGTCTGACCCAGGAACCAGAATCTGCTTCTGACAGCTTTATAGCTCATCAAGTAGAAAGGGGAGGGAGTGGAGAACTTTATTTCCTATATCTCTCAAACCATAACTGCATGAGATACGAATAAGTGCAAGTACTCTCTTTTAATTGTATCTACCATATGGTTAATACTTTTTTTCTGACATTTTTCTGACATTACTATCCCTTTAAGCCATTTTCAATTCATTCCCATGTGGATAAAAAATATATTTCTAATACCAAAGGGCTATAGACTATTTCCCTGTATCAACATCCGATCTGTATTAAAACCAGCTATCACAATTCTCCATATTGTTCTGAACTAGAAGGGTATCTACTACTTTCTTGAAAGTATCTACAGTATATGCAAATGCAGCTTCCTGAGGCAGAGAATTCTACAATCTTAATGTCCTTAGTGTAAAAAAGCCCTTTATTTGTTTTAGTCAAAATTGCCCTTCTTCAACTTTTAGTGAATGACCCCTTGTTTTCTTTTCTCAGCTCTTTGAGCATACAGTTCTCCAGATAATTCTTTGTATTGGCCTTGAATACATTTATAAATGCCAATCATATTATATATCTCCTCTAATGTAAACAAACCCAGGTTGGTTAGTGTCTCTGTACATCCCTATACTAATTCCAATTCATTAATGTAGTTTATAAAAAATGGTTCCCAAAACTACTCTATTTTCTAGATGAGTAATTACCAACTATTTATAAAGCTGTATAATTAATTATATTTCCATCCTGTTTATTTATACCATTTTTATACATGATTGTTCCCTGATGGCTCTTGTGGCAGCCAAGTGACACTGCACACTGTTGTGATGTCTACTGTCTATCAGTACTCCTAACTAGGGGTGGGCAAAAGGTCCCGCCATGAAAACCACGTTATTGTCCACTTTTTCACATTACCCCATATCTGATGCATATAGACCGAAGCGTAGCAAAAACAGTAGAGAAAAATGAGGAATGGTCCATAGCAGGATATGCCATAGTTATACGAGCACCCTCTAGGTGACAATAGGGAATTCAGACTGCGGCATATATGCATTCTTGAAAACTAGAGAAATAGTAAGAGAAACCAGAAGAGTATGGTATAAAGATCGAGTATAGTGGCATGAATGTGAGAGATCAGGAGATTGACTGGAGTAAGTGAGGTGCAGTATAAAGTGCGTATGAGCAAAAGGGAAGAATGTGTATCGCTAGTTATGCATGAGTGGTACAGAGTATGACTGTCGCCTAGGGAAGTATCTGAAGAGGATGGAGCTAGAGGAAGGGTATGCCAGAATAAGAGTGAGCAAATGTAAGAATGAAATACAGACTGAGGAGGTGAATGCAAAGTACGAAGTAGAGAAACAGATAATGCCAGGCCCGAAGAAGACATGGGCTTCGAATTATAACCATCCCCCTGTCCTCTTCCCCCCTAGCGAAGACTGGAGTAGAAGAGGGAACTGGTAGGAGAGCAGAGGACGGGTATCAGTAAAGAACCATACATTAAAGCAAACAACAAGTAATAAAAACTAAACAATAAAACATACAGTCGCATAAATACCTGATAGACATTATTGCAGTAATAAATTTAAACAGAATGCAAATAGGCCGAGGTGTAGCTAGAATAATATAGTGAAAAAGATGTGGGGTAAATCGTGAAAATCCACGATTATACAAGGACCTTCCGGGAGCTCCCAGATCAACTAGGCTGCGGCCCACATGTATTCAGGATGGTGAGAAAAATAACAAAATAATCCAGGAGGCTGCATTATGGGTGACATGTGTGGTGGTATAAAGGTGATTAAATAGGAAGTCAAGTGGAGCGAGTGGTAGGTGGTATAAGGTGTGTGAGAACTGAAAGGAGTAATGAGTAGCATCAGGTAAGTGTGAGTGCAAGGGAGTATGGGTGTCTTTGAGAGAAGTGTTTGGAGCAAGTGTTTGTGGAGTATGAAGAGTGTGTCAGAGCGGGAGAGAGTATGTAATATGGGTGGATAAAATGAGTCTGCTAAGGTGGCATTGGTACCATCAAGAGATAGTGTCCACAGGAGCGGTAAATCAGGAAGTAATATGCGAGGTGTAGTGCATCCTAGAAGCCTACACATTGAGGATGAGGATGAAATGTCCCCTCTAGAGCGAAGTCCATCTGAAGGACGGTGATAGGAAGTCCGTTCAGCCCTCTGTCAGTCAAGGATATTTCGAAGCCTTGAATGGAGAGGAGAGGGATCCTGGAACTCGTCTCCTCTTCGAGACAGTACTCCATGGTGGGTGTATGTCTGCGGTAGTGTCCCATTGAAGTTTGTTCGGTGCGAGATGCACAAGGTCGTCTTGTAATTGAAGGTTTAAGAAGGAAAGAAATGCTTTGTAGTCTCCTTGGTATCGAAGGATGTGCTTCTGGTCATCTTTGGTGGCAATGAGCATAAGAGGGAAGCCCCATCTGTAACGGATATTTTGGCGGCGTAAGGCTTGTGTAATAGGTTTTAGATCTCGGCGCCATTTTACCGTGAGGTGAGAAGTCCCCATAAACAGCGATATTTTGGTTATCAAATGTAATAGTAGAGAGGTTTCTGGCACAGGCAGAAATTTTTTCCTTGTCTGGGTAGGATTTCAGGCATAGTATGACATCTCTGGGGTTTTCGGCTGCAGCAGATTTAGGGCGCTGTAGTCTATGCGCCCTTTCAATGTCAAAGTGTACATCATCAGTCGCCTTTGTTATATGGCAAAAGAGCCTCTGTAATTAGTCTGGTAGCAAGTCAGGCCCAATCATTTCGGGCACACCCCGAATTCTGAGGTTGTTCCTCCGTTGCCTATTCTCGATCATCCAACTTTAAGGTGAGTTCTCTTTGGTGGTCCAATAGTGCCATAGTTCTGGATGGTACTTCTTGTTTAAAAACCGAGAGTGCATCTCGGTCGGCTTCAAGGGCCTCCACTCTGTCACCGAGATGGGATATATCGAGCTTGACATCAGCAAATTCATCACAAATAAACAATTTGAGGTCCAAGAGCAGAGTAAGTAGGTCCCGTTTGGTAGAGGGGGTGTCCATTCCAGCTGAGTCAGAATCATCGTCCAAGTAGCTATCATCTGCTTGTTGTAGACAATTCCTTGTGGAGTCTTTGCTTTCAGCCAGTGCGGGCAGTGAATCAGGTGCGGTCTCCATTTTAGTGAAGTAATCCTTCATTTCTTTACCGTGTTTGGGATTTCGTTGCCTGGACATGATTAAGAAGTTGGTAGTTCTCAATAAGTGTAAAAAACAGGCTATTTTACTTAGGATTCCGATGGATTGAGCTCTCTCAGGGACAGAGCGATAGTCTCACATGTCCATTCAGCTACGGCTCCATGCCACGCCCCCCATCATTTTTATATTATTTAAATAATCTTTACTGAAACAAATGAAGCACAATTACACTAGAAACAGCCAAGCAATAGACTTATGCAATAAAAGTTGTGTGCATCAAGTGGTCTCTGTAGAACAGACATATGAAGTGAACACCACCACCAGAGAATTAGTAAAAAACTGGGATCTGAGTAAAAACACAATAAAAGGAATCCACTGGTGCAGAGAGTCTGTTTATGCCTCCAGGTAGGAGTAAATTGAAGACCAGAGACTGCCTGTATCCTGGGGGTAAGAAAACTACCTGTCAGAAGGAGCTGAGGAGAAGAATAAAGTAAAAGAGTAGGGAGTACAGTAGGAGTGTAGGAGGAGAGGAAAGTAAAGAAACAAAATAGAGAGAGGGGACAGAAAAGCAATGGGAAAGGTATAGAACAGAAAAGAAGGGGGAATGTGGGGGAGTCATAAGAGGGAGGGATAAAGGAGGAGAAAGAATGGGGGGATTTCAGAAAAGGGGGAGGAAGGAGAGAAGTCAGGGGGAATGAAGAGTGAGTCTGGGAGAACCATCGAGAAGCATAAACAGATATTAAGAGCCATCATGGGGCAGGGAAGTGACAAAAGGCCTGCCAGGGAGCTCAGACATTTGTGAAAATCTCATGCTTCAGGTTCCTGGGATATCACTACTGAGTGTCCCTCTGCATCCAAAATCTGCAATACAGGTTTATGAGAGCTTGGGCCTCTGGTCTGATAGGCAAGCAGTTTATCACACTTATACTGAATTCATAATATGTTCTGCTAGACCATTTTTAAGGATTTTAGAGAGTTGGAATGCAAAAGTTGGGATACTTGATTACTGAGCACGGATAAAGAGCGTATGGTGTCAGGGTCATGGTGAACCATATGTGAATTTTCCAGGGCCTGAATGGAGGCTAGAAGATCAGTAAGCGTTTTAGCCTTCTGATGTTGTTTCTAAGCAGCTATAGCAATGAACACACCTCTTAAATAACATTTGAGTGCTTTCCAGACCCCCAAGGAAAAAGACTGAAGGTATATTAAATCTCAAGAATTTAGTGATATGGGAGCGCACTTGATCACATATGTGTATCCTGAAGCAAAGTTGCATTCAGGAGCCAGACTCCCGAGCTAGGGAGGGAGGTTGGGAGGTTAAATGTTACCAGAAGAGCGGCATGGCTGGACCATGTAATGGGCAGGATTTGAGAGTGGGCGAGGTAGTAGAGTTGATGTTGAGAGAGGAACACATAGTGAATGCAAGAATATGAGCAGGGATGGGCGAATCTTTCCGCCTCAAACTGAAATCGGTGAAAAATAGCACTTTCCGCTTGGGGAAAAATTTCCTGTGAAAAGTGCAGATTTTTGTCTTTTTTACGCTTTTTTCACCCATTGAAATGGGAACATAGAAGTTACACACAACACATTACAAATAATATTTTATTTCCGAAAGGCATTGTATAAAAGGGGAATGAGGGTGCCTGTGTTGGTGGGGTGCGGGGAAAAAATCAGTTGAACAGGGAATTTTTTGGGGGGTTGTTTACTGCGATTGGGGGGCACTTAATAAAAAAGAAATCCTAAATAAAATAAAATAAAATAAAAACCATAAGACATGGTATAAAGGGGTCTGAGGAGGGTGCCTGTGTTGGTGAATGAATGAATCATTTGAACAGGGAATTTGTTTTGGGGGACTTTCTGGACTGCTATTGGGGGGACAGTTAATAAATAAATCAATAAAATAAAACATTTGAATTTAAAGTGACAGAGACAGGAACTCTCTGACATAAGCTGCCATTGGGGTGGACTGATATTTGACATGATGAGTATTTTGTAGAGGATGATTTGTTTGATTTGTTGTTAGAGGCCTTTGTAGGACTTAGACTTATTAGAGGTCCAAGCCCTGAAGAAACATTGATTTGTAGGACTTAAGCTTGTTTGGCACAAGCCCTAAGGAAACATTGATTTATAGGACTTAGGCTTTTTAGAAACAATCCCCCCAAAAATTGTTTATTTTTTTGTAGGACTAGTTTTTATTTATTTATTTTTTTTAAAACACAAGCCCTGAGAAAAAAATAAAAATGCCCTACTGGTCTAATGCCAGCAGGTCATGCTGGCCAGTGGCCACTGTCAAATGTCCTCCTGAGTCCTGAGTTGCAACTGCTGTTCGTACTGCTGCTGCTGAATTTTTAAAGCAGCAGGATGATTAGGAAGCTGAAAGGGAATGGGATCAACAATAGCAGTAACATGGAAGATGGATGTTGAAGTTTCCATTTGCCATGACTGGCTCCAATAATGCGCCTGAGGCAGTAGCAGCAGAATAAGTAGCCCCCAGTATTTGTGGAGAAAAGAACAAGTTGGCCATTAAATCTTCTCCACCTTCCCCTCCTCCAAAATCATCATGGGTGTGTTGTTATTAGAATATATTTTTTCCCTTGAGAGCAGGATCAGTGGGTCTCCTCAGCAACTGCAATGTGCACAGTATGTGTGTGGTAAATAAAATCTGGGGGCACAACTGTATCCAAACACAATGACACCCGAAACCAAGTACCGCCGCTGTCACTGTACCCCTTTTCCACACCTGCTAAGGACACATGACAACTAGCTGACAGTTTAATAGTAGTGATGAACCCTCCCTGACACCATCTTAGCATATTCTGCAGGATGGAATCTCCTCAGATACCATTTGATGCACTGATTGCAATTCTCCTCCACCACATGTGTGGTCAGTGCACCACAGAGTGTGCAATGGGTAGAGACGAACTGCCACATCCTAACATCAACAGAGTGGCTATCATTTGGCAGGGGAGGTAATGAACGAGGTGGATTGACAGAAGATGTAGTTACCCTAGAAGGTGATGGCCAGCTAGTTGTTTAATTCATCCTGGAACTTCCAGTCTCTGCCTTGGTTGTTCTATTCTTCATCCTCTTTGATCTCCGCCTCACCTCTTGTTGTCTTTCTGGAGAGTCAGGGACAGCAACAGTGGTGCTTGAATTCTGTGGTGGGTGTTTGGCTTTGACATGTTTGGAGTAAATGTCATGGTGTCTGTGTTTCATGAGTGATATGAGGGCGCTTGTGCCAAGGTGTGTTCCCTCCTTTCCTCTTTTCAATGACTTGTCACAAATTGTGCACAGTGCCATTGCTGATGACTGTACTGTGCCTGCCCCAACAGAAAAATAGTCCCACACCCATGATGACTTCAGAGGGAAGGGGAAAGGTGGAGAATAATGGCCTCTTTCTTCTTGTCCTCCACATTCCCCTGCTGCTACTGCCTCAGAGTCAGCACTGCAATTAGGATCAGGAGTATTGCTACTACTGGCAAGTGGAACCTGTCCTAGTCCCGCATTGCTTGTTGATGATCTGTGGCACACTAACCTGATCCTCAGAATCCTGCTGCCCTTGCAACTCAGCATCAGAAGGAATTAGAGCAGTTGCAAATTCCTCTAATTCCAAGATGTCCTTGCTAGTGGTGGTGGTGATGCCCATCCTCATTCCTGTCTCCCATTCCTTCTCAGTTGTTGCTAAAAAGGCCATCAATGTCTCTTCCACCCCAGCTTCTCCAGCATCATCACCACCACCACTGGTCCCTACATGCTGTTGTTGTTGCTGCTCTATTCCAGACATCTGTAAGCGTTTTTGCTTACCTTTCGAGATGGCTGCCGAGCATCTGTGAGCGGACGGTCTTGTGTGTGCTGCCTCTCTCTGAGAGACGGCTGCCCTGGTTTCCTGGCGGGCAGCCAGCTTCCACTCCGTGTGTTCTGCAGAGTGCAGGCACGCATCAAGGGAATCCTCTGTTATGTTGTGACCCAGCTCTTAAAGTCTGGGGTGGAGCAATTGGTACTTAAACTGCCTGGACACCACATCAGTTGCCCTTTTGTGGTGTTCCAGTGCAGTTGTGTTGTCTGAGCTCTGTGTATGATCTGGTTTGTCTGACTACCCGATCTGGTGCTGACCTGTGGCTGTCTGACTATCCGCCTTGTGTATGTCCCTTGGCTTGTGCGATAACCATTCTGTTGCAGACCTGTGGCCCTGGCTGACTACCTGTTCCATGTATGACCTGGCTTGTCTGACTACCCACTCTGGTTCTGACCTGGGACTCTGTCCACTGTGTATTCAGCATACCAATGCTCCAGTGGATATCCTATCTGGTGCGAACCTGTGGCTTTGGCTGACTACCTGCTCCATGTATGACCTGGTTTGTCCGACTATCCATTCCGTGTTACTAGGGTTTGTCTGGTGATCCCTTAGGTGCAGACCTAGGCTCAGACATTCCTTACTACCGCTGCCTATTTATTAAGTCTGGTTTCCCTACAGGTGCAGACCTGGGGTTCATACCGTTATCCTTCCTGATTGTCTTTCCATATAGTCTGGTAGCCTCCAGGTGCGGACCTGTGGCTTTGTCGACTACGCATTTGTTTCAACTACTGGGCCATACTGAGCGAGTGTCTTACAGAGGTAATCTCCTAATCCCTAGAGGTGGCGCTAGCTCCATTGAATACGTATTCCTCTGGTTGCCGTCTACTGCTTAGACGTGCCTTACTGTTTTATTATTTGTGCTTAATAAAGTGATAGTTACCTATAAGTACCTGTCCTGTATTCATATGTACGAACCGTTACAGTATGAAAGGGCCATGTCTACGGACGGTACTGGTAACCCTTCTGCCCAGCACATCCTAGCCAGGGTGGAGGCTCAGGATCAACGTATTGATCAGATAACATTGGCATTGCAGACTCTATGGAACCGAACTGCACACCTTGATCGTCCTGCTGGACAACCAGTGGCCCCTCCCGCTGTTAACCCGGCACCGGTACTGCAAGTCGCTCCTGAACCAGGCATGATCAGGAGTTTTTCCAGTCGAGCTCAGCTTCCTGAGCGGCATGAGGGAGACCCAGTGCTGTGTCATTCCTAAACCAAATGGCTATCTATATGAAAATGGTACCACACGCATTCCCCAATGAGCTCAGTAAGGTCGGATTGTTGATCTCACTTTTGTCAGGCAAGGCCTTGGCTTGGGACAATCCACTTTGCGAGAACAATAAACCCATCATTCACGATTTTAATGAGTTTGTGGCTGCATTTAAACTAGTGTTTGACATACTCGCTTGCTCTGCCTCTGCTGCCAAACAGTTAATGTCTATCCACCAGGGCAGTCGTACGGTGACTGAATATGCAATTGAGTTTCACACATTGGCTGCAGAGGTGGGCTGAAATAATGAGGCACTTGTAGCCACCTTCTCACAGGGGCTAAGTGATGTCATCAAGGATGAGATTGCGGCCAGAGAGTTGCCTTCGAACCTAGACCAATTAATATTGTTTATTATCCTAATTGATACTCGTATCAGAGAGAGACCTTCATTTAGGGAGCGCCTGAGGAGGCCTCCAGCACACTTGGCATCAACTTTTAGCTGCCCACCCATGTCTCCCTCACCTCCCATGCCTCCTAAGTCCGACTTAGGAGGGGGGTGCCTATGCAGTTGGGGTTTACCCATCTTTTGGCTCAGGAGAAAGCATTCCACAGACGGGAGGGGCTATATTGTGGTAAACCCAGACATTTGTTGCACACTTGCCCTGTACGTCCAGGAAATGGGCGCACCTAGAGTTACATAGGGGACAAACTCTAGGTGGTGTCTCACAGTCCCCAGGAGATTTCCAAGAGAAGCCCACTCTGGAGGTCATCCTTTCTTGGGCCAATTAATCCTTAATTACCTCAACCTTAACTGATTCAGGAGCGGCAGGTATTTCATTGATTCTGGATTTGTGGAAAAACACGCCATCCCTGTACAGTTGCAGGCATCTCTATTGACTATTGAGGCAATCGACAGTAGGCCACTGCAACCGCCTCAGGTGACCCATGAGACCATTCCGGTAGCCCTACATCATGAGACACTCCAATTTCAGATCATAAACTCTCCACATCATGTGGTAATTCTGGGGTTTCCGTGGCTCCAAAACATAACCCCAAGGTAGACTGGAGTAGTTGCAACATTTCATCTTGGTCTCCACTTTTCACAGAGTCATGCCTGACCCGGCCTATCAGAATTTCGGGCTTGTCCTCTTCCTTCTCCTCCTCCGCCTTACCTGAGGAGTATCAAGCCTTCCGTGAGGTATTCAATAAGGTGCAGGCCACAACCTTACCACCTCATAGGTCGTTTGACTGTGCTATTGAATTGATGTCAGGGGCTATTCCCCCTAAGGGTCGTGTGTACCCACTTTCCATGGCACAGAATAAGGCCATGGAGGACTATGTGGCGGACGCTATCTCCAGAGGGATTATTAGGAAATCCACTTCCCTGGCAGGTACGGGGTTCTTCTTTGTAAAGAAGAAGGATGGCGAATTAAGGTCATGTATTGATTTCCGTGGGCTCAACAAACTGATGATCAAAAAACGCATACCCTATTCCTTTGATCATGGAGCTGTTTGACTAAGCTCGACCTACGATCTGCATATACTCTGGTGCGTATTAGAGAGGGCAATGAATGGAAGATAGCGTTCAACACCAGGAGCGGGCATTACGAATATTTGGTAATGCCCTTTGGTCTTTGCAATGCTCCCGCTGTCTTCCAGGAGTTCATTAATGATGTATTGCGGGATCTTTTGATGAGTATTGTGGTCATCTACCTGGATTACATTCTCATCCACTCCCCGAATATTGAACAACACTCTACAGATGTTGCGAAGGTGTTATCACTGTTAAGGGCCAATCATCTTTTCTGCAAGTTGGAAAAATGCGTGTTTCACCAGTCCCAGGTGACCTTCCTGGGGTATGTGATTTCCCCTCCTGGGCTGGCTATGGACCCTGGTAAACTGTCGTCAGTGCTCCAATGGCCTCTTCCTATGGGACTCAAGACTATCCAATGATTCCTGGGCTTTGCCAATTATTAATGGAGATTTATAAACCACTTCTTGACTACTGTCAAACCATTACGGATATGACGCACAAGGGTGCTAATACTTCCGAATGGTCTCCTAGTGCTCTTCAAGCCTTTGAAACCCTCAAGGCAGCTTTTGCAGCAGCTCCGCTTCTGAGACATCCTAATCCTAAGCTACCATTTACTCTGGGAGTTGACACATCGGAGTCAGGAGTAGGCACCCTCCTGTTTCAATGGTCATCTCCAGATGATCCGTTACTGCCGTGTGGGTTCTTCTCGTGTAAACTTTCTGAGCCTGAGACCATGTATGATATTGGAGATCGAGAATTGTTGCCCATTATTCTGACATTACATGAGTGGTGACACTTACTGGAGGGTACTTCCATTCCAATCTTGATCCTTACTGATCACAAAAACCTTCCGTACCTTTCTGAGGCAAAATGCTTGTCTCCACGACAGGTCCGATGGGCATTGTTCTTGTCTCGCTTTAATTTTGTGGTGTCATATTTGCCTGGTACTAAAAACATTAGAGAGGATGCGCTGTCCCGCCAGTTTGGGTCCTTATCTAAGGAGGACTGTGATCCTATGCCTGTGAATTCGCCAGATCATATTCTGGTAACCATTCGTACCTGTATTACTTCCCTTCTGGGGTCTGAAATATTGGCGGCTCAGGGGAAGGTCCCGGCTAAAAAACCGCATGGGAGATGCTTTGTGTCCGAAGCCTTATGGGTCAAACTCATGGAGACCTATCACTTGTCTAAAGCAGCTTGGCGCATTGGTAGAGACCAATTGTTTTGGTCCTATCACGACTGTTCTGGTGGCCCAGTATCCGTACAGATGTATCTGCGTTCGTAGCAGCATGTCAGACTTGTGCTAGAACAAAGACTCCTCGGCACCTTCCTGTGGGTCTCCTGCTTCCAGTACCTAATGGGGAACGCCCTTGGTCCCGCATCTCTATTGATTTCATGGTAGAGTTACCACCATCCGACAGATTCACTGTCATGCTGATGATTGTGGACCGTTTTTCGAAACTGGCTCATTTCGTACTGCTTAAAGAATTACCTACTGCCCAGCAATTGGCTAAGATCTTCACCAAAGAGGTCTTTTGGCTCCATGGGGTGCCCAAGGCAATTGTTTCTGACCTGGGGAAGCCAGTTTGTGTCTCGGTTTTGGAGGGTTTTCTGTGAGCAATTGGGCGTCCAGCTCTTTTTCTCCTCCACATATCACCCACAGTCTAATGGTGCGGCTGAGAGATCGAACCAGGCCTTGGAACAGTTCCTACGCTGTTATATCTCGGACCATCACGATGACTGGCCGGGCCTGTTACCGTGGGTGGAGTTTGCCTGGAATTGTGCCAGGAATTCTTCTTCTCAGAATTCTCCATTCATGATTAACTATGGCTTCCAGCCTTTTGTACTTCCTGAATCATTTGAGGCACAAAATATTCCAGCTCTGGAAGAGCATTTAAGGGAACTCTGCACCACATGGGTACGGGTACAAAGAACCCTGCAACGGTCCACCAAATGGCAAAAAAGACAGACCAATCGTAAATGGTTACCAGCACCAGTATTTCAGGTGAGGGAGAGAGTCTGGTTGTCCACACGAAATCTGAATTTTCAGGTATCTTGTAAAGAACTGGCTTCCCGGTTCGTGGGTCCTTTCCATGTCCTGCATAAGATCAATCCTGTTGCCTACGACCTAGAACTGCCAGCCAGTATGCATTTTCATAATGTATTCCACATATCATTACTAAAACCCTTGGTCTGTAACCAGTATACCTCAGCTCCTGTACGCCCGGCTCCCTTGAGAATTGCAGATCATGAGGACTTTGAAGTACAGAGCATTCTCAATTCTCATAGGGTACGAGGTAGTTTACAGTATTTTGTACACTGGAAAGAGTATAGACCTGAGGAGCGTTCCTGGGTACTGTCTACCGATATGAATGCTCTTGCTCTCATACGAAGATTCCATTCTCGTTTTTCTTCTAAACCTCGACCTTTCCCGCAGGGAGGGGACATTGAGAGGGAGGTACTGTAAGCGTTTTTGCTTGCCTTCTGAGACGGCCGCCGAGCATCTGTGGTTGGCTGCTCTCGTGTGCTGCCTATTGGCTCTGCCACGTCTGACTCCCTGAGAGTCGGCTGCCCTGGTTTCCTGGCAGGCAGCCAGCTTCCTCTCCGTATGTTCTGCAGAGTGCGGGTGCGCATCAAGGGAATCCCCTGTTACGTTGTGACCCGGCTCTTAAAGTCATAGTACCTCAATTGATCCACCTTCTGGAGGTGGAGCAATTGGTACTTAAACTGCCTGGACACCACATCACTTGCCCTTTCGTGGTGTTCCAGTGGAGTTGTGTTGCCTGCGCTCTGTGTATTACCTGGTTTTTCTGACTACCCGATCTGGCGCTGACCCGTGGCTCTGTCTGACTATCCGCCTTGTGTATGTCCCTTGGCTTGTCCTATAGCCATTCTGGTGAAGACCTGCGGCTCTGTCTGACTACCTGTTCTGGGTATGACCTGGCTTGTCTGACTACACACTCTGGTGTTGACCTGGGGCTCTGTTCACTGCGTATCCAGCATACCAGCACCTCAGTGGATATCCTATTTGTGCAAACCTGTATCTCTGGCTGACTACCCACTCCGTGTATGACCTGTCTTGTCTGACTATCCATTCCATGTTACTGGGGTTTGTCTGGTGATCCCCTAGGTGTGGACCTAAGCTCAGACATTCCTTACTACCTCTGCCTATCGATTAAGTCTGGTTTCCCTACAGGTGCGGACCTGGGGTCCATACCGTTATCCTTCCTGATTGTCTTCCCATATAGCCTGGTAGCCTCCAGGTCCGGACCTGTGGCTCTGCCTACTATGCATTTGTTTCAACTACAGCGCCATACTGTGAGAGTTTCTTACAGAGGTAATCTCCTAATCTCTAGAGGTGGCGCTAGCTCCGTTGAATACGTATTCCTCTGGTTGCAGTCTACTGCTGAGACGTGCCTTACTGTTTTATTATTTGTGCTTAATAAAGTAATTGTCACCTATAAGTACCTGTCCTGTATTCATTTGTATGAACTGTTACAACATCTTACTGCTGCTTGGAGGAGGTGATGAGCAATGTGACAGAGGGTCCCCTAATGTCACACTTGCCATTGCCTTTTGACCTGAAGAAGAAGGCAGACTAGCACTAGCAGAAATAGCAGCAGGCACAGGCAGCTGATCTGTGCTTCTGCTGGTGGTGGTAATATTAATTCTCAGCCTGCTCTCCTCCCCCAACACCAGTTCTGTCCTCTTCAGGTTCATGTTCCACCTGGACACTGTAGTGAAGAGAAGGGGAGGACTGCCAGTCCCAGGGTCAGGAAAATGGTGTGGGCTCCCTTGATTGCTAGTCTGAATGCTGTAAAATGTTTCCCATACCACTCCAGCTGCTTCACCATTACTGCTACTACTAACACCAACCACATCAAGTTCAGCCGCAGAGTCTTCCGCCTCAGTCTCACAGTCACTAGTAATATCAGGATATTGTTGATTACCCCCTCCTTCAATCCTAAGGCTAACAAGCTGCTGGACTTAAGTAGCAGTAGTACTAGCAGTGGCAGGACTGCTTGGGAATGGCAATTGTGATTTAGGGTCCCTTGCTGTCACATTTGGCATCATTTTGTCCTTCCCCCCCTTAGTACTACAAGAAACACTAGCAGCAGGTTCAGCACTGGCAGCAGATTCAGTATAAGCAGCAGGTTCAGCCCTTGCAGCAGGTTCAGTACTAGCGACAGGTACAACACTAGTGGCTGCAGGATCAGAAATGTTGGCACTGGCAACAGGGGCAGCACGTCTGGCAACAGGTACAACACTAGTAGCTGCAGTTACAGAAATGGTGGCACTGGCAGCAGGGGCCTCACGTCTTGCAACAGGTACAACACTAGTGGCTGCAGGATCAGAAATGGTGGCACTGGCAGCAGGGACAGCACGTCTGGCAACAGGTACAACACTAGTAGCTGCAGTTACAGAAATGGTGTCACTGGCAGCAGGGTCAACATGTCTGGCAACAGGTACACAACTAGTGGCTGCAGGATCAGAAATGGTGGCACTGGCAGCAGGGTCAACATGTCTGGCAACAGGTACACGACTAGTGGCTGCAGGATCAGAAATGGTGGCACTGGCAGCAGGAGCAGCACATCTTGCAGCAGGCACAGGCAGCTGACCTGTCCTGCTCTCACTATCCTTTTCTCCCTTCCTTCCCATTCCCTTTCCTCCCTTCCTTCCCTTTCCTCCCTTCCTTCCCTTTTCTCCCTTCCTTCCCATTCCCTTTCCTCCCTCCCTTCTTATTACATTTCCCCACGATCCCATGGGGTGATTTAGGGGGACTGGACAACATTGGTTGAGTACTGCTAGTTACTTCCTCCTCCTCAGACTAATTGGACATAAGGGTCCTTCCAGTTCCTCTTTTTGCTGCTCATAGTGATAGGAGTCACTATGAGCCTCTCCTGCCTCAATTTTTGCTAAATATCACAAGAGAACAGCACAGCACGTCTATCTCGCTCTGAAGCTGCTTCTATTTTGTCTGCCTTCAGCGAAAATGTCACGTTTTTATAGTGTGAAAACAATGTAAATCAATGGGCGAAAACTTTTTAGCCATTGAAAAAATGGCGAAAGATTTTGGCCAATGGGCGAAAGATGCGAAAATTTTAACAATTAGTTTTCCCGCGCAAAAGTGGATAACAACATGGTTTTCTCGAAATTTCCCGCGGGAACACGGAGACGACTTTCGCCCACCCCTAAATATGAGCCTGCCGTGTGAGAAAAAAAAGTGTAATCCTGCTTGGAAGGGTTTTGTATTTGCTACGTATGAATTAAACCGAGGCTCTGCAGCTGACGGTTGATGGAGGCTAAATGAGAGATAGGGAGATAAGAGCGTGCGGAGGAGTAGTCTAGAGATGGGCACACCGGTACATTAAAATCTCTACCTAGTAAAACTAATCCAGATGAAAAGTCCTCCAATCTAGCAAGAACATCAAAAATTAATAACAAAAAGTGAATAGGTGAGCGCTAAAACTAAAAAAATAATAAAAGAATAATATACCCAAGAATAAAGCATCGCAAAAAGCCTCTATCTGGAACAGAGTGATATAATATTTAAAAAATCTAACAGGCCAGCGCTGGTGTATGCAATGAGAAAGTATTGATATGTAACAGTAAGCAAACAATATTTACATCACATATAGTGATACATAATTGAAACAATATTAAATGTTATATATTCAAATAAAGCTTAAGTGAATATTAAATGATAACCATTACTTACAATCATGCAAGTCTGAATTCAAACATCACCGTGAAGTTTTCTTGGTGATGTGCACAAAATACGTGCATGAAAAAAAGAAAAAAAATCATATAGCATAACCTGTGTATATAGCACTTAACAATAAATAAAATAAACAATCAACAGATTAATTGTCTTCACAAAAGGTTTCTATTGCACATTATTCTGCAGATGAATTGTAATTTTTCATTATGGTAGTGAACATAAATAATCTATCATATTTATCAGTGCCACTCACTTTAACCCTTTGAGTGCCGGAGGGGTACTCAACGCATTGCTTTTGAATGCGTTCCATACCCCTCTGGCCCTCAAAGGGTTAAAACTGTTGGTCCTGAATGACTTCAGTCAGACACGCATTACAGCATATGCAGGATTTCTTTCAAAAGGGCTGCCGGCAGTCAGATACACAGTGCAATATGTAGGGATGATAATCCCATTCTTCTATGAATTATCCCAACAATCTAAATAAAAAGATGTAGATAAGAGTAGTACTCACAATTCTGGTTCTGCCTGGGAAGCTGAAATAACTGTCCCAGGACAGGATACACCAAGTGAGAGCAGTTTGAAAAACCCTCATATGGGGCTCGATTTAAAGGCAGCCTTTAGTAAAAAAAAAGACTAACGGTGCGTTAAGGTGCAGTAAGCCATTCAAAGGTCCGCGTTATGTTCAACTAACGGCAGAGCACAAGTCACAACAGACGATACATTTACATGCATTGTGACCCGTAGAACAAAATTCCCCAGAGCAATTCAAAGGAGTGCGGGACTGCTAATGGCAGCGAAAAAGATACAGTTAACGGCCAAGAGTTAAGACCATCTAACGGACAAAAAAAGCCCCGCTACATGGTAAAACAGACAAACTGCTCCCCGCACAAGAATACAAATGGGAAAATTAACCAGTGCAATGCCAAAATAACACAAAAAACATGTCCACACACCACAGATCACTGGCACAAACAACACAACAATCAAGCAACACCACATGGACATGGCCCAACAAAAAAACACCAACACAACATGCCACCGAACAATGGGGGTTAGCACACAACATGGACACCTGCCAAAACAAAACAAGCTCACCTGGGCAACATCACCACACGATCCAGACACAACCTGCACCGCAAAGCTCCACACCCGCAACTGACAGGGACACACCAACCACAACACAGCACACTTGTAAACACAGACACACCTGCAAACACTTACCTGGACAACAAACACCTTCCCATTCGTCAGCACTCACCTCATCACCACACCTACACAACGCCCCACCACCTATTTAAACGGGCAGGTAACCACACTCACTTGTGGCTTGTTTTCCACTCAGGAGAGAGAGATAGAGAGAGATAGAGATAGAGATAGTGAGAGAGAGAGCGCAATCAGTATGTTGGGTTACATATTGTTGCAAAGTCTGCGGAGAAGGCGTGCAAGGGAGAGAGCTAGGGAACACCAGCAACCCCGAGGCACACCTGATCAACAGCCCTCACCTGTTGCAAGTGAGGAGGCTCCGGCTCATGAGCCACGCAGGAGCCCATTCCCACCCGGAGGACACCTGCCTGCAGATGCACAGCTGCAGCAACAGGATGCTCACCATCAACAGGATGCTCCCCAGCTGCCACAGGGACCCCTGCAGCAGCCCAGGATGCATAGACGACCACCAAGGCCCAGGGTATACCGCCCAAGGGTCACTCTCTTTGGAATGGCCGATGACGAGGTCATTGATCGCTACAGGTTGAGGCCACACAGCATCATTGCCCTGTATGAGATCATCAAGGATCAGGTGGATCCCATATGCACCCACAACCATGCCCTAACTGTCCTGCAAAAACTCCTGTGTGCCATACACTTCATGGCAAGTGGCGCCTTCCAGTCGACAGAGGGTTACGCATCTGGCATGTCCCAGGCCACATTCTCCAGGGTGCTGGCCCAGGTCTTGCCAGCCCTCAAAGGCAAGGCCAGTATCTATATACATTTCCCCATCACCGATATGGAGTGAACACATCTGAAGCAGGGCTTCTATGCAAGGGGAGGCATGCCCAGGGTCAAAGGTGCAATAGATTGCACCCATGTCCGTATCAAAGCACCAGCACGTCAGGGACATATGTTCCTGAACCGCAAAAACTTCCACTCCATGAATGTGCAGATGGTGTGTGACAGCAACCTGGCCATCATGAGTGTCTGTGCGAAATTTTCCGGGAGCTGTCACGATTCACATATACTCAGAAATTCATCTGTGCAGAGGGATTTCGAAAATGGGACCCATACAGGCGGATGGCTTCTGGGTGAGTTAACAGTACCAAATGACACCACATACACATGTGCTAGTACGTTCACAACATAAAACATCATTCACACAATATGTGCTCCTTGTCACACCATGTCACTCACTTTCCACAGGTGATGCTGGCTATGGATGCAAGCCATGGCTCCTCACCCCGGTCGCCAATCCCCAAAACGATGCCCAGGAACGATATAACCAGGCTCATGCCAGAACAAGGAATGCCATTGAGCGGACCTTCAGCCTCCTCAAGTCCCGATTCCGATGTCTGGACCACTTGGGGGGAGCATTGCAGTATGCACCAGGCAAGGTCTGCGACATCGTCATGGCATGTGCCATCCTACATAATATCGCGTTGGACACCAGACTCATCGACGATGTCCATCCCCCACCCAGACCTGAAGACCCTGTGGAGATTGTTGAGTGTGAGGAAACCCCAACAGGGATACAGACAAGGGACATATTGATCAGGGATCACTTCTGCTGTGAGTATAATACATGTATGCACACAATCCATGCATACACACCCACCACAACACACATGTTCTGTTTCACCCCACAGGATCAGTGACACAGCCCTGACACTGGCTGCAGTATGGACCACCAGCATCAACTATTCCGTGGACCAGTCAGATTGGGGCTAGAGAGTCCGATTACATCTGACAACCTGTCGTCCATGTTGATACTGCTACCTTAAGGATATCATGCATGCCCCCCCGGAAACCAAGGTACAACACTTTAACCTTGTTCAGCATATCCCACAGCTCCCTAGGCACCAACTAAAGTGTTTTGCTAGGATCAGACCCATAGCAACCATGGTACCCCTGTAGCGAGGGAGTCTCATCCAAGCCAATGCATCGGATAGCACTCTGTCATATAAGGGGTTCAGGGGGCATTCGAGGGGACATGGGACCAGTAGTTTGCTACAGCTGAAGAGAGCAGCAGAGGGGTGGATCTACAGTAATAGTGTGTTACACAACATGGAGCTCATGAAATGTGGATCACATCTCCAGGGACACCATGCTGCCCTGTGTGTGTGTGCAGTGATATGTGCCCCAGAAAGAAATACACACATCAACAAATATGTCCTACTAGCTCCATGAACCAAACATATTTGGGCTGTCTCTGACAGTGGCAGCCCAAATATATTGTTGTCAGGAAGCTATTAGGACATAGCTGTTGATGTGTGTAACCATGTAACCTATATAACGAGAAAGATTAAGAGGATCATGATGTTGTAGCTGTTGCATGACGATCACTTCGAGGGTGATGTTCCAAATCCTGTCCTCTTGTCCCACAGGCATCCATAGCACGATCCATCCTTGAACAGAGGAGTTTCCATATGACTGGACTGAAGTCTGGACAACACTTCCATGAAGCTCACCCCTTGGTGTTTCAAGTGATTGTGTTGGTGATGCAATGTTTGACCTGATGTTCACAGCAACCTCTACTGGAACATTCACATATGGACACAAATTCATGTGTGTACTAACATCCAGGTATCAGACCTGTACAGTAAGACTGCTCATACACAGATGCCAAACTATGTGGACAACACATGAGCAGTTCACTAGCATTTCTAATGTTTTCCTCTTTAGTTCAGATGTACCGTTTTTGTGCTCATACAAGTGTTTAATGCATATAGGCCAAATACCCATGAAACATCACTACTCAATCCGTGTCTGTATGAATGAATGTTGGATCAAACATCTGTCAATGTGGAACCATACCCAAGGCTAGAGTATCCCTCATACAAAGGAAGGCATGATTTACATCACAGGAGTCCACTAGTTGCCTGACCATGAGTGGACTTTGTGATGTATACATGCAATGACATGATGGCAGTGATACACTGATGTGTGTTGTGAGTGATTAGGTGGTGATACAGGGGACACACTTCCACTGTGATGTGATGTCCACGTTTTGTGTGTTGCTCAATATAATCAATGTCCTGAGATTGCTGTAGGTTGTCATATCTCAGTACATGGGCTACATCAACAAACAACCATGTGGACAAGTGTTATCACTGGTGAAGTGTGTTACAACCTTAGTTAAACAACAACACAACTTAAAGGGATAGTAAACCTTGAAAATAAGTTTATTTCACATTGTAGCCCTTAAAAAAACATGAAAAATTATATGTCTTATCTACCAAACATATATGGTTTGGGAGATAAGACTTATATCATTTTTCATGTTTTTTAAGGGCTACAATATAGAATGAACTTATTTTCAAGGTTTACTATCCCTTTAATACATAACCCAATGCTCAGCCTAAGGTTCCAATGTGTGTGCTACACAATGAAATCTTAGGAAGATCATTGGGTTATCCAGTAAGTTAGGCTGTGATTCAAACTCCTATTGTGCAACTGACTTGCTGGAGAACACAATGCTCACCCTAGGATCACAATGTGTAACACATACATTGAGATCCTAGGGTGTACATTGTGTTCCCCAGTAAGTCAGCTGCACAATAGGATTTTGATTTAAAGACCATATTGATGCATGTTCCATCCTGCTTGTTATTTCCCTGCTAAGTCACATAGCTGTTTGTTTGGTTTTCCCCTCAAACACAACAATTGATGCAGACGAATGTTCAGTGTTGCACCAGTTGTTGTGATAAGGGGTATGTTCTGATCAAATCTGCCACACATCATGACCATGTAACACTGTCATGTTATATGGCTACAGGGATGGGTTGCCAGGTGAATTTGGACAACGGTGTGGGTGTGTGTGAACCCATGTTGTAACATCCCACAAACATTTCCCCCAGGCAGGAGTTGAGTTCACTGCATTGTTTGGCAAGGCATTGGAGACAACCCTACCACCCAATCTATAACTGAATACACAGCAGATCAGACAGGATTCAAAAGCACAATTTTCCTTTATTGAGGGGGCAGATGACAGGTTGGGCCTTTCATTTCTTTTTTTTTTTTTTTTGGGGGGGGGGGCCTTAGACTTGGTGCCAGAGGTGGATGCCCTGCTGATTGCCTTGTCACCCTCTGTCCCCTAGATGTGGCTTCTGGGGTAACACTGGAAGGGGTGGTGGGTGCAGTGGACCCCTCTGTGGAACGCAGGTTCTCCCTCTCCATCCTCATGTTCTCCCTGCGGTTAATCTCTCGCAACTCCACCAGCACCTGTGCAAACATGTCCATCATCCCCGTATGGAGCTGGTGGAGTTGTGTGTTCCCCCTGGCAACCTCTGACTCCAGAGCTTGGATTCTGGTCTCCAACCTGTTCGTGTTCCTCCGGGATTCCCTCCGGTTCCTCGTGATGTTGTCGTTGGTGGAGTGGGTTGCCCGGAGCTGTCTTCTTTGAAGGGCCATGCACTCAGCCTCCAGATCCATGGTGCGTTGATTGCTGGAGATGGGAGTGCCCGGTGACACATGTGCTGTCTCCCCAGCTTCAGCTGTCTCCTCAGTCTCTGTTTCCCCAGCTTCAGCTGTCTCCTCAGCCTCTGTTTCCCCAGCTTCAGCTGTCTCCTCAGCCTCTGTTTCCCCAGCTTCAGCTGTCTCCTCAGCCTCTGCTGTCTCCTCTGATGGTGCTTGGTGTGCTGTGGGTGCTACTGCTGTGACAGCTGGTGGAGTGGCTTCAACAGATGGTGTGTGGGTGCCCACCACATCAAGGGACCCACTGCTGCCCAATGATGTCTGTGCTGGTGGTGGATTGTACACGTCCCTCGGTAGAGGGCGCTGGGGCTCCCCAATCAGCCCCAGGTGTTGGTAGTCAAGTGGCCAAGGGTCATGCCTTGGCCACTGGTAGGTGTTTTGCTCCCACCTGGGATCATACCTGGGTCCATGCTGGGGAGCCATCCAGAAGGGTAGGTCCATCTGTATGGAATATGGCCCATATTGTGTGGTGGCCACATTCCTGGACAACCATTGTCTCCCTGGTGGTGGTGGTGGTGCTGCTGCTGGAGGGTTATAGCTCCTGGAGGTGGTGGGATGCATCCATCTCTCCCCCTTCATCCAGCCACTGTAGTGGTATGGTGTAGCCGGTTGGGGGGCAGCCAGTTGGTGTGCAGGCGGTTGGGGGGCAGCCAGTTGGTGTGCAGCCGGTTGGGGGGCAGCCAGTTGGTGTGCAGCCGGTTGGGGAGGAGGTGTTGAAGTAGTGTATGGTTCCCATTGGCGGGTCCCCTCCTCAGTATACTCCTCACTGGGTGGTGTTGTCGGCTCCTCCACGGGCTCCTACTGTGATGGAGGCCCATAAGCTGTGTGGAGAATTGAGATTGTGTGATTAGTAAATGTAGCCATGATGGGATTACAGGGATACTAATACATGATATGCGGAAAGGGAAATATATGTTGTGGGGTTTATCACCCTGAGTGAAACAAGGGTACTCCCATTGCTGAAGGGTGTTTTTTTCAAGAATTATCACAGCTCAGAGTTGAATTGCTTTGGTGCAATATCCCAGTGGCCTGAAGTTGTACATTGGCACTGTTGCTACATTATCCTATGGGGATTTATGGCTCCTGGACGTAAGCTGTCCATAGGATGGTCTAGCAGCATCGCCATTCTACAGTTCCAGGCCACTGTGATATTGCCCCTGGAATAGTCAACTTTGAGCTGTGCTACTTTTTGAATGAAATACCTTTCAGCAGTGGGAATACCCTTGTTTTGCTCGGGGGATGAACCCTGCAATATATATTTCTTTTCACATGTTAGGTATTACTATCCCTTTAACGGAATAGCAATGGTTAATATCACCATGATGTAACATTGTAGGCATCGTAAAAAGATGTGGATCGATGTTAGTCCAATCCCTCCAACCCTCATGGTTAGACAGATATTGCTTTATTTGACAGCTGGAGATTTCAGTCATTTGACCACACGGAGGCTCTTCAGCAGAGCCTAAATCACCCCATTCAGACATGTAAACTTCATTGGAATGGTGCACAGAGTGTGCTTGCAAACCAGGCACACTTTGTTGACCATCTCAAAGATGTATTTATCTGTGAATGGGGCGATTTAGGCTCTGCTGAAGAGCCTCCATGTGGTCTAATGACTGATATCTCCAGCTGTCAATTAGAGCAATATCTGTCTAACCATGAGGGTTGGAGGGATAGGATTAACATCGATCCACATCTTTTTACGATGCCTACAATGTTACATCATGGTGATATTAACCATTGCTATCCCATTACAGTTACACACAGAGAGAAATGGTCAGATATGTATGTGGATATGTACCCTTCATATGGATACAAATATATCCTTTCAAGATATGAAGCCAGAGATCAGTTCAGTACGTGTGATTGCCCTACTGGCTATATATGTGCACCCATCAAAACATACATTGGATTGATATCATGGATATGAACATACCTCGTATATCCCATCTACGTAGAGTGGTATCAATGTAAGTTAGTTTCTGATGGGTGCACATATGTTGCCATTAAGGCAATCACATGCAGTGAACTGATCTCTGGGTTCACATCGTGTTGGGACATATTTGGAGGCATTTGAAAGGTACATATCTGACCATTTTTCTTTGTGTGCATATTTTTTTGGAACAGATGTGCAGTGGGATTCAAGTGTTATTCAACCCTATCTTCTTAGCTGATCCCATACAATGCACAATTTTTAATTACTTGACAGGTGACTATCTGGTTGTCAGGATCATATCCTATGCATTGCATTGTGATGCATGGGATACCACCCTGGCAATCAGAGATTGATGAACTGGACAGGATCCTGTCCATGTTGTATGTTCCAGTTGAATCCTGAAGGGCAACAATCACGCCAGTAGTGAGGGATATCTGTGATTGAGGCCTGTTTTTCTTTGAGTATGAGCCCATCCATCCTCTGAGTGAGGCAACCATACTCAATCCGAGAAATCCATCATTCATGGCCTGTTGGTGACCAAAGTACAATGGTTGATATTTGGTTCCCATGTGTATCCTGCAAACAGTGGCTAGTGTACCATCCATCCATGGCATCAGCACCCCCGAGGATCCATGTGGGAATCAGGTGTGAGATATGTCATTTCAAGTTAGAGTAAATGATTGCAGACACAACACCAAGGCCTACTTTTTCCACCTTTAATTCTGGGGTATTGTTTGAGGCCTGTGTGTTGCACATACAACCAGTTATTCTCAGTGACACTGTGATGTGTGACCTGCTCCATCCTTTTTGTGATTCAGTAAGCGGTGTTGTCGACATGATGGAGTGAACATGATGCTGACTTCTCCAGTGATCTCATTTCCCCATTTCCAGTGTTTTCTATGGAGTCTATACGATGGGACCTTAGCAACTTGATTCATGTTATTGCATATTCTCCATAGACTAACACTGGTATTGGTGAAGTGAGGGTGTGTAAGGGTTAATTTCTCTCCACCATCTGTTTGTCACCGCTTAGTGAATGTCCCCTGTGTAGCATGGGATCGTTGGCCTATTGACTTGATTGTTGTCTGGTTAACCCTTTGAGTCCCAGAGGGGTTGCCAAAGCATTGTTGATTGATGCATTGATGATCCCTCTAGCACTCAAGGGGTTAGGTGCTGACTTCCCAGTGGGGACATGGGTGACATTGTGTGTGAACAGTGATGATAGTTAACAGACGACATTTTGAACAGCATGGTTTGTGTATTGTGTGTGATGAGCACAGCGACAGGAGGGTTGAAGTTGGACTTGGACAGGTTTGTCACAAGTTGGACCTTGATATTTGTCCTGGTGTTGTGTCCTGTTTTTAACCCTTAGGGTGCTGTGTTGGTGCAGTTGTATGGATGAATGATGGGCATGTGTTGAGGTGTGACTGTGTGTGCAGCTGGTGTTGGTTGATGTAGTGTGTGGTTCTGTAGTGTTGCACTTACCGGTAGTGTGGAGGCTCCTCTCATTCCCAGTGTCAGCTCCTCTAACAACCCCCTCGATCAGGGTAGGAGACATATTCTGCCGCACCATCTCCTCCCAGCCGCAGAAGGTGATAGGGATGGGTGGGCCATCTCCAGTGCCTCGGGCGTGCTTGGCGAGCTCTGACAGCTTGTTCTTGACCACCCTCCAGCAGTTGCCCCATCGCTTTTAGATGGACTCCACGTCCCGCCTGCATGGAGCCACCGCGTTCACCCGGCTGCAGATCTGGTTCCAGGCTGCCTTCCTCCTCGCTGACAGGCCAGGGACCTTCGCTGTCGGTTGGAGAACACTCAGCCTCCACAACAGCCGTGTTCTCCTCCTCAGTATATTTCGGATCCCTCACCCTACCCTCGTCAGCTCCGGCATGGGAGGATTCAGAGCCAGAGTGTCCTGCCTGGTCTGACCCTGACTGTGTGGGGTGCTCCCCAGCAACTACCCCTCGTCCCACTGCAGGTTCTGTCCCTGTCATCCGTGTGCCTGCTCTTGTGGGCCGGGTCCCCCTCCGCCCTGTGGATCTCCCTCTCCCACCCCTGCTCTGCTGAGGGATGCCCTCCTGACCTTCCTCCTCCTCCACTACTCTCCCCATCCCTCTCTCCTGTCCTCCTCTCCTGGCCATCACTCACCCACTCACACCCAGGCACTCCCACAGGCCCTCACAGACACACTCGATCCACTCACTCTCTGTCACACACTTTCACTCACAGATTCACACTGTCAAAATAAAAAGTAAAATGTGTAAGGTGTTGTTATAAAATAAAAGGACTATGTGTATGTATGTGTATGTGTTTGTGTTTGTAAGGGTGTATGTAATATGTGCAAAGGTGTGCTATGTGTCGTATTATGTGCAATGCTCTCCTCTCTCCAAACTCCAAAACTCATCTACCTCCAATGAACACTCCTGTTTCCCTCTCTCTGATCACTATCCTCCGCTCCTGGGTCCTGATATCTAGCTGTGAAGAACTCGATAACAGACAGTGTGTGACGGTTATTTTTGGGTATATATAGGTGTATTTTAAGTTTTTGGATACTTTGGGGCTTTGGGATTGGCTGTGTGTTTGAATTTGTTGTTGCATCAATCAGGGTTGCTAGCCAACGGCAGCCGTTATGTTACATGTTGTTTTGAGCGCTGTTATCGTGTGATTTGGCCGCCCGTTGTGCATTAACATGAGCGACAACGGGTTTTGTGTTACGTGTTTTGTGTGTGCCTACGCGCGATAGCTATTCTTGTAGAGTACCTATTGAATCTGCCGTAACTCATGTATTATTTGCGAGCGATGTGCCTTTTTCACTTAGCAGCTGGTTTAACGGGAGCCTTTAAATCTAGCCCATGCTGTCTTAGTCATGGGATAGTTAATTTAGCTTCCCAGGCATAACCATAACTGTAAGTACTACTATAGCTACATCTTTATATTTGGATTGTTGGGATACTTCATAGAAGACTGGGATTATCATCACTACAAATTGCCATGTGTAGCTGAGTGCAGGCAGCCCTTTAGAAAGAAATCCCCACAAATGCTGTAACGCTTGTCTGACTGGAGTCATTCAAGCGCAACAGTTTTAATGTAAGCGGTACTGATAAATATGATCGATTAGTTATGTTGAATACCATAATGAAAAATTACAATTCATCTGCAGAATAATATCCAATAGAAACCTTTTCTGAAGACAATACATAGGTTATGCTATCTGACTTTTTTTTTCACGTACATATTTTGTGCACGTTACCAAGAAAAGCTTCACAGTGGTGTTTGAATTCAGACTTGCATGATTGTAAGTAATTGTTATCATTTAATATTCACTTAAGCTTTATTTGAATATATAACATTTATTATTGTTTCAATTATGTATCACTATATGTGATGTAAATATTGTTTGTGTATTGTTACATATCAGTACTTTCTCATTGCATACACCAGCACTCACCTGTTAGATTTTTAAAATCATTTAAAAAAATGAATGTCTTCTGACCTTTATTAGGAGCATACACAGAGGCAATCGTTACCATAATACCCCCCACTGTCCCCTTGATAAAGATAAATCTGCCATCCTCACCGGACATTTTTTCAACACAGTCAAAAGTTAAGGGGCAATGGAGAAATATCCCCACTCCCCTTTTTTTGAGAATAGTTGAGCTAAAAAACTGGATAATCCTTTTGGGACATACAAGGGGGGAATGAAATCTGAATGAGACAGATTTGGGTTTACAAACGGGTATAGTCTTGAAAAAGCATGCTCCTCTTATGAGGAGAGTTTAAACCTCGCACATTCAACGAGACAGAGGTCAGCGGAAGCCAGATGTCATGTCAAGGTGGGAAGTTTGAAGGCCAAGCATTATCCAAATGGGATCCAGGTCTCCCGAAGGAAGGGGGATGGAGGGAGGGGGTGGGAAATGGTACGGGAGGGAGGAAAAAGAGGGATTATGAAGGGGTGATAGCTGTAGAGAGAGAGACACAGATTGGAAGGGAATCCCCCGATCCCTCCCAAAAGAGAGAAAAGAGCATGTATTTGAAACCAATCAAAGGCAACATATAAAGACACCAAAGACAGATGAGTAATTGCAGCAATACACGTGGGGTGTGTATAAACATTGATATAGGTATGAGCAAAATAAGAGCATAAGAGAACGATATTGTCCCAAGAACTACATGCTAATATAGAAAACAAGGTATGCTGGTTTCCCAATTCATAGGGGTTGCAGGTTCCATAGATCCTTGCTGATCCTTCCATCCATGCTGGTATGGGACACCAGCAAAGTAGGAAGGGGGACTCAGCAGCAGTAACACAAGAGTTGGGGATATCTGAGTTAAGTATGGGTCAAATGAGCTGTATCTCTTGGTTTTTTTTTTTTGTTTTGTTTTTTTAAGGCATAAAAGCCCTCTGAAGCCATTTGCAATTTAGCCCCAAGTGGGTAAAAAATTCCTTCCTGACTCCAAATGGTAGTCAGATAGATCTCTGGATCAACATCCTATCTGCATTGAAGCCATCTGTCATAATTTTCAATATTGTTCTGTGCTAGATAGGCATCTATTGCTTTTTTGAAAGCAGTTACATTATCTGCAAGTACAACATCCAGAGGCAAGTAATTCCATAGCTTTACAGCCCTTACTGTAAAGAATCCATGCCTTTGTTTTAGTCGAAAGTGCCTTTCCTCTAGTCTTAATGGAAGACCTCTTGTTCTTTGCTCTGCTCTTTGCATAAATAATGAATTGGATAGTTCTTTGTATTGACCTTGAATGTATTTGTAAATGGTAATCATATCACCCCTTAGATGTCTCTTCTCTAATGTAAACAAACCCAGTTCGGCTAGCCTCTCTTTATAACTCAGATCTTCCAATCCCTTTATCAGTTTTGTTGTAAGTCTCTGCATCTTTTCCAGTTCAACAATGTCTTTTTTTAGGAATTGGCTCACAAAATTGTACTGCATATTCTAGATGAGGCCTGACCAAGGATTTACACAGAGGTTGGATAATATTAGCATCCCTTGGATCTACACTTTTTTTTACACAGACTAGTACCCTATTTGCTCTTGTAAAAGCTGAGTGACTCTGTGCACTGCTGTGAAATCTATTGTCTATCAGTACTCCTAAATCTTTCTCTAATGAGGATTCCCCAAGGTGTTTCCCATTTAGAGTATATGTAGCAAGTTTGTTTCTACAGCCCAAATGCATAACCTTACATTTATCTACATTAAATGTCATTTGCCACTTTTCTGCCCATTCACTCAGCTTATCTAAATCTTTCTGCAGAGGAAAAATATCCAGCTCTGTATGTATTTCCTTACATAACTTAGTGTCATCAGCAAAGATTGACACGCTACTTTCAATTCCCACTTCTAGATAACAAATAAACAAATTATAAAGCATTGGGCCCTGGACTGAACCCTTCAGAACCCAACTTATAACTTTAGACCAATTTGAAAAGGTTCCATTTACAACAATTCTCTGCCATTTAACCAGTTCTTAATCCATGTACAGATAACACCTCTCAGACTGAAGCCTTTTATTTTATGCAGTAACCTGTTGTGAGGCACTGTATCAAAGGCTTTTACAAAATCCATTTATACTACATCAGCAACAATTCCCTTGTCCAAATTACTAATTAATCTTTCATAAAATGCAAGTAAATTAGTCTGACATGATCTCTTCTTCATGAAACCATGTTGATCCCTACCAAACATTTTGTTTGCCTTCACATATTTCTGAATACTGTCAGTTAGTAAACCTTCTAGTATCTTACTATGGAAGTCAAGCTCACAGGTCTATAATTTCCTATTTGATCTTGCACCCATTTTAAACAATGGAACTATATCAGCTTTCCTCCAATCACAGGGCACTATGCCTGATGAAAGTGAATCAATAAATATTAAGTATAATGGTCTTGCTATTACTAAACTAAGTTCCTTAAGTACCCTTGGGTGTATAACATCAGGTCCAGGTGCTTTTTTCACCATAACCCTCTCCAGTCTCTTTTGGACCTTGTCCTCAGTAAGCCATGTACATGATGGAGGAAATTCCGTGGTTTTGTCTGTTTTGCCTGTCATTCCTGCTCCTTTATACTGAAGCAAAGAATGTATTTAGGGTGTCAGCCATAGCTTTATCCTCACTAATCAAATCACCTGTCTCAGTCCTAATAGGACCAATATTACCTCAAATGCTTGTTATTAATATACTTGTAGAATTGTTGAGGGTTTTTCTTGCTCTCATTTGCAACATTTCTCTCATTTTCAGTTTTAGCTAGCTTAATTGCTTGTTTGAAGATTTTATTACATTCTTTGAATTTTTTAATTTATGCATCTGACCCTTTTTGACTTAAACACTTTAAAAACCTGTTTCTTATTTTTCATTTCCCTGCAAACCTCATTATTAAGCCACATTAGCTTCACTTTACTCCTCTTGTGCTTATTCCCAAATGGTATATATTGACACATATATTTGTCTAAGAGCATTTGAAACACATTCCATGATTCTTGTGCATTTTTATCTTTGAAAATTACATCCCACTGAATATCCTTTAATACTTCTTTAAGCTTTGTAAAATTAGCCTTTTTAAAATGTAATGTTTTGCTTAAACCCTTACTGTTGGGTTTCTCATAACAAATTTCAAAGGATACCATATTGTGGTCACTGTTGTCTAAATGTTCCCTTACTTATACATTGCTTATCATGTCAGAATTGTTTGAGAGCACTAGGTCAAGCTAGGCTTCTTTTCTAGTTGGCTCCTCTACTAGTTGGGACATAAAATTATCATTTATCATACTTAAAAAATTATTTCCCTTTGTTGTACTGGAATTCATATTGCTCCAGTCAATTTCAAGATAGTTGAAATCTCCCATTTTTATTACATTTTCTGTCCTAGAAGCCTTTTCCATTTGCAGTAAAAGTTGGGCTTCCTCTAAGTCTCCGATATTTGGTGGCTTGTAGCAAATCCCCACTAACATCTTTTTATTATGTGTGGCCCCAGTGTGTATTTCAACCCATAAGGCCTCCACCTTTTCATTGGACCCTTCATTTATATCTTCCCTTAAACTAGGTTTTAAGGTATGCTTTATATTTGGGCATACGCCTCCTCTCCTTTTATTAACCCGATCCCTCCTAAAAAGTGAATAACCATCTAGCTTGACTGGTAAGCCATATGTATCATCCAACCAGGTTTCAGACACACCAATTAGATAATATTACTCATGTACTGCAATCACTTCTAGTTCCCCCATCTTACCAGCCAGACTATGAGCATTTGCATGCATACATTTTATCTTTTGCCATTCTTAAAGATTTCATTCTCTGTCAAATGTATTTGTCTGTAACAATGGCAACTCCCTATTAGATGAACTAGCCCATTGCCCCTCTCCACCCTATGCCCCTTCTCTGATCCCATTTCTACAATTATACTACCTTCCCCATCCTGTGTTGCAGCACCCTCCCTGTTTACCTGTATATTTGATTCATAATACTTGAAATAAATCTTTTGAACAAGTCCCACGGGTACTACCCATCTTTATGTTGTATCCTACTTTTGCCTTATTGCAGACTTTCAGAGGGAGTGCTTTTCTAATCCTCACTTGTATTACTCTAGTGGATAAAAGATATAAGAGGCAGAAAAGATAACTGGATATCGGGAGACTACCACCCATGTGAGATTGGTATGCATGAACAAGTAAAACCCCATTAGGAGTCACCCAGAAAGGGTTTAGAAGCATAAGAGCATGGAGGTATAAGTATCACAGTGCCCATGATTCTCTTTGTGACATTCCTACTTCCGGGTTTGTCGTTGCTATCTCTTATTGGTCGTGGCCGGCTAGCCTCTCCCAGGGCTTGCCTTTATGTACGCCCTCCTGTCACTAAGCCGGTGCCCTTTCGTGGTGTTCCTGACCTTACGTTTATTCTGTGCTTCTGTTCGTGTATGATCCGGTTTCGTCTGACCTTGTTCCTGTTCCGCTCTCTGTGTACCGTTCCAGGCTTTGACTGACTACCGCTCTCTGTGTACCGATCCAGGCTTGGCTGACTTCCGCTCTCTGTGTACCGATCCAGGCTTTGGCTGACTACCGCTCTCTGTGTACTGATCCAAGCTTGGCTGACTACCGCTCTCTGTGTACCGATCCAGGCTAGGCTGACTTCCGCTCTCAGTGTACAGATCCAGGCTTTGGCTGACTAACGCTCTCTGTGCTGCCCTCAGTATTGTTGTCAGTCCATTCATTATTGTTGCCTCCGGTTGCGCTACTCTCAGCCTGTGATTCAGTGTGGCCTCCGCTACTTGCTACCCAGCCTGTGCCTCCGGTCACTAGCGGTGTTACTACTTGTCAGTCCATTCACTACTGTTGCCTCCAGTTGCGCTACTCTCAGCCTGTGATTCAGTGTGGCCTCCGCTACGTGATACCCAGCCTGTGCCCTCCGGTCACTAGCGGTGTCACTACTTGTCAGTCCATTCACTACTGTTGCCTCTGGTTGTGCGAGTCCAGGCTGCCTTACCCGGTATTCGGTAAGGCCGGTAGAGCCTCCTCTGTTCCTTGTTGCGTCAGTTACCAGGCTGCCTTACCCGGTATTCGGTAAGGCCGGTAGAGCCTCCTCTATTCCTTGTTGCATCAGTTACCAGGCTACCTTACCTGGTATTCGGTAAGGCCGGTAGAGCCTCCTCTATTCCTTGTTGTGTATGTTACCAGGCTGCCTTACCCGATATTCGGTAAGGCCGGTAGAGCCTCCTCTGTTCCTTGTTGCGTCAGTTACCAGGCTGCCTTACCCGGTATTCGGTAAGGCCAGTTGAGCCTCCTCTGTTCCTTGTTGCACCAGTTACCAGGCTGCCTTACCCGGTATTCGGTAAGGCCGGTAGAGCCTCCTCTATTTCCTTGTTGCATCTGTTACCAGGCTGCCTTACCCGGTATTTGGTAAGGTCGGTAGAGCCTTACCATTATTGCCATCTGTATTGCCCTGACCTGTGTCAAACTATCTTGCTGTATTCTGTGTAAGTTTGGACCCATGTAGGGCCTTGTTACGCTTTATCCTGACTAATAAAGCTTTACTATTTTATCCTACCAAATTGTCTGAGTGTTCAATAAAAACCGTGACAATAAGCCACTATAGAAGAGAGCCCCCACTGGTCATAGCCATAAAGTTCCGCCTCCGTGTGAGACTGACCACAAAATCTCCTACCCACCACCACCAAACTAATAATTAAATAATGTTACCTGCAGCAATACAATAGAAATAGCAGTCGAATATGGACAGGCCCTTAAGAGCAGGGTTTAAAACATTTGGCTAGTCTGAGAAAGGTATATGTATCTAAGTGCTAAGGAAACCGTCCCGGTGGGGTGTCAAATGCCGAAGACCCCAAGAGGTCGAGCATGACCAGCTTCAGCATCCCATCCATGGGTGTTCTAAAACCCAACAGCCCTCTGGCCTTAATTATGCAATCTACTTCTAGTAAAAGGCATTTATACGGACGGCAAGAGGTCACTGGGGACAAGGTTCCTGGGGCCCAGTGAGCAAATGACACCCGCTAAACGAAGAGATCATCATTATCACACATTGCTAAGTAAAAAAGAAAAACCTGAAAACATTGGGACCCCTGAAGTCCCTGCACCTGAGCCCCAAGGATAAGCGTTGGAAGATCAGCAGGGCATAGGGTCAGGTGAATGAGGGGGAGAAGAGTCAATACGGAATACAGTTGTGATACATTCATCCCATCTCCTCCAAAGTACAGCCCGGGCCTGTTTTTAAGCAGGATCCTGGTGTCTCTTCTTCGGTGTGACCCTAGACCATGGTCGCGGGAGCGGAATGTCAGACGATAGATTCTGCTTTTGATGAATGACTGGGTCCCAAAGCTGGACTTGGGCAAAGTTAAGTTTGGTGCATGATTTCGCTGCGTCCACAGAGTTCCTCAGTGTCCGTCCATCATGAGTGACCAGCAAAGCAAAGGGGAAACCCCAGTGGTATATGACACAATTGTTCCATAGTGCGTCTGTAAGCGGTTTGAAAGCTCTTCGGGGCTGTAATGTGTATGGTGGGAGGTCATTAAACAGCTGAATTTCCGCTTCTTCCCAGTTGTAAGGGGAGGTACTTTTTGTGGTCTCCTCATGGGCGGCCAAGGGTTAACTCTCTGCACGTAGCAGAATACACAACAGAGAAACAGTTATGTAATCCTCAGTTATGCTATACTTTTTATCCTGTACTATGATAGGCTTATATCATATCAATTAGGGCATAGTTTGTATGTACCTCACATTAACAAGTTGCGACACGTCTCTAGGTTCTCAGAGCCATTTCGAGACATAGAGAGTGTGTCTCTAATCTCAAGCCTGTGTGTTTAAAAGATTGTTGCTGCAGGGGCGTATGGAGGGCTCTCCCATACTGGATGAAAACTCCGGCGGTAGCTAAGTATCTTTTATGTTCTCTTTTTGTAATGCATATTTAATAAACAGTAGTTATAGTTTTCACTACCACTGTTTGTCTGTGTGTCTCTTTATCTTTAGTGGAATTCAGCAACCCAGCAAAACACTTGGTGTCACTAACAGGATAGTATTCCATTAAACTGACCCGTGCAGGGAGTAGGTGCAAGAGGGCACCGTTATCAACATGGGCTGAGCCGGGACCGTGGTTCCCAATTACCGAAGAATTGTATAAATGTTGATGGGCAACAGCTGGCAGAGCCGTAGAAAGCTGCTCTCAGATTAGATTTATCTAGGTATTCTGCAGCAGAGCAGAAAGCTGCTGCTCATACTGGGTGGATTTTGTTGCAAGCCTTACAAGACTTACAGAAGGAATATGAAAATGTTAAAGAGGAATATCAAGCTTTACAGGATAAATGTATTATGGTGCAAAGTACATTATGAGTCATTAGTACATAAGAGTACATTAGAAACTAGAACAAATGGGGGAAAGTTATGCTTCGTATATGGTGAGTGCTATGGCTCAGGAGAGAAGGAGGCAAAGAGGGAAAAGAAGGGTGATGTCTCCCAAAGCACTGTTCATGTACGAACATTGGTAGCAGAGGAGAAGTGGGATGAAATTTACCAATGCTGATGGACATACTGGTCTCTTGGAAAATGAGATGGCTGACAGTGTGGCACAGATCCCCTCCCAGACTATGAATGGACTGTTGAAGCTGGGAGACTGGGCTCAAGCCCAGGGTGGACACAGAGGAGCATTAACAATCTATCAGTGGACCGATTTGAAGGGAATCTCTCTGACTATGGATCAAGTGAAAGATTGTGGTCAAGTGTCTCGTTGGTCAGGCTAAACAGAAGGAAAAACCAAAGACCACCTCTGGATAAAGAAATCAAGGCATCACAGGTGGTGAGGTCTGGCAAATGAGTTTCTTCAGGCCCCTACCACAGGAAGAGCAAAAGCTGAAACTAGTACCTCTGATCACCAAGTTCTATGGAACTCTTGTGGAAATACAAACTAATAATACTGACATATTGATGAAGAAGTGGGCTCCAACACAGCGGGTATGATTGAAAGAATGAATGGCTTGCTGAAAGAACAAATACGCAAGATGACTCCCACACTCGCTCTAGGGGGGTGGGATAGGGTACTGGATGAGACTGTCAACGTACTGAATGGCTGTCTTGTTCAAGATGTTACTCCCTTGGAGCGAATGTTGGGTCATGACACACAAGACTACTCACCTAGGGAGGTTGTTAGGACCAGGGAAAAACTACTCAGAGAACAGAGTAGGGTGATTATTGTTGCTTCTAGAGAGATTACAGAAAAGACAATTTAGGAAGGGGGTATGTATCACTGTGCCCGTGCTCATGGCCGCAGGCAGCGACATTATGATTCCTAATTTCACTGCCTCTCTCTCATTGGCCTGGTATTCCTGACTCCACCCAGGGCTAGCCTTTATTTACTCTGTCATGTCTATACGGAGGCGCCCTTTCGTGGTGTACCTGTTCCTGACGTATGTTCCTGAGTTACTCTGATCGTGTATGACCTGGCCTGCCTGACGACGTTCCTGCTCTTCCTGTGTTGCTGTTCTGTTGCTGACTGATCTGGCTGAGAACCCGCTCCGTTGCTGACTGATCTGGCTGAGAACCCGCTCCGTTACTGACTGATCTGGCTGAGAACCCGCTATGCTGCTGACTGCCTCTGGCTGAGAACCCGCTTCCTTGATGTCTGATCTGGCTGTGTACCCGCCTTGGTCTTTCTGTGACCATAGTCCCAGGGTCAGTGTTGCCTCGCTACTACTGGGTTCAGTGCCTCCCAGGCATCTGGGTCTCGTGCCAGTTACCTACTACTGGACTACTAGTCATCTAGAGTCCTTCTGTCAGCTCCTGGGCTGCATAGCCTTTGTTCACCCCTAGTCCACTAGGGTCGGGTTGCCTCTGGTCTTACGTGCCTCCAGTCCTCAGGGTTCAAGCCCAGAACTCTCTCTAGCCAGCTGTTGCCTCCATTTCCTGCTATATCTCAAGCGACTGCTTACTATTGCTATATATATATATATATATATATATATATATATATATATATATGTTCTGTTATTGAGGACCTGTGGGCTTAACTCCTTGTATGTACTTTATCCTAATAAAGTCATTTTAACCTTACCAATCTGGTCTGAGTGTTCATCAAAAACTGTGACAGTGTGGTGTGTCATTTTGGCATTGTGAGTGTTTCCTGTTTGTGTTTCATATCCCACCCCACAATCTGGGAGTTGTGTACGTGGAGTTAGATAATGCAATGCCGATGCCATGGATAAAGTAGCTGAGGGAGCGGTGGTAGGTTGGATGGAAGTAGTGGTTGTTGCACAGCATCTCACTGAACAAGTTCATTTGTTGAATGAAGGAGCTAAAGTGAAAGTTTTGTCAACAGAAATAGGGGAAATATGGACTAAGAAACAAACCAATGTATGTTTCTTCCCATAGGTTATCCCTACTACCATGACTGACAATGCATGTGGGAAACCTGCATCACAAAACAAGGGGCAAGGAACACCTGATATAATAAAAACATTATGTTTTGCTTGCCACTGGGTCTACTGATTTGGTGTATGAATCTCGTGGTTTTCAGTTTTGGTGGGACTGAACATTATGGATGCCGCCAGACTATGAACTGCATATACATCAAAGATCTAGTTCAGTTCATCGATGATATCATTGAACTTTAGGATGCTGCTTTTTGCTTTGTTACAGTAGATTGCTCTACATTTGCAGAGGTGCACATATTACCTTTGCGACTGCTTGAGGAGACCAGGGGTGGAGTGTAAGGCGAGGTACTTTTTGTGGTCTCTTCATGGGCGGCCAAGGGTTAACTCTCTGCACATAGCAGAATAAACAACAGAGAAACAGTTATGCAATCCTCAGTTATGCAATACTTTTTATCCTGTACTAAGACAGGCTTATAACTATCACAGTGCCTGTGATTCCTGTCAGTCTCATCTATGACAGATACTGATTTGCTGTGTTGGTTTGGCCCGCCCCCTGGTGACCTTTTTATACCTGGCTAGCACAACTGTCAGGCGCCCTTTCGTGGTGTTTCTGTGCCAGTTACTGTTGCTGTGTTCCAGATTCCTGTGTACCGACTTGGCTTGTCTTGACTATTCTCCTGTGTTCCTGCTCGTGTATGAGCCGGCCCGTCTGACTATCTCCTTTGGATCCTGACCCGGTTTGGCTGACGCTCCTGCTTGTGTACGACCCGGCTTGTATGACTGCCTTCTACGTGCTCCGACCCGGCCTGGCTGACTTCCCGCTCCGAAGAACGACTCCTGCTTTCTACAGTGACCTGTGTTCCAGTTGTCGCCGCCGCGACATTTCTATCTGCTGTTCCAGCTTTTGGTGTGACTGCCTTGCCTAGTGTACTCCGATCAGTGCAGTGCATTTTCCTTTGCAGAGTTGTGCGTATACGCGCCTCCCTCAGACTGCAGAGCCTTGCTATACCGCTGAAAAGCCTCGAGTAAATGTGCTAATTAACCCTAGCAGTGCCGCTGGGTTCCACTCTATCGCTACTCCTGTAAGAGTCTCTTTCTCGGTGAATACTACTGCTGAGCTGGCCGCTCTTCATCGGCAGCTCCACACATCCTTGCAGAGTGTTTACATCCGTTTGGGCCGGTTGGGCGCCTGAGACTCTCCCTCTTGTTCATTTAGCGATTCCGCTTTTCCGAGTGGTGGCAGGCACAGGCATCAGCATTTGTATTCCGGTAATCACGCCCGTGGGGGCTGTCGGCTCTAGCGTGGGCTATCCCGTTGTCCGGTTAAGTCTGAGGAGGCTTGGCAGTTCTCGCATTGAAGGCCGGTTCCAATCACGCCCGTGGGGGCCTTTTGCACTTGCACTAGTTGAAGCAGTTCCAGTAGGTACGCCCGAGGGGGCTACGTGGACTCTTGTGCTTCTTACTGAACACTGTGGCGAGGCAGTCCAGTATCCAGCCAGTGATAGTCTTGGTCTCCAGCACAGCCTTATAACACCCTGGGCGTTCCAAACATCCACATCTGAGACTGACTGTATAGGGTATACGCTATTCTATTACTGTGTAATTGTACTTATAAGTCATTTGTGCATTTACCATTGTATCTATATATTACCACTGTGTATATTTACCACCACTAGAGGGCGTGTTATTGCCTTATCTTATTTTAATAAAACTGTGTTCTTATTCACCCAATGGTCTGAGTGTCTTAAAAAACCGTGACAATATCATATCAGTAGTTAGGGCGTAGTTTGTATGTACCTCACATTAACAAGTTGCGACACGTCTCTAGGTTCTCAGAGCCATTTTGAGACATAGAGAGTGTGTCTCTAATCTCAAGCCTGTGTGTTGCAGCATGGGCGTATGGAGGGCTCTCCCATACTGATGAAAAGTCTGGAGGTAGCTAAGTATCTTTTATGTTTTCTTTTTGTAATGCATATTTAATAAACAGTAGTTATAGTTTTCACTACCGCTGTGTGTGTGTGTGTGTCTCTTTATCTTTAGTGGAATTCAGCAACCTAGCAAAACACCAGTGGACAGAGTGAAGTTTCCTCACCTGAAGAATAATGTTATCTTTCTTTTACAGTTCTCAAGCAAGACAAGGAATCAGACGGTATAGTTAAAATCACCTTAATTAGAATGATAATAGAAATTATATCAGCAGTAGTATAGAGCAGAGGGTGACTAGATAGGCTAAGACTCTATCAGGAACAGGAGCCGCCACAATGTCAGCCACAACTGCTGGAGACTAGGCTGGAGCCAACTGGTAGTCTCAAAGGAAAAAGCAGAGCCCAGGATAGAACCCGAAGTCTCCTGCAGGGAGAACACTGACTCACACCTGCAGTCAGTAGGGAAGAGCTCATCTCCAATAATGATGGTAACAATGGAGACTACTGCCTCACACCTGCAGCCAGTTAGGCCGGAGTCTGCCAGTGCCCCAGGTCTACATCAAGATGGATGTCTGAGGAAGACGGGCGACGCAGCGGAGCGAACCAACAGAGCCATCGGTCAGCACCAGATAGGATGTCCAATAAGAGTAGGCAACAATGGGAGGATATTAGGACAGAGCCCCAGGTCACTACCAGAATGGATAGTCAGACAAGCCAAGGTCATACACGGAGCGGGTAGTCAGCCAGAGCCACAGGTCTGCACCAGACTGGATATTTAAGACAAATGGAGCGCACAGAAAGAATGGTCAGACAGAGCCACAGGTCAGCACCAGAATGGATAGACAGACAAACAGGGTCATACACAGGATACAGGAACAACTAGAACTAGAACAGCACTGAACAACAACGTAAGGGTAATTGAATAGAGGTCCAGTTCCCTTTTAACAGGCAACTCAGGAAGTAGATGGGTGGAGCTAACAGCCCTCCGAACAGTACAAAACAGAGGCCTGCGACATATTGCAACCTCGCGCTTGAAAGTGATGCATGGCCATGAGATGGTTCCGAATCCAGACCCCCTTCCGCATCATTCTACGGAGCAGACCCGGTTAGCACGAGGACATGGCCGGCCGCTAAGAACGCCAACCGCGCCTAGGCCCAGTCCTCACAATGACGCATGGGATGATGCCGAGGCGACATTTCAGGCCATCGATTACCTGCATCAACTCACTAGGCGTCACTGGATCTAAAGTAACTGTGACAGTATCCCCCCTTTAAAGACCCCTCCTCCGAGGGTCTACCCAGGGGTTTGTCTGGAAAGCTGGCATGAAACCTGCGTACCAACCTAGGAGCATGCACTTCATTAGCAGGTGTCCAGGAGCGCTCCTCAGGACCATACCCTTTCCAGTGAATTAGATGCTGAAGGTGCCCTCTGACCCATCTGGAATCCAGGATGCTCTGTACCACAAATTCTTCATGATTGCCAACCCTCACTGGAGCTGGCCGAACTGTACTGGTGGTAGACCGGTTACAAACTAGAGGTTTGAGCAAGGAAATGTGGAACACATTGTGAATGTGAATAGAAGCAGGAAGCTCCAAATCATACGCCACAGGGTTAATTTTGTACAACACACGGAAAGGGCCAACAAATCAAGGAGCCAGCTTATTACACAGCACCTGGAGGTTCAGATTATGTGATGACAGCCACACCCTCTCCCCTACCAGGAAGGTAGGTGCCGGCAAACACCTACGGTCAGCCTGTCTCTTCTGCCGCTGCATGTAACCACATAGGGTATGCTGTACCTGAACCCAAGAGGAACGGAGAGCCCTTAGATGCTCATCCAGAATCTCCTGTGCCTGTACCACATCAGAAAGAACGGAGGGTTGGAACCCGTAATTAATCAGAAAAGGAGAACTCTGTGAGGAAGAGTTCACAGCACAATTCAGAGCAAACTCTGCCCAAGGTAACAGGGTAGCCCAACTATCGTGGCGGTCAGAGATATAGCAATGGAGAAATTTTCAAGGGCCTGGTTGGACCGTTCTGCTGCACCATTAGATTGTGGGTGGTAGGCAGAGGAAAATGTCAGCTGTACCTCGCGCTCGAAAGTGACGCATTGCCACTAGATGTGTCAGAATCCAGACCCCTTTCCGTGTCATTCTACTGAGCAGACCCAGTCAGCACGAGGATACGGACGTCCGCTGAGAACGCCAACCGCGCCTAGGCTTAGTCCTCGCAATGACACATGGGATGACCCTGCTGTGACATTTCAGGTGATCCATTACCTGCATCAACCCACCAGGCATCTCTGGATCTAAGGTAACTGTGACACTTTCTGAGAGTAGGACAGCATATAGCCATGCCCCCTTGTTTTATCATTTTATGGCCCATTTAAGCTGTAAGCTTGGAACATCACTTGTGCATCACCATTTAAATTATAAGCTTGCAGTACATTTTTATTATATTTAACCCTTTGCCTTGGTGACCTATTTGGCACCCAAAGCATTTGTTTTATGTTTTATTAAGTTGATACTAGCACCTCTACCCACAAGGACAATAGGAAAACCAAGAAAAGTGTGTTTATGGGATGGGGTTGGGGGTCCCAAGCTGGGAGGAGAGCAATTTGGAATCCTGCTTAGGGCCTTATGAAGACTACATAGAGTTATGTGCAAAGGTTTTAGGCAGGTGTGAAAAAATGCTGCAAAGCAAGAATGCTTTCAACATAGTTTATTTTCATCAATTAACAAAATGCATAGTGAGTGAACAGAAAAATCAAAGTCAAATCAATATATGGTGTGACCACACTTTTCCTTCAAAACATAATAAATTCCTCTAGGTACACTTGCACAAAATCAGGGATTTTGTAGGCATTTTGTCAGGTGTATGTTTAAACAGTTATACCAAACAGGCGCTAATGATCATAAATTTAAGATTGACAACACACAGCTTACGCACAACTGACCCCTTAAGGCAAACTTCCATTTAATCTGTCCCACTACACAACCCCTTGAACCCTGCCAACATACTCACACACCTTCATTCAACACCCCCTCACACTTGCTTCATTTAACTACCTTCTATACTCAACGCTCTTATAGCTCCCTTCAACCACACACACACTCATTAAAGTGACAGCAACCATTATTTTTTAAGTAGTAGTCTGCTAGTACAGAATAAATAACGACAGCTTGCTTATATTGTTTATTATTTTTTATTTTAATCTTTTTTTTAAATGCAATACTATAGCTATTAAGGATAGAAAGTCCTGTCCCTTCAGGAGGGACCTGATCCTGGACTGTAAAAGTACATATAATGAGTCCTATCCTTCCAGTTTGGTATATACAGCATAAAAAAGCATTAGCTGGCATACAATTCCTTAATACGACCCTCCATTTTAAGAACTGTCATTTACCACTATTCTATTAAGGTCTATAACAAACCTTACCGGATTATCTCTGTTCACAAAGCTCATATCTCACTGAACCTTGTGTGTACACATTCTAATGAAATGAAGCAAAGGAAAAGAGACAAGCTTGTCACCGATACCAAAGAATGGACAAGAAACAGTACAGTATTTGAAACACCACCTTTATTGAATAAAGTAGATACTCAAAGCATAATACAATTTACACTCTGAATAGAGTACAGAGTTAAACAGGGAGCAAGCGACTCCTACCAGAAATAGGAGACTGCTCCTAAGAAGTCTCACTAGCAGGAAACTGTGCAATAGCACCAAACTGGGGCTTGGACCCAGGATGGTTCCCAATGGGAATAGAACGTAACAAGGGAGTGTCAGACTGACTCAGGCCTGCAGTCAGTATCAGGCGGTAGTTCAGACAAGCCAGGGGTCAGTACCAGAGCGGGTAGTCAGCCAGAGTCGATGGTCAATACCAAGCGGATAGTTAGACAAGCCAGGGGTCAATACCAGAGTGGGTAGTCAGCCAGAGCCAATGGTCAATACCAATCAGATAGTCAGAAAAGCCAGGGGTCAATACAAGAGTGGGTAGTCAGCCAGAGCCGAAGGTCCAATACCAAGTGGTTAGTCAGACAAGCCACAACACTGGACACCGGGAGAGATGGATAAACAGGCCAAGGATCATACACGGACACCAAACACAACAGGACTACACTGGAACACCACGAAAGGGCAACCGGTGTAGTGTCCAGGCAGTTTAAGTAGCCTCCCCCAACCCCAAGAGTTGGAACACTAAATGAGCCACGAGGGGCAGAAGGCAGAAGGAACCAGCCACCCAGACAAGCCCAGTTCTCCTCTGGAGGAAGCGCAAGCACTGATAGTACCTCCCTCTCAACGACCTCTCCCCCATGGAAGCGGCCGAGGTTTAGAAAGAAAGCGGGAATGAAATCTCCTAAAAAGATCGGGGGCATGCATATCTGTAGAAGTCACCCAGGAACGCTCCTCAGGCCCATATCCCTTCCAGTGCACCAAATATTGTAGGTGGCCTCGAACCCTACAAGACTACAGAATATTTTGTACTTCATACTCCTCATGATCTGCAACACTAACGGGAGCGGACAGGACAGGAGCGGAGGTATAAAGGTTGCAGACCAAGGGCTTCAGTAAGGAAACATGGAAAATGTTATGAATGTGCATATTGACTGGGAGTTTCAGGGCATAAATGACAGGATTAATTCTCCGAAGAACCCGGAAGGGATCAACGAATCGAGGAGCCAGTTTTCTACAAGGGACCTCTAGGTTTAGGTTTTGGGCTGATAGTCAGACTCTCTTGCCCATCTGAAACACCGGTGCTAGCAACCTTCTACGATCGGCCTGCCTTTTTTGCCACAGTGTGGACCGTTGTAGGGTTCTCTGAACCCGTACCCAAGTGGAGCAGAGTTCCTTAAATGCTCTTCCAAAGCTGGAATATTTTGTGCCTTGAATGACTCTGGAAGTACCGAATTCTGGAAACCATAGTTAATCATGAAAGAGGAACTGGGGAACTCTGAGTCAACGAGTTCAAGGCACAATTCCGGGCAAACTCCACCCATGGTAACAGGCTCGCCCAGTTGTCGTGATGGTCCAAGACATAGCAGCACAGGAACTGTTCCAAGGCCTGGTTCAATCTCTCCACTGCACCATTGGAATGAGGGTGGCAGGCAGAGGAGAAAGAGAGCTGGATACCCAACTGAGCACAGAAATCTCTCCAAAAACGTGACACAAACTGGTTTCCTCGATCCGACACAATCACCTTCGGTACCACATGGAGACGAAAGACCTCCTTAACAAGGATACCAGCCAATTGTTGAGCAGTCGGCAATTCTTTGAGTGGTACAAAATGAGCCAACTTGGAAAATCTATCCACAATCATAAGGATGACAGTGAATCCATCTGATACTGGTAGTTCCACCATAAAATCTATAAAAATGTGAGACCGTTGATGCTCCCCATTAGGGACCGGGTAAAGAAGACCTATTCAGTGGAGTCTTAGTTTTTGCTCACGTATGACAAGCGGCTACGAAAGCAGAGACATGGGGCCTGATACTTGGCCACCAAAAAAGTTGAGATACGGACCAGAAGAGTTGATCTCTTCCACTGTGACCTGCTGCTTTAGATGAGTGATAGGTGTTGAGTAGTTTAGCCCTTAAGGATTCAGGCACAAAGCATCTCCCATGAGGCTCGTCAGACGGAGCTGTCCCCTGAGAAGCCAATATCTCTGTCCCCAAAGGAGATTTAATGCTGGTGCGAATGGTCACCAAAATACAATCATGGGGAATGGCAGGTGTGGGTTCACAATCCTCCTTAGACAGAGTACCGAACTGGTGGGACAGGGCATCAGCCCTAATTTTTTTGGTACCTTGCAGATATGACACAACATAATTGAAGCAAGTTAAGAACAGAGCCCATCTAGCCTCAGAAAGGTAAGTTAAGTTCTGATGATCCGTAAGGATAAGAATTGACACACAAGAACCCTCTAATAAGTGCCTCCACGCACGTAGAGTCAGGACAATGACCAATAATTTGCGGTGTCCAATCTCATACAAGGTCTCTGACTTCAGAAGTTTCTGGGAAAAGAATCCACAAGGAAGTAATGGCTCATCTGGAGAAGACCTCTGAGACAGGAGGGCACCTACTACTGACTCACACGCGTTAACCTCCAGTGTGAAAGGTAGCTTGGGATTAGGATGTCTCAAAAGAGGAGCAGCAGCAAAAGCTGATTTAAGAGTTTCAAAGGCCTGAAGAGCCTTCGGAGAACATTCAGAAGTATTAGCACCCTTGTGCATCATGTCCGTCAGGGGTTTCACAATAGTACAAAATTGATTTATAAATTTCTGATAATAGTTAGTGAAGCCCAGGAATCACTGAATTGCCTTGAGTCCCACCGGAAGGGGCCATTGGAATACCATTAGCGAACCAAGAGATGAGATTAGGTAATCCAGGAAAGTTACCTGCGACTGGTGAAACTCACATTTCTCCAATTTGCAAAAAAGGTTATTGGCCCATAGGAGTTCTAGCACCCTAGCAACATCTGCTCGGTGCAGACAGACAACCACACAACTCTGCAAAAGATCTCTTATTACATCGTTAATGAACTTCTGGAAGACAGCGGGAGCGTTGCAAAGTCCAAAAGGCATTACCAAATACTCGTAATGCCCGCTCCTGGTGTTAAATGCTGTCTTCCATTCATCACCCTCTCTGATGCGCACCAGGTTATAAGCTGTCCGAAGATCCAGCTTAGTCAAGACCAACGAACCCCTCAGCCGGTTGAATAACTCTGTGATCAATGGGATTGGATAGGCATTCTTGATCATGAGTTTATTAAAACATCGGAAATCAATGCAAGGCCTCAGTTCTTCATCCTTTTTTATGATGAAGAAGAATCCTGCCCTAGCTGGGGAGGTGGATTTTCAAATCTCTCTGGAGAGAGTGTCTGCCCCTATTCTCAGCCATCGACAGAGGGTATACATGACTCTTAGGAGGGACGGCCCCCTGCACCAAGTCAATCGTACAATCTTATGGCCTGTGGGGAGGTAAGGTAGTGACCTGCACCTTGTTAAAGACGTCACTGAAGACACAATACTCCTCAGGTGAGGCGGAGAAGGAAGCATCCATGCCAAACACTCTGGTTGGACAGAGGAGACATGACTCAGCGCATTGAGAAGACCAGGACAAAATGTAGCAATTTTGCCAATCAACCCTTGGGTTATGCTTCTGGAGCCAAGGAAACCCCAGAAAGACTGCATAATGTGGGGAGTGGATGACCTGAAATTGGAGTACCTGGCGATGAAGTGCTCCTACCAGCAGTGACACAGAAATAGTCTCATGTGTGACCTGAGGCGGTTGTAGCGGCCTACCATTGATTGCCTCAATAGTCAGCGGGGAGGCACGGGGCTGCAGTGGAAAAGAGTGTTTAGCAGCGAAGTCAGCGTCAATGAAATACCCCGCCTCCCCTGAGTCGATCAATGCCAGAGTTTTCCCCAAGGAATTGGCCCAAGATAGGATGATCTCGAGGATAGGTTTATCCTGAAAATTCTCTGGGAACTGTGCGACACCACCTAAAGTTTGTTGCAGACGTAACCCTATGTGTGCCCATTTCCATGGAGGACGGGACAGGTGCGCAGCAAGTGTCCGGGTTTACCTGCAATATAGGCAAAGTCCCTCCTCCACCGAGAGACAAGTAAAGCCCAATTGCATCGGCTCCTCCCTAGCTATGTCTGAACTAGAGGCATGGGAGGCGAGGGAGGAATGGGTGGGTGACTGAATCTCGGAGATAAACGTGACTGAGACCTCTTCAGGCGCTCCTTAAAGGAGGGTCTCTCCCTGATACGAGTATCAATCAATATGGTAATGTATACCAAATCGTCCAGGTCAACAGGCAGATCCCTGGCAGCAATCTCGTCCTTAATGTCATCACATAGCCCCTGAGAGAAGGCAGCTACCAGTGCTTCATTATTCCAGCCTACCTCCACTGCCAACGTGCGGAACTCGATAGCATACTCAGCCACAGTACAGTTGCCCTGGTGGATGGTCATGAGATGTTTGGCAGCAGAGGCAGAACAAGCTGGAACATCAAACACCCGTTTGAACGATGCCACAAACTCTGCAAAATTATAAATGATGGGTTTATCATTTTCCCATAAAGAATTGGTCCATGCCAAAGCCTTGTCTGAAAGGACCAAAATCATGAATCCTACTTTACTTCGCTCTGTAGGGAACACATGAGGAACCATCTCAAAGTATATGCCCACTCGATTGAGGAAACCGTGGCAAATTATAGGGTTCCCCTCATAATGTTGAGGGAGCGGGGTGGATGCAGACAATCCCCTGGCAACACTAGGCTCCGGAGCAGCCGTGACAACCAGTGCCGGAACAGGGTCAGCAGAGGCCAGCGATTGTCTAATAGGAGGGTTCAAATGAGCCATACAGTTAAGTAGAGTCTGCATGGCAGAAGACAGTTGATCAGTACGTTGATCCTGGCTGTCTATCCTAGCCAAGATACTCTGGACCGGTGGGTTTCCTGCACCTTCCGTACTCATCGAGGCCCTTTCGCACTGTCACGGATGTCAAGGAATGGACAAGAAAGAGTACAGTATTTGAAACACCACCTTTATTGAATAAAGTAGATACTCAAAGCGTAGTACAATTGACACTCCAAATAGAGTAGAGAGCTAGACAGGGAGCAAGTGACTCCTACCAGAAATAGGAGACTGCTCCTGAGAAGTCTCACTAGCAGGAAACTGTGCAATAGCACCAAACTGGGGCTGGGACCCAGGACGGTTTCCAATGGGAATAGGATTCAACAAGGGAATGTCAGATTGACTCAGGCCTGCAGTCAGTATCAGGTGGTAGTTCAGACAAGCCAGGGGTCAGTACCAGATCAGGTAGTCAGCCAGAGCCGATGGTCAATATCAAGCGGATAGTCAGACAAGCCAGGGGTCAATACCAGAGCGGGTCAGCCAAAGCCGAAGGTCCAATATCAAGTGGGTAGTCAGACAAGCCACAACACTGGACACCGGGAGAGAAGATAAACAGGCCAAGGATCATACATGGACACCTAACACAACAGGACTGCACTGTAACACCATGAAAAGGCAACTGGTGTAGTGTCCAGGCAGTTTAAGTAGCCTAACCCAACCCCAAGAGGTGGAGCATTAAATGAGCCTGTCACTTAAAATCAGGATGCAACGTCACTAGAGGGGTTCCCAGTGACGAGCGCCCGCACAATGCCGCCGGATGCAGAAGGTAGGAACAGGATGCGGCAGGAGCTGAAAGCAGAGGGAGCCGGCTGCCCAAATTAGCACTAGGGCGCTCGGTTCTCCTCAAAATAACATAGACGCGGCATAGCTGCGAGGGGCAGAAGGCAGAGGGAACCGAACGCCCAGACGAGCACCGGGGTGCCTGGTTCTCCTCTGGAAGAAGCGCAAGTGCTGACAGAGCTGCATTCTGTTCACTGGCTCCATTTACTCCACTTGCACTGAGCCCATCTGCTTGAGGTACACTGGATATGAACTTAATTTGTGTATGCGTATCTGTATGACTACATTCTTATGAATAAAGCCTGTAACCAGAACAGCACACAAAATACACAGACACAGATACATACTCCCCATACAACATGTTAGCATTTATCTGTCTCTTGCACGTACGCACATAAACCTCCGTTAATCCCCTTTCTTCCAGATACACTACTCTTTATTTCACCCATCCATGAACTCTTACTTTTAATATCTTACACATATAATCTATATTACAACCTGTCAACACACATGCTTCACTTTAACATACACACACCTTTCCATTCAGTCTTCTCCTAAGTGTACACAGAATTTTTTAGACTCTTCCAAACAATTTAATAAGTCCCCATTTCACACACATGTGCCTCCAAGTAACCATCAATGCAAACCTACATTTAGTCTGTCCCTATACACACTTCATGAATCCTTTCAACATATTCCTTAATAAAAAATAACTCACAGTGCTAGAATACCATGATTAATACATTTCCTATATAATAATTCACTGTGTAACGACGCAGTCATGAGCAGTAGAGACTGCTGCGCATGCTGCAGTCATGCACGGTAGAGACTGCCTGAGGAGCGGCTGATACAGAGCTGGACGCTCTGCAGCGCGGTCAGTCTCTACTGCTTATGACTGCCCCTCGACCGGCTGGTACAGGCACTGTGGCCCGTGTAACGGGCTCTTCAACTAGTTTTATATACAAAAATTAGAATGTATGCTAATAGGGTATGGAGCTCAATAAGGAATGATGGGGATTCTCCAAGTCTGCCTAACCTAGGAAAAACCTAGAACAAAAAGAAAAAACAAGACAAACCTGTGATGCTGAATACACTTAACCCGTTGAGTGCCAGAAGGCACTGGCACTCAAACGGTTAATCTAAATGTGAACCCAATGATAGGCATAAATCATACCAATGTACTAATATTATTAATAGAAAATAATGAAGATTTTAGTTGCATAGTTTGGCTAAAATATGTTTAAGCTCACTCACCCCGCCAAGGTATCCCATTTAGAGTGAGTCCTAACCCATACATTTTACCATTAAAAACATTTGCATTTAAAATCTATGTTTGCTAACATGCATAAGAAGTCCTAGTTAAAAAAACCTAATATTTAATTATATTGGCCTCACGCACCTTAATTCAGGAATTATCCACAGTGGGTAAGTGAGCCAGGACCCAAAAGGACCAGTACACCACCAGTCCCCTTTATAGGCCCAACCCAACCTGCCCAGTTTGAGATACTTATAATCTTTTGAGCAAACCATAATTAAAGGCAATACCAAGGCCAGGTAAGCCAGTCAAACAATAAGGCCAAATACTATGCCTTTAAAGTAACCCTTTTTTGTGCAATGATTGTGTATGTTGAGTGAAATGTGTTCAGTCATACCTTAAATTCATTTGGAACTATAAGCTTTGGAGTTTCCAATCCACAAATTGCATCAACTCCGACGAAAACTAAAATTGTCAGTATCACAGAAAAGTCACCAGTCAGCTTCCTTATCTAGAAAATATATAAAGAAATACATTCATCTTTCTTGATTCCAAACTATAAAATCAAGAAAACAATCCAATAATTAAATACAGATGCTTCTAAACAAACATTATCATAGTTACAATTCAATTCACTCCAGTTCTAATAAAATAGGGCCTATCTCATGAAAGTTGAGGAAAAGCAGTAACATTTTCTAGAAGCCTCTGGCGATAAGTACAATGTAAACAGTCACAGAAAATCTAAAGTGGCCTAAAATGGGTAAAAAGGTAAACTAAAATGCATAGCTGTACTTTCTTTGAGTCATGGATAATTAATAAATGGTAAATAAGGTTAAAAAAACCACAAGCCCATCAAGTTCAGCTGTTGCCATATTATAACCCCAAAAATGAGCGATACAGAATCCTCCCTGACTCCAAGATGAGTGTTTGTCTATTTACCATTATTATCTATTTAACCTACTAATATATAATATAACCCTGTAAGTTCATTACTGCTAGAACTTAACTTATTCTTCTCTTAAATGCTTCCATTGCATCTGCCATTACCACATCTATGGCCAAAGAATTTAAAAGCCCTTGCTGTAAAGAACACCTTCCTCTGCTGAAGTTGAAGACTCCTTTCCTATAATCTTAAAGGGATAGTAATACTTCGTTTTAACTTTATTTTATTTTGTAGGCATTAAAAAAACATGAAGAATGATATAAGTCTTATCTCTCAAACCTTTATGGTTTATGAGATATTCACAAGCAAAGTTCCCCTCCTCGCCCCTTTTACCTAGTGTAAACAATCTCTTCTCAGATGTGAGTCTGGTTGTATGACAGTACAGATAACAGAAGGGGACAATTTTCTTTGTATGAAAACAATGAAAGCCCTTCCCCCCTTGACAAGTTTTTCAGCTTTTTCCATTATCTTAATTGAAGATTGTCCCTCTCTGCAGTCTACCTGGGCATCTCCCTTCTGATCTGGTTGAACAGGGGGGGGATACTTTGTTTGTGAATATCTCTTAAACCATAAAGGTTTCAGAGATAAGACTTATATCATTCTTCATGTTTTTTTCAATGCCTACAAAATAAAATAAAGTTAAAATGAAGTATTACTATCCCTTTAAGGGTTGGCCCCTAGTTATTTGATCAGGTCTTGGACTGAAAGCTCACTAGATATATCTTGTAATTGACTTTGCATATACATATAGAATTTAACAAAAACCCCATTGGATACATTTTCTGAAGAGTAACCAAGTTGCTTGCCTGGTAAGGACAATTGATACAGTGACACACAGAGTCTGGCCTATAAAATAACAACATTTGGTATACTGGATAACCTATGTAATTATGGTTGAAGAATAGGAAATGCTGTTGTAACCATATGGAATTGTGAAGGCTACAGGGGTTGCTGATTGGTAGACTGGCAATGCTACATCTACTGCTTTACAGTTATCTAGGTTGCTAGTTACTTCTTCATAGAAGCACAATAAATTTGGTTGGAAAGATCTGTTTCCTGTTAATAATTGTAATTTTTGCAGTGTAATCCTGAATATAATCCCATATTATCCATTCAAGCAATTTCTCCATAACCAAGGTTAAACTCATAGGTCTATAATTCCCAGGTTCTGTTTTAGTTGCCTTCTTAAATAAAGATACCACATTGGCTTTACAACATCCTTTTGGCATTGAGTCTGTGGAAAGAGTAGCCTTGCTAACTACTTCAATGAGTTCCCAAACAACCCTTAGATGAATACCGTCAGGTGCTTTGTCATTCTTAATTTTGTCCAGGTTTCACCTTGATTTATGTTAACCCTATAACTCATAAAGGTATGGATGTATTTATTGAGGCTCTTCTACATTGCTTGTTCCGTGGTATATACCAAAGAAAAGAATATGTTCAGAACATCAGCCTTTTCTTTATCCTCACTAAACAACTCACCCAGATAAATTTTAACAGGTTCAATGTACTCTCAATTAATTTATTTTGCTATTTATGTATCTGAAACTCTAATATGGATTAGTCTTGCGCTACTGTGCAATTTGGGTTTCATTTTCAATTTTTGTTAACCTAATTTAATGTTTTTCAATCTTTATTGCACTCCCTGTGTTTCAAGAAATAATTCTCTGTTTCTTATGACAAATAAAATAAATGCATTTTTCCTTGCCTTTTGCTTCTTTACATTTAAACACACTGTGCTCAAACTTTTTACATTTGGTCCCTAAGGGTATATACTGTTGAATCTCTGCAACATAACTCCAGATTCTGACTATCTTTCTGCCGTATATTTCCTTTTTAATAATTCATCCCAGTCAATGTGCTGCATTCATGCTGTTAAAGATTTGAAGTTAGTTTTTATAAAATGAAGAGTCTTGGTTTAATCTACAGTTTTTCTTCTTCAAACTGATCTTAACCCTTTCAGTGCCAGAGGGGTATGCATGCATTATTTTACTCCTCTGGCACTGAAAGTGTTAAGATAAGCTATTTTGTTATCACTTTAATACAGGACACCATATTTAGGCTATGCCTCCTCCTCTTCTGTTAATCCTGTCTCTCTGAAACAGGGAACAACCAACATTTACAGTCATTCATGTGTATAATCCCCCCATGGTTCAGTAATACCATTTATTTACAAATGTATATTAATGGCTAGCATTCCAAGTGTCATATTTTATTTCTATTCTCATGATCCTATAATGTACCCAGTTCCCATCTATACTATCAAAACCAGTTTACTTGCTATAACCTTCCCATTAACTACTTTAAAAGCAGCCTTTAACATATTACATAGTAACATAGGTTGAAAAAAAGACTTGCGTCCATCTAGTTCAACCCTTTTCCTATTCCTGTTTGCCATCGTTGATCCAAAAGAAGGCAAAAAAACCCCCTCAATATAACAATTTCAAATTCTGCCTTGAATGGGGGAAAAAATTCCTTCTTGATTCCAAATGGCAATCAGATTTCTCCCTGGATCAACAAGCCCTAACTAAATTTTAATCCCAATACTAATGTACATAGCCCTCTATGTTATGCTCTTTTAAATAAGTATCCAGGCGCCTTTTAAAGGCATCTAATGTATTCGATAGCACCACCTCCTCAGGCAGTGAATTCCATACCTTTATTGTCCTTACTGTAAAGAAACCCTTCCGCTGTTGTAGATTAAATCTCCTTTCCTCAAGTCTAAGCGGGTGGCCCCTTGTCCTGTGTACTGTTCTGTTAATGAACAGGTCTTTGGAGAGCCCTTTGTATGGGCCCTGAACATATTTATATAGTGTTATCATATCCCCTCTAAGACGCCGTTTCTCTAGTGAGTACAAGTTTCACTTTTCTAGCCTTTCTTCATAACTAAAACTTTCCATTCCCCTTACTAGTTTTGTAGCCCTCCTCTGCACTCTTTCTAGTTCCATAATGTCCTTTTTCAGAAAGGGCGCCCAGAATTGAGCAGCATATTCTAGGTGGGGTCTTACCATGGACCTGTAAAGAGGCATAATTATATCTTACTCCCTTGAGTCAATACCCCTTTTAATACATGCCAATATCTTATTGGCCTTTGCAGCTGCCAGCTGGCACTGCATGCTACTGCTAAGTCTATTGTCTACCATTACTCCCAAATCCTTTTCATTTGTAGATTTCCCCAGAGAAACACCATTTAAACTATATGTTGCATTTTTATTATTATACCCAAAATGCATAACTTTACACTTGTCTATATTGAATCTCATTTGCCATTTGCCTGCCCAGTTACTCAATTTGTCCAAATCCTCTTGTAATGAAGACACATCCAGTTCAGACTTTATTACCTTACTTAATTTTGTGTCATCTGCAAACACTGATCATGGCTCCCTATGCTCTCTGAGAGGTCATTAATAAACAAATTAAAAAGGAGGACCCAGGACAGATCCCTGAGGTACTCCACTTATCACATTTATCCAACTGGAGAACTTGCCATTTACTACAACTCCTTGCATTGTATCTTTCAGCCAATTTCCAATCCACACACAAACATTTTCCCCTAGGCCTATTTCATTCAATTTGTACAGTAACCTCTTGTGTAGAACTGTATCAAATGCCTTGGCAAAGTCTAAATAGATCACATCAACCGCCGCTCCCGCATCTATATTATTACTCACTTTTTCATAAAATGCGATCAAGTTAGTTTGACAAAACCTGTCTTTCACAAAGCCATGTTGGCTATTGCTAATGATATTCCTGTTTCAGCAGAATTCTTGAATATATTCCCTTAGCAACCCTTCAAACAGCTTCCCTACCACAGATGTCAAGCTTACAGGTCTGTAATTTTCTGGCTGTGACTTTGATCCCTTTTTAAATATGGGCACCACATCTGCTTTACGCCAATCCATGGGCACCATAACTGAAATAAAAGAATCCCTGAAAATCAAATATAACGGTCTGGCCAGGGTCTGGCTTAGCGGTTTAACCCGTGGGTGTATACCATCTGGCCCCGGAGCTTTGTCTACCTTAACACCATTCAATTATTTTAACACTTTTTCTTGTGTTAGCCAGTCCCATGCTTGCTGTGACTTTTCTGTAAAAGTAGTTTGCAGATTCTTGTCCATTGGGTCTTCCTTGGTAAAAACAGAAGAAAAGAAATTATTTAAAATATCTGCCTTCTCTCTGTCCCCCTTGACCATCTCACCCGTTTCAGATAACAAGGACCCAACATTATCAGACTTTAATTTTTTGTCATTAATGTATTTAAAGAATTTTTTTGGGTTGCTCTTGCTCTCCTTAGCAATATTTTTTTCATTGTCCAGTCTAGCTAATTTAATAGCCTTTTTACAGGTTTTGTTGGCATTTTTGTATTCTGCAAATGCCTCTGCTGACCCCTCAGCTTTATAATGTTTAAGTGCTGCTTTCTTGTTATTTATTTCATGAATTACTTTACTGGTTAGCCACATTGGTTTTAATTTACTTGTTATTTTGAAGGCATTCCACTTACCTTCTCTGTTTTTTTCCTGAAAATAATTTATCCCAGTCAACGAGACCAAGGGATGAATTAAACCTGCTAAAGTTGGCCTTTTTAAAATTCAGTGTTTTGGTGGAACCCATACCAAATTGCTTTTTAGAATTAATCTCAAATGATACCATGTTATGGTCACTGTTCCCCAAGTGCTCTATTCCATAGCACAGAAGCTCCCTTTTCATTTAGGTGCAATCCATAACTACCATAGTACCCAAGAGCAGATTCAGCCCAGTGCTCTAAAAACCCCAAACCCTCCTTCCTACACAAAACCTAAGCCGTGCTTTAAGCTTCCGGAGCTCCCTCTATCTCCCTGTACTGGCACATGGCACTGGTAGTGTTTCAGAAAATACTACCCTGCAAGTACTTGTATTTAGCTTGCTCCCTAGGTCAATGAAATCATTCTTAGGGACCTTCATCTCTCTCCATTTTAGCCATTGGTATCAATATGTACCAAGACAGTAGGATACTTTACAGACCTTCTACTCTCCCTCCCATCTTAACTGGAAAAAAGTACCAATCCCCTGACTGCTAGAGCCATCAGCCTACTGCAGTAATGCCAATTCTGAATTATCCTCATCAACATCTTCACACAGGCTTGCCAACCTGTTGGTCTGAGTTAGCCCAAAGCTGTTCTTCCTGTTCAGTTTGCCACTTCCTCCCCATTACTCAGCTTCCTACCTGCCGCTCCTTATATACAACACCAGTTTCCTCTCTATGAACCCTACATATTGTCTTCCCACTGAGTTCCAAGTTCCTTTCCAGGTTTCTAATATAATGTAGTGTTGCAATATTTCTTTCCAGATCCAGTATCTTAGATTCCAAAAACATAATATGCTCACACTTGCCACGGCAATATGCCCTGGTATAGAGAGAGACAAAAAATTAAGTATGGGGCTGTCAATGAGTTTCTATGTCAGTGCGTCTCTGACGTGTATGAAGGCAAGGGTGCGTATAGAAGAATAAGTGGATATATCAGCATCTGTGTGTTTTATATTGTGTCTTTTAAGTCAGTTGTCAGGCTTGGTTAATGTATAATCTTTTTTACCCATTCATGTGACTGGCTTTATAACAGTATATTAACAATATTCAAGTCATAAATCTTTATTGCGCCTTAAAAAAACCTCTAGAAGACTCTTGGAAGAAGCCATGCAAGATGGTTACACTGCTATTCAGCAACTATCTGCCTCATACTCTTCAGAAGCTAAAGACTAAATGGCAGCCATGTTCTGGCCACTAACCATTTGTCCATATCTATCTGACAACATACAAGCATAAAGCTGAGTTATCAGACCAGGAGACAGACCTTCAAGGCAAAGGTGCAATACTGAGAAATGACCAGACAACCCGGAGTCCAATTCAGAAAACATGTCTGGTTAATTAATTGGGTCTAAAGGAAGAAACCTAAGGGTGTTATTCATTTACTAGAACTGTTGGATATGTGGTTGACCAGGAGAAAGGAACCCAAGGCTACAGTAACATAGTTGATCAGGTTGCAAAAAAGGACATTTGTTCATCAAGTTCAACCTTTGCTACATCACCCATGTTTTGATTTTTTCAAAATAATTTATGTGATATGCAACAAATACAACATTCAGCAGATGCCAGTCAAACATACAGTTAAGTATCACAGAACATGAACATTAGAGCAATGAGTAGGAAAAGGTCCATATAGCCGAGCAGAATACTTTCCATTAATTTCTAGTATTAGAAAGTCTAACAGGTAAGGAACATTACACATCACCATGCAGAAACAGGTAGAAAAGGAAAGAAGAAATGTATAATGGCAGAGAAAGGAGTAGAAGAGCAGAGCAAACAGGAAAGATACAGAGGAGCGAAGAATTCCCAGAGGTAATTCCCTGGGCTGAAAAAGGAAGACAGAAAAGAGAAGTAAAGCTAAAAAGAAAGGGGAGAGGGGGATGGGTGGATTGAATGAATGGAACAAATTGTCATGCCCCTCTAGCTCCCACCTCCATGTCCCAGCCATCTGCCGCTGCTGGGGGCTTCCCAGATGCGCCGCGATCTCTGAGTAGGCTGAAGCCACGGCCTCGAGTAACAGCGTCTGCCCGCGGTTGCGGTCGCGATCGCGATGGTGCGGTAGGCCTAAGCCATGGCCTAAAGTTGAAGGAGTCACCAGGGAAGGTATCCACAGGGTGCCCAGATCAAACCATGGTGTTGTACACCTGTAGGGGGGAGGTGAAGCCTGCCTCTCTCATCAACTGTCCACCAATAGTGTGTCTCCAGGTAAACAGTGAGGCAGGTGCTGTGGTTGCACACCCCTCTGTTGGCCAATCCAGTGAGAGGTTTGTTCAGCAGAGGGGAGGGGTGAAAACCCATGACACTATAAAAACCCCTCAGGCTGTGTCCACTTTGCTTCAGTGTTCCAGAACTTTAGTTCCTGTGTTCTCTAAGCTTCCAGTCCTCAGTGCCTCCTTCCTTGCTTTGCTTCAGACCCTCTGCTGGATTTCCCATTGCCTGACCTTCTGCTTGCCTTCTGGACTTCCCTGCTTGCCTGTTTCCTGTCCTTGGCTAGTTTTACCGATTCTGCTTGATTGCTGCCTGCCCTGATCTTCTGAACTGTTATTGACTACGCTTTGCTTAACCCTTGCACTCCCGTGCTGTCATTCTTACCTAGGTGTTGTACTTGCATTCCTGGTAAGGTTGTCTGGCAAGAGATAGCATTCCCTGCTCCTATGCTCCAACCGTAACAAGCCTGACACAAATGGAATGGAATGGCATGGCATGGTACGGAACGGTCGGCACCCATGCAAAGTATGTCAGAATCAAATCTAACTTACGTAGTATTACTAAAGAGAGTGTAAAACTGAGCAAAGGGGGAAGAAGGTGTACATTTCCCTATATGCTAGACAACTAGACAGAGGTATTCTAGGTAGACACAGGCGGAATGGTGGTAAGTTGTTTCTGAGATTGCAAAGATTTCCCTTGGGCTTCACAGGCAGGTAGAGAGCCTGTGGAGTGTGCATATAAGAACTCCATCTGATGGATAGAATCCACTCTGGACCTCCACTGCGAGATGGAAGGAGCCAAGGATGATTTCCAGTCAGCTGAAATCAGTGCTTTAGATGCATTAATATGTGAAGGAGCCTACACTGGTTCGTTGAGGGCCGGACAATACTGGATTAAGGAGAGGTTGATACGATCTCCCTTGGCAGGAGATTGAACAGGAAAACCTCTGGTGACAACAGCAAGAGCAGTTATGACATACAAGATATTTTAAAGCAAATGGCACTCCAGAAGGCAGCAATAATAGGGCAGTCCCGCCAAATATGAAAGATAGTGCCTTACTGAATCTGACACCTCCAACAAAGTGGAGAAGAGCCCGGATAAAAGGATAAGAGTAGTAGAGAAGTCCTATACCATCTTATGAGCAATTTATAATTCATTTCCCTAGTGGGGATATCTATAGGTACAGTGAGAGCATGCCGGAAAATGCGAGTCCATAGTTCTGGGGACCAATCCAAAGGTACATCCCTTTCCCAATGAGACATTAATCCTGGTTTACATGTCATAGAGATGCTCAACAGGAAGGAGTAAAGCTTAGATACAGAATGCCTAAGATAGGTGGGGTTAGAGATCAAAAGTTCAAAAGGGGTCAAATCCCGAAGAATATATCCTTGTGAGACTAGATGGAGCAAATAATTGTATAACTGTTGGTACTCCCAAAACAGAGATTGATCAAGTCCATAATACCTAGTAACAGACTCCCATTGAATGACACCCATGTCCAAAATCCGAAGTCTAAGCATATAAAGGTCCTTGTCCCACCATGAACAAAAAGCTGTGGCGCCTACCCCCTGCAGATAGTCCGGATTGCTCCTGATCAAAAGGTTTGGAAATGAAAAGGGAGAGAGGTTACGCTTAGCATTCAGGGATTTCCACACGTCAATTACACAGCAGAGAACAAAATGAGATCTGGCCAAAAGAATGAGGGAATTATCCCTGAGACAGAAGATTTGGCCTAAGTCTAGCTTGACAGCAGTATAAGAACAAGTGACCCATTCCTTCAGTTGAGGCATTGACAATTCCATACCTCTTGCAAGAGCTGAGGCAAACCAGTAAAGATGCACGTCTGGGATCACAATTCCGCCATCCAATGGAGTTCTAATCAGTGTGGCATGGTTGAGCCTAGGTTTTTTATATTTCCATATAAAGCCCGCAATCGCCCTTCACAAGTCGGATAGGAAAGAAGGAGGAAGGGTGTCACGGTCCCAGCAAGGGAACACAGGACAAGTACTTCAAGTTAACACCAACTTTATTAAGGCAGCAACAATACAGAACTATCATAAGACTGTAAATCAATATACAAGATTAAAGAGAAGCATACAACGGATACAACTACCAGGAATAGAAGCCTGCTACCGTGTGATTCTCTAGTTAACTGTATCCCAGCAAAGGAACTAGTAGAGTCTGCAACATCACAGGTCCGCACCTGGGAGAGCCGGCAGCTAGGAAGGCACCAGGAAGGAGTCTGCCAGAGCCACAAGCCTGCACCAGATTGGTTATCTAACTATATGGAAGGCCACACACAAAGTAGTTAGATAGAGCCACAGGTCAGCGCTAGATTGGGTGGTCAGACAAGCCAGGGATCGTGCACAGAGCGGGTCGTCAGCCAGAGCCACAGGTTTGCACCAGAAAGGATGTCCTCTGAAGCGTTGGTATGTTGGATACGCAGTGGACAGAGCCCCAGGTAAACACCAGAACGGATAGTCAGACAAGCCAGAAGTCACACACGGAGTGGGCAGTCAGACAGAGCCAGGAGTCATACACGGAACAGTTAGTCTGCCAAAGCCGCAGGTCTGCACCAGAATGGATGTCCGACAAGCCAAGGGTCATACACGGAGCGGGTAATCAGACAGAGCCACAGGTCAGCACCAGATCAGTTAGTCAGACAAACCAAATCATACACAGAGCCCAAACACTAGAACTGCACTGGACACCAACGAAAGGGCAACTAAGCCCTGTGTCCAGGCAGTTTAAGTAGGAAGAGAGGGAAGAAGAGGAGGAGCAGCCATCAGGTGGCTGTCTCTTTAAATGGAGCGCATGTCCATGCCTTTGGATGTGCGCCCAATACTGACGTCACCCGCCACCGCGGGTATTTCCAACTCTGAGAAATGAATTTTAAACACTGATAATTCTCTATAAGTATGAAAAATATCTAGCAGAGCAGGCAAAGGAATATGTAGGTAGCTAAGGAGCAAGAGAAAATCATCGGCATAGCATGCCTACTTGTTAGGCGATTTGGGAGGAATTCCAGATACCAACGGATGTAGCGCATACTGCTGAGTAGGGGTTCTAAGGAAATAACAAACAGAAGGGGTGAAAGGGGGCAGCCCTGACAGGTTCCATTAGTGATAGTAAAAGAGTTTGATAGGAACCCATTAGTCCGCACCCTCGCACTCGTAGAAGAATAAAGGCTGAATATAGAGGTTAAAAAAAAGGGCCAAGGCCAATGAGTTAACACCTCCTTTATGTAAATACAATGTACCCTATCAAAGGCCTTCTCTACGTCTATCAAGATCAAAGAGATCACTTTAGCTGTGTTATCTTTAGCTTCTCTACCAAATACAAAACCCGCCTGATTAAGGTGTATCAGACGAGGCAAGAGCCTGGGTACCAACAATTTTGCCAGCAGCTTATGTCCACGTTTAACAATGAGATAGGGCAATAGCTTCCTCAGACAGGTGGATCCTTGCCAGGCTTGGGAAGGACTGAAATGAGTGCCTCTAGAGCTTGAGGAGGGAGCGGAGTCCCTTGACGGAGCTGGTTTAACGCTGAGAGCAGACGCCCTCAGGAAAAGTCTTATAATAGACAGCAGGAAACCCATCAGGGCCAGGAATTTTCCCTTTAGGGAGCCCATAGATAGCTTTGGACAGTTCGGCAGCTGTAAATTAACTCTCCAGAGTATCTGCTTCCTCCTGTGACAGGCAGGGTACATTGGCTTTAATTAAGAACTAACGGATCCTACTCAGAAAGGAGGGGTCAAGGGTAGGTTGGGTGGGGGTCTGCAGGTTATATAGCTCACTGCAGAAATGGACAAAAGTATTAATGATATCAGGAAAGGTAGTAGTGTAAGTACCAGAAGAGGTCCTGATCTTAGAGATATGATTGGCAGCCTGCTTGGTTTGTGCAATGCGAGACAACATTTGTTAGCATTTGTCCCCTTGCAAGAACTTTTTGTATTTATACCACATGTAAGGCCTGTGTCTCATGCCTTGAAATATATCCACCAATTTGGTCCTGGCATCAGATAGACGGACCAGTGCATGTTCATATAGCGACTTCTTATGTCCTTTTTCCAAGGCAGCAATTTCAATCAAAAGAGCATGAATTTCCTCACTCTGTAAAAGTTTCTTATGAGATGCAAGTTTAATATATTCCCCAGGTATGACACACTTATGTGCCTCCCATACAATAGTATCAGATACAGTGTCAGACACATTTAGGTTGAAGTAAGTCTCTAGTTAGCTTCATATAAGAGTCTCATTCAAGTGCCGTAGCGGAACTTTAGTGAGACAGTGGATCAATGAAAATAGAATAACGACCAGGGCATGATCCGCCCAAGTTTTAACAGAAATATTCAAATCAACTAGAGTATGTGCTAAGTATTCTGGGAAAAATACATAACTGAAGCATGAATAGGAGTTGTGAATTCCAGAGAAATATCTGTAATCCTTTTCACTAGAATTCAGCATGTGTCAAGTGTTAATAAGCTAGAAGCTGATATGTGCATAAGCACATCTCAGCCAATTGGAGGCTGCCAATTATTCTGAACCAAAGCCAGTCTGACTCAGGCAAGGGCCCTAGAGGTAGGGAAGGGGGGGGTCTGCCACTGCAAATGCCTGCCACCGCCAACAGAGACTGCGGTGGCATTGGATGCCTTTATTGAGAATGGACAAATGAAAAAAAAAAAAAATTATTTTTTAATCAGAATAGAAGATGCCACTTATTTTTAATCCTTTGAGTGCTGGAGGGTTACCCCTCCAGCACTCAAAGTGTTAACTGTCACATCTTTGGAGTGGTTTAATTATTCATTTTTAACAGATACAGAACTAAAGGATTTTTTAACAACACAGAAAAGAAGAAAGAAGAGAAGACTGAAGAAGAAGATGTCCACGACCACGGTGGACATCAGGATTACTGGTAAGTTTTTATTTGTCGGGACATGAGTTAACTCTTTGTGGATTAACCTTATGAGTGCCAGTGGATTATGCAATGCTGTACAATGTATTGCATACCCCGCTGGCACTCACAGGGTTTATCTTTTTGTTTTTTCAACCACGTGTTAGGGACTCTGCACCTCCTCTTCATGGCACAGGTTTCTCACTATAAAAAGTGCGGTCCTTTACATGCGGTGAAGCCTCTGCATGGAATAGGATAGCAAATTCTACTAGTTTTATGTAATGTGAAATGGGCGCATGTTTTGTGCCTGTTGGACATTTTTGCATGGCAGTGGCTGTTGACAGTACAGTTAATAGAATAGCAAACTGTGCTGTCAAAACCATCAACTCTGGTTTAGAAAAATAATGGGGCTAATAGTATCAAGCCCATAGGGTTAGATTCAATAGCCTTCAATGGCAAAAAAAATATGCTTATGCAATTTTTTTAAGCACAGTAAACTATTCAATTATCTGTGCTATGAAAAACTTCCGGCAAAAGAAAAACCTGTCGGGAGCTAAAATTAGCAGCCTTTTCGCCCAGTCAAATTAAAAAAATGCCACAAGATGCAATTCAATTGACAGCACTAGCCCTTAAGATCAGATAATGGACTCACTTTATCACTGGAAATTTAAAACCCAGTTTATTTGGCCATAGAGTCCCTTATCGGATCTCAAAACAGCCGACAGGTTAAAAGGCTTAAAAAGGTATTTGCTTTATTTTCTTTTGGTATTTCAAGGGTTAAAAAGCTAATTATTATGTTTACTGTTTCTTCTTCTCTCCTTAATGATTAAGGTTTGATTGCAAGGGGATCACCTGGCTGTAGTAATAAGGGATAGTAATGTTTCACAAAAAAAGCAGCTCCAATTAATCTTTATAGTATTTGGGCCATAGAAAGTTATTTCAGTACTGTCAGAGTTGTAAATCAAGAGTAATAGAATGATAAAGTATCCCCCTCCTGCCCCTTTCACCTAGTGTAAGCCACCTGCCCTCAGATGAGGAATCTGGTCCCTTGATCAGACAGATCACAACAAGGGACATTCTTCTTTCTGTGAGCATAAGGATGGCCCTGCCCCCCCTTGACAGGTTTTTCCTTATGCCAGCTGAAGACTGTCCCTTGTGATCCATCCCTACAGTCCTGGGGCTAGATACTATTGCAGGTGCTAAATGTTAACACCCATTTTATCAAACATTTTTTCAGTGAAGTCTATGGAGAAAACTGGAGATAAAATTAGCACCTGTAATAGGATCTAGCCCCTGCTGCCCTGAGGTGAGCAGTGTTACATCAGTAAAAGGGGTGAGAGGGGGATACGTTATCATTCAATTACTCTTGAACTACAACTCTGACAGTACTGAAATAACAATCTCCGTGGCCCAAATACTATGAAGATTAATTGGAGCTGCTTTTAATGTGAAACATTACTATCCCTTTAAATACACGCCTTAAGCTCATTCTGAGCTTGCTCGTTTGTGGCTTGCATTCAAGTGGACTGCAAACAAGTGACGTTGGAAAGAAACTGGTAAAAAGTACATGTCAGTGTGCTGGGTGTTTAATAAGGGTCAAACAAGGTATATACTTTTATTCCTTGTGTACGGGTATTTCAAAGGTTAAAAAGCATTAGAGGACAGTGTAATATAGTTGAATAGTAAAACTAAGCATGAGTGGTAGCAGGTTAGACAATTTCACTCAATGCACATCTTGTCACGTTTGAACACTTGGAGCAATCGTTCCAGGGGTCATACCACTGTGCCAAGTGTGAGCATATTTTATTTTTAGAATATGAGGTATTGGATCTGGAGAGAAATACGTTTTGGAACTCCTGGAGAGCAGGTATTATGTGGAGATAGTGGTGAAGAGGGTGGAGTTGTAGATGAGGAGCAACAGGTAGGCAACTGGATAATAGGAGGAGAGGTAATGGGCAGCGGAAGAGGAAGGACAGTTCTGAGTTGACTCAGTCCAACAGATTTGTATGATTGTGTGAAGATGTTGATGTGGATAGCTCAGAATTGGCAATACTTGTGAGGACTGATTCATCTAGCAGCCAGGGGAACAGTCCTCCTTCCAATTTAGATAGGATGCAGAGTAGGCAGAAACCAAGGCAGGGGGTGGTAATAGGGGACTCTATTATTAGGCAGATGAAGGAATTAAGCGAGTGCAGGCATTTACTGCTTCTCAAATTGGCAATCCTCCTTCTGAGCAGGAACAGGGTTTTAGTCCTGATAGGAAAGTAGAGGCCCAACCAGCCATATCTGGCAGTAATCAGGATCGCTCACCTGGGGAGGAAGGGGATGTTGACTCTCATGAATCACACTTCATGCTGATATGTGATGATGAAGGTAGCATCCCAGAGCAATTCTCACACAATACACCTCAGAGCATCTTAACAGGTAACAGATTACCCCCTAACAGGAAACCAATGCTCAGACCTAACAGGAGGACTAGGCCCACACTGAGTAGGATTAAACAGGAGGAAAAGTCACCCCTAATGTGTGAAAAAAAAATAAAGTTTATTAAAGACATTGTGCCAGTTTTTAAAGGATGTGTAAGGTGTCTATAGTCGATCATTTAGAAAATTATGTTGAGATGCTGGCAATTCTTAAGTCTTGGTCTTAAGTCTGACCATCATAAAATGTATTATGTGCCTTGGGTTTTTTTTTTTTTTTTTTCTTCATTTTATTATTGTACAAAAAAGACACTACAAAATGTTACCACATTAACAAGTCACATTACAAATAATAAACATTCACTCCCTTTACTTTATTACTCTATCCAGAGTCATATAAAGTTATATTTGTTTAAATAAGCTCTAGCATAGATGAGGAAGGGGTCTCTGTGGTGACACTATATGTATCTCGATTGTTTATTTCAACTTCTTGGGGGTTTCCTTAACTAAACAAAGGTTTCCACAACATCCAGGGTATCACAGTACCGTGATTCAGTCTGAGCGACATTGTGACTTCCGGGTTGTCTCCGCTACTCTTATGGACTCAGTGCTTCAGACCCGCCCAGGGCTGACCTTTATATACTTCCTCCTGTTATTAGGTCTTAGCCCTTTCGTGGTGTTTCCGACCAGACGTCTGTGACTCGCTCCAGTATCCTGCCTGTTCCTGATCGCTGTGTACCGACTCAGCTTTTGCTGACAACCGCTCTCTGTGTACCGACCCAGGCTTTGGCTGACGACCGCTCTCTGTGTACCGACCCAGGCTTTGGCTGATGACCGCTCTCTGTGTACCGACCCAGGCTTTGGCTGACGACCGCTCTCGGTGTACCGATTCAGGTTTTGGTTTACTACCTCTCGGTGTACCGATTCAGGTTTTGTCTGTCTCCCTCTCTCTGTGTACCGATCCAGGTTTTGGCTGTCTCCCGCTCTCTGTGTACCGATCCAGGTTTTGGCTGAATTCACTCTCTGTGAGTCTGAGCTGGGTAGTGCTGCTCACTGCCATTGTTGTCTCTGGTTTCAGCATAAGCCTAACCACTGTTGCCTCCGGGTACACTATAAGCCTAACCACTGTTGTCTCCGGTTACACTATAAGCCTAACCACTGTTGCCTCCGGTTATACTATAGCCTACTACTGTTTCCTCCGTTTACACTTGAGTCGGTCCACGGTTGCCTCTGCATATGCTATCAGCCTAGCCATTGTTGCCTCCGGGCCACTAGAGTCTTGCCACTGTTGTCTCAGGTTGCGCTACCCGTGGCTGTCGGTTGCCTTTCGGCAGAACCTTCGATCGCTGCTCCAGCTGTCTCTGTATTCAGGAGTTATCAGGCAAGGCCGGTTGGCTCTTGGTTCCCTTGTCATCCGGACACTTTGCCCTGCAGTTTCTGTGGCAGTACTGCTCCACTGTCCAGTCCCTGCGCTACAATTGTATCTATAATTTCTCCAGTGTCCTGTCTGTATTGTTATTATCTGTCTACATTACATGTTGTTATGTCCTGCTTAGACCTGTGTTTGGGTCTTTCTATTTCGCTATTAATAAATTACTTTTTTTACCTTATCCATTTGTCTGAGTGTACTGAAACCGTGACAGTATGAAAGGGCCATGACCTCAGACAATACTGGTGAAGGTACCTCCCAGAATCTCCTTTGGAGAATGGATGCTCAGGAACAACGGTTAGATCAACTATCTATGGTAATCCTATTTTGGAGTGCACTGCCTGTCTCGAGAGACCCATACAGCCTTTGGTGGCCACCCCAGTCCAGGCACCATTGGCACAGACCAGTACCTCTAGCCTCCCCTCTAAAAGGCTACCGCTCCCCTCCCTCTCAGATATGATGGGGATCCTACAATTTGCCGAGGGTTCCTGAACCAGCTTGAGATATTTCTGCAACCAGTACCTCAGGCTTTTCCCTGTGAAAGGAGTAAGGTGGGGGTCATGATCTCGCTACTGACGGGCAAAGCACTAGCTTGGGCGAATCCGATTTGGGAGAATGGTAAACCCATCACAAATAACTTTTCCGATTTTGTAAGGGCCTTCCGCAATGTATTCGAGATCCCATGGCATGCCACCTCTGCTGCTAAACGCCTTATGAGAGTCCAACAGGGCACATGTACTGTTGCGGATTATGCCATCGAATTCCGAACACTAGCAGCAGAGGTAGGTTGGAATGAAGAGGCGCTTGTGGCTGCCTTTGCACAAGGCCTCGAGGACAGGATTAAGGATGAGATTGCAGATAAAGATTTACCAAAGGACCTAGACGATTTCATTGGTTATACCATTTTGATTGACTCTCACATAAGGGAGAGGAGCATTTACAAGGATCGGAGAGCAAGATCCTTAAGCGAGTCTACTACTAGGGCAAATTTCCCACCCTTGCTTCCCTCTCCTCCCATACCTCCGGGTCCTATGAATAGTGAGAGTGCTGAACCTATGCAGGTGGGGTTCACGCAACTATCTAAGGAGGAACGCTCCTTTTGCCGAAAACAGGGCCTATGCATGTATTGTGGTAAGGCAGGCAACTTATTACTGACTTGTCCATTGCGGACGGGAAACGCATGCACCTAGGATCAGGAAGGGGACAGATCCTAGGTGGCGTAAATCAGTCCCCAGAGGACGCATTTAACAAACCAGTAATTAATATTGTTGTCTCTTGGGCCTCCAATTCTGTAAGAATTCCGGCTCTTATTGACTCCGGCGCGGCCGGATACTTTATGGATAAAGATTTTGCTAAATTGCATAATATTCCATTGCTTGACAAGGACTCTCCCCTTGATATTGAGGCCATTGATGGGAGACCTCTGGTACTGCCACAAGTGACCCAGGAGACGGTCCCATTAACTGTTAATATTGGGGCTCTACACAAGGAGACTTTACAGTTTCAGATGATACAGTCTCCTCATTTTGAAGTCATTTTGGGTTTTCCATGGTTATACACACATAACCCCAAAGTGGATTGGAAGGCATGTGAGGTCTTGTCCTGGTCTGAACACTGTGAGACGCATTGCCTAATGCACACTATTAAGATTTTGTGTACCTCTCCCTCTCTACCGCAGGAATACCAATCATTCAGCGATGTATTCAGTAAGGGAGAGGCTAGCACTTTGCCACAGCATCGTCCTTATGATTGTGCTATCGATCTTGTGCCGGGCACCATGCCACCTAAGGGTAGAACTTACCCACTGTCCTGTGATGAAAACAGGGCCATGGAGGACTACATTAGTGACGCCTTGGCTCGAGGGATCATACGAAAATCTTCCTCGCCTGCGGGGGCTGGATTTTTTTTCGTTAAGAAAAAAGACGGGGAACTTCATCCCTGCATAGACTACAGGGACCTCAACAAGATTATGATAAAGAATGCCTACCCCATTCCACTCATAACCAAACTGTTTGACCGATTAAAGGGGGCATCCGTTTTTTCCTAGCTTGATCTCAGGGCAGCTTACAATTTGGTACAGATTCAGGAAGGTGATGAGTGGAAAACGGCATTTAATACCCGCACGGGGTACTATGAATACTTGGTAATGCCATTTGGTTTGTGCAATGCCCCGGTGGTATTTCAGGAATTTATAAATGACGTCCTGAGGGACATTTTGCAATCCTGTGTGGTGGTATACCTCGATGACATTTTGGTATATCCTCCTGATTTGGAGACCCATCGCAGACGAGTCTTGGCTGTCCTATAGAGGCTGAGAGAACACAAGCTATATTGCAAACTTGAGAAGTGCGATTTTCATAGGGCTGGGCTATGTGATCTCTGAAGAGGGCTTCGCTATGGACAAAGACAAGCTTGCTGCGGTATTTAAACTGGCCACGTCCCACTGGTCTCAAGTCCTTGCAACGATTCTTGGGTTTCGCTAATTATTATCGGAAATTTATTCTAAACTATTCTGGAATTGTTAAACCTCTCACTGATATGACACATAAAGGGGCTTACGCCTCCGACTGGTCCATGGAAGCGGTTAGGGTATTCGAACAGTTGAAAATCGCTTTCTCCACGGCTACGGTTTTGTTGCACCCCATCCTTGGGCTACCATTTACATTAGAGGTGGGCGCCTCAGAGATTGGAGTAGGGGCTGTTTTAGGCCAGAGACCAGATCCTGATAAAACATTGAGACCATGCGGGTTCTTTTTGAAGAAAATGACTAAAGCCCAGAGTTTGTATGAGATCGGTGATCGGGAACTCTTGGCAATCATCTTGGCTATTAAAGAATGGCGCCATTTGTTGGAGGGCACTAGGGCACCCATACTGATTCTTACCGATCATAAAAACCTGATGTACCTTTCTGAGGCCAAGAGACTATCTCCTAGACAGACCAGGTGGGCACTGTTTTTGTCTCGCTTTAATTTTATAGTCTCCTACTTACCAGGCACCAAGAATGTGCGGGCAGATGCACTATCCAGACAATTTGGTCCTGATCCTGAGTCCGACTCTGTACCTGTGCCTGTCATTTCTCCGGACCGTATACTTGCCACATTGCGGACCAGCATCACTTCTCCTTTGGGGGAGGAGATCCTAGCTTCTCAGGCCAATGCTCCCCCAGAAAAGCCTATGGGCAAGTGCTTTGTGGATGAACCCTTTCGGACTAAGTTAATGGAGTCCTACCCCTCGTCCTGGGCGGCTGGCCATGTGGGCAAGAATCAACTAATACGGTCTCTGTCCCATATATTCTGGTGGCTTGGTATGAGAGATGACTGTGCGGCATTCACCACAGCTTGTAATACTTGCGCATGTTCTAAGTCTCCTAGACACCTCCCTGTGGGTCTGTTGCAAGCCGTTCCTAATGGTGACCATCCCTGGTCACATGTGTCACATGGGAGAGTTACCGGTTTCTAAGGGACATACGGTTATTCTCATGATAGTTGACAGGTTCTCTAAAATGGCCCATTTTGTGCCTCTCCCTGGCTTGCCATCCGCTAAGGAACTGGCTACCATATTCGCCAGGGAGGTTTTTCGACTCTACGGGGTACCCAAGGTACTGGTCTCAGATCGTGGGAGTCAATTTGTGTCGAGATTTTGGAGAGCCTTTTGCAACCAGATGGGGATTCAGCTGTCCTTCTCCTCCGCCTACCACCCCCAGACCAATGGGGCCGCTGAACGTGCCAATCAGGGCCTGGAGCAGTTTCTGCTCTGCATTATTTCCAACCATCACGACAATTGGGCTGACTTATTGCTGTGGGTGGAGTTCACCAGGAACTGTGCTGTATCTAATGCATCCGGGAGCTCACCCTTCCTGATCAATTATGGGTTTCAACCTTGCTTGCTCCCAGACAATTTCCAATCACAACAGATTCCGGTTCTGGAGGAGCATATTATGCAGCTCCGCTTCACATGGGCACAAGTGCAGAATTCCCTACGTGATTCCTTCTCAAGAGTCCAACGGCATGACAAAAGCAGACGCTTGCCAGCTCCTGTCTTTCAAGTAGGGGACCGCGTCTGGCTGTCCTCCAAGAATCTTAGATTGCAGGTCTCATGCCTTAAGTTTTCTCCCGATTTGTGGGTCCATTCCAGGTACTCCGTCGAGTCAACCCTGTTTCCTATGCATTGGAATTGCCGGCTTCCATGAGGATACATAATGTGTTTCATGTATCTCTTCTCAAACCCCTGGTGTGTAACCGCTATACCACCACCTCTGTTGTCCCAGGTCCGGGGCGCATCCAAGACCATGACGAATACGAAGTGCAGTGTATTCTCGATTCTCGCAGATTCTGTGGGCAAATCCAATATCTGGTGCACTGGAAGGGATACGGGCCAGAAGAACATTCCTGGGTTAACCACTCTGATATCCATGCTCCAACTCTGTTGCGCAGATTTCATGCTAAGTTTCCTGCCAGGCCCGGGCCTCCTCAGGTCAGGAGGGGGGGGTCTTTGAGAGGGGGGGGGTACTATCACAGTACCGTGATTCAGTCTGATCGACATTGTGACTTCCGGGTTGTCTCCGCTACTCTTATCGGCTCAGTGCTTCAGACCCGCCCAGGCTGACCTTTATATACTTCTTCCTGTCATTAGGTCTTAGCCCTTTCATGGTGTTTCCGACCAGACGTCTGTGACTCGCTCCAGTATCCTGCCTGTTCCTGATCGCTGTGTACCGACTCGGCTTGCCTGACTACGCTCCAGTATCCTGCCTGTTCCTGATCGCTGTGTACCGACTCGGCTTGCCTGACTAAGCTTCAGTATCCTGCCTGTTCCTGATCGCTGTGTACTGACCCAGGCTTTGGCTGATGACCGCTCTCTGTGTACCGACCCAGGCTTTGGCTGACGACTGCTCTCGGTGTACCGATTCAGGTTTTGGCTTACTACCACTCTGTGTACCGATTCAGGCTTTGGCTGTCTCCCGCTCTCTGTGTACCGATCCAGGTTTTGGCTGAATTCACTCTCTGTGAGTCTGAGCTGGGTAGTGCTGCTCACTGCCATTGTTGCCTCTGGTTTCGGCATAAGCCAAACCACTGTTGCCTCCGGTTACACTATAAGCCTAACCACTGTTGCCTCCAGTTATACTATAGCCTACTACTGTTGCCTCCGTTTACACTTGAGTCGGTCCACGGTTGCCTCTGCATATGCTATCAGCCTAGCCATTGTTGCCTCCGGGCCACTAGAGTCTTGCCACTGTTGTCTCAGGTTGCGCTACCTGTGGCTGTCGGTTACCTTTCGGCAGAACCTTCGATCACTGCTCCAGCTGTCTCTGTATTCAGGAGTTATCAGGCAAGGCCGGTTGGCTCTTGGTTCCCTTGTCATCCGGACACTGCCCTGTAGTTTCTGTGGCAGTATTGCTCCACTGTCCAGTCCCTGCGCTACAGTCGGTTGCCAATTGTATCTATAATTTCTCCAGTGTCCTGTCTGTATTGTTATTACCTGTCTACATTACCTGTTGTTATGTCCTGCTTAGACCTGTGTTAGGGTCTCACTATTTCGCTATTAATAAATTACTTTTTTTACCTTATCCAATTGTCTCAGTGTACTGAAACCGTGACACAGGGTTTTTTACACCATATTCATCCATGGTGTCCAAATGTCAATGAATTTCCCGCTTAATACTCTTCTCCTATAATAACTCCATTCCATTTTAGAAACAAACTGGACTTGTGAGTACACCTCCTTCCACTGTATTGGGCTTTGTTTTTTTTTTTCCAATTTCTTGCCATATATATTTTAGTATCCATCAAAATTTGTATCCATAAACTTTTTTCTGATTTTTTACATTTTGGAAAATCCAAATGAAACAAAAACATTTGGGGAGTAAATATTATTTCTCTATCATACAACTTAGCATATACCATTTCTAACTGCGTAATTATTCTCTTAACCTCCTCACATTGCCACCACATATGGTACAGAGTTCCCTCGGCCTTACCACATCTCCAACATTGATCGGACTTACTTTTATCAAACTTGTATATTTTAGAGGGAACCATATACCACCTGTAAAGAATCTTAAAATACAACTCCTGTGTTCCTAAACAATGTCAGATCTTTCTGATCTGCCCATAAACTTTGTACCATTCAGAAAGGTGAAATGTTTGCCGTATTTCTTCCTCCCAAAGTTTTAACTTCGCTTTTATAGCTTCATTCGTATCCTTAGAAATTAAATCCCATATTTTTTTACATCTAGAGATATCCTTTTCCTTTCTTTTCCTTCCAGAATCTCCTCTAATACTGGACATTCACTTATAGAGGATGAAGTAAAAAAATGAGCAATTCGGAGATATGTATATCTATAACTTTGAGGTATGTCATATTTCTCTTGAATTTATTGGAATGGGAGTATTCCTCTATTACCGATAATATCTGTGATTCTTCCCTTCCTCATATCCTTAAAATATTTTAAGTTTAAGTCTTGTATATAAAACCTCTAACACGCAATCGATGTTGCCAATAATACTTGATTCCCAATTCCTAATTTCCTTTTTCATTTATTCAACTTAATTCCTATGTCATTTAGGATTGGGTTTACATAATTCTGCTGTTTTAGTATTTCTTGGTTCAGCCAAATCATATCCTCAGGGGTTGAGTTGTTAAACGCAAATTTTACAAGTTCTAACCAACCCACTGGGGCACTCTCTTTCCTATTCCATGCAATATAATACGCAAACATACAAGCTTCATGTAATTTTCACATGTCTGGCATAGATATACCCCCTTCCTTGATACTTCTTGTATGAATCTTTTGTGAAATTCTTGATTTCTTATCTGACCATATAAATAGATTAATAATTTTCTGAAAGGAGAACAATATTTGACCTGGAACTCTCAAGGGGATCGCTCGCATTATATACATTATTTTCAGAATAAGGTATGAGTTTACAGAATTAATTCTTCCTAGCCAGGATATTTCTAATCCTCTCCAAGATTTTAATTTCTCCCTACAGATGGTTAAATGTGAAGCATAATTTGTACTCACCCTATCCCTCAAATCCAACTTTAATTTTATCCCCAGATAGTCAGTCACATTGTTTTCCCAGTTTACTCTTAATATTGTTCATAATTTATTCCAAATGCTTGTGGGAATATTCACTGCTATAACCTGTGTTTTTAATTTATAGTTGGAATATTTCCAGAATTTGGAATGGAATAGAATCTAACGGCTTAGTTAGAGTTAACAGAAGGTTATCCGCGAATAGCAAGATTTTATAATGCTGATAATTTAATTCTAACCCAAATATTTCATCGGACTGTCTTACCATCTCAGCAAACGGTTCTATAGATAGAGCATATAGGAGTGGTGCAAGGGGGCACCCCTGTCGATTACCGTTTTTATTCTGGAAACCTTCAGATTCCATTAGTGGACTGGTTATTTTGTCTAAAGGATTTGTATACATAGCCATGATATTATCTCTAAATCCCCCTAGATGCCAAATGCCCCAATATCTCCTCCAGATATAGGCAATTAACCCAATCAAAGGCTTTTTCCACATCTAGAGCAACAATTACTGCTTGCGAGTTGCTCCTATTTATTATATCTAACAAATTAATGATTTTTCGGGTATTATCACTGGTTTTTCTTCCCGTTATAAAACCTGCCTGGTCTACGTGTATTATATCTGGCATTATCAACTTTAGTTGATCAGCCAGAATTTTAGAAAAGATCTTTATATCTAAATTTATTACTGATATTGGTCTATAATTGACAACAGCAGATGGATCTTTACCTGGTTTTAGTATCAGGGAGACAGAGGCCATAAGCATCTCCGGTGGGAACCTAGCCCCCTGCAATATCTCTCCATATACCCTAAATAAAAGTGACGAAGCAGTACCCTGAAATACTGAATAGAATACAGCCGAAAATCCGTCTGGCCCCGGTGCTCCCCCCCCCCCAAATGATTTATTGTATTTTCTATTTCTAATTTTGAGATTGGAGCATTTAATTGCTTCAGAGTCTCTTCTTTGACTTTTGGAAGTTTCAACTTTGCTAGAAAGTTCCTAATCTGTTCCTTTGATTTAGTATGGACCTGTAAATTATTCAGTGACTGATAGTAATCTTTAAATGCACCCGCAATATCTGATGGGGACAAAAATATTTTTTTTCCACCCCAATTTCCTTTATTATATTTCTTTTATTCTTACTTTTTAATTTATTTGAGAGATATATTCCTACTCTATTGTTCCCATAATACCATTCTTCTTTCAAAACTAGTAGTGCCTTATTGATTTTATCTTGCTCTTTACTCAATATTTCAGACTTAATCTGTTCTGTTTTTAATACTGTTACTGTACTAGGATCTCTCTTATTTTCTATCTCCGCTTCAGCCAACTCAACATATAAATCTGCCAGTAGTTTCCCTTTTTGTTTCTTTAAATGAGAGCCCAACTTTATAATATGCCCCCTAATAACGCATTTAAATGTATTCCAAAGTACCAGGTCTGAAACTGCTCCATCATCACTAGACTCAAGAAAATCTTCTACATATTTAGATAGTTCTTCTCTCTTTGAAATATCATCCAAAAGTGATTCATTCAGTCTCCATCTAAAGTTTGTTTTATAACTCAGATTATTCGTCAGCCCATAGAAAATAGGAGTGTGGCCTATTATAGAATTTGATATGGCGTTTAATGAGCGAGCTTCAGTAACTATAGAATCAATTCTAGAATAAGACATGGGGTTTGGAGAAAAAAAGAAAAATCCCTCTCCTGTGGATGGAACACCCTCCAAATGTCGTACAAGGTATTCTTTTGCAGAAAATCCTGAAATGATTCTGCTGTTGCTTTATTCCGTGGATCTACTTTCTACTTATCCATCTTAACATCTTGAACACAGTTAAAATCCCCCCAGAATAATAATATTCCTTTCTTTATCTGTTCTGTTTTATTGTATAATTTTTTAATAAATCTAATTGGATTCCCATTAGGTGTATATAGTAACTAATGTATACACTATATCATTCATTTTACAAATCGCAATTATGTACCGCCCATTCGGCTCACTTTCTTTATATATAAGTTCAAATTTCACTTTATTAGAAACAATTATAGCCACCCCCTTTTTTTTTTTCCTCCCCCTCCATATTCGAATAGTAGACAATGGGAAATTTTGAGAATTTCCAAATCTTATCTGGTTGCGAAACCCAATGGGTCTCCTGTATAAATCCTATATCAATGTCTCTGTTTATCATTAATTCATAAAACAGAGCTCTTTTCTGAGGACTATTTAAATCCTCTGTGTTGATGGAGACTAAATTAATCAACCCCTGGGACGTGACCCCCCATTTATGCTCCGCATTGGTCCCCTCGTTATCCCTACCCCATATCTATAGTTATCCTCTTTTAAACAAACTTTTACACCATTCAAACACATAAATTCTAACATCCTGATCAATTCAAATATGAATTGATCTACCCTGCCACCTACGCAGGAAGCCCGCTCAGCAGCGGCAACTTGTGGAATGGTTGTCATATTTAAAGGAGTACCTTTTAATTTCTTTCCGCCCCCCCAAATCTCTCCCACATTCACCGTGTGGGCATCGTGCTTCCACTCTGTTCCCCTATATTTGATTCTGCCTCGTCCAAGGTATGTCAGAGACATTGCCATGGTAGGGAGGAAATGTTGAATTTTTCTTTGAAACCAAATTCGCTAAAAATCTGTGTTTAAAATGTGTTTAAATTACCTCATGTAACAGAGACAATGAGCTTCTCTTCCTCAATGGAGGGGGAAAATATCTAGGTGACTTTTATGGTGACTGATATCGAACTGCAAACAACCACATTCTCAAGCAGTATTAGTATCTTATGAGAAAATATCAAAAGTCTAAAACAGAGACATATTCCCCTATGTGAAAGTCTAGTAAGGGACATATGTGATGTAGGGTCAAGATTCAAATTCCAAATTTGTGATAGAAACCAGACAGGTATCATTTTAGAGGTGAATTTTTATGTAGAGTAAAGGCGCCATCTATAGCTTACATGGTGTTATTACTAATGCTTTGGAATGTCATATGGAAATTAAGGATTAGACTCACCTAATCAGGCAATACTGGTGATATCACTGTATAATGAGATGGATCTCTGTCCAATCAGAGGGGATGGGCGGAGAGGGCTGATAAGAGTGATTTTACCATATAAAATACTATGATAGAAGGTAAAAATTCTCTGTGCTTCCTGGCTCTTCAATTCCTGCTATGTTTTTCTGAAATATAACTGATTGCCTGCTACAGAAATCCTAAGAAATCCACACTTATTGGACTGGTAACTATATATCTTTCCTTATTTAAATTCTGCAAAATTCAAAATCAAATATTTAATTCTTCTATATTTGAAGAAACTTAATTTTCTTATAATTTGTCTTAATCATCTCTATGCTGATGACACCCAAATATATCTTTCCTCCCCAGACCTCTCCCCTTCCCTCCTGTCCCAAGTGTCTGACTGTCTGTCTGCTGTGTCTTCCTGGATGTCCTCCCATCAACTCAAACTTAACCTTGGCAAAACTGAACTAATTCTCTTCCCTCCATCTACAACCAGCCTTATCCCAAATATTACCCTCACCGTTAACAACACCTCCATCACACCAACCCCTACAGCACGCTGCCTGGGGGTCACATTTGACTCTGCCCTATCCTTCATTCCTCACATCCAGTCAATCTCCAACTCATGCCGCCTCCACCTCCGCAACATCTCTAGAATCCGACCCTTTCTCACAGAAGACACTACCAAAATTCTAATCCAAACACTCATCATGTCCCGTCTTGACTACTGTAACTCCTTACTAATTGGCCTGCCTCTCACCCGACTAACCCCGCTACAGTCCATATTGAACTCTGCTGCAAGACTAATCTACCTCACTCATCGCTTCTGTAACACCACACCCCTCTGTCAGTCCCTACACTGGCTCCCGTTAGCATACAGATTAAAATTCAAAACTCTGGTGCTAACTTATAGAGCCCTCACTAACACTGCACCCCCCTATATTTCATCTCTCATTTCCAAATATACTCCCGCCCGCCATCTTCGCTCTGCACATAACCTTCTGCTCTCCACAGCTCTTATCACATCCTCCCACTCCCGCCTACAGGACTTCTCCCGTGCTGCACCTGAGCTGTGGAATTCCCTCCCCCGCCCCATCAGACTCTCCCCCAGCCTTCAAATCTTCAGACGCTCCCTGAAGACTCACCTCTTCAGGGAGGCCTATCAACTGCCTCCATAAACATCATCACCAAGATTCACCCCTTGCACGGACTACTGCTCTCAACGGCACTTCTCACTCCCACCCACTGACTGGCAGTTCATGTGGCAGGAGGCACTTAAACACAATAGCACTTACTCCTTCTGTATCAAACCTACCTTCCTCTAGACTGTAAGCTCTCACGAGCAGGGCCCTCTGATCCTCCTGTTCTCCACATCTGATTGTACTATTTAATACCTCTGTATGTCTATTCCCAATTGTACAGCGCTGCGGAATTAGTTGGCGCTATATAAATAAATAAATAATAATAATAATAATAATAATTGGACTGGCCAACCATTTGGGATCAATTATAACAAGCTATATTAGTTCCAGAAATTCTGAAATGAAGCAGAATTCATTCATTTATTAGTAAATTATTATATGTTGCCAGATAAGTGTAATATAGTTAAATAGCTTGGTTTATATATTAGTTAATATATAACTCTGTTATTTCTAGAATACTGTGTTTCTGGAAAGGTTATTTAGCTAATATTGATCTGGGGAATTCATTAAATTCATTTACTAACCCTTTAACCACTATTTGTCTATTTAGTTATGGTGGTTCTTTGGATTTCTTTATGTGCGTACTAGGCCTAACTTTTGTAAAGTGAAGGTTTCTTTTAAACTTGCACTAGACAAAAGAAGTTGCCATCTGGGGTGGGGCACCCTATCTTAATAAGTGGATTAACACTTGTAGTACCCTATAGGTTTTATATAACATTGCTATAGTCATATTTGTGATATATGTTGCACGAAGTTTAATATACTGTCTAGACATATAATATTGAATTGATTCTAAGTATTTTCTGGTATAATCTGTTATTGACTATATTAAATGCAATTTATATGTTTTATTCAGAAGGTATGCAAGATTTGTAATCAATAGATAATAAAACTATAGTGATTTAAATCTGGGATTCTATTCCAGTTAGTCTCTAAATTTGATTATTATATACGGTACAAAGGAAATTGTCAGAGGACCTGTTCACTCATCTGACAATATACCTTAAACCTCAATTAGCATAGTTAATACAGTTACTGGGGCAGAAAGTATTCATATACACTGCTGCCAACTGTATTTTATTAATTATAAGTATCAATTATCCTTTTCTATGCTGCTGAGTGCAATTATTGTTATATAATACCTCTGAATATATATATATATATATATATATATATATATATATATATATATATATATATATATATGTATGTATGAGACAAAAAGAGCTGTGAGGAGCACACATCAAGCACGAACAAGATTAAGTGTCTTGTTCTAAGGCATGGTAGCCTCTCAATGGTGCTACAACTCACGTTTTTCACTCCCATGTGCCATTGCAGAGAGGAAATCTCCATGTCCATATCAGACTGGTCCCGCCCACAGACAGTCCAGCTCCGAAATGTCAGGCAAATCCTCTCCGCACGAGAGAAACGGCAAAACCACAGACGTACGTTTCGGCCTATGTGAGCCTCGTCAGTGTGGTGCAGCCGAATCCCTCTAGGCACATGAAAGCAAGGGCCCATGCCTGGAATGCCCTTAAACTTAGAGAGACAAGAAGAGTTGTGAGGAGCACACATCAAGCACGAACAAGATTAAGTGTCTTGTTCTAAGGCATGGTAGCCTCTCAATGGTGCTACAACTCACGTTTTTCACTCCCATGTGCCATTGCAGAGAGGAAATCTCCATGTTCATATCAGACTGGTCCCGCCCACAGACAGTCCAGCTCCGAAATGTCAGGCAAATCCTCTCCGCACAAGAGAAACGGCAAAACCACAGACGTACGTTCCGGCCTATGTGAGCCTCGTCAGTGTGGTGCAGCCGAATCCCTCTAGGCACATGGAAGCAAGGGCCCATGCGTGGGATGCCCTTAAACTTAGGGAGACAAAAAGAGCTGTGAGGAACACACATCAAGCACGAACAAGATTAAGTGTCTTGTTCTAAGGCATGGTAGCCTCTCAATGGTGCTACAACTCACGTTTTTCACTCCCATGTGTCATTGCAGAGAGGAAATCTCCATGTCCACATCAGACTGGTCCCGCCCACAGACAGTCCAGCTCCGAAATGTCAGGCAAATCCTCTCCGCGCGAGAGAAACGGCAAAACCACAGACGTACGTTTCGGCCTATGTGAGCCTCGTCAGTGTGGTGCAGCCGAATCCCTCTAGGCACATGGAAGCAAGGGCCCATGCCTGGGATGCCCTTAAACTTAGGGAGACAAAAAGAGCTGTGAGGAGCACACATACCTAATATAGTGTAAAGTTCTCAAAATTATTTATAAATTATTATAAATTATTTATAAATGTATCTATTTATGTGAAGATATCCAACCTGATTGGTTCTCTTATTTAAACCCCTTGGATACCTTCAACATGATTGGTTCAACAATTATTTTAATAATGTTGTTATATGTATACTCCTAAACTACTTTTTGACCTTTTACAAATTGCAATAATTTTAATCCCTTTCCTGTGTTTCCCTTTTTTATATCGAGGTTAATGTACCATTCTAATCCCTATCTTAGTTATTAACTAATTACTGTTGCCTTAGATTAATTCTCCTTCTTAATCCACTTAGGTCTATAGTAATTCGCTACATGACTCTTTATATGGCTACAATTTTCACAAGTCTTCTAATATCCCTATTAAATTTAACTCATTCCCAATTATCCCTCTAAATAGGTAAATTATCCCTTAAATCCGTATTATTTTGTCATATGTGTTATCTATATTTTCATATATTCCAAATGCTAATCTAGATTTCATTCCTATACCTAAATCCTATTTAAATATCTTCTAATACTCATTTCTTAGAACTATTCCTTAGTGCCTGTCTTTTCTAATCCTCATTTATCTCCCTATGACCCCATATCTATCAACCTAGTGACCTATTAGTGCTCTATTAATTTATTTAAGCCCTAAAAAAGGGCAACCCTATGCTAACATAATCTATAATCTAGTCTCTACTTTTATCCTTAACCTATCATCGGCGTGCGACCACCCCCTCATCCCCATCTTAACCACAGAGTTAAATTATAATAGATCTGTCATGGTCGTTTCTCCCATAGCACCCCTCTTACATTGGTTCATCCTTCGTTTGAGAGATGCTGCAAGTAGCACTCCTTCCTCTATAACCATAATTTCAAAAATTACCAGGTTTCAATTCGTCTAAGGTTTGGGATTTCCTGTAATTTCCTAAAATATATATTTCCTAACTCAATACATCCTATTAAGCATATTCCATATTTCCACATCATCAAATCTCCATATCCAAATTATCCCAAACATCACATTTTCCCCTATACCTCCCCCAGATCTTGGCATCAATACGCCCAGAACTGAGGGAGTATATATATTCGAAATCAAGATGAAATCCACTTATCTTTCCCGTTACCCCCACTCGTCCCCTATGTTCTTCCACCCCAATCTTCATTTTTCATCATGATTTAGAAGAGGAAAAAAAAAAACACCATACATAAAAAAAAAGATTGCCTCAGCTCAACCTGGAATTTACTTTATAGCCAGCCCTCATTGTTGAATACTATCCCAGGCAGTTTCCAAGTCTTTAAACTGATATCTTATACCCTCATACGTTACTATGAGTGAAGTTGGGAATCCCCATCTATATGATATATTAGCCTCTCTTAAAGCTACCGTGATAGTATTATATGGTCTTCTCATCTGTCTAGTTGACATAGAGACATCCGCAAATATCTTCAAGTTCTCATATTTCTTGTCCTTTAGTATTTGTTTCCTGAATTCTTTCATTATTTGATCTTTAACATTGAAGCTTGTGAATCTGATAATTACATCTCTTGGTAAATCGGTGCTTAATCCTTTCGGTTTCCTTAACCTAAGAAACCGCTCAAAAGGCCATTGGCCCAATAATTGTTGTGCTATAAAGGAAAGGAAGAACTCCTTTTAAGGTACTTTTCTAAATTTTCTTGTGTGATGCTTTCTGATATTCCTCTTATTCTAATGTTCTTCCTGCTTGAGCTATCTTCCATTTCCATAATTCTGTCCTCCAGTGCTGATATTCTGGTATTCATTATATTCTCTTCTTGAACTTTTTTCAATTTTTCTTTCAAATTTTGTAGTGTATTACTGTTACGGTTCAGTACACTCAGACATGTTAGGTTTAGGTAAAAACACAGTTTTATTGAAGCACACAATTAATAACGTAACCCTCACGGGTCCAGTATAGCACAAACTGACACAAGACAGGTTACAAATAGTTACCCACACGGGTCCAGTAAAGTGTGAAACACCCTACTGACACAGGTTAGGTCAAAGATTGATACAGTGTATGAATGTCCAAAGTTAACCAGTGCAATGCTGGTCATAACGTAAATCAGACTAAATGTCGCCTGTATGTAGTGGAAGGCAACAAGGACAGGACTGCAACCACAGGCTCTGGACTCCTGTAAATGAGAGTAATGGTGGACGCACACCAACGACTACGGACTGGTCAGAACTCGTGCTTAAACGGGGCCCTACCGGAGCAACCCAGCACCGTGTGCACAACTACCTGAAAGGGTTAATGGGCAATGTATAAATGGATGGCAACCGGAAGCACCCAACTGATCAACAGGAGACTTATAGCCCAAGATGCGCAGCCCAACAGAACCCAAGATGGTAGTGGCATCGGAGGCCCCTTCCCCCGAAGGGGTTAATAGTGCTGTGGTCTGGACAACGGTAATCACCGGAGGCGCCCTGCTGAACCTACACAGACCAAGCGAGTGCAACACAGAGTGGAAGCAGCAAGACTCTGACCACTGGTCTAGTATGCGAGCAACCGGAACACAGAAACTAGAACCAGCAAGCCAGAACGATACCCAACTGGTGGGCAAACAGGAGTAATACGGATGAGCCACTGGAACAGCAGAAACAGGGACCACGCCAAGAAGAGTCGGTAGACAGAGCATGAACGTCAGCCAGGCCAAGTCGGTACACGGAGCAGGATCCTCAGACGCGCTGGGTCGGTACACAGAGCTGGGTCGTTAATCTTGCCGGGTCGGTACACGGAGCAGGAATGTCAGCCAGGCCGGGTCAGAACAGAAAGCAGGAACGTCAGCCAATCCGAATCGGTACACAGAATCAGGAACGAGACAATAGCGTGGTCAGGCAGTCCGGGGTCATACACTGGATTAGAACAACAACAACTAGCGCCAGGCATCAGGTACACCATGAAAGGGCACTAGCGGTGTGACAGACTAGGGTATAAAAAGGCTTGTCACTAGGAGGAGCAGAACAGAGCAGCCAATGGAAAAGCAGTATCCACGAGATGGACAGAATGTCGCCCAGATCACGGGCACCGTGATAGTACCCTCCTCTCAAAGACCCCCCTCCGAGAAGAGGGCCCAGGCTTTCTGGGGTACTTAGTATGAAAAATGTCCTGCAACCTGGGAGCATGTAGGTCCTTGGAGTCCACCCATGAACGCTCCTCTGGACCATAGCCTTTACAATGGACCAAATACTGCAGTTTGCCTCTGAATCTGCATGAATCAATGATATTTTGCACTTCATACTCTTCCTGGCCCTGGATCTGAATAGGGCCTGGTGCCACGGGATTGGTAGTATAACGATTACAGGCAAGAGGCTTCAGCAGTGATACGTGGAACACACTGTAAATACGCATAGATGGTGGGAGGTCCAGAGCATAAGACACAGGGTTAATTTTGCGAATAACTTTGAATGGACCAATGAACCGGGGAGACAACTTATTGCAAGGAGTCTGGAGGTTAAGATTCTTAGAGGAGAGCCAGACCCTGTCCCCAACCTGGAAAGAGACTGCTGGCAGCCGTCTGTGATTGGCTTGGTGCTGATACCGCTGAAACGAAGCATTCAGGGTCCTTTGTACCTGTGCCCAAGTGGAACGGAGTTTCTCCAAATGCTCATACAGAGCTGGAATCTGCTGTGACTGAAATGAGTCTGGAAGCAGGCAAGGTTGAAACCCGTAATTGATGAGAAACGGGGAACTTCCAGATGATGAATTAACCGCACAATTCCTGGCAAACTCCGCCCAAGGCAACAGGTCAGCCCAGTTATCTGATGGTCAGACACAAAACAGTGCAGAAATTGTTCCAAGCCCTGGTTGGCACGCTCAGCGGCTCCGTTGGTCTGGGGATGATAAGCAGAGGAAAACAATAACTGTATGCCCATCTGCGCACAGAAAGCCTTCCAGAACCTTGATACGAATTGGCTCCCACGGTCAGATACCAATACTCTGGGTACACCATGTAAACGAAACACCTCCCTGGCAAATACCCTTGCCAACTCCTGGGCAGAGGGAAGGCTGGGCAAAGGCACGAAGTGTGTCATCTTCGAAAATCTATCAACAATCATCAGAATAAACAAATGTCCCCTAGACACCGGTAACTCCCCCAAGAAGTCAATAGAAACATGAGACCATGGACGTTCTTCATTGGGTACTGTTGTAGCAACCCCACAGGAAGGTGTCTAGGAGACTTGGCACGGGCACAGATAGAGCAGGCTGTGGTAAATGCCGTGCAATCAGCACGCAGGGAAGGCCACCAAAATAACTGCGAGAGTGACCAAATTAATTGATTCCTGCCGAAATGCCCAGTGGCCTTAGAAGCATGATAAGTCTCAAGGAGACGGGTACGGAGGGGTTCTGCTACGAAACATTTACCCACTGGGGTCTCCGGAGGCGCATCAGACTGATTAGCAAGAATCTCAGACCCCAGGGGCAAAGTAATGCTGGTACGCAATGTGGCCAGAATGCGATCTGGCTGGATAATCGGAACCGGAACCTCCTCTCTTTCAGTGTCAGGGTTAAACTGCCTGGAGAATGCATCAGCCCTTAAATTCTTGGACCCAGGCAGATAGGACACAATGAAGTTAAACCGAGACAAGAATAAGGCCCACCTAGCCTGACGTGAGGACAATCTCTTAGCCTCAGAGAGAGATGTAAGATTCTTGTGATCAGTCAGGATTAGTACTGGGGTACGGGTACCCTCTAACAGATGCCGCCATTCCTTGAGGGCCAAAATGATAGCCAACAACTCTCTGTCACCAATCTCGTAGTGGCTTTGTGCAGTAGTCAATTTTTTAGAAAAAAACCCACAGGGCCTTAGCACACTCCCAGGGTCCAGGCGTTGTGATAGTACTGCCCCTACCCCAGATTCTGAGGCATCAACCTCCAAAGTAAACAGCAGGGAGGGGTTAGGGTGGGACAGTACCGGAGCAGAAGCAAATGCAGACTTCAAAGACGTAAAGGCCTGTTCGGCCTCCTGAGACCACTGAGAAGGATCAGCACCCTTGTGAGTTAGGTCAGACAGAGGTTTCACTATGGTCGAGAAATTCTTTATAAATTTCCTATAATAATTGGCAAAACCGAGAAAGCGTTGGATAGCCTTAAGCCCCTTGGAACGTGCCAACTGGAGGACTGCTGCCAACTTGTCCCTGTCCATCGCGATGCCATCCTTAGAAATAATAAAGCCCAGAAAAGGTACCTATCACGGTCCCCGTGATTCATGTCAATCTCTCTTGTTGTTACCTGTGCATTGGAGGAGGCTGATTGGCCCGCCCAGGATGTGCCTTTATATACTGGGATCACGGCATCTGTCAGAGGCCCTTTCGTGGTGTTCCTGATCCTGCGCCTTGTTGCTGTGTTCCTGCGTTTCCTGTGTACCGACCCGGCCCGTCTGACTATTCTGCTGATTCTGCTCGTGATTGACTCTGTTCCGGCTGACGTTCCTGCTCCATGATTGACCCGGTTCTGGCTGACATTCCTGCTCCATGATTGACCCGGTTCTGGCTGACGTTCCTGCTCCGTGATTGACCCGACTTTGGCTGACGACCCTGCTCTGTGATTGACCCGGCTCTGGCTGTCGTTCCTGCTTCGTGTGTGATCCGGTTCCGGCTGACATTCCTGCTCAGTGTTCTGATCCTGTGTTCCAGTGTGACTCCGGTCGCCCTCCGGCGACATTCTGAACTGTGTTTGTGTCGCTCTGGCTAATCACTTCTCCATTTACCGAGCTGTCGCCTTTTGTTACACTGAGTCTATCCTCATAGCACTGCTGAGCTGTAGCCTCCAATGTAACGGATAGTGAGGCAAGGACCGGGTAGCCTTCCGTTGTAGTTCCCGGGTCTCTCCTTCTTGACGCTGGACTGGCGCCGTCGAATGTACCGGTCGAGTAAATCAGCGTTCCGGAGGTCGACTAAAAGTGGCGTCGAATCTCGGAATGACCGACTCTACCTCGAAGGATGCGGCTACCAGAGGGTTCACGGCACTCGAAAACCGTTGAACGGTCACAGAACCAGAGCAGGAAAAGTGTAGCAGGAACCAAAGGGATGGAGCCCAAGCCATTCGAGCACTCCGATGCTCGACTCGAAAGTTGAAGCTTAAGCAGGAGAACCACAAGGCAGAATCCACGTTGCCGCCTGACAGGAGATGAAGTTCGGTAGTGGGATCCTGGCAGCAGATGGACGAACGTACAGGAACCTGGTTCGAATGGGTGGCAGAGTGGCCACTTTAACCATGGGAACAAACAGACTCCAGAACTCTGGTTCACTCCAAACGTAACACACTTTATTGAACAACCCTCACATCATTTATACAGTTACAACATAATACCACAATAGGTATGGGAAGGGCCAGGTATTCTAATGTAGGCTTGGCCCAGGGATCAATCAGACACAATGGGCATATGACACAGGGCATAACAGACCAATGGTGACTGGGGACAATGGACCAATGGCAGAGGGTGACAAAAGGACCAATAGTAGCTAAGGGAAACGGACCAATAGCAGATGAGCTACTGAACACAATACTGACGATTAATGTCTGGACAAAGACAAAGGATTGATTAGAGGGAATACACATTTGGGAACTAGGCCAGGGGTTGAAGCACGTACACCCTAGTTTGAATATGCGGCTTCAACCCTGGCCAATCAGTGTGTACAGTGAGTCGTACGTCGGCCAATCCGGCATCGACTCACTGCCTTCGGTTTCCCGCGTTCGAGGCGACATTGATGCCTCGAACAAAGGAACCGGGGAACCACCGGCTTCGATGTTCGTGTATCCCTTGTACATTTTCAATACTATACAATACATTCAACATGCGACATTCGACAATGTATAAAACGTACGACATTCGACAATATATTAAACATAAATCTTTTAACATAGTGATAGTGGAAGCCCCTATCAAAGTTCAAATAAGGCCACAGGGCCATAGTCTTTGAAAAAACTGTTCGAGGTCCAGACAATGGCCCAAGTAACGGATAACATCCGTTACATCCAATACCGAACATGCCTTAACCCTTGCTGTGCCTGTAGCCTCCGTTTATTGAGCCTATCCTGGTACACTTGCCAAGCCTGTGGGTTTCCGTTCGAGCCATTAACACTTCCTGAGCTTGTACCGTTAAGACCTAGCTTATCCTTTCACACTAGCAGAGCAGTTGTCCGTTCCGGTGCTCGGACAGCACCGCGGTTGTGCCGGTTGGCATTGGTACCTCGAGTTTGCTCTTGCAGTGTGTGTTCTGTACGGCACCGGAAGGGTGTCCCGGCTCTGGTCTCCAAGTGCTCATAGTGTTACGCTATCCACCGCACTACTAGTGCTCTGGCTCGTTAGTTGCTTGTGCAGTGTTGCTCGTCTCTGGCACCCAAGGGGTGTTTAAGGCTCTGGTCCCATTGGTGCACGCAGGGTTACTTCCAAATGTATATTGAGGGTGATTCAGGTTCTTGTCCCACTAGCTCTGGCAGTAGCTTTCCTCCTTACACCCCACTGTGGTGGTATTGGCGCAGCTCTGGTCGACCTTGCTGGTCTGTTTGGGTGCTCCTTTGCATAGCTACTTGAGAGTGATTCAGTTCAGTCACACAATACACCTTCCTCCTCACCAGCTAGAGACTGATACTACCTCCTGGGCGTTGGCCAATCTATTTTACGAGAGACTGATCGCTTTCTCCTGATTAACCCTGTATGTTGCTCTCCTGATCTGTATTGATTGTATTATACATACTTGGGCCTGTATACTGTCATTACCAGTTTTGCCTGTCCTGGCCCCTTGGGGCGTTGTTCTTTAACTTATTTTCAATAAAGCTGTGTTTTTACTTTTTACCATTGTCTGAGTGTCAGAAAACCGTAACAGTACCATGGGCTTATGGAACTCGCATTTCTCGGTTTTGCAATAGAGTTTATTCTCACAGAGTCTACACAGCACTGCTTGACATCCTTAATGTGTTGTGACAAGCTGGCAGAATGGATAAGAATGTCGTCAAGGTAAACAACCACACAAGACTGTAACATGTCACGTAAGATGTCGTTTATAAACTCCTGGAATACTGCAGGTGCATTAGATAGTCCAAATGGCATTACCAGGTATTCATAGTGCCCGGACCTGGTATTAAATGCCGTTTTCCACTCATCACCGGCTCTTATCCTGACCAAATTATAGGTGGCACGTAGGTCAAGCTTAGTAAAGATGGAGGAGCCCTTTAGACTATCAAATAGCTCGGTGATGAGTGGTATGGGGTACGCATTTTTTGGCATAAGTTTATTCAAGCCCCTATAATCAATACAGGGGCGCAACTCCCCATATTTCTTTTTCACAAAAAAGAATCCTGCCCCCGCGGGCGAGGAAGACTTCCTAATAATGCCCCTCTGCAGGGCATCCGCAATGTAATCCTCCATTGCCTGATTCTCCTCGCAAGAACACGGGTAAGCACGACCCCGAGGAGGAACGTCACCCGGAGGCAGATCAATAATACAATCGCATGCCCTATGAGGTGGCAAGGCGCTTGCCTCCCCCTTACTAAATACGTCTCTGAATTGCTTGTATTCAGCTGGCACTGAAGGGGAGGTACACATTATCCTCGTAGGGTGAGAAATGCAGTTCTTGTCACAAAACCCAGACCAAGCCGTAATCTCACAAGTTTCCCAGTTAAACCTAGGGTTGTGCATATGCAGCCACGGAAACCCCAAAATGAGGGCATGGTGCGGAGAACGGATGATCTGAAAATGTTGAACCTCGGAATGTAATGCCCCAATACGCATCCTCAAAGGGATTGTTTCCATGGTAATCTGGGCAGGTACCAATGGTCTCCCATTGATGGCTTCAATGGTTAACGGAGCCTCTTTCGCCACCAAAGGAACATTATGTGAGGCCGCAAAAGACTCATCCATAAAATATCCGGCCGAGCCGGAATCAACAAGTGCCAGGAATTCCACAGCTAGGTCTGCCCATGAAACTACCACCTATATGGTGGGCTTTTGACTGGTTGGGTCCAGGGACTGCTGAACAGCACCTAGGGCCTGTCCCCCAAGGTACCTTAGATGCGTTCGTTTCCCGGCCGGGTCGGGCAAGAACGCAACAGATGGCCCGCCTGGCCACAATACAAACATAGCCCTTGTCTGTGGCGGTGCACCCTCTCTTCCTTAGATAGTCTAGTGAAACCCAGTTGCATAGGTTCACCACTTTCACCAGCAGGAGTTGGAGGTAAGGGAGGTGAGGGAGGCATGGGTGGGAAATTTGACCTTACAGACCCCATTTCTCTCGCCCTTTGCTTGCGGTTTTTGGTTGCCATCTGTTCCCTGATACGGGAATCCATTAGTATAGTAAAATCGATAAGATCATCAAGGTCAGTTGGCAATTCTCTTGCGGCCGTCTCATCCTTTAATCGATCACAGAGACCCTGTGTGAATGCAGCTACCAACGCCTCATTGTTCCAGCCCACCTCTGCTGCCAGGGTACAGAATTCTAGTGCATAATCCGCCACTATGCGAGACACTTGTTGGATTTCCATCAATTTTTTTGCAGCAGAGGCGGCTTTCCCAGGAACCTCAAATACTCTGCGAAACGCCCTTACAAACTCAGCGAAATTATGAGTACATGGTTTAGCGGACTCCCATAGCGGATTTGGCCATGCCAGGGCTCTTCCCGTGAGCAGGGAGATCATAAACCCCACTTTACTGCGATCAGTGGGAAAGGCATGAGGGGTTAATTCAAGGAAAATTTCCAACTGGTTAATAAGCCCCCTACACAGGTTAGGTTCACCATCGTACCTGAGAGGTAATGGAGCGGTAGCCATCAGCCCTTTATTAGCGTTCATTAGAGTACTCGACTGTGCTTAAGGTGTCAAAACGGGGGGGACCACCGGAGCCGGTACTGGTTTGTTCGTGTGTGCCATGCGCCCAAGAATCGCTGAACAGCCAAAGCCAACTGGTCTAATCGTTGTTCTTGGAGGTCCATCCTCCAATGGATACTCTGTGCATCACCTTTACCCTTACCGTCTGAGGTCATGGCCCTTTCATACTGTTACGGTTCAGTACACTCAGACACGTTAGGTTTAGGTAAAAACACAGTTTTATTGAAGCACACAATGAATAACGTAACCCTCACTGGTCCAGTATAGCACAAACTGACACAAGACAGGTTACAAATAGTTACCCACACGGGTCCAGTAAAGTGTGAAACACCCTACTGACACAGGTCAGGTCAAAGATTGATACAGTGTATGAATGTCCAAAGTTAACCAGTGCAATGGTAGTCGTAACGTAAATCAGACTAAATGTCGCCTGTATGTAGTGGAAGGCAACAAGGACAGGACTGCAACCACAGGCTCTGGACGCCTGTAAATGAGAGTAATGGTGGATGCACACCAACAACTACGGACTGGTCAGAACTCGTGCTTAAACGGAGGCCCTACCGGAGCAACCCAGCACCGTGTGCACAACTACCTGAAAGGGTTAATGGGCAATGTATAAATGGATGGCAACCGGAAAGCGCCCAACTGATCAACAGGAGACTTATAGCACAAGATGCCCAACCCAACAGAACCCAAGATGGTAGTGGTATCGGAGGCCCCTTCCCCCGAAGGGGTTAATAGCGCTGTGGTCTGGACAACGGTAATCACCGGAGGCGCCCTGCTGAACCTACACAGACCAAGCGAGTGCAACACGGAGTGGAAGCAGCGAGACTCTGACCACTGGTCTAGTATGCGAGCAAACGGAACACAGAAACTAGAACCAGCAAGCCGGAATGGTACCCAACTGGTGGGCAAACAGGAGTAATACGGATGAGCCACTGGAACAGTAGGAACAGGAACCACGCCAAGAAGAGTCGGTAGACAGAGCATGAACGTCAGCCAGGCCAAGTCGGTACAAGGAGCAGGATCCTCAGACGTGCTGGGTTGGTACACAGAGCTGGGTCGTCAATCTTGCCGGGTCGGTACACGGAGCAGGAACGTCAGCCAGGCCTGGTCAGAACAGGAAGCAGTAATGTCAGCCAATCCGAATCGGTACACAGAATCAGGAATGAGATAATAGCGTGGTCAGGCAGTCCGGGATCATACACTGGATCAGAACAACAACATCTAGAGCCAGGCATCAGGTACACCACGAAAGGGCACTAGTGGTGTGACAGCCTAGGGTATAAAAAGGCTTGTCACTAGGAGGAGCAGAACAGAGCAGCCAATGGAAAAGCAGTATCCACGAGATGGACAGAATGTCGCCCAGATCACGGGTGCCGTGATAATTACTTTGTGTTGTGAGAGATTCAGAGATTGATATAAGTTCAGTTTTTAGACCAATAATATTTTGCTCCAGATCTTTTTAATGCTATTATAAAGATTAGCCATCATTGTTGCTAGCAGTTCTTTTGATATATTGTGAGTTACTTCCTCCTCAATCTGTAACTCCTCTAGCCCTTACATTTCTACTATATCCTTTTTTTGTTACAGAGGATACTCTTCTTTGTATAGGTGACTGGTTTTCATGTGACTTGGGGGAGTAAAAATTACTTATATGTTTAGTCTTCTCACTGTTTAAATTATTTGCTTTGTCTTTATCCTTGTCTTTTTTAGGACCCATTGTCTTAAAGGGATAGTAATACTTCATTTTATCTTTATTTTATTTTGTAGGCATTAAAAAAACATGAACGATATAACTCTTATCTCTCAAACCTTTATGGTTTGAGAGATATTCACAAGCAAAGTTCCCCCTACCGCCCCTTTTACCTTGTGTAAGCTATCTCTTCTCAGATGTGGAATCTGGTTGTAAGACCAGACAGATAACAGAAGGGGACAATCTTCTTCCTATGAAAACAATGAAAGCCCTGTCCCCCTTGACAAGTTTTTCAGGTTTTTCCCTTATCTTAATGGAAGATTGTCCCTCTCTGCAGTCTACCTAGGCACCTCTCTTCTGATCTGGCTGAACACTGTTACATCAGCAAAAGAGGCGGGAGGGGGATACCCTGTCATTGAATTACTGTTGAACTACCACTCTGAACTGAAATAACACTCTCCAAAGTCCAAATACTATAATGATTAATTAGAGCTGCTTTTATCATGAAACATTACTATCCCTTTAAATAATAGTTACTCTATGAGCGATCTCTTGGAGATTTTTCTCTGTCTTATACACCTTAATATCCTTGACAAAGAGTATCTTACTCTTACTCTCTACACTTTTTTGTTTTTGGGGTAATGCGCCAGAGCCAAGGATCAAACTTGGGATTTCCCATTCAGATCTCTTGTAGATTTCTGTATATTCTAACACCAAAGTGCTTATAACAACCAAATGAGTCTTTTTGAGAAATCTCCAGATTCCAAAGTCTCTAGGGAATACTTCAATCAGACCCCAAAATAAATAAGAGTAAGATAAGAAATAAAAGTTGGGGATTCTTTCAGTGCCAACTTATCTTGGGAGAGGCAGTGACAATAGGGGCACAAAAACAGTTTATTGTCCTGTTTAGGCTACTCACTCTCCTCTTAAACGCTTCACTCACGTCTCACAGCTACTTCAGCATTCTCGTTCTCTCGAAGTTATAGAGTTACCTCTAGATGGTACTGCTGCAATCCAGAAACTTTAACCGGACGCATACTTCCCCAGCCTCCGCAGGTCAGTTTTATAGCTCAGCTGCTTCCTTTCACTTTTAATAATTTTTTCTTTTTCTTCCTCTTCCTCTTTTCACTTGAACACAGCTGTCTCTTTAGTTGTGGTACCTGGTCCCAGTGCGCTCTTCCTTCCAATAGACTATAGCCAACAAACAAACAGTACGTTCAGCGTTGCCAGTCTAGAGGGATCTAGAGGGCCACTTTCCATGTCTATCATTGCAGTGCCAGTCTCTGAGCACTCGAACCTTGCAGCCTTCCAATATGGAGATATAGTTATGCACATTACTCGAGGGGGCTCTAGTCTCCGGTGCCGATCACCAGCATATACGTGCTTAACTCGGCCTCTGTGCATACTAAGTTTCCTCATCTGGGCCCCATGTTTCTACAAACTCGGCTTCCGTGACCTCCATTCCTACTGTAACGTCATCCACCTCTCGCTGCCTTGCCTAGCATGGCATGCGTCACTCTACGTCCTGATGCATCTATCCATCTGTCCTCCAGCCGGCGAGGAATGGTGGACGCATATAAGCACGTTCCACTGGCCACCCTGCAGGACCTGGTGGCCCAAAGGGGACGGGATGTGGCTGGCATGAAGAAGCAGGAGCTGACCAACGCTCTAGTCGAAGGAGACAAAGAAATTGCACAACTGGCGCGGACAACAGATCTGCCAGAGGATACCTGCCCAAGTCTATACTCTAGCCACTCTGAGCACCAGGAATTGGTGCGGCAGCCGGAGGTAGAGGATGACCCCGTTGCCAGAAAAGTGGAGAGACGCCTTCAATTTTATGGGCCCCATCCACCACAGGACACAGTGGATAGGATCATGGCCTGGGCACAAGACGAAAACATGGCTGAGATATGACAGAACAGGGCTGCCAGTGTCAGCCCGGCTAGTGAGTACCGATTGGAGCAAGAAGGGAACTCTTTATGCCTCAGCCATCAGGCTTTCAAGACCTTTGACGATACCAAAGGGGACACTGATGGATTTTTGTGGGACTTTGAGAGACAGTGTGGTCTCTTGCATGTGGACCCACAGGACTGGGTTGCTATACTGGTGGGTAAATTGACTGGATGAGACACAGAGGCATATAGAGCTGAACCTGATGCTGTAGGTCCAACTATGGGGAGGTAAAATGGAGGCTTCTAATGTGATACGCCATTACCCCGACACTTATCGGTGGAAATTTAGGGAAAGTCAACGCCAAGCTCAAGACACCCATGTGGAATGGGCTTACGGTCTTGACCGGGCATTTAGGAACTGGATGCAACGATACGGAGCCAGGTCTTTCGAGTACTGCTGCCAGCAGTTGCTGCTGGAACATTTTTTCCTGAATATTTCCCCCTCCATTCGGGACTGGGTACGAGACCAGGATCCTTGCACCCTGACAGAGGCTGCCCAGCTGGCAGACAAATTTGAGAAGACCCGGAAGATGGGTCAGAGGCACCCGACTAAGCCATCCCTCAGATTCTTGGGGGGGTTGGGATGTCTGCCTCCCCGGGACACTTTCCAAGCCCGTCGGATGAGACCTGCAGCACCAGTGTGGGGCCGTTCACCACCTCGCCAGTTCAACCCCCCCTGGACCTGAATGCTATGGTGCCACTAACAGGGCCATCTGCAGCGCAACTGCCCGGCGACTCAGCAAGGGCCAAGGTTTCCGCTTCTCCTCCCCGATTCGGAATGGCCCCACCAATGCACTGACCCTCTCCTCAGCAAACCCATTGCTCAAATGAGGAATTGCCCCAGGAATATCCCAATGGAGCTGACTATGACTCCGAAACCTGTCTGGCCCTGCTTGAAGTCTCCCTCCTACTAGGGGAGCAATACGAGTGGGGAGCATACCACGAAGTGGCCCTGACCCAAGGCGTTTCAAGGAACAATTGACAGCATCATGTGCAAGCGGTTCGGCTAAATGGACACCCCAAGAAAGGGCTGAGAGACACGGGGGATACCCTCACATTGATACAACCACACTGCCTGACCCCTTGCTACTACACGGACTCAGTCACCGAGGTTCGGGTGGCTGGGGGAAAAGTATATTAACTGCCTCTGGCAAAAGTTCATCTGAATTGGGCCATGGGGCATGGACTACACATGGTAGAAGTAATGCCTGGTCTTCCTGTGGATGTCCTCCTGGGCAACGATTTAGGACATCTCCAGAGCCAATTTTCCCCGGACTGCAGTATAAAGGATTGTCAAGGGTTCACCCAAGCTGAGACCCGGCAACCCCCGGTAAACCTTGAAGTCATGCTGCCTCCTGAGTCCGATCCCCCCATTCCTTAGCTTTCTCTAGCAAAGTTCTGAGATGCCCTAGTCACAGATCCCTCTTTAGCAGGGTACCGAAGTAGCGCCGAAGCCGGTAATCTGGGTCTTCAGGGGGAGCAGATTGTGTAGGAAAACTCAGACCTTATGTCAGGGGGGGACACCCAGGTTCAGCGTTCCCAACTGGTAGTCCCTGCCCAGCATCTCACAGCCCTTATGGCCTTAGCTCACGAGATCCCTTTGGAAGGTCACCTGAGGGTTCGGCGGACAGAATACCGGTTAACCAAGGCCTTCTTCTGGCACCGTATATCCCGAGATGTGCGACTCTTTTGCCATACCCGTGTCATATGTCAGCAGGCAGAGAAAAGAGGAGACAGACCGCCGGTACCCCTGCAACCCATGTTTATCATAAGCGAGCCCTTCCAGCAGGTAGCTGTTGATATCATAGGTCCCCTGGCCTGGCCCAGTAAGACAAGCAAGAAGTTCATTCTTACCATAGTGGACTTTGACACCCTCTATCCTGAGGCTGTAGCATTATCCAAAATTACTGTTGAAACAGTTGCAGAAGCCCTAGTGACCATCTTTACTAGGGTAGGATTTCCCCGATAGGTGCTGTCGGACCAAAGGTTCCAACTCATCTCCGAGTTACTACAGCATGCAGGGTTAAACCCCTCCACACAACAGCCTACCACCCCCAGACCAATGGCCTCTGCAAAAGGTTCAATGGGACCTTGAAGCAGATGCTGCAGGCATTTACAGATTCACAGCGAGATTGGGAGAAATGTCTGCCCCATCTCTTGTTAGCTTATCAGGAGGTACCACAGGAGTCCACGGGCTTCTCTCCCTTTGAATTACTATATGGCAGAAGAGTCTGGGGTCCCCTAGAACTCCTCAGAGAATATTGGGAGGGCACATGTGAATCTGATGAAAACCCGGCGGTCACCTATGTCTTAACACTCAGGGAAAAACTAGAGCCTTTAATGGGATTAGCCCGGCAACGTCTCCAGGCTGCCCAAGCCCGCCAGAAATGTTACTACGACCAGCAGGCCAAAGAGAAGGAGTTTAGCATAGGTAAGCACATGGTAGCCTTTCATCCAGTTAGGCAGAACAAGCTGCAGACAGCTTGGATAGGACCCTACAGGGTCATTGACCGACAGGGTGAAACTACCTAAGTAATAGCCAGTGGGGTTAGAAAACAGGACAAGAGGACCTGTTATGTCAATGCCCTGAAAGCCTACTGACCCGAGAGGAGGCTGCACTAGCCATTTGCACTCTAGCTGGGGACGAGCCAGAGGATCAGGATATCCCTGATCTGCTGGCCAACACTCAGCTCCCAGTCCCTTCCGACCCCCTCACCTTAGGACCACACTTCGATGCCACCCAGCAGGGCCAGATCAGGGATATGGTACAGAAGTGGCCTGCTTTGTTCTCTCCCCTTCCCGGGCTCACCTCTTTGACACAGAATAGGGTAGACACCCCAGGGCAAGGGCCCCTCCGGCAACCCCCCTTCTGGGTCCCAAAGGCTGTCAAGAAAGGAATGCAGCACGAGAGCCGGAGTTGTCTCTACCCTCGACCTCAGTCGAGGGTACTGGCAGATCCCACCTGACGCTGAGGCGGTAGCCAAGTCCATGTTCATCACCCCCTATGGCATGTACCAATTTAAGGTAATGCCATTCGGGATGAAGAATGTGCCGGCTACTTTCCTGCGGTTAGTGGATCATCTGCTGGCAGGAGCACAAGAGTTTGCGTGTGCATACCTGGATGACATCGCTATCTTCAGAGATACCTGGTAGGAACATCTTTTACATCTGGAGGTAATTTTAGGGAGAATACATCGGGCCGGTTTAACTATACTTCCGGACAAATGCCAGATGGGGATGGGTGAGGTACAATACCTTGGACACAGAGTAGGTAGTGGATCCCAACGACCTGAACCTGCCAAGATAGACACTATTCTAGCTTGACCCACTCTAGCTTTCCTGGGAACCACTGAGTACTACAGGAAATTTATACCCCAATACAGCACTCTGGCCAAGCCCCTCAATGACCTTACCAAAAAAGCCCTACCCAGGACTGTGGCATGGGGGCCCGACTATGAGCAAGCTTTCTGCTCTCTGAAAGAAGCACTGGGAAGGGAACCAGTATTGGCAGCACACAATTTTAAGAGCTCTTTTCTGGTCCACACAGATGCCTCCATCTGGGGACTCGGAGCGGTGCTGAGCCAAGTTAATGCCACCGGAGAAGAGCATCCCATTGTGTTCCTAAGTAGGAAATTATTGAGTTGGGAGATGGAATATTCAGCAGTGGAGAAGGAGTGGCTGGCCCTGGTATGGGCCCTTAAAAAACTACAGCCCTATTTGTACAGCAGGGAATTTGCAGTAATTACGGACCACAATCCCCTGGTGTGGCTAAACCGGGTTTCAGGGGACAACGGATGGTTACTAAGAGGGAGTCTAGCCCGGCAACCCTTCAATTTTACCATTACATACCGGCCGGGCCGGGATAACTGCAATGCTGATGGACTATCCTGGCAGGAGGACATATAACCCTCTTCTCCAGCCAGCACCAGTTTTACCCCACTGACTTGCGAACTAAAGCGGGGGAGTAATGTAACAGGCCGTAGGCTGTTACTATGAGGCCTTTTCAGGCTTGTGCAATACAAAGATTAAAAGACTGAAAAACCACATCTGTTAAAGTTGGCAGTGCCCGGATTGGCTGCCCTTGCCCTAGTGACAGAGTTAAAGGGCAGCCATATACTTTACATGGAAAAAGTCGGCTCAGGGATTGGTTGCCTCACAAGACGAAGCTCCGGCTCCTATTAGTTGGGGAGACTGGAGCAGCCAGATTGGGCACTGTATGGATATTGTATCTTGTCGCTCCTCTTCCTATTGGCTAGGAATTGGAGTGGCAAGATTAAATCAGTTAAAGGTGCCTTCATGTCTGCTGTCCCTTTGTGTTCCTGAGTTACTGTAGCCCCAGGGAGTCCATTGTATCATCTCTCCCTCCTCTCACAGCCTATTCTCCACTTGTATATTGTGCCCAGCCATCATTGTTCCCCATTGTCCCTTATTGTACCCAGCCCATCAGTTATTATATTTACACTGTATAAAAAGAACTGTGTTTCACAATAAAGTTGAGTTAGTCCTTGGAACTAAGAAGGAGTCCTGTGTCCTTATTTTCAATGCCCCCCATTCAAGAGTCTCATGTTCCAGTCTTTTCAGCAGTTCCTGTGCATTCTTCAGCTGTAGAGTTCCAGTGAATACTTCCCCAGCTCCGCTTGGTGTTTCCAGCTTTACCTGAGTTGCAGCGCCTCCAGAGATCCAGCCATTTTTCTGCTTCACCAGAGTCACTACCCTTCTGTAGCCGCTCTTAGAAGAGAGGACCCCGGCACAATGGCCAAAGTCAGGATGAGGACTTGGGTTCCGGTTACACAAACATCCTCTACTGAGTTTATTATCTTACGTAATTTAGTGTCATCTGCAAATAATGACATTTTGATTTCTGTATCTATTTCCAGACCATTAATAAACATGTTAAAAGCAGTGGAACAAGCGCTGAATCCAGAGGTACTCTACTCCTAACTTTAACTTGTTCCCTATCCTTCGACCAGTTTTCTATCTAGTTGCAAAGGTTATCTCCTAGACACAATTTCCTTCTTTTATACGCCAGCCTCCAGTGTGGTACTGTATCAAATGTCTTTGAAAAAAAAAGACATGCTTTACCATTATCTGGGTTGCTACTTCTTCAGCAGTGGCTGTCTCCAGCAATCCTATAATGATACCTCCACAAACAGCTCACTTTATTTATTTGTTTGTTTGGCTAAAGTCATTAGTAATCTCAGTCTGCTGCTTTCTCTCACTCCCAAGCACAGGCTGACAAATTGTAGGCTGTTGACACCATTTTATACTAGCATTGTGAGAATACTTGCAGCGTAAGGGGAAAATGTATACAATTGTCTTCACTGCAATATATATGCAGAAAAAAAACAGAAAATCTGCACTTTTCACTGAAAATGTCCTGCTTGGCAGAATGTGCAGTTTTTTCACCTGTTTTGTTTTTGAGGTGGGATATTTTGCCCATAACTGATACTAAGGCAGGAATTTCTTTTTCAACTGATCATTACTTGCAATCAGAATTAACTATGCCTTTCAAACTATAAATTATATGTAACCTAAGAACATTTAGTTAATTGCTTGTGTTTACTTTACAAGGGGGCTGATTACCTATCTCTAGCTCTTCAAACAGAAGATCTGTCCTGAAAGTAGACTGGCAGTGTGATGTGGCCAGGTCTGGGCAAGACAAAAAGATATGGTAGAAGGGAGAGAATGTAGAGACATGGACAGCTGATGTAAATTGTAAATGTAGAAAGGAGATGTTAGGGTTCACACCACAGTGAAAATATAAAATAACTTTGTCCGAAGCTAAACAAACTCCTTTATTCATTATTCGGGTATAGCCTCAGTGTTACCGACTTAACAGTGCAAATATAGCCTGGGTCAGGGGTGCTTATGTGGTGATCTATTTAGGTGCTTGTAACCGAGTGCTTTACCATATGAATGTCTGGCACAGTACAATACTGTGCAGCGAATGAGTATGTAAATAGAGCACTCGTATGAGCGCACCATCACTTATTAAAAATCAGCAACAATTGATACATGTTGCAGCATTCAGAGAAACAGAACCTGGATTGCTAGGAAGAATTCAGGTTGCTTCGCAATGCGAGGGAGACCCGTATTGCATCTGAGGTGTCCGAAATAATTACTATGCAATGGGTACTGTAAGGGAAAATCTTTTTCTTCTGCAAGGCCTACAGATGCGCATTAGCTATGCTCCGCTCAAAATATAATATTTCTAGCTATGGTTTGTTCTAATAGTTATAGTTTGATAAGAGCTAATTAAGTAAATGATATCAACTTGTGACATTTGAATTTGTGAACAACATGTCCAGAAAAATTATTTTTATAACTTGTTTTGTCTTATTGTGGTAAGGGGCATTCTGCCAAATGATGAAGTAATTTGCAGGTGTGAATGTGTCCGAAATCTTTTAACTCTTAACCTCCCTCTGTATTCCCATTGGTTAAATGACCGACAATGTCCATATCTGTTCATGTATCCTGGGAGGGGAAATCTCTCCCCTTAATTAACATGCCTACCACCCACTGATTTTGCATTATATAAACTGGTGAATTTCGCTTAATAAATTGGATAAGAAGTTATAGCACAAGATTCGTGTCTGCATGTATTCATTTCTTATCCCCAGGCCTGTGACTTAGGATATCTCGGAGGAACAGTGTGGGAGTCCAAGGTCCCCGGGGAAAATATTAAACAGAGTATACAGAAGATAGAGACAGTTATCTACAACAATTTTGGCGTAGTCGGCAGAATCTTCACAGACCGTGAGTTGACTATATTTTATATATATATATATATATATATATATATATATATGTGTTTTCATGTATATGCTGTTATACATATGGTCTGCTCACTTGTCTCTGAGGATATTATTATTTGTGGATGACTGGTCTGTATTGAAGTTGGGTAACCAGGCCCAACTTAATCAGGTGACACACATGATTTTAGGATTTTTTTTAGTGTTTTAAAGTGTCATGTGTGGGTTGATAGGGTAGTTTTAGGCACCTGATTGGTCTGTATTGGAGTTGGGTAACCAGGCCCAACATAACCAGGTGATTTAGGCACCTGGTTGGGAGGCAGGTTCGAGTCCTGACCTCTATATAGTGAAATAGTGATTACAGGGTAACCAGGCTCCTGTAAAGTGCGGACACACACCCTTCCTCGAGATTGAATAAGTCATATTGTTATACTAACAGAATTATATGTATTTCAGTCCTTGTTTGTTATATGACTGTTACTAACCATTTTTCATGTTATGTATATGGCATTACATTTCCCTGTATTTTTATATAACACTTATTAATGTAACTTGAATGCATGTGTTTAAGTAATAATGTTTGGATACTATGCCGTTATAATAATTGTTATTCACCAATAATTCTTATGTACAGAATGTACCTAATACTTTGTCCATAAGTAAATTGTTTGTTCCACAAAAATAATAATAACAATACTTTGTCTCTAGATAATTTTACGGGGTTAGACCACATAGTTCATTCTAAATTGTCCCCTTGATATATGTACGGGACAGAGTAGATAATCTGTCCGGGTCTATCCCTGAGATATATATATATATATATATATATATATATATGCGGGTATGAGTAGATAATCTGCCCTATGGAGACAAGAATTGAATATTTTACCTCGTGATTTTTTAGGGGCAGCGTACATGAGCACCCTATTGACCGGAAGGAAAATTAGTTAATCTAAAAGGAAAACGCAAACACGCAAATAAGGGACTTGTAATGCCTGAATATGTTATACTAATAACTCTTATGCATACTAAAATTTACTTCCATAAATTCCCTGAAGTACCCAAACGCTATATAGGAACCAATAAAAGCCCAACCTAACACATAAGGGCACTGCTAAGATATCAGTGTAGGAAAGATTGTACAAACTGTGTTGAACCCTAACTCCATAATCCCAGGGTACCTAATATGACTAAACCATTCAAATGGGAATAGTGCAATAGTGCATATGGGAATTTTGCAGTAGAATTGGGTCAGTGAGCACTGTTTCGTCCTTGTTCATATAGTATCACATATATTCAGCATAGGGATCTGAGCTATTTTAACTTTAAGTGTTGTTTTGTGATTATAGAATTATATTTTGATTAATACAGTTATTGTTATTTTTTTCACTGTGGTGTGCACCCTAACAACATCTCTTTCCTACATTTACAATTTATGTGCATCTAAATGTTGAAGTAGCACCCAATGCTACTTTTCTATAAGATTGGAAAAGCCTGATTTGACGTAGGATCCTACAGAAGATCTCTGAGGAACCAGTCATTCCACTATTTTTGTAATATAATAGGACATAATTAGCTATATTACAAAGTTACTTCTCATGTCTGATGGTGCAGTTCCATTTCCGTTGGTTAAGACAGTTGATGTTAAGTCAGTTGATGTGCGTGCAGGTCAGTTAGGTGGAGTGAGAGGAGGGCATAGGGAGCCATGTATCAGTGTTTGCCGATGACACAAAATTAAGTAGGATAATAAAGTCTGAACTGGATGTGTCTTCATTACAAGAGGATTTGGACAAATTGAGTAACTGGGCAGGCAAATGGCAAATGAGATTCAAAATAGACAAGTGTAAAGTTATGCATTTTGGGTATAATAATAAAAATGAAACATATAGTTTAAAGGGATAGTAATACTTCATTTTAACTTTATTTTATTTTGTAGGCATTAAAAAAGCATGAAGAATGATATAAGTATTATCTCTCAAACCTTTATGGTTTATGAGATATTCACAAGCAAAGTTTCCCCCTCCCGCCTCTTTTACCTACTGTAAACAATCTCTTCTCAGATGTGGAATGCAGTCCATAGACTGGACAGATAACAGAAGGGGACACTCTTATTCCTATGAAAACAATGAAATCCCTGCCCCCCTTGACAAGCTTTTCAGGTTTTTCCATTATCTTAATTGAAGATTGTCCCTCTCTGCAGTCTACCTGGGCACCTCCCTTCTGACCTGACTGAGCAGTGTGACATCAGTAAAAGGGGCGGGAGGGGGACACTTTGCTTGTGAATATCTCTTAAACCATAAAGGTTTGAGAGATAAGACTTATATCATTCTTCATGTTTTTTTAATGCCTACAAAATAAAATAAAGATAAAATGAAGTATTACTATCCCTTTAAATGGTGTTTCTCTGGGGAAATCTACTAATGAAAAGGATTTGGGAGTAATGGTAGACAATAGACTTAGCTGTAGCATGCAGTGCCAGCTGGCAGCTGCAAAGGCCAATAAGATATTGGCATGTATTAAAAGGGGTATTGACTCAAGGGAGGAAGATATAATTATGCCTCTTTACAGGTCCATGGTAAGACCCCACCTAGAATATGCTGTGCAATTCTGGGCGCCCTTTCTGAAAAAGGACATTATTGAACTAGAGAGAGTGCAGAGGAGGGCTACAAAACTAGTAAGGGGAATGGAAAGTTTTAGTTATGAAGAGAGGCTAGAAAAATTAAACTTGTACACACTAGAGAAACGGCGTCTTAGAAGGGATATGATAACACTATATAAGTATGTTCAAGGCCCATATAAAGGGCTCGCCAAAGACCTGTTCATTAACAGAACAGTACACAGGACAAGGGGCCACCCGCTTAGACTTGAGGAAAGGAGATTTAATCTACAACAGCGGAAGGGTTTCTTTACAGTAAGGACAATAAAGGTATGGAATTCACTTCCTGAGGAGGTGGTACTATCAAATACATTAGATGCCTTTAAAAGGGGCCTGGATACTTATTTAAAAGAGCATAACATAGAGGGCTATGTACGTTAGTATTGGGATTAATATTTAGTTAGGGCTTGTTGATCCAGGGAGAAATCTCTTCTTTTGGATCAACGATGGTAAACGGGAATAGGAAAAGGGTTGAACTAGATGGACGCAAGTCTTTTTTCAACCTAAATTACTATGTTACTATGTTACTATGTAACATGAAATGGTGTTTGGCTGCAGAATAACAGGTGATAGTCAGAGAGACAGGCAAGTGTGCTAGAGAAGTTGGAGAATACAGCAGGTATGAGAATACTAGGTTTATAGAAAGACCATTATAGTGAGTGGTAAAGTTGGTCCACTGGATGAGACCAAAGGTGGAAGGAGCTTGGAAGCAGCGAATGTTTCAGAGACATCAATGAGCACACTGAAGTCACGAAGAGTGAGAGTTTGAATATCATATGAGAGTAAGCATCGGAATTATGCAAATAAGTGAACAAGAAATTGAAGAGGTGAATCATAGTGGAGATAATGACAGCAACCTGCAATGAAAATTGAGAGAAGAGGTGGATTATATGGACTTCAAAGAAGGAAATGTGAGTGAGGGGATGGGAGGGCCACACTTACCTTCCCTATCACCAGGTCTAGGGGTATGGCTTAATTATAATCAACCAAAGGAGAGTGCAGCAGAAGAGGATGTAAGGGAGCAGGAATGGCAGGTAAACACATTTACAGTAGTTCCTGGAGATAACTGTGTGGCATGGAGAGGAAGAAAGGATGAAAGGTGGTGCAAGATTATAAGAAATATCTCCAGCTGCTAGAAACAAAAGTAATGAAAGGTAGATGAGATGAGGCAGGCATGTAAAGGTGTGTGATTAGTGGTGAGGAATGAAAGAAAATGGAACTAGAGACTGAAGAAAGGATAGAAGTTCATTATGGCAGACTTGAGGAGAAGAGAAGAGACACTGTACAATGGAGATACAGTTGTGATAACAGGTAGTGTGAAGGAAAAGGAAATCATTAAAAGCAGGAAGATGATTCGAAAAGTTATGTACATCTTGGTGGAAATGCTGTGCCTCTCTGCGTCTGCCCAGAGCCTGTCTTTGATGTTTTCTATAGTGTCGGCCATCACCGTAATCTAACTAGTTAAATCACAGGTCTCATTTTTATGAGGCCCAATACTGACCATGATCCTTTTCCTATTTATATAGTTGTAGAAATTTCTAGGATTTCGCTGGTTCTATTTTAAAAATGTTGATGAGCTTGGAAAAACAGAAATAAAGGGTACAAGAAGGAGTGCTGGAGAATAGAGTGGAGGTGATAGGAGTTTGGGAAAAAGAGAGGGGGCAGGACAGTGTGAAAATGGCAGAGAGAGAAGAGGATAAAGGATATGAGTTGTCCAGCAGATCATAGGGAGAGGAGAAGGTGGAGTTACCCCACCTGCTAATTACATCAAGTAAAATTTCAAACCATATCTTCTAAATGAAATAGCACTCACAAGTGGAACTTATGATCACAATGTACACTCACTGCCATTCATTTAAAATCATTATTAAAAAGAGAATGCAAGCTACACAGCAGAGAACTACATAGGGCACTCAAAACATTATAAATCCAGTATCCTTAGATGAATGGGGCCCTGTAAACTGCCGTTGTTCATGTTGATAAAAAAATACACTGGACCTTTCAGAACATGTAATAGTGTTATGAAACTCACAATACAGTTCCAGTAAACACTATCAAGATGAAGAAACTAGCAGGCACTTATCTCTCCATGAAATTGTTGTTTTTTATTCACTAAAGCTCTGTAGATAACAATGCAGGTAGGATAGCTTTAAGAGCAGATGATGCTCCAGCCGACAGCTGTTTTGTGCAGGTGTGCATTTCCTCAAGGAATTCTAATGCCTTGAGAAAGGGCACATGTGAATAAAACAACTGTAAGCTGTTTTTACCTTTACACAACATGTATTGTTAGCTATCAAGCTGTAGTGAAAAAAAGACAATTTATGAAGTGGTGAGTCCCAATTTTTTTTTTCTTGTTGAGGTTTTAAGCCATTTTGACTGCATATATAACTTTTAGATTGACTTTTTTATCTGGAGTATTTTCTCACATGTTTGTAATGGCAAATGTGGTTGGTTTGCCTATACTTTATCAGAAATATTTATATATTTTGTGATAGGTCTTATTTTAACTATATACCTTCTTAGTATTTGTTGTTGCAGGTCTCAAAAGAATAATAGTTATATTGGAAAAGAAACTTTGCCATTAAATGGGATATTATACCTTCTGGCTATTCAGTTGCCAATGGAATACCCCTTAATGCTAAGGAGACCAGTTCAACATTAAATATTTAGTGGATCATAAAACAAATATATTTTATTAATTCTTATGTTAAAGAAAATAACCCTCTTAAAAACAATTAACTTCAAGAGTTTATGTTGCTCCCAAAGTTTTTCTGGAGCTCTCTAGGAGTTAGTGTCTTAATATAGTCTACCTCATAGCACTCTATATCGTAGGCTAGCACTTAACAAGCAGTAACATAGAGGAAATCCATTATAAGGATGACGATATATTATAAACAGTGAAAATAATCATTTATGGAAAGTATATAAAAACCTGCATTACTATCTATTGAGATGTTTTGACACGTAGCCAATGAATAAGAAACTGCATGATGTCATAGAAAAATCCCTAAATCTAATTGGTTGATAGATATTTGAAAAAAATACCACCTCCAGAAACGGAGGGTATTTAAACTGAGAGTTAGTGGACCATTTTTTACTATACGGAGCCCCTGACGAAGCTGCTTGTGCAGCGAAACACGTTGGGCGGAGCCTAGAGGTCTGCACTATACAGTACTGTGCAGTGCACCAATGTGTTAAAAAGTGTTGAAAAATGGAAGATGGAAAATTATAGACAGTCAGCCTAGAATGCGGCATCACCGCGAGGGATAACTAGTCAGCATGGATATAGCTACAATCAATCAGTCCAGCAATAGCGACTAGATAGAAATAAAGACAGCTAGCGAACTTGATTTACGGACAACGGAGAGGCTATACACACTGCGAAATAGTAGACCAAAGGAATAGTGGAAGAAGTTATAGCTATAGCTAGCTAGTCTAGTAATAGTGACTGGATAATATATTAAGATAGCTAGTCAGATTGATTTAATAGCGACGGAGAGGCTAGATATACGAAGGAATAAAAGACTCGTAAAGTTAGTAGTAGTGCTGGAGTAGCAATTTAGTAAAACGGATAGAAGAGATATCTACACACAGCATTGTTATATAGAAATTCCCCGATAACCGGGCGCAAACTAGCCATTAATGGAAAGGTAATAGGCTCGGTAGACAGAGATAAGTGAAAATACTGGAGGGGGAAAAAGAAAATACAGTGAGAATAAAGGATTGACCAGCGACTGATAATTAAAGGGAAGGAGGGGGTCAGGGAATACATTTTTAAAGAAAAACGGATTCCCTCTATGTTACTGCTTGTTAAGTGCTAGCCTACGATATAGAGTGGTATGAGGTAGACTATATTAAGACACTAACTCCTAGAGAGCTCCAGATAAACTTCGGGAGCAACATAAACTCTTGAAGTTAATTGTTTTTAAGAGGGTTATTTTCTTTTAACATAAGAATTAATAAAATATATTTGTTTTATGATCCACTAAATATTTAATGTTGAACTGGTCTCCTTAGCATTAAGGGGTATTCCATAGGCAACTGAATAGCCAGAAGGTATAATATCCCATTTAATGGCAAAGTTTCTTTTCCAATATAACAGAAATAATTTTATCCAGTTTTGGTAAACAGCATTAATTTTCTTAAACATTTACATTTGTACTGCATACCGTTGCTGAGAGGTATCTGCTTGTTTGGAAGCGCTTTAATGATGTAATGCAGAGAAAAGTTCCAAAAAAAAGAATTATTGACATTAAACAAATATCAGGTACATAGATACAGCTGTTTCCTTCTAGATGTCCTCCAAACTCCAGGCATTGATTTTGTGTAGTAGGCGTCCAATTAAAAGACTCCTGCATATCCTGAAGAGGATACAAACAATTAAAAGAAGGGAAAAACAATAGTGATATAACTGGACCAAACTGCATTGCACATAATAATTAATTTACCAGTGTCAAGATTATCCATGTGCTGACCCAAAAAAAATATTTGGGGGATTTACTGTCTGAAAACATCATATTTTCATATTATTCCAATTGAATCCACGCTTCAGATCCACTAAACTCAAGCCAACCTCCTAAAAGTTTTGTAAAAGCACTAACAATTTTTAGAAGCCTCTGGTCATAAGTAGGGATGGGCAAAAAAGTTTGCCTCAAACTGAATTAGGCAAATAATGGCACTTCCCACTTTGCAAATAATTTCCTGCAAAAAGTGCAGATTTTCCGCTTTTTTCGCCTAGTTCACTCCATTGAAATCAATGGAAACATTGAATTTACACATAATACATAGCAAATATTATTTTATTTCCCAAAAGTATAGTATAAAAGGAGCATGAGGGTGCATGAATGTTTGTTTTTTTGGGGGGGTTGTTTACTGGGATTGGGTGGCAGTTAATAAAAAAATAAATCCTAAATACAATTAAAAAAAACCCCATAAGACATGGTATAAAAGGGGTCTGAGGAGGGTGCCTGTTTTGGTGGGTGGAATTTGGGGAATGAATCAGTTGAACAGGGAATTTGTTTTGGGGGGGTTCTTAACTGGTATTGGGGGGACAGTTAATAAAAAAAAAAAATCAACAAAATAAAATAAGAAATTTGTATGTAAAATGATAGAGACCGGAACCCCTTGACATAAGCTGCCACTGGGGTGGACTGATACTTGACTTGAGTATTTTGTAGAGTATGGTTTGTTAGATTTGTTGTAAGAGGTCCAAGCCCTGAGGAAACATTGATTTGTAGAAACCAACCCCTAAAACTGTTTATATTTTTTGTTGGTCTGTTTTGTTTTTTGTTTTTTTTTCAAAGCACAATCCCTGAGAAAGCAAAAATGTCCTACTGGGCTAGTGCCAGCAGACCATGTTGGCCAGTGGTCACTGGCCATTGTCAAATGTCTTCCTGAGTCCATAATTGCTGAATTTGCAACTGCTGTTCTTGCTGCTGCTGGGTTGTTTAAGCAACAGGATGATTAGGCAGCTGAAAGGGAATGGGATCAACAATAGTAGTAATATGGGAGATGAATAATGAAGGTTCTACCTGCAACGACTAGCTCCAGCAGTGCGCCTGAGGCAGTACCAGCACAATAAGTCGCCCCCAGTCTATTTGGAGAAAAGAAGAAGTTGGCCAATAATTCTTCTCCACCTGCTCCTCTTCCAAAATCATGGATTTGTTGTTATTAGAATATACATTTTTCCCTTGAGAGCAGGAACTGTTCCTCTCATCAGCAACTGCAATGTGCAATGGGGGCACAACTATATCCAAACCCAAGACTCAGAACCCAAGTACTTCCGATGTCACTATACCCCTTGTGCAGAACCCACTAAGGACAGATGACTAGCTGACAGTTTAATAGTAATGATGAACCCTCCCTGCCACCATCTTAGCATATTCTGTGGGATGGAATTTCCTCTGATGCCTCTTCATGCCCTTGTTGCGATTCTCCTCCACCACACTGTCATGTGTGGTCAGTGCACCACATAGTGTGCAATGGGTGGAGACAAACTGCCACATCCTAACATCAACAGAGTGGCTATCATTTGGTAGGGGAGGTAACGATGGGCAAGGTGGATTGGCAGAAGATGTAGTTACCCTAGAGGAAGAAGGTGATGGTGATGGAGAGCTAGTTGATTCACTCATCATAGAACTTCCAGCCTCTCCTCTTGTTGCCTTTCTGGAGAGTCAGGGGTTACAGCAACAGTGGTGCTTGATTTCTGTGGCGGGTGCTTGGTTTTCACATTTGACATAAATGTCATCATGTCTGTGTTTCATGTGATATCAGGGAGCTTGTGGCAAGGTGTGTTTCCTTTTTTCCTCTTCTTACTGACTTGTCAGAAATTGTGCACAGTGCCATTGGTGATGATTGCACTGTGCCAGCCCCAAGAGAAAAATAGTCCCACACCCATGACTTCAGGGGGAGGGATAGGGAACAGGTGGAGAAGAATGGCCTCTTCTTGTCCTCCACGTTTCCCTTCACTGTCTGTGGCAGCGGATGATGTTGTTGCTGTTGCTGCTCCTGTCTCAGAATCAGCACTGCAACTAGGACCAGGAGTATTGCTGCCGCTGGCAAATGGAAACTTTCCTAGTCCCACATCACTTGTTGACCCCATTCCCACTGTGTCCACGGTGGTCTGTGGCACACAAGCTTGCTCCTCAGCATCCTGCTGCCCTTGCATCTCAGCAGCAGCAGGAATTGGAGCACATGTTGCAGCAGTCACAGGCATCTGACCTGTCCTGCTCTCACTAGAACTACTGGACAAGGGAAGGCCAATTAGGTATGTGAAGGAAAAATGGACTGGAGGGGCCTCTGAGTTGTTTCATGAACATTTTGTTTCACTAACTCCATCTTATGTGTCTGATTAACCTCTCTATGTGTGTACGCAATTTTGCACACTTGATCTGACCACAAAATTGCTGAACTAACAATGTCCTTGGCTCATGTTTATATGTTCAAAAGTTATTAATTTTCAAAGTTGAATTTTTTAGGTGCAATATCACAGTGGCCTGAAATTGTACAGTGGTGCTGTTGCTACACCATCCTATGGAGATTTATGGTCCCGGGACCAGAGCTGTCCATAGGATTGTGTAGCAACAGCGCCACTGTACAATTTCAGGCCACTGTGATATTGCACCTAAAAAATTCAACTTTGAAAATTAATAACTTTTGAATGAAACACCTTTCAGCAGTGGGAGTACTCTTGTTTTACTCAGGGGGATAAACCCTACAACATATTTTTTTTTACATTTTAAGTATTACTATCCCTTTAAAAATAATTAAGTTCCAGACTGCTGTGGTTATGTGATAAATTAGGAGATTTGTTTTTGATATTTTATTCATTAAAAGATAATGACTCATAATCACACCTAAAACTAGTGGTGTATTTGATATTCTGTTTAGAAACCATTGTTACAGTCTGATAAAAGTCAAATACATTTTACAAAGAATGAAATATTTCAGAAGGGGAAAAAGATAAAATGTATGCATGTAAATGCTCGTAGTCTGGCTGGTAAGATGGGGGAACTAGAAATGATTGCAATGTAGGAACAGTATGATCTAATTGGTGTGTTTGAAACCTGGTTAGGTGATACATATGACTTAGCAGTTAATCTAGAGGGCTATTCACTTTTTAGGAGAAATAGGGTTAATAAAAGGGGATGGGGTATGCCTATATGTAAAGCATGCCTTAAAACCTAGTATAAAGGAAGATATAAAGGGTCCAATGAAAATGCAGTGGCCCTGTGGATTGAAATACACACTGGGAACCAACAATAAAGATATGTTAGTGGGGATATGCTACAAGCCACCTAATATTGGGGAGTTGGAGGAAGCCCAACTTTTACTGCAAATGGAAGAGGCTTCTAGGTCAGGAAATGTAATTATAATGGGAGATTTCAACTATCCTGACTATTGACTAGAGCAATATGACTTCTGGAACATCAAAGGGAAACAATTTTTTTAAGTATGATTAATGATAATTTTATGTCCCAATTAGTAGAATAGCTAAACTAGAAAAAAGGCCTTGCTTGACCTAGTGCTTTCAAACAATTCTGACATGATAAACAGTATACACGTAAGGGAACATTTTGGCAGCAATGACCACAATATGGTATCTTTTGAAACTTGTTATGAGAAACCCAATAGCAAGGGTTTAACCAAAACATTCAATTTTAAAAGGCTAATTTTACAAAGCTAAGAGCAGTATTAAAGGATATTCAGTGGGATGTAATTTTCAAAGATACAATTGCACAAGAATCATGGAATATGTTTAACCCTTTGAGTGGCAGAGTGGTATGGAATGCATTGCTTTGCAATGCATTCCATACCACTCCAAAGGGTTAAAATGCTCTTAGAAAAATATATGCGTCAATATATACCATTGGGGAATAAGCACAAGGGGAGTAAAGTTAAACCAATGTGGCTTAATAATGAGGTTTGCAGGGAAATGATAAATAAGAAACAGGCTTTTAAAGTGTTTAAGTCAAATAGGTTAGATGAATTATTTAAAAAATATAAAGAATGTAATAAAATCTGCAAACAAGCAATTAAGCTAATCTTATCAAAATGACAGTGCTACCTAGACTGTTATTTCTGTCCCAGACCCTCCCTATTCGGATCCCACGGCCTTTCTTCCACTCCCTTCAAATGATCATTGGGAAATTTATGTGGAAGGACAAACCTCCTAGATGCATCAGACGACTTCTTTCAACCCCCAGGAAGGCGGGTGGCCTGGTGTTGTCGAACTTTGAACAGTATCACACTGCTGCGGTTCTTACAAAAATTAGCGATCTGGTCAGACCTGGGGGGAGTTGACTGGATTGAAGTTGCTCTACTCTGCCATCCAATGATCTCTCCTTGACAACTCCTCTTTGCTGCTAAACATAATTTGCCAAAGGATCTACTATGCAGATGTGGAACAAGAAGCGAGATGCATTGCACTGGTCTCCCTACCCCTCCCCACTTCTTAGTATCAGTGGCAATCCGGATTTCATGCCGGGGTTGGAGAGGGAAGCCTTCTGTACCTGGCTTGAAGCAGGCCTGAAGGATGCGGTGTCCATGGTTTCTGGCACCCAGGTGGTGTTTTCAGGATCTGACACAAAACTACTATCTCTCTGGACTTGAATTCTGGAGATATCTCCAGGTCCGACATTACTTGATGGGCCTTTTGTCCTTGGGGCTTCTCCAGCGACCCCTTACAGATATGGAGATGTTCCTCACCTCGGATCTTAACAGGGTAAACACTCTGTCCAAAGTGTATAGACTGGTTATTAGATCAGACTGATGGTCCCTACCCCTGTTTACAAGGCCCTGGTCAGAGGAACTATGAGCTCCCAAATTGTTGGATGCTGAGACTTGGAAATCCATATTTGCCCTTCAGCATTATTTGCCTAAGGATGTGCCCTCCCAGGAAGGTTTCTACAAACTTTTGACAAGGTGGTACCTTATACCCCATAGGCTGATTGAAGATGAAGCTGTCTCGGGACAACAGGGGTTGGATATGTCATGTCTCATTTATGGTGGGACTGTGCACAGATTAGGGAGTACTGGTCACAGATATGCAGGGTGCTAGAGGAGGAGGTTTTGGGCCTCCCGATTCCATCTGACCCACTTCTATTCTTCTTTTCCTTTCATGAATCATTTTTGGTACAGAAATTTCAGCTATTACATTTCATGCTGATGGCAGCACGATCTTGCATAACTTTCCACTGGATATGCGGCCCTGGAGGCCTGACTGGCAAGGGTAAATAGATTCCGGGACCTGAAGAAGATCCACACATTCAGTACCCACAGATCGCAGACCTATGAGGACATTTGGAAATGCTGGGATGCCTCAAGGCATAACTTCTTGCCTACTACCTAGGAGGGGGGGGAGCAGTGGTTCATCCCATACCTAACACTTACGTTGGAACGCTAGCTGGCTTGTCCCGTTGCACCAGGCTTTCTGTCTTTCTCTTCTTTCTCCATGCTTTCTTACTTTCTTCCCCCCTTTCCACCTCTTTCTCTCTCTATTCCCAGCTATCTCCTTCAATCATTATTCTATTATGTGAGTTGATGCACAAAATCATGTTAATATGTGACTGAATAATACTGGGCTGGTACAGTGTGTCCTTTAGGACTGCATTCCTTTTGCTCTTATATTATAATGGTGTATGCATTGTACTGTTCAATTAGAATCAACTCTATGGTCTTTATGTATGTTATTTTCCTACTGTATCTGCTCTGGTTTTCTAATAAGGCTTTCTAAAATTAATAAACAAAAAAAAAAAAAAAAAAACAAGCAATTAAGCCAGCTATAATTGAAAATTAGAGAAATATTGCAAATCAGAGCAAGAAAAATCCTAAAAAAAATTCTACAACTATATTAATACCAAAAAAGTTAAGGTTGATATTGGTCCTCTTAAGGCTGAGACAGATGAATGGATTAGTGAGGATAAGGCTATGGCTTACACCCTAAATACATTTTTGCTTCAGTATATACAAAGGAAGCAACAATGAAAGGCTATGGGCAAATAGATAAAACCACAGAATTTCCTCCATCATGTACATGGCTTACTGAGAACAAAGTCCAAAAGAGACTGGAAAACGTTGTGGTCAATAAAGCACCTGGACCTGATGGTATACACCCAAGGGTATTTAAGCAACTTAGTTCAGTAATATCAAGACCATTATACTGAATACTTATTAATTCCATTTCATCAAGCGTAGTGCCCTGTGATTGGAGGAAGGTAATATTCAAACCAGGAAATTATAGACCTGGCAGCTTAACTTCCATAGAATCACAGTCTCTCAGCCTGGCAAGGTTTTAGATTGTGTGTAGGATGGAAAACACAAAGCTCTGAGTCGTAGTCGAGCCGGAATCGGTACACAAGCAGTCGAAACAAACTGGAGATATGAAGAGAGTGGTCAGGCTAGCCAGAGTCGGTACACAAAGGGTCGAACAGAAGACTGGAGCAAACAGTCGGATCACAGGAACAAGAAGAGTGGTCGCAGACAAAGCCAAGGTCAGGAAGCCAGATATTCGGATACACAGAGTTCAGGCAAGGGTTACAACAGGAATCAGGAATACAGGTAAGCTCGATACACAGGTACTAGGACGATGAGCACAGACCATCTGAGGGCAGGGATAATAGGATAATAGGAAAGTCCCAGGTATAAGTAGGCTAAGGACAGGTGTATGAGTTCTGTAATCAGGAGTGAGTCCGCCTTGAGGGAGGAGGAGCGGATGGGTTTGTGACAGTGCCCCCTCCTCGAGGGCTGAGCCCCGGGCAGCTGTAACCAGCATGAGTCGGGTATTTTCTGTGGTATTGTCAGACTAGGCGGGGGGGCATGAACATTATGGGACGACACCCAGGCCCTCTCTTACGGGCCATACCCTTTCCAATGTACACGGTACTGCAGGGAACCTCTGAGAAAGCGAGAGTCCACAATATCCTGTACCTCAAACTCATCTTCATGGACCAGGAGCAACAACTCTCTTAGTATATCTATTGCAGATGAGAGGTTTCAGAAGGGAAACATGGAAAACCCTGGGAATAAGAAGTGCTCTAGGGAGAGATAGTTCATAGGCCACAGGATTAATCTTCCTACTAATGTGGAATGGACCTATGAACCGGGGAGCCAACTTCATGGTGGGTACCTTGAGGCATAGATGATTAGTAGAAAGCCACACCCTGTCACCAGGGGCAAAAGTTGGAGCACTAGATCGCTTTTTGTCAGCAGTTCTTTTTTGCCTTGGTGTGGCTAAACACAAGGCTTTCCTCACAGAAGTCCAGCACTCTCTGACTTTATCCAGATGAGTGTCTAAAGCAGGTATACCGGACTCAGAGAATGTTGTGGGAATAACTACTGGATTCATTCAGTAAAGGCAGAAGAATGGAGACATCTGAATGGATTCCTGAAGTGAATTGTTTTTTGCGAATTCTGCCAGAGGTAGAAGTTCTGCCCAATCATCTTGGCTTTCAATGCAGAACATCCAGAGGTATTGTTCCATCTCCTGATTAACTAGTTTTGCAGCTCCATTAGATTGGGGATGGTAAGCTGAAGGAAATGCCAAGGAGATTCCCAGTTTCTCACAGAATGACATCCAAAACTTTGAAATAAATTGACTGCCACAATCAGACACAATTTGGGTGGGAACCCCATGCAGTCTGACAATCTCGCTGATGAAGATCTGAGCCAGTTCTGCAGCGGAGGGTAGTTTGCGTAGAGGGATCAGATGTACCATTTAGGAGAAACAGTCAACTACTGTAAGTATGGTGGTATTTCCTTTTGAGGGTGGCAATTCAACCACAAAGTCCATAGATATATGGGACCAGGACTGTGACGGTATTGGCAGTGGATGTAGCAATCCAAGAGGAAGGGACCTAGGAGTTTTGAAAGAGGCACCAGTTTGACATGCTGAAACAAAGTCCCAAATATCTCTTTTCCATCCAGGCCACCAAAAGAGTCTTGAGATCAGTATGGGCAATTCCTGGGTGACCCACCAATTTGGAATCATGGCTGGACCTCCTCTCTTTTTTCTGATGGTACAAAGAGCTTCCCGGGAGGTATGGTAACCGGGGCTTTATTCTGGCTATTGAGGATCTCCTTTAGAAGTGGGGAGGATACACTGAAATGGCATATACTGGCCAGTACCCTGCTTGGGGGAACAATAGGTTCCATGAGTTGGGTCTCCTCTGCGGGCTCTGTGTACATTCTGGAGAGTGTGTCAGCTTTAGTATTCTTAGTTCCTGGTCAATAAGACAGCACATAATTAAATTGAGTCAGAAAAAGTGCCCATCTTGCCTGTCTGGGATTCATTCTTTTAGCATCACTGATGTAAATAAGGTTTTTGTGATCAGTGAGTATCGTAATAGGTGTACATGCCCCAATAAATGTCTCTACTCCTCTAAATCGAGAATGATGGCCAATAACTCCCTGTTAGCGACATCGTAATTTCGCTCCACTGGAGAGAATCTCTTGGACGTGTATCCACAGAGATGAAGTGGGCCATTATGAGTGCTTCTCTGAGATAAGACAGCGCCTACACCAATCTCAGAAGCATCAACTTCAAGTACGAAGGGCTGAGTAGGGTCCGGATGTCTCAGAACTGGAGCAGTGGAGAATTTTTGTTTCAGGAGTACAAAGGCCTTGACAGCTTCAGGAGGCCAATTAACCGGATCTGCTCCCTTCTTGTAAGAGCTGTGAGAGGAGCAGCAATCTTGGAATAGTTCCAGATGAATCTGCGATAATAGTTTGCAAACCCCAAGGTTTAAGCCCAGATGGTTGCGGCCACTTAAGGATGGCTTTCAGTTTTGAGGGATCCATTTCAAAACCAGTAGGGCTGATAATATAGCCTAGGAAAGGCTCTCTTTCGACTTCAAACAGACATTTTTCTAGCTTAGCAAATAGACTGTTTTCTCTAAGACGGAGTAAGACTTGCTTGACGTGGAAGCGATGAGTGTGGAGATCAGGAGAGTGAATTAGTATGTCATCTAAGTAGACTATGACAAACTGCTGCACAAAGTCCCTGAGGCATTCATTGTCAAACTCCTGAAAGATGGCAGGAGCATTACAGAGGCTGAAAGGCATGACTTTACACTCATAATGCCCTGAGCGAGTATTAAATGCCATCTTCCACTCCTCTCCTTGTCTTATCTGGATCAAATTGTAAGCTCCACGTAAGTCCAGTTTGGTAAACACCTTAGACCCCTTAAGTCGGTCAAACAGTTCAGATATAAGGGGTAGGCAGTAGTTGTTTTTTATTGTGATCTTATTGATGCCTCTATAATCAATGCAAGGACAAAGATCTCCCTCTTTTTTCCTGACAAAGAAGAACCCCACTCTTGCCGAGGAAGTGGACCATTGAATTAAACCCTTTTTAAGATTCTCCTGGATATACTCTTCCATAGCTGCGGTCTCAGGTAAGGATACAGGGTAGACTCTACCTTGTGGAGGAATAGTGCCAGGCAGAAGATCTATAGGGCAGTCCAAAGCTCTATGAGGTGGAAATTTGTCAGTCTCCTTTTTGCTGAAGACATCTGTGAATTCTCGGTAGTGCTCAGGAATCTCAGGAACAGATGCTTGGACTGACTGAATACATAAAGGGTTCACAGACTCCAGGCAATGAAGAGAGCAGTAAGAACCCCAAGAAGCAATGTGGCCACTTTGCCAGTTAATATGTGGATTATGTAGAGATAACCAGGAGTATCCCAGAATGACTGGACAGGAAGGAAAAGTAATGACGTGAAATCTTAGTGTCTCAGAATGCAGGGGTCCTACTTTAACCTGCAAGGATTGAGTCTCTAGAGTTATAGTAGAGGGATGAAGCGGCCTCCCATCAATGGCCTGTAACAAAAGCGTTTGATTTTGGACAAGACATAGTATTCCTTGGTTTTTGCAGAAAGTCTCGTCAATAAATGAGCCTGCGGCTCCAGAGTCTATTAAGGCAGTAGTAGAAACATAAAGATCCTGCCAAGACAATTGCACAGGAACCAGTAAGAGATCTCCCTGTGACTCAGGGGTATGAGCTATTACACCTAGAGCAAGTCCCTGTAATGGGCCATAGGCCGTTAATGGGACTACAGAATCGAACTATGGACTTTGGGGGCAGTTTTTCGACCTTATGGCGAGTCAGGGTAGCACGATTCCTATTCGAAATCCCAGAACCCTGGTTGTTCAATAGTTATGTCGGTGGATCTCGGGACAGAGGTAACGGTCGACACGACCACAACATTCTTAGCTGGGATTGGACAAACATACATTCAGGGACTTACAGTTGACCGAACAAAAGGTGGACTATATTTTTGAACTATTAGTAATGGCTCTTGAGCCTCAGCCTTTGTCTGCCCAGATGTGTATTAGGACTCATTGGGAACTGTGCCCTCCACTGGGAGATAATTTCATCAAAGTTTGGCCCTTTGTGTCCCATGTCCTGCCCTACTCAAAATAGTCCTGAGAAGCGACCAGTCGGGTTTTGCTTAGTATGGTCACTCCCCTACCAGTTCATTGTTTCTTTGTGTGACTTGTGTATAAAAGAGTGTGTTTTCTGGCAATAAAGTGTGTTCGTTTGGAGTATGCAGTCTCCGTGTTTACTTCTTGCCTGGGTGGTTTAAAGAGTCCTCTCTGACTCCCATCCCTCTAGGGCAATCCAGCTGATTCACTGTCCGCCAGCTGGAGCTTATGCCTCAGACTCGCTCATCCTACGAGATCGATCATCTCCGCTCCTGCTTCGCTCCACCGGACCGGCACGACTCGTTCTCCGCAGTATCGAACCTCCGAGGGGTGACTGCCTCGAAGCAAGCCGCTACAGCGGGTCTCCGGTTCGATCGAGGTATTCGATGCTTCGGTTCCACAGTCCGACTGAGACGTTCAACGTGTTCCAGCCGACCTCGACAGAGAGAACCTGGGTACAACGGCCCAGGTTCCCATTATAGTCCCCTGATCCCCTAGGTGTGGGTGTTTCCCTTCTTCTTGGCACAATTTTGGGCATAATGTCCCCCTCCTCTGCAGTACAGGCACAGATTTCGTCTCCTTCTGTTCTGCTTTTCCTCCTCGCTCAACCCCATGGACTCTATTTGCATGGGCTCCTCAGAAAGGGGAACGACTGGAGTTTCAGGAGGAGAGAATTTAGATGCCAATTTAACAGGAGATCTCCAGATTCGATCCCGCTGGAGTTGTCTCTCCCTGAGTCTCAGATCTATGTGGGAGACAAAGGCAATAAGATCCTCCAATTCCAAGGGTAGGTCTCTGGCAGCTAGTTTATCCTTTAAACAGTCAGACAGTCCATTATTAAATGCAGAGACCAGAGCTTCGTTGTTCCAATTAACCTCTGCCACAAAGCTACGGAATTCTATTGCATAGTCCAATAATGAACGTGAGCCCTGTCTGATGGTGAATAGAGATGACGAAGCAGTCCCTGCTCTGCCAGGAAGGTCAAAGACTTGTTGAAGATTGCTGGCAAATTCTGAATAGTTGTTAAACAGTGGAGTGCCTTTCTCCCATAGAGGGGAAGCCCGGGCAAGGGCACGGTCCGTTAACAAAGAAATCACATATCCCACTTTAGCTCTGCCAGATGGAAACAAGTGGGGCGTCATCTCAAAATGGATAGAACATTGATTTAAGAAACCTCTACACGCAGCACTTGAACAGGAGCAGAAGTAGCAGGAGCAGCATGGCGTGCAGGATCAGTACGAACTAGCAAAGTCTGTAAGGCCTGAGCAAACTGATCCATGCGGTGGTCTAGGCCTTCAATGCTGTCCTCAGATGTACTGAGTTTTTGTCCGACCTCTGCGGGTTCCATGTTACTGGCCCTTGAATACTATCACAGTCTCTCAGCCTGGCAAGGTTTTAGATTGTGTGTGGGATGGAAAACACACAAGCTCCGACACTGCGGAACCCTACTGCAGAAGGCCGGGAGTCAACAAACAGAGCAAGCGGATGTCTTTAAGTCGCAGAATAAAGGAGTGTCGAGATCGAGCAGGAGTCAACAAGTAGTCGAGTAGAGTTGGATGTCGACAACACAGGGTCGAGACAGACGGAAGTTGTAGGCAAGCCGGGTCTGGTACACAGAGAGTCGATCAATGTGATAGTCGGTACCTACGGTGAGTCGAGAAGTGGAGAGTCGTAGTCAAGCCAGAATCAGATCTCAGGAACAAGAAGAGTGGTCACAGACAAAGCCACAGTCAGGAAGCCAGATATTCAGATACATGGAGTTCAGGCAAGGGTCACAACAGGAATCAGGAATATAGGTAAGCTCGATACACAGGTACTAGGATGCTCAGCACAGACCATCCGAGGGCGGGAATAATAGGAAAGTCCCGGGTATAAGTAGGCTATGGACAGGTGTATGAGTTCTGTAATCAGGAGTGAGACCACCTTGAGGGAGGAGGAGCGGACAGGTTTGTGACACATAGTGGGTAAGATATTAGAAGGGTTACTAACTGACAGTATTCCGAATTATGTGAAGGCAAACAATATTATTAGTAGGAGTCTAGGGGTGGGCGAAAAGTGTGAAAAATTTCCTGCATGACTTTTTTGTGAAAAACTAACAATTTTTTTCTTTTTTCGCAAAAGTTTTCTCCTTTTCTTCAGTGCAACATGTCCCTCTTTTTTGCCTGTTCCAGCAAATGTTTCGCCTACACATTTTTCACCTATTCCAACACATTTTTCTCCTATTCCAAAACTTTTTTTCTCCTATGTTTAATATGTGCAACATTTTCCAGCACAATATTACTTCTTCTGGGGGCCGTTGTGGAGAAATAAGTGTCTGGAAGTCAAAGTTGTGAGTCCTACAGCAACATATACCTTGAAAATGTGTTAGCGTGCATTTGTCCGCAATGCTTACTTCCTGCTTAAATGACACTGGCACATATTCATGATGATGTCAAATGATTAAAAAAAAAAAAGTACAACCTACAATATGGCAGATGTTTTATCGTGGTGGTATGGGGGACTGGCATGGTGTGATTGGTGGGACCTTGACAAACTGCATTCACCCCGGTAGGAGAGGGACCATCATCATTTATTGCACATGTTGCAGCAACCATTGATGCAATCAGTTTTTGAAATACCACTTTACTTCCACGTTCCTGCATTGCTCCACCTTTCCCTCTCCTGCTTGTGCATTTGCTTGACATTACTCAACAACTGTGTATGTTTTTTACTCTCTACAGTATACAACTGATGGAGTGTGATGTCTTTCTTTGGCCAAAATTATCAATGTCTTCTATGTCTATGAAGTCTGCTGCAGTCACAGAATATTATAACATAGGCTGCTGCCTTATTGGGTGACTGTGCCAGCCAATCAGAAGATGTTACATTTCACATATTAACCCCCTGAGCCCCAGAGAGGAATGCATCGCATAGCAAAGCAACGCACTGTGCACCTTCAGTACACAAAAGGTCATAAAAAGAAAATAGAAAAACTGAGCTGTAACATAAAAGTAAATTAATTATGGAGTATTACTGAAAAGAATCCAGATGGGGGGACACCGAACAAAGCACACCATTTAAGGCCCACTGGGAGGTTGTAACGGGCCATGAGCCGTTACTTTGAACAGTTCTTATTATAAACTATTACCAACTGGGGTGAATTCAGGGACAATTTGGACTGTCGAAGCATTTACAACCTTAGCTGACCCCGTTTATATGACATATGCGTCCCACTCTAGGTTGTGGGGGGCCCTGCAACATGCTAGTTCGACCCTCAGGGCCGGATTTTCCATAAGGCAGAGTAGGCATCTACAGAGGGGTGCCTGCCATAGAAATCAATTATTTTTTAAGTGGCATGCCACACCATGCCGCCCAGTGCATGTAAGGTCTGTGTCTTCTTCAGCACAGACCTGTAGCTGCTGAGCTCCCCCGGCTCTTTAGTAATACAGAGCGCTGGGAGATGACATTATCTCCCAGCACTCTGCATTACTATAGAGAAGACCACACGGGAGCTCCAGCAGCTACAGGTCTGTGCAGAAGCACAGATATCTTCTGCCGTTGGACCACCAGGGAGGTAGGAAATGTGAGGTTTAATGTGGAGATGACGGGGGCAATGTGAGGGCAATATGAGGATGATGGGGGCAAGCAATGTGGAGCTGATGGGGGCAATGTGGAGCTGATGGGGGCAATGTGGAGCTGATGGGGCATTATGAGGGCAATATGGAGCTGATGGGGGCAATGTGGAGCTGATGGGGCAATCTGAGGGCAATGTGGAGCTGGTGGGGGCAATTTGGAGCTGATGGGGCAGCTGATGGGGGCAATGTGGAGCTGATGGGGGGCAATGTGGAGCTGATAGGGGGTAATGTGGAGATTTGGAGCATTGTGGAAATGGCCAATTGGGGGGGGTGCTTCAGCTTTCTGTGCCTACAGGCTCCTGAGATGTAAATCCGTCCCTTTCGACCCTGGGTTCATCTTGGACTTTTGACACACGATCGTATGGTTACCGGAATGGAGGGAATACCGACACCATGTCGTAAGACAAAGAGGGCCTAAGGCGTCGACCCCATTGGCCGACAACACAGGACTTGCGACACGGATTGGTCACAGTTAAGACGGGCTATTTCGAACTGTTCAACCAACGGTCGTAACCGTTGGTCTTTGTGCCTACAATGTGTATTGCAGTCTATTGACTCACAGGCATCACGCTGAGTTGCTTTTTGTGGCATAATCCAATCCCATCTGGCCTTTTTTATTACATGCTACCATATGTCTCTGCCTGTTGTATTTAGTGTCGTTAAAGATTGATGTGATTAGCCTGCCGTTGTTCAATAAAGTGTTCTTCGTGTTGGAGTAAGCAGTATCCCGTGTCGTGCTCGCCATCCCCGAGAGGCATAAAGGGATAATTTACTATTCGCTTCCAGCACTTCTCGACTCCGGCTGATTCGACTCCCCGAGATACAACTGCTTTCCTTCGACATTGACTCAGGTTCGCGACAGTTCCCTGAAAGCTTGCGATGTTCGACCTGGTGTCGAACCTCTGGCTACCTGACTTGGCAGCTGTTATGACTTCCCGGCTTCCTTCAACGCCAGCTTACGACATCGACCAGCCATTAGCAGGAGAGGAGATTCAACGATGACTGCACAGGACTCACCGGCGTCTTGGTTCCCATTATACTTCTTCTTCTCTGCTAAAGAGGTCCAAACAACCAACTGGGGACACGGCTGGTGGCATCATGGCAGAGTTGTACAAACATGCTCCCTTGGCTACTTTACAGAATTTGGTTGCTCAATGGGGCTAAAATACAGGGGGATTAAGGAAGCAGGACTTAATTCAGATTCTACTTAACATGGATGCAGAAGCAGCAGAGCTAACACGGCAGACGGAGCTCCCCTCAAAGGATCATCCAATGTCTTTCTCCGGTGATACCGACATGATAGGGTCAACAAGGCGGATTGTTGACTACATGCCGATTCGACGGGCAGTCGATGACGCGGTTCCACGGCGGTTGTTCGACTGTGAGGATCCTGTCACTCGGATTGTCGCACAAAGACTGCCACTTTACGGGCCTAACCCATCGATCGAAGCTGTCGATTGAATCTTGGCCCACGCTAGAGAGGACTGGGAGAAAAGTTTGTCGGAGGCCCCATCCCTGGGCCATTCCTTGGCACCAGAGACCCGCTCTCATCTGGGGAGAGTGGGACTACTGGTGACACATTAGACATTCCCAGTGTTTGATGACACACAGGGGGACGGATTTCTTCATAATTTTGAACAGATTTGTCAACTATGGGAAGATGAGCAAACCCAATGGACTGCTATTCTTGCCGGTAAGTTAACCGGTAGAGCTATGGAAGCATATCGGGCTATACCTGACCAGGACATTAGGGACTATAGTGAAGTCAAGCGAAGATTGCTGGCTCGGTATGCCATTACACCCGATACCTACCACCGTCAGTTCCGGGAATTGTGAAGGAAGACCCAGAACACCTACACAGAATGGGCTCATGGGTTTAAGCGGGTCACCCAGAATTGGTTGCAGGAGAGTGGGGCCCAGACCTTTGAGGACTGTTGCCAGCAAATGCTGCTAGAACATTTTTTTAAAAATATTATCGATCCCATTCAAAACTGGGTCTGGGATCGCAACCCTACCACAATTACCCAAGCTGCCCAGTTGGCGGACCAATACAAGGACACCCGGAAGATGGGCTCCAGAGCACAGAGGCCCTCAGGAGAAGTGGGAAGCTGACCATCCCACAGTGCTGCATATCCCCCTCGTAATGGACCCTTAACCCCTCCAGTTGTTTCATCGCCCCAGAGAGCTTCTAACTCTGGGCCTTTATGTTATACCTGCAATCAGAGAGGACATCTGAATTGTCCCAAGGGGCGGGGGGCCCCAGCTAGACCTCAGGAATATAGGGGCCCAGCCACCAAGTACCAGGCACCCCCACGTTTTAACTCTGCCCCATAGTTTGCCCGACCGGCCCCACGGCTGCAGAGTCGCACCGAGATTTGGAGCTGTACTTGCCCCATCTTTTGTTTGCCTACCCGGAGGTGCCTCAGGAATCCACCGGCTTCTCCCCCCTTGAACTGTTGTTTGGAAGGCGAGTACGGGGACCTATGAATACTGGGAGGGCAAATGTGACTCCGAGGAAACACCGATGGTTACCTATATGGTGGAACTCCGGGAAAAGTTAGCCGACCTTATGGAGTTGGCCCATCAACACCTCCACCAAGCCCAGCGCAAACAGAAAAGGTACTACGACAGACATGCCCAGCCTAGGGAATTCCATGTAGGAAAGCAGGTGCTAGCATTATGCCCGGTCAAGCAGAATAAGCTACAGACTGCATGGGTAGGGCCCTACCAGGTTATTGATCGGCAAGGGGAAACTACCTATGTAATTGCAAAAGGGGCCAAGCAGCAGGACCACAGGACCTGTCATGTAAATGCCTTGAAAGCTTATCACTCCTGACCCGAGATAGCTATGGCCCTATGCACTCAGGTGAGCAACGACCCAGAGGAACAGGACATCCCTGATCTCTTGGCAGCCGCCCAGCCTGCAGAGCACAGAGATTCTCTCACCTGGGGTCCCCAGTTAGTGGCTACCCAGCAACAGCAAGTTAGACATGGTACAGAAGTGGCCCCAGCTGTTTTCCCCACACCCCAGCCTTACGTCCCTAACTCAACATCATGTCCTCATGACAGGGACAGAGGCCCTATGCCAACCAGCCTGCCGGGTCCCCGAGGCAGTTAGGAAAGGCATGTGGCAGGAGTTACAAGACATGTTAGATTTAGAGGTCATTGAACCGTCCGCTAGTCTTTGGGCCTCCCTGGAAGTCTTGGTACCCAAGAAGAATGTAACCATCCGGTTCTGCATGGACTACCGGCGGCTCAATGATCGGACAGTCACTGACGCCTACTCCATGCCCTGGGTGGACGAACTGCTTGAACGGCTCGCTGGAGCCAGTGTTGTCTCTACCCTCGATCTAAGCAGAGGGTACTGGCAGATTCCAATTGATCCTGAGGCGGTAGCCGAGGCCACCTTCATCACCCCTTTTGGCCTCTACTAGTTCAAGGTGATGCCATTTGGGAAGAAGAACACCCCGGCTACGTTCCAGCGGTTGGGGGATCATCTGCTGGTGGGGGCACAGGAATTTGCCTGTGACTACCTAGATGATATCGCTATCTTCAGCTACACCTGGGAAGAACATCTTCTTCACTTGGAAGCTATTTTGGGTAGGATCACCCGGGCTGGCCTTACCTTGCGGCCAGACATATGCCAGATAGGGATGGGAGAGGTCCAGTATTTGGGGCACCGGGTAGGGAGCGGACAACAGTGGCTCGAACCCACCAAGACAGCAGCCATCCTAGACTGGCCCACCTGTAGAACCAAAAAGCAGGTAATGGCTTTCCTAGGGACAGCCGGGCATTACAGAAAATTTGTTCCCCAATACAGTACCCTGGCCAAACCCCTGACCGATCTAACTAGAAAAGCGCTCCCTCGCAATGTGGACTGGTCTTCAGACTGTGAGAATGCATTCCAGGCTCTCAAAGCGGCGTTGGGGAAGGGACCAGTATTGGCAACGCCTGATTTTAACAAAACTTTTCTGGTCCACACAGACGCTTCCGACTGCAGATTAGGAGCTGTACTGAGTCAGGTCAGTGCAGCAGGAGAGGAGCACCCAGTTGTTTATTTGAGCTGGAAGATACTGCCCAGGAAAGCAGTATACACGGCCGTGGAGAAAGAGTGTCTGGCGTTGGTTTGGGCCATCAAGAAGCTTCAGCCAAATTAGTTTGGGCGCGAGGTCACTGTGTTCATGGACCACAGTCCCCTGGTGTGGCTCAACCAGGTGTCGGGACAATGGACGACTGCTCTGGTGGAGTTTGGCCTTACAAACTTTCATCTTCTCCATTCAATATAGACCCGGCAAAGAAAACAGGAATGCCGATGGTTTGTCCCGAAAGGAGGACCAGTGGAACCTTTTGTTGCCAAAAAAGAGGAGTAATGTAACGGACCATGAGCCGTTACTTTAAACAGTCGGAAGGGAACTCCCGTCCTTATCATAAACTATTACCAACTGAGGTGAATTCAGGGACAATTAGGACTGTCGAAGCATTTATGACCTTAGCTGATCCCGTTTATATGACATATGCGTCCAACTCTAGGTCGTAGGAGGCCCTGCAACATGCTAGTTCAACCCTGAGTTCATCATGGACTTTCGACACACGATTGCAGGGTTACCGGAATGGCGGGAATACCGACACCATGTCGTAAGACAAAGAGGACCTAAGGCTTCGACCCCATTGGTTGACAACACAGGACTTGCGACACGGATTGGTGGGCTATTTCAAACTGTTCGACCAATGGTCATAACCGTTGGTCTTTGTGCCTACAATGTACAATGCAGCCTATTGACTCACAGGCACCACACTGAGTTCCCTTTTGTGTCATACTCCAATCCCGTCTGGCCTTTTATATTACATGCTACCATATGTCTCTGCCTGTTGTATTTAGTGATGTAGTTAAAGATTGATGTGATTAGCAGGGTATAAAAACCCTGCCGTTGTTCAATAAAGTGTTCTTTGTGTTGGAGTAAGCAGTCTCCCGTGTAGTGCTTGCTTGGGTGGTCTAAAGAGTCTGCTTTGACTCCCATCCCCGAGAGGCATAAAGAGCTAATTCACTACTCGCTTCCAGCACTTCCCAACTCCGGCTGATTCGACTCCCCGAGATACGACTGCTTCCCTTCCACTTCGACTCAGGTTGGCGACGGTTCCCTGCGAGCTTGAGACGTTCGAACCGGTGTTGAACCTCTGGCTACCCGACTTGACAGCTGTTACAACTTCCTGGCTTCCTTCGATGCCAGCTTACGACATCGACCAGTCGTTAACAGGAGAGGAGATTTTCGATGACGGCCCAGGCCTCCCTGGCATCTTGGATTCCCGTTAAAGCTGTAAATGCTGACACTCTCCCAGTGGCAAGGGCTTGGGTGAACTCTGCTCAGATATGGGAGAGCACAAATGCCCAGAACAAATCTTCAGGCTTCATTGGAACCTCCCCTGACAGTACCTGCTTCCTGCTCACATGGATGGCCATCTTATCTTGTGCCAGGAGCAAGTTTATAAGGAGGTCCTCAGCTCTACTGTCCCGGGACACTGTGCGCCCAAAAATAAAGAGTTGAGGAGAGAAGTGCAGCCAGAACTGCAGGGGGAGGCCCTTTAGGAATAAAACAGGGGCTGCAGTCAGCTGCAGGTTGTCGGTTCTACCCTATTTAAGGGGTGAATGTTTGCTGCATGAAACCCTCACTCGGTGTAGAGAGGGCCACAGCGAGTATGCGCAGGCAGCAATATGATTTGGAAGAAGGAGAAACAAGATCTCTACAAACACCAGGAGGATACCCAGATGCAGGACTGAAGGGAACCCAGACAGTTACCCACAAAACTCATATATATATATATATATATATATATATATATATATATATATATATATATACACAAACGGAAACCATGCATATACATAAAAGAGAGTAACGTACTGAGTACCTGAGGTCCGAGAGGCTGGCCGGAATCCTCAGGAAGCAGGCATGGAGCAGAGAGACAGGCCACAGACTGGGAACTGGAGCAGGAGGCAAGCTGCAGCTGGAGACTGGAGCAGAGAGACAAGCTGCCGCTGAAGACTGGAGCAGAGAGACAGGCTGCAGACTGGGAACTGGAGCAGGAGGCAAGCTGCAGCTGGAGACTGGAGCAGAGAGACAAGCTGCAGACTGGGAACTGGAGCAGGAGGTAAGCTGCAGCTGGAGACTGGAGCAGAGAGACAAGCTGCAGACTGGGAACTGGAGCAGGAGGTAAGCTGCAGCTGGAGACTGGAGCAGAGAGACAAGCTGCAGACTGGAAACTGGAGCAGGAGGTAAGCTGCAGCTGGAGACTGGAGCAGAGAGACAAGCTGCAGACTGGGAACTGGAGTAGGAGGTAAGCTGCAGCTGGAGACTGGAGCAGAGAGACAAGCTGCAGCTGGGAACTGGAGCAGGAGGTAAGCTGCAGCTGGAGACTGGAGCAGAGAGACAGGCAGGGGATAACCCTGGCGAACCCAGTGACAAGCTCAACGGGAGAAAGTACAGCTTAACGGCTGTAAGGGAACTCAGACTGAGCACCGGGAAGGACGTCGCGCCGCAGTATATGCGGTCCAAGACCGACGTCATCGCAGCCGGACGGGATGACCGACGCTGCGACGCCGTTGCCTAGCGACGCCACCCGGAAGAGAGAGAGCCGCAACCGGTAAGCTACTGGATTAACCACCCGTTGGATGGAAAAGGGACCCAGGAAACGTGGTCCTAACTTCTTGGTGGGGCAAGAGAGACGTAAGTGTGAGGAGGCTAACCACACTTTGTCTCCGACCTTGTACTTGGGAGCAGGAGTCCGGTGGGTATCGGCCTGGGCCTTATAGGAACGCTGTGCTTGGAGTAAGTTTCTTTGTAAGGCAGTATGCCCAGAGCGAAGGTTTCGTAGACGTTGGGTGACAGCAGGGACGGAAGAAGCCACTGGAAGGTTGGGTAGCGTCCTAGGATGATAACCATAAGTGGCCTGAAAAGGTGACGTGTGGATGGAGCGATGGTAGTGGTTGTTGTAGGAGAATTCAGCAAGCGGCAAGAGAGAGAGAGCCAGTCGTCCTGGAGGTGAGACACAAAACAACGTAAATACTGCTCCAGGACCTGATTGGTCCTTTCGGTCTGCCCGTTAGACTGGGGATGGTAGCCAGAGGACAAACAACGATCAATACCTAGATCATGACAAAAGGATTTCCAGAATTTAGAGGTGAACTGGACTCCTCTATCCGAAACCACAGATTGGGGTAGGCCGTGCAGACGGAAAATCTCTTTGAGAAACAGAGTGGCTGTCTGTTCTGCTGTCGGTATCCTGGATACTGGCAGGAAATGAGCCAATTTAGTTAAACGGTCCACCACAACCATGATGGTGTTGTGGTCTTGGGACATAGGCAAATCCACGATAAAATCAACGGCAACATCTGTCCAGGGTGCTGAAGGTATTGGCAAGGGATGTAGCAGTCCAGCTACTTTGGTGTGCCGATCCTTGTTTCGGGCACAGGTATCACAGGCTGTGGTGTAGGAAAGGATGTCCCGGCTCATACCAGGCCACCAAAAGTGACGTTGTACCAGTTCTTTTGTTACCTGAAAACCACCATGACCAGCGGTTGGGAGGTCATGACAAGTATGAATGACTCGGTTTCTAAGAGCAGATGGTACAAAAATATGTTGGTCATGGAATAACAATCCGTCCTTTAGAGTTAGGTCGTAGCGCTCGGCTAAGTCTGGAGTAAGACGTGTATGGTGTCTGATGTCATCCTGCAGGGAGGTAATAAGGAGGAGGAACTGATCAGCCTGAAGGATAGTGTCAGGGGGCCCGTGAGTCGGAGTGTCTGCTGTATAACGTCGGGATAAGGCATCAGCCTTCCCGTTGCGGGACCCAGGACGATAAGTAATATGCAATGAGAATCTTGCGAAAAACAGCGCCCAGCGAGCCTGATGTGGGCGTAGTCGTCTAGCTGATCGGAGATACTAAAGGTTTCTATGGTCTGTGTACACAACGACCGGATGATGAGCACCCTCCAGGAGATGCCTCCATTCCTCTAGGGCGCTTTTGATAGCCAGTAGTTCTCTATCCCCCACGTCGTAGTTGACTTCCGCGGGTGTTAGACGACGAGAATAGTAGGCTATGGGATGAAGGCTGTCTCGTACTCCTGCTCGTTGAGACAGCACTGCACCAATGGCGATGTCCGAGGCGTCAACCTCGACATAGAAGGCTTTCTGAACATCTGGTTGTGCTAGAATGGGAGCAGTAGTAAACAGGTGTTTAAGCTGATCAAAGGCAGTCTGGGCTGTAGTGGTCCAATGGAACCGAGACTTGCTGCTGGTAAGGGTAGTAATAGGTGCTATGACCCTAGAAAAGTTGCGTATGAAACGACGGTAGAAATTGGCAAATCCCACAAAACGCTGAATTTCCTTAAGGGTTGTGGGGGTTGGCCAATCCAATACTGCTGTAATCTTCCGAGGATCCATAGCTATCGTTCCGGGAGAAATAATAAAGCCAAGGAATTCAATACTGGTAGCCTCAAACACACATTTCTCTACTTTGGCATATAGCGAGCTATTCCGGAGACGTTCCAATACCTGACGTAAATGGTTGCGATGTGCTGTCAACGAAGGGGAGAACACAAGAATGTCATCCAGATAGACAACAACAAAGCGATCGAGTAGATCCCTGAAGACATCATTAATGAAATACTGGAAGGTTGCTGGTGCATTACATAACCCGAAGGGCATAACCAAGTATTCGAAATGCCCATACCTGGTGCGAAAGGCGGTCTTCCACTCGTCGCCTTGTTTCACCCGTACCAGGTTGTATGCACCCCGGAGATCTATTTTAGTGAAAAGGGTAGCGGTTGTCAACCGTTCCAACATCTCGGAGATAAGAGGCAAGGGGTGTCTGTTCTTCACCGTGATCTTGTTGAGCTCTCGGTAATCAATACAGGGGCGCAGACCACCGTCTTTTTTTTCCACAAAGAAGATGCCGGCACCTGCTGGTGACGTGGAGGGTCGGATAAATCCTTTCTGAAGACTATCTGTTAGATAGGACCGCAAATGTTGGAGTTCAGGTCCAGACAAGGGGTATATTCTCCCATACGGTATTGGTGCCCCTGGCAGGAGTTCTATAGGGCAATCATATGGGTGATGCGGAGGTAATACTTCAGCACCCTTCTTGTCAAAGACGTCTAAGAAATCTTGATAGGGCGCTGGTACTTGATGCCCCTGCGAAGAAACGGTGGTGCATAGTAGTGGATTCCGCGCCGGGAAACATTGATTATGGCAATAATCGGATGTGAAGGACAGAGACCCTGAAGACCAGTCAATGGCAGGGTTGTGTTTTCGCAACCAAGGTAGGCCCAAGATAACCGGAAAAAGTGGGGAAGGAAGGATACTAAGACAGAGTGATTCTTCGTGGTAAGGACCACAACGGAGACGTAGAGTAACCTCATGAGTAATAGGACCCAGATGGTGAGGGCGTCCATCGGCCATCTGAATGTCTAACGGTTGGAGCCGTGGTTTCATGGGAATCCGAAGACGCTCTCCAAGACGGGCGTCTAGAAAACATCCGCTGGCGCCGGAGTCCACGATGGCAGGCAGAACACAGGACTGATCATGCCACTGTAAGTACACAGAAAGAGTAAGATGAGGGGTAACCGAACACCAGGAAGAACCCAACATTAGAGACGAAACATCTAGCTTACCATCCGAACGGCGTGATATCTCAGCGCGCTGTGGACGGCTGGGACAGGATCGAAGCAGATGGCCGGGATCCCCACAATAGAGACATAGGTTTTGTGACCGACGACGTCTGCGTTTAGCGTCAGAAAGGGGACCGCGAACCAACCCCAATTGCATGGGTTCTTCCGGCGGCCCGTCACGAGGTGGTGCCGACGGGGCTAGAGACAAGGGGGGACCTGTAACGCTCGAGCGCTCCCGCTGACGTTCGCGCAGCCGACGGTCTATCTGGATCGAGAGAAGGATGAGGTCTTCCAGTCCCGAAGGAACTCCTACCCATGCTAACTCATCCTTCAAGTTTTCCGATAAACCCAAACGATATTGGTCCACCAGGGCTGCCTCGTTCCACCCCGTCTCGATTGATAGCGGTAGCCATGTTTTTTTTATTTGTCTCAGTCTAATGTCGGTTCTACCCTATTTAAGAGGTGAATGTTTGCTGCATGAAACCCTCACTCGGTGTAGAGAGGGCCACAGCGAGTATGCGCAGGCAGCAATATGATTTGGAAGAAGGAGAAACAAGATCTCTACAAACACCAGGAGGATACCCAGATGCAGGACTGAAGGGAACCCAGACAGTTACCCACAAAACTCATATATATATATATATATATATACACAAACGGAAACCATGCATATACATAAAAGAGAGTAACGTACTGAGTACCTGAGGTCCGAGAGGCTGGCCGGAATCCTCAGGAAGCAGGCATGGAGCAGAGAGACAGGCCACAGACTGGGAACTGGAGCAGGAGGCAAGCTGCAGCTGGAGACTGGAGCAGAGAGACAAGCTGCCGCTGAAGACTGGAGCAGAGAGACAGGCTGCAGACTGGGAACTGGAGCAGGAGGCAAGCTGCAGCTGGAGACTGGAGCAGAGAGACAAGCTGCAGACTGGGAACTGGAGCAGGAGGTAAGCTGCAGCTGGAGACTGGAGCAGAGAGACAAGCTGCAGACTGGGAACTGGAGCAGGCGGTAAGCTGCAGCTGGAGACTGGAGCAGAGAGACAAGCTGCAGACTGGAAACTGGAGCAGGAGGTAAGCTGAAGCTGGAGACTGGAGCAGAGAGACAAGCTGCAGACTGGGAACTGGAGCAGGAGGTAAGCTGCAGCTGGAGACTGGAGCAGAGAGACAAGCTGCAGCTGGGAACTGGAGCAGGAGGTAAGCTGCAGCTGGAGACTGGAGCAGAGAGACAGGCAGGGGATAACCCTGGCGAACCCAGTGACAAGCTCAACGGGAGAAAGTACAGCTTAACGGCTGTAAGGGAACTCAGACTGAGCACCGGGAAGGACGTCGCGCCGCAGTATATGCGGTCCAAGACCGACGTCATCGCAGCCGGACGGCATGACCGACGCTGCGACGCCGTTGCCTAGCGACGCCACCCGGAAGAGAGAGAGCCGCACACCGCCCATGGCGAGCACCGCGCCGACACAGGTGAAGTAAATGTGAAACATGGATTCCCCCTTGCCACAGAATGGACAGGTGGCTAGGGAGTCCATGAAATGGGCCAGGTATTCCCCCGTGCTCAGTGAACAAAGTGCACAATGGAGCACTCTCTAGCTCAAGTATCTTATGGGTTTCGGCACCAAAGTGGAATAGAGTGCCCTCCACCGGGTGTCACGGAGTGACTAGGAAATAACAACACTGACAAGTACAGATAAACTTAAGATAAAACTTTATTAAGTACAATAGTGGCTGTAATGATGACACAATGATGGAAGCAGCAAATGACACAACAGTGGCAGGAATGAGTGACACAAATGTGGCAGCAAGAGTGGCACACCTTCATGAGACAAGAGAGGAACAGTGAACTCGCTTTCCTCACTTTTCACTAGGCAGCGAGCAGAAATGGATAGGACCTGGGAACTCTCACAGGCTAGGTGGGAGGACAGTGCAAAGCACTTCCACACACACCGTATGAGTGACACACTTTCACGAGACCAGGGAGGAACAGTGAACACACTTTCCTCACCCTTCACTAGGCAGGTGAGCAATAACAGTGAACAGTGAGCTCACTTTTCTCACTTTTCACTAGGCAGGCGAGCAGTAATGGATAGGCCCTGGGAACTCTCACAGGCTAGGTGGGAGGACAGTGCAAAGCACTTCCACACACACCGTATGAGTGACACACCTTCATAAGACCAGGGAGGAACAGTGAACACACTTTCCTCACCCTTCACTAGGCAGGCGAGCAATAACGGAAAGGCTAGGAACTCACACAGGCAAGGTGGGAGGACAGTGCAGAGCACTTCCACACACACACACAGTCAGCAGGAAATATGAAGCTCAACAATACCCAAATGCTAGGTATACAGTCGACAAGGTAACCAGCACTGAGGCTAGGTGAGGCAGCACACAAACCGGAACGGCCACGGGAGGTCAGTACACGGACTGGCCGACAAGCGCTGCTATCAGAAGCGAGCGCTGGGAGGAAGGCACAGGCAGCAAGGATTGCTAACAGAGACAAGGAATCACAATCGGAGCGCAACAGAGAGAGAATCAGAAGCAGCCAAGGGTCAGAGCCGGATCGGGTAGTCAGACGTCGCCAGTGGTCGGAGCCGGATCGGGTAGTCAGACGTAGCCAGGAGTCAGTGCCGGAACGGGTAGTCAGACGTAGCTGGAGTAGTACAGAGGAACAGCAATTGACCAACACCGCACTAGGCTCAGGCACACCACGAAAGGGCAAAGGTAATGAGACATGCTGAGGCTTAAAAGGCCTAGCAGGTGGGCAGAGAGATGACATCACCAACATAGTGACCTATAAGAACAGCGACTCAGCAAACAGCGACAGTTAGGCAGTAGCAATGTCGCTGAATAGCAATATCTCATAGAGGCAATCACGGGCACTGTGATACTGGGGCCTTTCGCCCCCGTCAAACACTTGCCTCCAGATGGTGTCTGGTTGGCCAACAAGGGCAAAGTAGTGCACTGTGTGGAGCACGAGGGAATACAGCCTCTTCCTCAACATGCCACGGAAACATGCCGAGGGTATCTCCCCCAACCGGCTTAAGTTGGGGGCTGGAGGAGACGAGGGGAATTGATGAGGCTTTGGATGTATGCATACAGCCAGAGGTGAGGATACGACAGGTAGACGTGGCTCTCTGGCCTGTAAGGCCTCGTCAATGAAGGTGCGCGATTCAGGGTGGATTGCAAGCTTGATCTCCTGGCGCAAACGGCACAGAACTCTGGGACTTCCAAGACCCATGCAGTGCATGAGCACATCTGCCTCCACCCAGTCCAACCGTTCATAGTCCAGGAGGTCACCGACTCCGGTAATCCATGCTTGTTGAAGGCAGCAACATATGCTAGGGGCTTCCAGCATCCAAGCCCCCACAGCTTGATTATATAGCAGGGGCTCAGCTAGAATATCTTCCCCCTGAGCTATGCCCAGCCTTGACATAGAGACCAAGCTCCAGGCCTTGAGGGTTTCCCGGTAGTATGCCGGCAGCACTGAGAGGTCGCTCCCAAACCCCTCAGGCTTAATGAGGAATAATTGCCGTTCATACACCATATTGTGTAACTGACGAGAGAAGCTGGAGACCAGCATACCACTGCGGAGAAGGGTCTGCGTACAGGTATCTCTGCAGGTACTGGATGCAGAAGGGATGCACCTGTGTGCGTATATGCACACCACTCCCACTTGATGTTATGGAAGGTGGGAGACAGGGAGTCTACCTGTACGGGACCCTCTAAAAGGCCTGAGCATTTGGACCAGTTGATCTGAGCAGAAGAGGCAGCTGAATAAACCTCTTGGAACTCTTTAGCCCGCTCCAGATCAACTAGGTCTTTGGCCACGACTAGTACATGATCGGCATCCTTGCCGTACCCCTAGTCCAAATACCAGGGGTGCTGTTAAGGACCAATTGATCTTAATTAAACACTCTGCAGAAGCATACAGCATCTTAAGGTAGTCTACAAAACGTGGGCCAAAGCCGTATGCATGCAGAGTGACTATGAGATATCTGTGATCCACTCTGTCAAACGCCTTCTCCTGGTCTAGTGAGAGAAAGGTGAGTGACAGACCAGTCCTGCGGGTGTAGCAGAGCAGACCCCGGACCAGAAAGATATTATCAAAGATGGTCCAGCCCGGAATTGTATAGGACTGGTCTAAGTGGATCACCTCTACCAGCACGGACCTGAGCTTTAAAGAGACAGCTTTGATTACGATCTTATAATCTGTGCTGACCAGCGAGACTGGTCGCCAGTTTACGATAAGGAGGAGATCCACCTTCTTGGGCATCAAGGCCATTACTGCCCTTCGACAGGAAAGGGGCATCTCACCAGTCTCGAGGGCTTCCGTTAGGACCAGTTGGAAGTCAGATCCTAGAATCTCCAAAAAGAACTGGAAGAACTCTACTGTCAGTCCGTCCAGCCTCGGAGATTTGCCATGGGGCATTTGACTGAATGCTTCAGAGAGTTCAGCTAGAGAGATGGGCTGATCCAGCCTCTCTCTTCCACCCTCAGTGACCGTTGGAAGCCCATCTCATAGCACATTGCAGGCATCTGAAGAGATGGGATCCGGAGAGAACAGGTCTGCATAGAATTTCCGGGCCCTATACTGGATGCTCTCCGGATCCAAAAGAGGGGCACCTTCCTCTGCAAGGATGCAGGTGATATGTCTATGGTTACCCTTCTCTTCTCCAGTCTATAGAAGAGGCGCAAGCCACGATCCATATCTCAAAGGAATCTCAAACAGCTTTGCACGAAGGCTCCCTTAGCCTGGCACCATTCCAGGTGACAGTGAACCTCCTTTATCTCTACGTATTCACACTGCAAGGCTTGACCCTTACATTCAGCAGCCAGCCTTTGCTCAAGGCCAAGCACCTTCACCTGGAGTGCTTTAATCTCGGCACTGTGCTGACTGCTCACACTCCTAGTATACTCCTGACATAAGAGTCTCAAGTGCACCTTGCCCACGTCCCACCACTGACTCAATGTGGCAAAGTTACCCTTGAAACCCCTCCAGTCCTCCCACCTCTCCCGGATCAATGTTGCAAACCCCTCGTTCACCAACAAGGTATTGTTGAAGTGCCAATAGGTGGCTTTTATCGCTGATGATGTGAGCAACATAGTCATGGACTTTGCCCGCGACATGCAGTAGCTAGATATTTACAGCCTATTGATCCGGTAGTGAGACACCCTACCATCTCTCACCCTGACACAGGTGAAAGTGTCTGATGCCCCTGGGTGCTCTTCCCGCCAGATGTCGACCAGGGAGTAGTGGGTGATGATTTCCCTCAAGGCCGACGCAGATGGTGCATAATGGTCTGTCCCAACACAGTCCAGTACTTCGAGGGTGCAGTTGAAATCACCCCCGATTACTAAACACTCATGCACATCGACAGTCTCCAGATAGGTCTTCAAACTTGCAAAGAACAGTACCCTCTCCGATCTCGCAGAGGGGACATACACGTTCAGCAGATTAAACATGCAGCCCAACTCTCAGACCCGGAGATGCAACAGACGGCCTGGGATAACAGCCTTCACACTCAGCACTTCAGGCTGAAAGGACTCTGAGAACAGGGCCATCACTCCACATGACACCGAATTGAAGTGACTAAAGAAAACCCTGCCTTACCACTCCAGATGCCACTTGGCTTCAGCCTTATGGGTCTCTTGTAGGAAGCTCACAGAGTACCCCCCTTGCTATAGATAGGAGAGTACCTGGAACCTGTGAAACCCATCCCTACAGCCATTGGTGTTAAGATTGCTGATGCTCAGAGACATTACTATGTGTCAGGAAGTGCATTTGTCCCATCTCCTAGTGAGGCCTGATGGTACAGGCACAAATTTAAGAACTTGTGGGCGCGGATATGTTCGGCAGACCCGAAGTTCTTGGCCCGATTGCTGGCCCTAAGATATTCTCTGAGAGAGTGAATGATTAACGGCAAATCATTCCACTTCTCAAGGGCCAGACGCACCTAATTTTCATTTTGTCCGCGAAGGGTGTTCTCAAGGAATGTTGTTATTTCCTTGGCAGGGATGACAGGGCTAGGTGGATTTTTTGAGTGTGGTAGCTTCACTGCCATCCCTGGGTTCTTCCTCACTAAGTATTTTATAGACTCCCTTCACCTCTAAGCGGGTAAGCCTTCTCAGCTTGATCTTAATTTCCCCACTTCTAGGTGTCATTGAAGTGGGGTCTAATACACCCTTTGCGAATGAACCCTGAGAAGAATCTTGTGACCCCTTTCCAGTACTAGGGGCACACTCAGGGGTAGCTTGCTGAATGGTGGCAGATGGCTTGGTGACATGGGGAGTTTTGGAGGCTTTATATGCCTCTTTAGCCTTTTCCACTGCCTTCTGTGCATCTTGGATGACGCTTAGGTTTGGGTCAGTGGAAGATGTCAAAGGAGGGATCTCCGAGGTTGAAGCAGTCCTCTCCATAGAATTAATCGGAGGGACTGCTTGGTCACCCTCCTCCATAACCACTTCCCCTATTGCATCACCCTCCCCTGGATTTTCTTCTACAGGGTATTGAATGGGCATTATACTTAAGTCTAACACCTCCAGAAGTGGCATATCCTGGGGAGTTGGTATTACCCCAGTGTTACCACTGAAGAGTGACCCTGGAGGGAGAGGCTGACTGTGGTCCCCAAAGCTCAGCACTTTAGGGACACTAACTGCCCATTCTGCAGGGGCTTTATTGGGCTTCCCTTCATACATCAGGGGCAAGACAAGCTGCATAGCTATAGGCTGGTTGGCTGGCTGCCCCTTTCTCCTCAGGGAGGCCCTTATTCCCCTGCACATTCCCCAGACCCTTGGCCACATTATCCTCTGCCAGGTCTGGGGGGAGAGGTGTGTGTGGTCTGTCCCTGGCTGGCTGAGATCAATAGCCAGGTCAGACAATGTCACCACTTGAGGAGGCGATGGATGGTTCCTCTTTTTAACTTTGGAGAGATGTGAAATAAGCTCCGACCATTCCTCCAGTGTCCCCCTATTTGTTTTAAATTTCCTCTTCCTTGGGGCTTCATCCTTAGAAGAGGAGGTGCTGCCGCTACCACTGCCCTCTTTAGAGGGCTGGGATGTTTCCTGCCTTCCCCCATCCCCTACACTTGTAGAAGTGTTTATACTTGGGGTTATACTGGGGCAGCTGCAACACAGGGGGTAGTGGTGACATTCTTCTCTTTCTTCCCTATTGCTGCAGCTTTAGAGGTAGCTGCAGCTACTGATGTTTTTGGTGGGGAAAAAGGAGGAGTGGATGCTGCAGTGCTTGGCCTTAGACCAGCCACCTTATTGCTCTCTGAAGGGGGCTTTCCCTTTTAAGGGCCCTGCCATGGTGGTCTTAGCAGGGCTGGGTGCTGCATGTGAGGTGCTTGGTACTGGAGCTGGGGCTAGTGTTTTAGATTGCTGCCCCTTGGGGCAGCTCTGGCGTGTATGCCTCAGCTCCTTGCATGAAAAACACCTCACTTCCAATGTGCTGTAAAATATGAGGTACAGCACCCCCTCAAAATGAACCCCAAAATATTTTCTCCCCCCGAGGCAGGAGAACTTGCCTCTTAAAAGAGAGCACATGTTTAAGTGCTCTCTCTTTGCAGGCAGGGGAATCTTAGTGATATTTGAATTTAACTCCCCTAGGGCTTGCAAGTGGGGGTGCCGCAAAGGGTCCGGTAGGAAGGGGGGCACATAAGATAGTACTACCCATGTGCCCATCCCTTCCAGGGGTTCCACAGGGATATAAGTCCCCCCCACTGTGAGCCCCCTCTGCACCAAAGTATGTGCAGCAGCCAGAGTACGTACAAAGAGAACAGCTTTGCCGTACATTTTGCTGGCTGCTACAACTGCAGAGGGGCTCACAACATCAGCTGCAGCCTTTACATATGCCCCAATGCTATGAACTCCAGACATTATACACCTGACTCCATGCCTTAGCTGCTCTCCCCCAGGGTTGGAGTGACCGGGGCTGGCACTAACCACCTGTGCAAAAAGATCTAGTAGGTGCAACAGGGGCAGTACCAATAGGAGCAGCCTGAGTGGAGAGAGAGAGGGAGCCTGAGGTCTGGGGCTTGTTGTCTGGGACACAGCAAGGCTGCAGCTAGTATTTCCAGAATTCCTAATTCCACCTTTGGGATCCTGAGGCCTCTTAATACCTTTCCACATTTTAAATCAGACTAAAAAGAAAGAAATAAAGAGGAAGGATTTTGGTTTTATTTAATTTTTTTTGAAAGTGAGAGAGAGATGCAGTGCTATGCACTTGGCACTGGAGGGGTAAAAGAAAAAAGGTTTTTAAATCTGTCCCTCCCAGCTGCTTTTACTCTCTCCCTCAGAAACAATTACATCAAAAATAAACTTAAACAAACATAAAAACATTTTCCACCACCCACCAAACCAAAAAGTGTTCAAAAAAGCAAAATCAACAAGGAGTGGGGGATGGGTCATGGGAGAGCTGCTGGGGATGGAAGCCCACAAGAAGTGAGCCCTTTCTGGGGAAGAATCCCAAGCTTCCTGGGGCTTAAACTTAAATAAAACAAATCCATACCAGGCAACTGTCCCGATTTACGTGGGACAGTCCAGGGTTTTAGGGCCCAAACCCGCTGTCCCGCTGACATGAAACTGTGCCCCGCTTCCCTGCTCTGTTCCCCGCTTCATAGTCTTGCCCGTACAGCTCCAGCAACATACAGACACGCCAAGGGCATCATGAAAGCCACTTTAATCATCGTTGAGAGGCCTAATTGACTGTGCATGCGTGTCACGCAGTATTCACGCCATACTGCTTTCTGAGCAAGAAGTCCTGAGTGGCTGAACAGCACTGCAGTACCCGACATGCCTGAGAATGCAGCATCAAGCAATATTGAATGCCTATGGTCAAGTCTTGAAGTCTAGTCCTGATCTATCAGGTACAGTTTCACACTAGTACTGATATGATGTTTCAGTCTCTCTACTTAGCGCAGCGGCACTTGAATACTTCATTGCCTGCCGGTGGGGGTCATTAGACCACGCTGAGGTGCTGTGCGGACTGGACATGAGCTACACGCTGCCTTAGTCAGTGCCTGCCTGGCCTTGAATTGACATGGAGGAGACAGGCCAGGATGATGAGATTGAATTTCTTTGCACATTCCCGCATACCACTACCAGCAGCCTCAGCAGTCAAAGCTGCCACTCAGCACTGCTGGGACTTGCTCAGCTGGTTAGCAGCTTTCTCAGTCTTGTGTGTGAGCACAGCTCCTGTCAGACAGGATAGGGTGTAGGAGGAGGAGGAGGGAGTGCTTCTCTTTTCCCCAAGGTGAGGGATTGTGAGAGCCAAATCCTAGATCTCTACACTGATATTAACTGCTTTGATTACAGTGGGAGAACCAGGAACTATTTTTTTTTATAGCAACAAAGGAGCGAAAACCCCTGTCATAGACACACAAAACTTTGTGCTCAACTGGAATTCACAAATTATTTTTTTCAGTCCCAAAGTATTTGAGATAGCAGACATGGCCCTGTCAATGTCTAGAGTTGCCATTTGCCATATAACATATTTTACCAACAGCCTAATATCATACCTCCTAAGTGTCTCTCTTTAGGAGGAAACGTTCCTCTTTCAGACCCAAATCCCTCTTTCCCACCCTGGTGTTCCTTTGTTTAGGAGATCAGACTATGTGGTGATGTGTATCATATTGTTCCACAGCAATAAAACTCACATTATTGTTTGATTAAAGTTCAGTATATGTGTATATAAATTAGTACGTGTCCAACAAAATACTTTGGTCTTGCTCTAAATCATTTATTCAGTTACACATAGCGGTGTCAATAGGTCATGACATAACCAAAAAATTGTCGGTAATGCCCCACCCACCAGCCACGCCCCTAAAACAAAGTGTCCCTCTTTGGCCATTTGAAATGTTGGGAGGTATGCAAATCAAAAGAAACAACTAATCAAAAAATGTTTTCTTATGAAACAAAAAGACAGAGAGAGAGAGATAGAGAAAGAGGGAGAGCTGTAACGCTATGTACTGGCGCTGGGAGGGTTAACAGTAAAAAAGATTTTTCAATTCTTTCCCTCCAGGCTGCTTGCTTCTCTCCCTCAAAAACTAAATGAATTCAAAACTAAACATAACCTAACATAAAATAAAGCTTACCCAGCAAACAAAAATGATTTCAAATAATAAAAAGTATCAACTTAAATCAAAGTAGAAAAAAGACCCAAAGCCAAAAACAAAGAAAAAGAAGATCACACTAAAGGCACTCTTACTTCTTCACATTTAATAAAAAAATATATGTAATATATAGATAATTACAATAATGGTATCAAGGTAGCATACTGTAGCATTGTGACATAACCCAAACAAAATACCTTCACTAATAGAAATAAATCCCCATAAAAACATAATAAACTGCAAGCATATTATACCTAATAAACAATGGATCCTAATATGAGACAAAAATATAAGCTGGACCCAAGCTACAAAAAATTGCATGCATACAAGGAAAAAAAAATAGAAAGTCTATCAAAGGTAGATAACATTCCTTGCCAATAATAAGATGTATATAAGCATGTAATTCTTCAGCCCAAAGGATCATAGTGGAATTTGTAACCAGTCACTATAATGACATCAAATACAACAACAAGATGTAAATAAAAGCTTAAAAGCGATCATTAGTATAGCCAAGCAACATGCTAGATTAGTGCAAGTATAAAGCAGGTTAATACTTCACTGCTGATATAAGCACATAGCTCCGTAACAGACCAGTTCATGCAAGCATATAGCCAGTAGATATTTCACCACTAAATAGGCGATACTTCAGACACTATGCACAAATAGTAACAGATAAGAACACAGCAACGGTCTCACAGCTCTGCTTCCGTTCCCTGTCTCATAGATCTACCTTGTGCAATCAACATGTCTCTCCTGGCATTTGTGTATAAGCATGAAGTCACGTTGCCTTTAGACTGAAAATTCCACACAGCATCAAACCGCTTCAGTTGTTACAGTTGCATAAATTCATCAGATTTCAACATGCTGACATAATTCCACCAATTCATTGATACAGGTATAACATTGGAATAGTTCTCCTCCAACATGTTTCGCCCCGCAATGTTGGGCTTTCTAAAGGTGACAACAATCAAAATGATTTCCCTACCGGTTTAAATCCCTCAAAACCAGATGTCTGCAGTTTAAAACTACCAATCCAATCAAACAATATCAAATCCTATCAGAGCCCGACACCCTTGTATATGGCTATAGAAAAATAGAGAAAACTTTTGTGTGGTGGAGAAAAAATTTTCTTCTTTTTGATTTCAATGCAATGAGCTAGGCAAAAAAAAGAAGGAAAATTGCACTTTTTGCTGGAAATCATTCACCAAGCAGAAAGTGCCATTTTTCGCCGATTTCAGTTTGAGGGCGTAAAGTTTTGCCCATCCCTACAGGAGTCGGCATAGTTTTATGAAGAATAGATCATGTCCGATTAATTTACTTGCATTTTACAAAAGAGTAAGTAGTGATATGGACAAGGAAATTGCTGTTGATGTAGTATAATTGGATTTTGCAAAATCCTTTGATACAGTGCCTCCCAGCAGGTTACTGCATAAATTAAAAGTGTTATCTGTAAATATTGATTGGAAGATTAATTAGAAGATTGAAAGATTGCAAGAATTTTCGGGTGGGGAGCAGCTGTAGGATCTGTGTGGAGGCAGTGCAATATCCTCCACAAGCTTATGGGCTACCGGGTGGAGATTTGGTAGCATATTTGTAATGATTGTACCATCATGATGGTGGCTCATGTCATTATCTGTGAGGCGTCCTCTCTATTTTTTCTTTTATCTGTACATGGATTGAGAACTGGTTAAACAGTAGATGGCTGAGAGTTGTAAATGGAACCTTTTCATCTTGGTATAAGTGGAAGGCTTGGCCTACATTTGTGGGAGGGGCTGTAGACCATCATAAAGGGGCAGCAGCCCCTCCCACTGGGTGCATATCGTGTGTTGCCTTGTCATTGATCCTTCTGAAGTCATTCACACGTGCCAGTTTTACTTTGTAGCCCTCAGCACGATTAGAAGTGCTACTCAAGCCCGACTTTCTAATACAGTATCAAGCGAACAGAGCACATCAACTCAGTATTACTTTCATTGCACGTACAAGGCATCCCCTCACTTTGAATGGCCACAACTCGAAATTCCGGATTGAGCAGTTACATCAATAAGTCGCATAAGTCCTGAGCCATCGGCTGGCGCCTCGAGGCACACACATGAGCAGCATCTCACTACAGGTATCAGTAAGATCTCATTACATTATGCATGTAGGGCAACAGTAAAATTCAGCCTTTCAAGAACGTGTGATTCCAGTGCGATGTGTTATAGCCATGCTCAACTGAATATATTAGCCATATCATTACAGTTAAGCTTTTACAATTAGCATAAGTAATTACAAGACATTCCTCTGATCATAACTGCCCCAGACTACTGATTTAGTTAGTATATATATATATATATATATATATATATATATATATATATATATATACACCCGTCTGTTCTTCCTTTATCTAGCTGACTCAAATGACAAACTCCACGCTACACCCACTCTACACGGTGGCTACATTGCCATATCTCGAAAGCAGTCCTAACTGCTATTACGTGATTCCTAGTTCTATTAACTCGGTCATTTCTGTCTCACCCCATTATCTCGGATAGGTGTAGCGGAAGAGAAGTAGTTTACGGAACAACTAGACCTTCCGCTTTGCTACACATCACAATGAGGTCCTGTTTCACCAGTTACAAGTTTCAACAATATCACAACATTCAATACTATGACAGCAATCCCGTTTCTATTATATGGTTCATTATTTGAATAGTATATACCATCACATAGAAGGTATTTAACCGTATATAGAAGGCTTTTCCTTACTATATAAGCCCCTGAATACTCTTACATAGATCTAAGAGAGGCTCTGAACATATTGCAGGTCTCAAAATACATACACTACACAATATTTCACACATATATCCCTCTAACAGCGTAATATCCCTACGAAGTTGGCATGTCCAGTGAAACGCGTAGGGATATTACGCTGTTAGAGGGGATATATGTGTGAAGTATGGTGTGTTAAAACTATGTGTAATAAAGCCGCAAAACATACATGCTAAGAAGCGCATTAACGGCTTAGATAGTTAGGGCGTTTTCAAGTCTGTCTTTCACTCGGACTGAATGTGGTGTAAGATCCAATTCAGACTAAGAGAGTGAAACACAACTTAGGTAGTAAGGTGTGGGTATCCTTCTATACAAGAATTTGTGAGTCAGCGACATAGTATCCATTGGTCGGCTATTAGATACTAATGTAACAGGATGGCAATTAGGACACTGCTCGTTTGTGTTTAGATCAGAGAGGTTGATCTTGTATAGGAAAGCTGTGACAAATACAGATGTAGAAGTTGTCAATTAAAGATGTAGAGAGTTAGGGACAGGAAAAGTCTGTCTTTCACTCGGACTGAATGCGGGGTAATACCCAATTCAAGCTAAGAGAGTGAAACACGACTTTAGTTAGGAAGGTGAAGGTATTCCTTCATAGAGTAATGAGCGATTTAGCGTTACAGTAATTACCGATTAGCTATTCAGGCAATTAAAGTAAACGGACAGCAACTAGGATATAGTCTCTTTACGCTTAGGTTTGATAAGCAAAAGACCAGCCCTGTCTATTGGATAACAGTGAAATATAACTTAATAAGAAGACATAAATGTCAATAGCGATCTTTAGACAATATAAACTATCCAGCGCTCAACTTTTTAAGTGCTGGAGGATACTTTATCCACTTACTACTATCCGTCACTAATGAAGTGAGTATTTTACCATCTTGGTTGACTAACTGGTATGAATTTATTAGTGTTCACTAATTCAATACAGACTTATTCAAAAATATCCCTTCTTAGCCTACATTATTGGTAGGCTTTTAGAACCTTGAGTTTCTAATAGAATCAGGGTTCATAATTTTGAATTGATTATAGAGGTAATAAAGGTTATAGATTTTAGATGTGTTAATTGTAGTTTATAGTGGAGACGCAAGTGCCCCTAGAGGACACGTTAGTGCCCCTATTATATCAGTATTGAACTGGTCTCTATCTTGGGATAGCTAGTATATCCTCAGTCTTTTCTATCTTCTCTATTTCTTACGTAGTGTATATAAGCCCCTGACAAGCGGCCGTGGGGGCGCTGTAAATCCAGCATGCATTTTTACACAGGTTCTCATCATAAGCAGATTTCTACAGGGCTCTGCAGTTGTCAGCTTCTGGCAGTCAGACAATTTATTACTTGCTTGGTCATCGCTAGTACCTTTACACGTTATTAGCTCAGTTAGTCAAGTAATCTTGTACATGTCTGCATTTACTCCTAATATTCTGGGTCAGAGGTCATGTCTGTATAATCTAGTATTGCCTGTATCATGCCCTTCTATGCCCAGCATGAATTTGCATAACCACTACCTTTCACTCAAGCTCACAGCACAGTGCATAAGAATCATTCCACACCACAATTACCTGCGCTTTTATACGTAATTTACATTTGCGTGAAAATGCATAATCAATTGCTTGTTTACATATGCAATATGCTCTCGTCAAGTTGCATTTTCGTAACTTGCTGCCTGAGCACAAATACAAACATATTTAACTGGTGCACTGCTTTATTGTAAATTGTACGCTATAGTCAAAGGGCAACAAACTCAATCAGTCAACTTACTAGCGAAGCACTTCCTTATGCCGGATACACAATTCAACCAATCATTGTTTCACGTAGTACTCTGCGTGATTAGAAGCGCTGATCGATCATGCCTTTTTTAGTAAAGATTTCTACTTGACTCGATCCTGCCTATTCAAATAACTTTTATTCTACTGTTACTATGACATACTTCTCATGCACTTTTCCCTCCCTCAACCTGTTGTCCCGGTTTGCTTATGTACTGGTTCCGTTCTTCGTAGTATCCTCGCAAATATGCTGGTGGCCAATCCACCCAACCAGTAGCAGGGCCATATATACATAGTCACTGACAAGACGCTGAGGGAGCATGTTACAGCCTATATGTTTTTACACATGTTCTCATTGTAGCAGATTTACTACCAGGGTTCTGCAGCTATCAAACTTCAGGCAGTCATACGATTTACATAATTGGTCATCGCAAGTACCTTTTTACGTTAATTAGCTCCGCTTAGTTACATAATCTTGTTATGTCTGCATATAAATACTATATATGCTGGGTCAGGGGTCATGCCTGTACAATCTGCATGTATTGGGCCCGTCTCTGACCAAGCGCAATCATTTCAGCATGTTTGTCTTTTTTGTTTAATATTTCTTTTATTGAGTTTTTCAATACAAATAACAGAAAGACAAAGCACAGAGGGAAAGAAGGGAACAACATACTTATAAAAGAAAAGACATTGAAAAATACGTCAAATGAACCATATCCTTGCCAGCCTAAATACAAACAACATTAATAAAGTCAAATGCTGGGCCTGATCCAGCATAGGAGCAACTCTATTTCAGAAGGAGGGGTATGGTCAGTGATCCAGAATGCAGGTGCCCTAGATTAGGGCGAGGGACTGGTCACATAGGTGCAAGGAAGGGAGAGGTAGGAATTAACAAGTAAGTTGTGAAGAGAGAACATGAGCGAGGGAGAAAAAAGAAGAGAACAAGAGAAATATGAAGAAGAAGGAAAGGAGGGCAAGGGAGAAGGGGAAGAGAAGGATTATAGTCCGGTCTGAATGCAACCCACCCCGGCACATCAAGCTCAGCCCTCATCGAGGACCAGTCGTAATTGAAACACATCACTGTCCAAGAACTCAGCCCACCGAGTTGCATGAATCAGTGCTTTACCCTCAGCTGTGTACATCAAGTCCTCCACGGAGCGTATGTGTTCAACGGAGGCAATTCAGTCCTGAAATGTGGAAGTGTATGGACGTTTCCAATGTCTGGGAATCACCAATTTTGCTGTGTTCAATAGGCACACGGTAAGTGAACAAATGTATTTATGAGTGGGCAATGTGGTATGGTGCAGAAGAAAGGTCAGTGGATCTCTTGGGATAGTAGGGTCTGCTACCTCCATAATTGTGTCAAAAATCAGGTTCCAGTATGATTGTAGTTTAGGGCAAAACCACCAAATGTGAAGGTAATCGCCGGTGTGTGATTTACACCTCCAACAAGTAGCTGGAACTGAGGGATAACATTTGTGAAGCAGGGAAGGGACCCGGTACCACCTGGTCAGAATTTTGTATACATTTTCCTGGATGTGAAAAGACTGGGAACATTTGTGTGCCAGCAGTGCAATCTTAGTCCACTGTAGGTCCATGAGCTCCACATTGCAGTCTAACTCCCAACTCCTGATATAATGCGGCTTAGTGGACTGGGAAACGGGTAAGAAAAAATTTGTGTAAGGTTGAAACCAACCTGCCTGGAGGATTTTTCAAGAGACAGAGATTTTCCATAAAAGTGTAATCGTTGTGGTGAGGAAGAGGTAGAGGCAAGGAACTGATAAAGTGGGTCAATTGTGAGTAAAAGTAGTGAAGAGACGGGTGACAATTCCTGTCTCCCAGGACTTCTAAAAAGGACTGGAGCCAAGGAGGTCGTGTATCAGACACCACGTCCCGCAACCTAGGAAAAAGTACCGTCTCAGGTAGCAGTATTTTCAGGGGGCCATCCGAGAGGCCGGGCGCAAAAGTGACATTGTTGGAAAGGGACAGCAAAGGAGATGGATGGTTTACCAGCAAAGGAACCGACGACAAACGACTCAAGGTCCAGAGAGTGTTTGGAATGAGCGGGTGAGAGCTATCCGAACACAATCGCTGGTCTCTCTACACCCAGGCCACCACTGGAGATGGGACAGTAAGAGAAGCCTGTTCGATTCGCACCCATTGTTTTTCGGAGGGGACGGACCATTCAATCACTCTGGCAAGGATTGTGGCATTCTGATAAGTCTCTAGGTCTGGGAGCCCCACACCTCCAAACTCCCTGCGGCGGATAAGGTATGAGTAACCCAGTCTGCGGCCACTGAATCACCAAATAAAGCTTGACAAAAGTTGGCAGACTGCTCGAAAGAAGGACTTAGGGATAAAGATAGGAAGGGTCTGCAGGAGATAGAGGTAGCGGGGCAGGACATTCATCCTAACAGTCGCCACCCGACCAAACCACAAGAAGAAGTTTGGACCAGAGGTCCAAGTCAGCCTTCAAAGCCTGCCGGAGGGGGATATAATTAGCCTCAAATAGTGAGGTTGGGTTAGAGGTAAGAAAGATGCCCAAATACTTCACTTGGCCAGAGGCCCAACGGAAGGAAAATTGGGACTGGAGAGCATCCTGTGAGGAGCAGTTCAAGGATATATTAAGGGCCATCGATTTATCCATGTTAATTTTGAAATGTGAGAGGCTTCTATACGTCGCGAGTTCTTGCAGCAAGTTAGGTATGGAGATCAGGGGCTGTGTAAGGGTAAACAACAAGTCATCAGTGAATGCCGAGACTTTATAATCATGCTGTGCGACATCGATGTCATGGATTGAAGGATTAGATCATACGGCATTAAGCAGGGGTTCCAAGACCAGTGCAAAAAGCAGTGGAGACAAGGGTCATCCCTGTCTAGTACCATTCGACAAGGTGAGCGGCTTGGACAGTGTACCGTTTACCTGAATCCGGGCAACTGGTTTATAGTATAAAGAAGCAATCCAGTGAAACATCTGAGCACCCAAGCCAATATGGAGAAGGACCTGCCCCAGAAAGGGCCAGCTCACCCTGTCAAGTACTGTTTCGGCATCCGTAGACAGCAACAAAGCAGGGATGCCCGGGGATCGCACTGAATGGATAAGGTTAACGGCTTTTACCATATTGTCTCTGGCCTCTTGGCCAGGTACGAAACCCACCTGGTCCGAATGTATCAAATTGGGTAGGACAGATTTCAGTCTAAGGCTCAACATTTTGGCAAACAGCTTGAGGTCCGTATTTAGGAGCGAGACGGGCGGTAGCTTTCACACAGTTCAGGGTCCCTACCCTGCTTCGGGATGAGTATAATAGTTGCATCGAGTGAATGCGTTGCTAGAACAGACCCCATCTGCAAGGAATTGAAAGTTCGCAGAAATTATGGGAATAGGATGTCTTGAAAGGTTTTATAATATTCCAAAGTGAGGCTGTTTGTGGGGGTCTAAGGACCTAACTATGTGTTTTTATTTTATCCTAATAAAGTCATTTTAACCTTACTGATCTGGTCTGAGTGTTCATCAAAACCGTGACAGTACGAAAGGGCCAATGACCTCAGATGGTTCTGGTGAAGGAAGCTCGGTGAATATCCATTGGAGAATGGCTATGTACGAACAATGTCTTGATCAGTTGTCAGTGGCAGTGCAAACTATTTTAGAGCGGACCGGACACTTGGACAAACCTGCTCTATCCTCGGTGGCCACCCCAGTTCAGGTGCCGAAGGTCCAAACGCCGAATGCTAACCAGCAACATAAAGGGCTATCTGCTGCCACACCTCTACCGCTAAGATATGATGGAGAACCTACCCTATGCCGGGGTTTTCTCAATCAGCTCAAAATTTTTCTTGAACTAGCCCCTCAAGCCTTTCCAACTGAAAGAAGTAAGATTGGTTTCATGATCTCTCTATTGACAGGCAGAGCCTTAGCCTGGGCAAACCCTATATGGGAGACGGCGAAACTTATAACTGCCAATTTCAGTGAGTTTGTGAGGGCCTTTTGTAGTGTGTTTGAAGTTCCTGGGCACAACATCTCAGCTGCTAAACAAATTATGTGCATCCGACAGGGCAATCGTTCAGTTGCTGACTACTCTATAGAATTTCGCACTTTGGTGGCCGAGGTGGCATGGAACGATGAGGCCCTGGTAGCAGCTTTTGCTCAAGGACTCAATGACCGTATCAAGGATGAAATAGTAGCCTGAGAGTTGCCTGTCACGCTGGGCAAATTCATTGAGTTTGTAAATCTTATTGATACGCGAATTAGGGAGCGGACGCAAAGTAGTGACCACAAACCAAGGTCTTCTGCAGGGCAGTGGCACAAGAGTGAACTCCCACCCTTGCCTCCCTCTCCTCCCGTGCCTCCTGGGCAAAACGAATTGGTGGAACCTATGCAGGTCGGGTTTACAAGATTAACTAGGGAGGAACGGTCCTTCCGCCGTAAGAATGGGCTGTGCCTTTACTGTGGTAAAGGAGGGCATTTGCTGCGTAATTGTCCAATACGACCGGAAAAAGCATGCACCTAGGTTTCCTAAGGGGGCAGGTCCTAGGTGGCATTCAGCAGTCACCAGATGAGGTGCCTTCTAAACCAGTGGTCGAGGTGGTAATTTCCAGCGCCAGTTTCTCCTTTACCTCCTCTGCTCTGACTGACTCTGGAGCAGCTGGATATTTTATGGACAAAGAATTTGCCACATCTCATAACATTCCTTTGGTCGAGCTGGTCAATCCCATGCAAATTGAGGCTATTGATGGGTGACCTTTGGTGGCTCCCCAGGTCACCCACGAAACTTGCCCACTCTCAGTACAGACTGGAGCACTACATTTTGAGACCCTGTCGTTCCAAATTATTCAGTCACCACGTTATGCTGTCATTTTGGGTTTTCCATGGTTGCAAACTCATAATCATAGAATCAGTTGGGGCTCTTGTTAAATTTTGGCTTGGTCTGAGTATTGTATAAGCCATTGCATACGACAACCTACCAGGATTATGTGTACCTCTCCCTCTCTACCGCATGAATACCAGTCTTTCAGCAATGTTTTCAGCAAGGGAGGGGCTAGCACTTTGCCACCACACTGGGCGTATGACTGTGCTATCGATATCGTGCCTGGCATGGTGCCTCCCAGGGGTAGAACTTACCCTCTTTGCTGTAAGGAGAACCGGGCAATGGAAGAATATATTGCTGAAGCTTTAGAACGGGGCATTATTTGCAGATCATCCTCGCCCGCGGGGGCTGGATTTTTTTTTGTTAAAAAGTCTGGTGAACTAAGGCCATGTATTGATTATAGAGGGCTCAATAAGCTGATGATTAAAAGTGCCTAACCGATTCCACTCATCACCGAGCTGTTTGACCGGCTGAAAGGCACTACCATCTTCACAAAATTGGATTTGAGAGCTGCTTATAATCTCATTCATATTAAGAAAGGTGATGAGTGGAAAATCGCTTTTAATATGCGTACAGGGCATTACGAATACCTAGTAATGCCATTCGGGCTGTGCAATGCCCCAGCGGTTTTCTAAGAACTGATTAACGATGTGCTCCGAGATCTGCTACAGTCTTGTGTAGTGGTTAGTGTTGAGCGAGCATGCTCGGCCGATGCTCGGATCGGCTCGAGCATCGCTCTGCTCGGCACATGGCGGTACTCGTACGAGTACCGCCATGTGCTCGCCCGCCATGTTCGGGTGGCAGGGATCTGTGCCGGAGGAGGCACAGATCTTGCAGACGCTCCGCTGGACCACCAGGGACTGGAGGTAGGGGGCATTGCGGAGATGAAGGGGGCATTGCGGAGATGAAGGGGGACATATGAAGGGGGACATTGCGGAGATGAAGGGGGCATTGCGGAGATGAAGGGGGACATTGCGGAGATGAAGGGGGACATATGAAGGGGGACATTGCGGAGATGAAGGGGGACATATGAAGGGGGACATTGCGGAGATGAAGGGGGACATATGAAGGGGGACATTGCGGAGATGAAGGGGGACATATGAAGGGGGACATTGCGGAGATGAAGGGGGACATTGCGGAGATGAAGGGGGACATTGCGGAGATGAAGGGGGGCATTGACCAGGCACCCTCCCCTCATCAGAGCAGGGGGTGCCTGGTGTAATGCTCGAGTCCTCCCATTTAATGCAATGGGGTTCGGGTGCTCGGCCGAGCACTCGAGCCTCAGGGGGTGCCTGGTCAGAGCACCCGAACACCCGAGCATCGGGGTGCTCGCTCAACACTAGTAGTGGTCTATCTAGATGATATTTTAATTTATTTCCCTGATTTGGAGACACATCGTACTCATGTGGCCACAGTACTGCAGAAACTCAGGGAGAATAAATTGTTTTGTAAGATCAACAAATGTGAATTTCATAAATCCATGGTACCCATTCTGAGCTACGTCATTTCGAAACAGGGCATTTCCATGGACAAAGAAAAGTTGTCTGTGGTGTTGCATTTGCCATGTCCCAAGGGTCTTAAGGCTATTCAAAATGTATTCGTGATTTTTCTAGAATTGTCAAGCCTCTCACGGATCTGACACATAAAGGGGCCAAGGCGTCCGAGTGGTCGGAGGAGGCTGAGGAAGCCTTCTAGGCACTTAAGGCTGCATTTGCTTCGGCACTGGTTCTGGCCCATCCCAAAACAGACCTACCATATATTCTTGAAATAGATGCGTCTGACACAGGCGTGGGGGCTGTACTGTCACAAAGGTCTGATCCTGGTCAGGTACTTAAGCCGTGTGGTTTGTTTTAGAAAAAACTGACCAAAGCACAATCTGTATACGAGATTGGTGATCGTGAATTATTGGCAATTATCCTGGCGTTACGTAAATGGCGTCACTTGCTGGAGGGCACCAGGGCTCTGATTCTTATTTTGACCGACCACAAAAATCTATTGTACTTTTCAGAAGCTAAGAGATTGTCGCCAAGACAAGCGAGATGTTCACTCTTCCTTTCTCGGTTCAACTTTGTAGTCTCCTATTTGCCTGGTTCCAAGAACGTGCAGGCTGATGCTTTGTCCAGGCAGCATGGGCCTGAAGTGGAATCTGATGTGCAGCCAGTACCTATTATTTCCCCTGACCGCATCCTGGCCACCTTGCGGACGAGCATCACTTCTCCTCTGGGCCAGAAGATTTTGGCAACTCAGGCTGACTCTCCTCCTGAAAAGCCCATGGGCAAATGTTTTGTGGCTGAACCCTCTCGGACCAGACTACTGGAAACCTACCATGCTTCTTGAGCAGCTGGGCACGTGGGCAGAGATCAGTTGTTCTGGTCCTTTGTTGCTATCACAGTCCCCGTGATCCTTCCTGTCACTCTCAACTGTGCTGCTCCCGGATTGGTTGAGCTGTATTGTCCCACCCCTGGTTATCCGTTTTAATCCGGCCACTGGCACCTGTCAGGTGCCCTTTCGTGGTGTTTCCGAGCCAGCGTTGTTGTTGCAGTATTCTAGTATCCTGATCTACCGTGTACCGACTAGGCTTGTCCGACGACGTTCCTGTGTTCCTGTTCCATGATTGACCCGGCCTGGCTGACTTCCTGCGTGTTCCTGATCCGGCTTGTCTGCGAATCTCCTACGGCATCTGACCCGGCCTGGCTGACGATCCTTCTCCGTTACCGGCCCGGCTTGTCTGCGAATCTCCTGTGTATCCTGACCCGGCCTGGCTGACTACTGAACACTCTTGCCTGTTCCTGTTATCCTGACGGACGATCCTGTTGTCGCCTCGGCGACATTCTGATACTGCATAGTGTGTCTGAGCCTCAGCTTATCTGTTGCTGAGCCGTTGCTGGGTCTCCCATTACCTGCCTTTCGTGTGCTGAGTCCAGACCTTACTGTGCTGTGTCGTTTTCTGCACTTGTGACACTGGTGTTGTTCATCCGATTACTGCTACTCTTCCACCTATCGCCTAAGCCCGTTCGCTGTTTCTATGAGCCGGCCGCTTGTGGGCCTAAGTAGTCGGCGGCTCTCCGTGACAGAGCAGCGGTTCCGTTACGCCCGTTGGCTGTTGGCAAGCAGTACCCAGCGCTCTCCGTTACGCCCGTGAAGGGGCTATCGACACAAGCAATCACGATTCTGGTGGTCTCTGGTTACGCACGTGTGGGCTATTGACTCAAGCCATTACGATATTAGTAGTCTCCGGTTAGTCCCGTGGGGGCTATTGACTCAAGCAATCACGATACTGTATTCTCCAGTTATGCCCGTGGGGGCTATTGGCTCAAGCAATTACAATACTAGTAGTCTCCGGTTACGCCCGTGGGGGCTATCTCCTTATCACTTGCAGTTCCTGTTCAGTCAGAACTTTATGCTACAGCTCCACACAGTGAATAGACTTAGGTGCTATCTTACAGCACACATCGCTATATGCAGCACCAAGGGCGTGCCTAACACCACACTTGAGACTGATAACCAGTATTATTAACCTCTTGTGTCCTGTTTTGTGCTTCCATACTTTGTGTAGTATTACCTGTTGCACCAGGTATCTCTGCCTTATTTCTGCTTATGCCAGTACCGCCCCAGTGGAGACCCTGTCATTCATTTTGCTTTAATAAAACTCTACTTGTTTTATCTACCACTGTCTGAGTGTCTGTAAACCGTAACAGTTGCGTATTTTCTGGTGGCCCACTCTAAGAACAGACTGCGCTAACTTTACTGCCGCTTGTACGGTGTGTGCCCGTTCTAAGTCACCTAGGCATCTGCCAGTGGGCCTTCTACAGCCTGTACCCAATGGCGACCGACCATGGTCACATGTATCCATTGATTTCTTGGGAGAACTACCTGTTTCAAAAGGCTACACGTATATCTTGATGGTGGTAGACAGATTTTCTAAAATGGCCCATTTTGTGCCTCTACCGGGTCTGCCTTCCACAAAAGAGCTGGCGGTAGTATTCGCCAAAGAGGTTTTCAGACTCCATGGTGTCCCTAAGGTGCTCGTTTCGGACCGTGGCAGTCAATTTATATTGAGATTTTGGAGGGCATTCTGTTGTCAGATGGGCATTCAGTTGTCTTATTCATTTGCTTACCACCCACAAACTAATGGAGCTGCAGAGCGCTCTAACCAAGGGCTCAAACAATTCATACGTTGCTTTGTTTCCAACAATCATGACAATTGGGCTGAGTTGTTATCCTGGGCAGAGTTTGCTAGAAACTGTGCTATTAATGCCTCATCTGGAAGCTCACCCTTTCTTGTCAATTATGGGTTTCAGCCATCCTTGCTTCCAGATGCATTTCAGGCACAGCAGATGCCAGCCCTAGACGTACATCTCCGACAACTCCATTCCAATTGGGTACAAGTGCAAAACTCACTACGTGAGTCCTTCCAACATTATCAACGACATGCCAATAATAGGAGGTTGCTATCACGGTGTCCGTGCTCCTTCAGCGACATTCTGTCAGTCTACACTCCTGATCTACTCCTATTGGCTATACTGTGATTGTCCCGCCCAGTATGGCCTTTAAATACTGGGTTCTGGCACTTCTCTGGTGCCCTTTCGTGGTGTTCCAGTACCATTGCTTGTTCCTGATTTCTGTTTGTGCTCAGTGTATTGACCCGGCCTGCCTGACTACTCTGCATCTCGTCTCCTGATTGTGTACCGACCCAGACTGCCTGACCATTCTGCTTCTCATCTCCTATGTAAAGACCCGGCTTGGCTGACATTCCTGCTCCGTGTACCGACCCGGCTTGGCTGACGTTCGTGCTCCGTGTACCGACTTGGATTGGCTGACGATCCTGCTCCGTGTGCACCCGCCAGTTGGGCTGCTGCCTCCCTGCACACCCTTACCGACTAAGGGCGGTGATCCTTTCTTGCTGTCTGTGACAGCTGTGCAGTTTTGGTCTCGGTTGCCTCAGTGTCGCCCCGGCGACATTCATAGTAACATAGTAATTTAGGTTGAAAAAAGACTTGCGTCCATCTAGTTCAACCCTTTTCATATTCCTATTTACCGTCGTTCATCCAAAAGAAGGCAAAAAAAAAACCCTTAATGTAGCAATTTCAAATTCTGCCTTGAATGGGGGGAAAAAATTCCTTATTGATTCCAAATGGCAATCAGATTTCACCCTGGATCAACAAGCCTTAACTAAATATTAATCCCAATACTACCGTACATAGCCCTCTATGTTATGCTCTTTTAAATTAGTATCCAGGCCCCTTTTAAAGGCATCTAATGTATTCGATAGCACCACCTCCTCAGGCAGTGAATTCCATACCTTTATTGTCCTTACTGTAAACAAACCCTTCCGCTGCTGTAGATTAAATCTGCTTTAATCAAGTCTAAGTGGGTGGCCCCTTGTCCTGTGTACTGTTCTGTTAATGAACAGGTCTTTGGAGAGCCCTTTGTATGGGCGAGTTGCTCAGTTGACCTATTCCGTTACTGTCATGGCAGTGCTCAGTTGCTCAGTCTCCATTATTGCCATGGCAGTCTCCAGTCGCCTAGTCTCCGTTACTGCTACGGCAGAGTGCAAGTGGCCTAGTCTCCGTTACTGCTACGGCAGTGTCCCTGTGGCTCAGAGTCTGTTATTGCCACGACAGAACCTCTGTTGCTCAGTTTCCGTTTATGCAACATCAGTATCCAAGGGCTTAGTCTCAGTTTCTGCTACGGCAGTCTCCTATTGCCTAGTATCCACTACTGCTAAGGCAGCGCTCTCGTGGATTGGTCTCCGTTACTGCTACGGCAGTGCTCTAGTTGCCTGGTCTCCGTTACTGCTACAGCAGTGTCCTTGTCATTCAGTCTCCGTTACTGCTACGGCAGTGTTCACGTGGCCTAGTCTCCGTTACTGCTCCGGCAGTGCTCAAGTTGCTCAGCCTCCGTTACTGCTAAGGCAGTTCACCATTACCTGTTATACTTATTCTTGGGCGTTACTCGTATTTAAGCTCTCTACCCTAGGTGAGCTTCTTAACAGGCCCTACCACACATGGAACTGTTTACACTCGCTGACTGCTATTAACCCATGCAGTACTGATACACTGGGACTCTTTCAAGATTCGCCTGACCTGTGTCAGTATAATGTTTTATGGACTCTAAACTTATACTGGATCTGTGTGGGCTCACATATATATAACCTGTCTTGTGGCTGTACTATATTGACAATATATTACAGGACCTGTGAGGGTTATTGTAATCTTTATTGTTTAATAAAACTGTGTTTTATCCAAACCTACTGTGTCTGTGTGTCAAACAAACCGTTACAGTTGCCGGCTCCTGTTCTTCAGGTTGGGGACCGTGTGTGGCTTTCTTCCAGAAACTTGAATTTGCAGACTCCTTGTAATAAGTTTGCCCCACGGTTAGTTGGACCATTCAAAGTCCTCAAGAGGCTCAATCCTGTTTCCTATGCTTTGGAACTTCCCGCAAGCATGCGGATTCATAATGTCTTTCACGTATCTCTACTCAAACCTCTGATTTGTAACCGTTATACCACTGCTCTGGTGGTTCCTAGTCCTTTCCGCATTGACAACCACGATGAGTATGAGGTTCAAAGTATATTGGATTCACGCAGAGTGCGTGGTCAACTCCAGTACTTGGTGCACTGGAAGGGCTACGGGCCGGAGGAATGTTCCTGGGTCACACATTCTGATATCCATACACCTCTATTGTTGCGTAGATTCCACGCTAAGTTTCCCTCTAAGCCTGGCCCCCCTCCGTGAGGAGGGGGTCTTTGAGGGGGGGTACTATCACAGTGCCTGTGCCCTTGGCTGCAGGCGGTGACATTCTGACTTCCTACTTACACTACTTTGCTCTGACTGGCCAGGTATCTTTGTCGCTGCCCAGTTATAGCCTTTATATACTCTGTCTTGGCTACACTATGGTGCCCTTTTGTGGTGTACTAGTTCCTGATGTTTGTTCTGTATCTCTCTGATCGTGTATGACCTGGCCTGCCTGAGGATGTTCCTGAATTTCCTGTGTTGCTGCTGCTCCGTTGCTGACCATATCTGGCTGAGAACCCGCTCCATTGCTGACTGTATCTGGCTGAGAACCAGCTCCGTTGCTGACCGTATCTGGCTGAGAACCAGCTCCGTTGCTGACCGTATTTGGCTGAGAACCCACTCCGTTGCTGACTGTATCTGGCTGAGAACCCGCTCCGTTGCTGATCGTAATTGGCTGAGAACCTGCTCCGTTGCTGACTGTATCTGGCTGAGAACCCGCTCCGTTGCTGACTGTATCTGGCTGAGAACCCGCTCCGTTACTAACCGTATTTGGCTGAGAACCCGATCCGTTGCTGACCATACCTGGCTGAATACCCATTCCATTACTGACCGTGTCAAGCTGTTTACTGTGCTTTTGACATCCTTGCCTGGCTATACCGATTGGTTGCCTCCGTTTGGTCCAGTGATACCCGCTGTGGCCTTTCCGTTACGCAAGTCGGTGTGCACTGCGTGGCGCTATTATTATTGTCGACCTTAGGCTGAGCATTCGTGCTTTAGCTGCTCACTTGACCGCCTCAGCCGGTGTGCACACACGAAGTACCGGTACAGTGTTTCAAAGCACTGGCTGTGTTACTCTGATCACTCTCTGTGTCCACCTCCCTTTCAACGCTGGGCTCACTCCCTTTGGGAGTTGCAGTATATCCCTGGGCATTACCTATTGACCCTTTGTGTGCCTGGACCTCCCAGGTAGGGTTGTGCTTTATTCCTCACTGCAGTAGCCTTGGGCTCAAGAGCCAGCGTTACGTTATACCATCCTTCTGTGTGAGGGGACACTGGTTGCCTTCTATATATATATATATATATATATATATATATATATATTACGATCCACCCCTAGCGTTCTAGGGTTTGCCTACTTAAGCAGTTGCCTTGGTCTCCCTGTGACCCTAGTCCTAGGGTCAGTGCTGTCTACGAAAGCGGTTGCCTCAACCTCACTGTGAGCCAAGTGCCAGGATCAGTGTTGCCTCGCTTCTCTTGGGTCCTGTGCCTCCCAGGCGTTTGGGTTTGTGCCAGTCATCTACCCCTGGACTATCTGTCAGTACACATTGCCTGCCCAATACCTTGCTGTGATACAAAAAATACAAATGTTGAAATATCTAATTCCCTAGACACTATTATCCATGTACATATGGGTAACTAACATGAATCGGAACTCCAGCTCATTCAGAGTCTGGCCCAATTAGAAGTTACAGCGGCTTCCTATGAGATCTCAGAGATAAGCATATCCCATGTATCTCTGTGCCAAACATATACAGCACCGGAATTACTATGTCTGATTGCATATATAATGGTGTGTGTATCTTGCGGTACAGTACTGAGAGGGCATGAGTATACAATGTAACAAATCACTATCCACATAGACACCTTCCCATGTGACCGCAATCAATCAAAGCTCACACAAAATAATAACCCCAGGAAGATTAATAGTTAAACAACTTCTTAGTTGTATTAATGATGTATGTACTCCTGATACTGTTGTTTACAGGAATACAGCGTTAGGGTAATTGTGTTTAAATCAAGTGTATCTACAGTATCTCACATAAGTGAGTACACCCCTCACATTTTTGAAAATATTTTTATTTTATCTTTCATGTGACAACACTGAAGAAATGACACTCTGCTACAATGTAAAGTAGTGAGTGTACAGTATGTATAACAGTGTAAATTTACTGTCTCCCTCAAAATAACTCAACACACAGCCATTAATGTCTAAATCTTGGCAACAAAAGTGAGTACACCCCTGAGTGGAAATGTCCAAATTGGGCCCAAAGTGTCAATATTTTGTGTAGCCACCATTATTTTCCAGCACTGCCTTAACCCTCTTGAGCATGGAGTTCACCAGAGCTTCACAGGTTGCCACTGGAGTCCTCTTCCACTCCTCCATGACAACATCACGGAGCTGGTGGATGTTAGAGACCTTGCACTCCCCCCCCTTCCATTTGAGGATGCCCCACAGATGCTCAATAGAGTTTAGGTATGGAGACATGCTTGGCCATTCCATCACCTTTACCCTCAGCTTGTTTAGCAAGGCAGTAGTCGTCTTGGAGGTGTGTTTGGGGTCGTTATCATGTTGAAATACTCCTCTGAAGGGAGGGGATCCTGGTCTGCTTCAGTATGTCACAGTACATGTTGGCATTCATGGTTCCCTCAATGAACTGTAGCCCCCCAGTGCCGGCAGCACTCATGCAGACTGAGACCATGACACTCCCACCACCATGCTTGACTGTAGGCAAGATACACTTGTCTTTGTACTCCTCACCTGGTTGCCGACACACACACTTGACACCTTCTGAACCAAATAAGTTTATCTTGGTCTCATTGGACCACAGGACATGGTTCCAGTAATCCATGTCCTTAGTCTGCTTGTCTTCAGCAAACTGTTTGCAGGCTTTCTTGTGCATCATCTTTAGAAGAGGCTTCCTTCTGGGATGACAGCCATGCAGACCAATTTGATGCAGTGTGCGGTGTATGGTCTGAGCACTGACATGCTGACCCCCCACCCCTTCAACCACTGCAGAAATGCTGGCAGCACTCATATGTCTATTTCCCAAAGACAACCTCTGGATATGACGCTGAGCATGTGCACTCAACTTCTTTGGTCGACCATGGCGAGGCCTGTTCTGAGTGGAACCTGTCCTGTGAAACCGCTGTATGGTCTTGCCCACCGTGCTGCAACTCAGTTTCAGGGTCTTGGCAATCTTCTTATAGCCTAGGCCATCTTTATGTAGAGCAACAATTCTTTTTTTCAGATCCTCAGAGAGTTCTTTGCCATGGGGTGCCATGCTGAACTTCCAGTGACCATTATGAGAGAGTGTGAGAGCGATAACACCAAATTTAACACACCTGCTCCCCATTCGCACCTGAGACCTTGTAACACTAACGAGTCACATGACACCGGGGAGGGAAAATGGCTAACTGGGCCCAACTGTTCTCACTTTTGTTGCCAAGGGTTAGACATTAATGGCTGTGTGGTGAGTTATTTTGAGGGGGACAGCAAATTTACACTCTTATACAGGCTGTACACTTCCTACTTTACATTGTAGCAGAGTGTCATTTCTTCAGTGTTGTCACATGAAAGATAAAATAAAAATATTTACAAAAATGTGAGGGGTGTACTCACTTATGTCAGATACTGTAAAGGATATGCTAACAAATGAGCACCAGAAAAAAGGGTTCCCAAGCCATACCTTTGACAAAGCTATGTGAAAGATAGAGAAACGTGCGTTAGGTAGAATTTGCGTGTAGGGGGCTAATACTCTACCAGCTCCTTACTACATGTCTCATAGGCAGGCCTGGTTAGTTTGAGTAACCTGTTTAGGATTTTTGGCTTGGGAACCCGGATAACATACTGCTACTTAATGATTGATTTATATATATATATATATATATATATATATATATATATATATATATATATATATGTATATATATATATATATATATATATATATATATATGACTGGACAAACATTAGTACAGAAAAAGATGAAGAGCCAGCTGAGTTTGCCAGTAGGTTGTTAAAATTAATTAAAGATTAATTAAAGCTCATGATGGCACTGAGGAGTAAAAGAGCATGCTAGAGCACTGATAATAGCAGCATTTGTTAGGGGTTTACTTCCATATATTAGTTCTCAGGCACAAACAGTGTCCATAGGATGGGAGCATTAGACTTTGGTTGAAATTATTACAGTGGCAGAACACATGCAGCAAAGTAAAGAATCTAAGGAGTCAGCTAGATAGGCCTGAATTATGCCTTTAATGGAAGATTTGTACTCACAGAATAGTTCAAATAAGAAACATGGGAAAAGTCAGATGTGAAGGATGATAACAATGTAAGAAAGGACATAAGGTGTTATAATTGTGATAGGCCATAGCAGAATGGCCAGGGACCACTGGAAGGTGTCAGAATGGGAGGAAATGCAGGTAGAAGATACCAGAACTATAGACAGGACAGACCATATAATCTTAACATGTACATGGAACAATGACAGGTTACAGACAATGTTGTGCAGGGTATGCCATCCATTCCTGTAGACAGCGAAGTACTGATGCTATAAAGTGAGTCAGGCCTGTGATACAAGATTTGATTACTAGTGGAACTGTTATTTCTGCTTCCAGCCTGTGCAATACTCCAATTTTGCCTGTGCTGAAACTGGGATCTGACACTTCAAAATACCTCTTTGCACAAGACCTTAGAGCTATTAATAACAGTAAAACCTATTTTACCTATTGTCCCCAACCCCACAACTATCCTTTCCTCATTACATGTAGATGTGGAGTGCTTTACTGTGGTAGATTTGTCTGTCGCAGTTTTTAATATTCCATTGCACCTTAACAGCCAATATTTGTTTGCTTTTACCTTTGACTTGAGACAATATACCTAGACCAGAATCCCAGTTTACTCTAAAACTTTACAGGAAGACTTAGCAGACATATCTTACAGTGGGCTTTAAGCTCATACACTATATGGATGATTTGCTCATAGCTTCCCTAGATCTTGAAGGTCTTGCAGGGAAGAATCCATGACCCTCCCGAGGGGTCTTGCTAGCAAATGACACAAGGTAAATAAGGGCAAATTGCAATTTTGCTAGCCCAAGGTTAAATACTTGGGACATGAAATATCTAAGGGACACAGTTCCTTAGCGACTGATAGGATTTCTACCATCCAGAAAGCCACGTGGCCTACCTCTGTAAAAGGGATGATAGCCTTTCTTGGAATAGCAGGCTGCTGTCGCCAATGAATACCAAATTTTTCCACCATTGCAGTCCACTTACAAGAATTGACTAAGAAATGAGTATGTACCCCTCTCCCTTGGACTGATACATGCAAGGATTTTTTCCTTACATTGAAAAAGGCCTTACTAAGCGCTCCTTTGCTTGCACTACCATAACTTTTCTGTTATGAGACTGGATGACATGTCTCTATCATCCTTACTTAATCACATGGCCCCGGCCACAGACTAGCGTACTAAAGCACCAAATTAGACTCTGTTGCTCAGAGTCTACCTTCTTGTATGTTAGTTGTTACAGCTATGGCTATGTTGGTTGACTCTTGCCAGAATATAGTTTAGGGTTACCCCTTTCATGTACTAGCACCTCCTGCAGTTGACACCCTACTGTTAAAAAATACTGCTCAGATTTCCAACGCCTGATTGACTAGTTATGGATGCATACTTACATACTTACTTACTGACAATGTAAGTGTTCAGTGCTGCCCCTCTCTCAATCCTGCCTCCCTAATGTCAATTCTTTCAGAACATAGAGAAGAACATGACTTTGGTACTGTTTTAGAAAATCGGGTAATGCTAAATTGGAAGCTATTTCAGAGGGCTTTTTTTTTGGCATGGACTGGACTTGATGGACGCATGTCTTTTTTCGGCCTCATCAACTATGTTACTATGCTTAGACCAGGGCCTAGATGCACTAAATGTCGATGTGGTGTCGGTATGATATTGTCAATGTGTTCGAATCACTCCGACAATTCAATCTGCACACATATCAACATATTCACAAAAATTGTCGGATGGAAAGGGAAAGTTTCATCAACACTACGACAATTCTGAACAGCATTGTATGTATGTATCTTTATTTATATAGCGCCATACATGTACACAGCGCTTAACAGAAGTTGAAATAATACAATACAAAAATGACAGAACTGGGGTTAAGAGCATTAAGGTTAAGTACAATCATTACATTATTTGTGAGGGAAAGTGCAGCAAGGGAATCATACACTAGGAAAGGGACCCTGCCCCAAGGAGCTTACAATCTAGGCTGAATTCATATTGACAAACAGAGACACTAGGAGGAGTATTATAAGTGCAGGTACAAGGTGTGGTGAAAGAAGTGCAGAAGGATTCTGATGTGACTGTCAGTGTGCAGAAGGAGGACATTGCTATTGAGATGCCTCCCTGAGCTGGTGGGTTTTGAGGAGTTGCTTGAAAGTGATGATTGTGGATGATTGGCGAACGGTGATGGGGAGGGCATTCCAGAGTCGAGGAGCAGCCAGTGAGAAAGATTGTAGTCGAGAGATGGCTCGAGTTGTGTAGGGAGAGGACAGGAAGAACCCTTGAGAAGACCGTAGGGGACAGGAAGGGGTGTAGGGGAGATAAGGGCAGAAATGTAAGAGGGTGCTGAAGAACAGAGTGACTTACAGGAGAGGAGGAGAATCTTGTAAGAAATACGATACTTTATAGGTAGCCAATTGAGGGATTTCAGGAGGAGATGAGATGGAAAGTATCTGGGAGCAAATGTGGTGATTCTTGCGGCTGAATTGATAACAGATTGAAGTGGAGAGAGATGAGAAGCAGGAAGACCAGAGAGTAGAATGTTGCAGTAGTCAAGTCTAGAGAGAACAAGTGCCCAGCCAGTAGGGGAACACGGAGAAGGCTTTCAGTACCATGGACAGCTTTGAATGCCATAGGGATGTGCATTGCTCACCCCACTGGCACCCAAAGGGCCAACAAACAGTGGAAATCAACAGACAAATGCAAGTTGTGATTTTACTAGGACCTTAGCATAGGTCTTTTTTGTTTGCTTTTTAAAATAATATCTACTGGGGTCAATTATAAATGATTGTGAGATTACCACAAGTCTAGTAATTATATAGAGAAAATAAACAAGAGAAAACTACAGAGCTAATGGGTCCTTCACATGAAGGTGTGAATACCATTCAGCCAAGATGGACAGCGTCCTTTGCTGCTGTAAGAGACCAGTTTGGTAAAGAAGAGGTGTGGGAGCTAATTTAAAAATCAACTTTTATTAATCTGTTTATAAAACCAACATAAAACAGACTTAGGGTGTTAAATTGAATATGATACACCCTATAAAAACACAGTGCAATAAATATCTGCCTATTAATCAGTTAAACCAATATATAATACACAAGATCACATTAATAGAGAAGTTGGTGCAATACACTTCTCAGTCTGAGCTTGGAGAAGTTTAGCTAGAGATATATGATAGCGCTATATGTTGACATGACCTATAGTGCGCTTATACATATCATAATGAGAGCGTGAGCTGTATGTAGTTGTAAAACCTGTATGATGTAAATTGTGAGTAAATGAATGATTCACTGCAGACGCTCTGCTAAACATGTGTATTAACCCGTTAACTGCCGGCAGCTATTATATCTGCAGACGCTCTGCTAATTCAAGTGTCACATATACATAAAGGTTAATGCTACACTAAACAGCTAAAGGTATCCTATCTACTGCAGGCTAGATAGGAGCAGGGTCAGTGCCGAGGATCTTGGAAGGGAGAGAGGCATCGGAGGAAGCGGGTGGAAAACTTGTATTTGCCAGCCGCTTCCTCCGATACCTCCCTCTCCCCGCTTCCTCCGATATCTCTCTGCCCTCCAAAATCATCGACATTGTCCCCTGCATGGAGTCGCACACTGAACTACTTCATCCTTCCTCACTCATACGCCTCTGTATGGATATAAGTGAGGAGAGACGAAGTCGTTCAGTGTGCGAATCCATGCAGGGGACAATGTCGATGATCTTGGAGGGGAGAGAGGTATCGGAGGAAGTGGGTGGCAAATACAAGCTTGCCGACCACTTTCTCTGATGCCTCCCTTCCCTCCACCCGCTTCCTCTGATGCCTCTCTTCCCTCCACCCGCTTCCTCTGATGCCTCTCTCCCCTTCACACGCTTCCTCCAAGGCCTCTTAAACCTTTGAGGTGTGGTGATGCTGCATCACAATTGTAGTCAGTCGCTGCTGCTTGGTACATGACAGCAGGGAGAGGATGCGCACTATAGACACTGTGCTTCGTGTGCCGGTTCCCCTTTACTGATCGTTTTGTGCTGTGCCTTCAGGGCAACCTATGGTGGTAGAACCTTGCCCACTCTCAGTGATGACATCCCTTTCTGGCTCAACTGGCTCGGTCCAGACTTCTCTCTGGTCAGTGATTGGACAGGACTATTGATTAGCAGTGACAACATGACTTAACTGTGCTTGGGATGTTGCAGTGCAATGATCAGAAGGCTGTTACAAGATCATAGGGGAGCTGGGGCTATGACAATGACAAACATAAGGCAGCACAAGTTGTGACAGGTGCTTAAGGAAGTAGGGGTATGGACAGGTTCACATGGGGTCAGAGTTTGTGCAGGTGTATAGGGGAGTAGGACATGTGACAGGTCCTTAGGGGAGTAGAGTTTGTGACAGGAGAATAGGGGGGTACGAGGTGTTACAGTGACAGAAGCATTTCGCATAATGGGGTATAACAGTATAAAGGGAGCATGTGTGGCAGCAACAGGACCATAGGGGTGTGTGTGTGTGGTGACTATGACATGGAAGTAGGAGTATGGGGGGCAATGAAAGTGACATGATCAGACAATAGCAGGGGGAGGTGACAGTTACATATAAATATTACAATGGGGTATTGGGGTGATATGAACAAACAAGGTTGGGTGGGGATAACTGGAACAAAAGGTAAGTGTGCTCTCTCTAATTTACAGTATGTCTGTAGACACCAAGTCCAACCAAGTGTAAGAGCAGAGCTGTTATTTAGTCTAAATATCGGTTATGCTCCTAAATTTGGTTAGTGTCTACAGACATATTGTAAATTAGAGAGAGCACATTCACAGCCCCTGGTGACTTAAGCTGTCTATGGACACAAGACCCCACCATCATATTTACTTGCTGAAATATTGTAAATCAGAGTGCATGTTTACAATCCTGGTGACTTAAGATCTCTCTATGGGCACAAGACCACAATATAATGGATGTGAGTGTTTTGGTGGGAGTGTTTGTTTTGTGGGGGCAGCATTTCATCCTTGGACCCAGGCAATACAATGTCTTGGGCCAACACTGGTGATGCAAATCTAATATAATTTGCTACCGTTTGAGGTTGTAGAACACATGAGCCCTCTAGTGTGATAAAGACTTGACACAGAGGGAGTAATAAACTAGTAGCCTGTTTAGCCGCTACAGTGCTACAGCAATAGATTGACTGAAAGTACATATAAATAAAAATACACTGGTCTCTTTGATCCTCACGATTTAAATTAGTTTAATACAGCGGCTAAAGCTATTATTGAACACACACAGGAGTGCTGACAGTAGACCCTCCTATATACTCTAATGACAGAATTAAATCAAAGGGTACTGTTTTGTAACGGAAAGACTAAGATTATATATTACAATTGGGTAAATATGATCATGTGAACATATTCCAGGATCGACTTTTACTTCTGTCTATGACTCAAACTCAGCAGTAGTGCACATTAGAAATATCCTTTTGGTACTAGAAAACACTGAGGAAAGCTTTGCAGGCCTCAGAAACATAAACCTATCAGTCAGTATCCTTACCACTTATTATACTGATTTTGCTTCCCTCCCCCATGTGATGCCCATTTGGTGGACAGTGATCCACTTTTAAGCTCACTAGCTTGATCTCCTATTTTAGGTGATAATTTTGGTTGGTTACCATTTTAATTTAATATATTAATAAACGTTATATATTAATTCTGACTTTATATCTTAAATTAGGGCCTTAAGGTTCAGTACTGGTCTAATTTTCGGCACTTGAACTGAATACCACCTGGATAGTGGGGACACTGGTTTGAGTAGCTGAATTTTTCTCTTTTCTGGTTGACATTATATATATAGACCTGCTGTACCAGCCACATCAGCTATCACCATATTGGTTAATGTGTCTTTACCTATTAGAAAATATTTTTTTACTGTATGCCTACCCTTATCTCTCACAAGTGTGTTATCCCATCAATGTTTACAAACAAACTGCAGCTGGCTCTTAACCCCTTATGGACCCATGAAGGTCCTGGACAGTCATGGGTTATTATACCCTTAAGGATCCGTGATGGTCCTGGACCATCATGGAATTCTGGGCTCCCCACGAGGCTGCACGCCATTCGGAGAGTCTGGAATCAGATCGTCAAAAAAAAAAAAAAAAATGCCCCGTGCTCCTTAAGTGACCTCTGCATGCGTGTGCGGCCGGCCCTTAAGGGGTTAACCCTTTGAATGCCACAGGGGTGAGCAATGCACATCCCTATGGCATTCACTGCTGTCAATGGTGCTGAAAGCCTTCTCTGTGTTCCCCTACTGGCTGGGTAGGGAAGCATAGAGAAAGTTGTTCAGAATTGTCGTAGCTCTTCCTGCTGTTACTCCAAAGGAGAGTACAGGGGAGATCCCAGCTACGACAGCCTGAGTTAGGTGAAGTGGAGACAGTGAACTCCGACAGCAGAGGCTGCTATCGGAGTTTCCTGAATGAGTCGAAGTGTCACATTATAATGTAAACACACCCCCTTGCATATGAATGTATCTGATTATGCTTCATTTCCATATAGAAATGAGCAATTGTCAGTTCGAAGACTACGAATTCGTAGACATGGTGAAGGCATGTTGGATTGATGTCAATGTGGGTATTTTTTTGTCTGTGTTTTGTCGAAGTGATGTCGTAGACACTTTGTGAATACTGCAGAGGTGCTTACGACACTACTCCGACAGAACATCGACATTCGTAGCCCTCTTCGACATTTAGTGCATCTAGGCCCAGATCTTTTTGAGACTCCACTTCAAAATCTGGACATGTAACTATTTGTAGGTGGCTCATGTTCCTACTCTGAAATGGAAGTTAAAAATACTGGATTTACAGTAGTCTCACACCATGACACCATGAAGGCTAATGCTGAGCCTTTAGCTTCTACTGGATCTGCCCAAGTAGCAGAACTCCAAGCTTTAACTCGGACATGTATTCTAGCCACATAGAAAACAGTAAATATTTATACAGATTTGGCATCTGTCATGATTTTGGAGCACTCTGGCAGAATGGGGAATTCCCAACAGCCTCCAGAACTCCCATTGCAAGTGCCAAATATGTGAGAGATCTCTTGAATGTTTTGCTCTTACCGCAAGCTGTGGCAATCAAGGTCCCAGGACACACTTTTAACAAGATGCCATCTCTTTGGGTAATCACAGAGCAGATGCAGTGGCCAAACAAGCTGAGTTGCGATAACATGTTGCCCTTTTTTCTGCTGCTGCGGAAGACAGGTTCACAGTCTAGCTTTGAGGCCTAATTAGCCTGTGCTTCCTTCCTCTGTGGTGTGTCGGCCAGCATCCTTGCGGCTCCCTCTGCATTACTATGTCTGTTACAGGCACTGGCTTGGACACCTTATTATGGGACTATTCTGGGTGGCCTAATTGGGTCCCGCCTCCTCCTGCTCCTTTATAATTCTCCTTGGGGCTAGGAGTCACTGCCCTTACGTGGTGTTCCTGCTTGTTACTCTTAGCTCTCCATGTTTACCTGAGAATCTCGCTCTGTGTATGACCCTGGCTTGTCTGACTACCCACATCGGTTCTGATCTGTAGCTCTGGCTGACTACTCGCTCTGTGTATGACCTTGACTTGTCTGACTACCCACATTGGTTCTGACCTGTGGCCCTGGCTGACTACTCACTCTGTGTATGACCCCAGCTTGCCTTTCCAGTGGCCCTGGCTACTACCCACTCAGTGTAGCCTCCGGTTGCCTTTCCTGAGGGCCTGGTTACTTTTGCTCCTTGTAGTCCTTGGTTTGCCTGACCAGTGGCCCTGGCTCCTACCTGCTCAGCATAGTCTCCAGTTGCCTGACCAGTGGCCTGGTTACTCTCGCTCCGTGTAGTCCCTGGCTTGTCTGACCTGTGACTCTGGCTGCCTACTCGCTCCCTACACTACCTGCTTGCCTGACCTGATGTCTCAGTGCCTCCTGGCTCTGGTCTGCTCTTACTCTCTGTTGCCTCTGTTCACAGACCAAGTGGTGGCACACATATTCTACCATTCTTCTGTTGTCCCACTTTAGCCGCTTCCCTAGTCTCAAGATCTTGAGTAGTGGAGTGCACAGGACAGTGTGCAGCTCCGGAGGGACCTTGGGTCCTATTTACATATGTCTGGGGTTCTGTGTGGGCTCTACCATTATTGTTGTTATAATAAATAAAGGTGGTTATATTTTATCTTTGTGTCTGTCCTTATTTTCCTGATTACCGTGACAAAAGGGATGACACACCAATTGATTTGCAATCATTCTATGATGCTCTTCCACCACAATGGACTCAGAAGGGTGCTACTCATGATGAGAAGAATGCCTGGGTTGGTCCTAATGGTCTCTCTGCTTTTCCTTCTTCTTTGGTTCCATTTTTGGTTCGCATGGCAATAGGACTGGTGGGTATGAGGGTTTGGATAAATCACGGTATATTTTTGCCAACAGTGTGTAGTCTGTAAACAGCAGACTGTTGGAAAAGCTGTTAAACTATCTCAACCCAATCCCTGCCCATGGGGACCGGTTGTGAACTTACAGATTGATTTTATTGAATCCTTTAGGAGTTTTCATTATCACCATGTCCTCATGGTAATATATAACTTTCCAGGATGGGTAAAGGCATACCCTTGTCAGCATGCAGACAAAGACATTAGCTACAAGTTACCACAGGAATTTATTCCTAGGTATGGACTACCACATAACATTTACTCTGACAGAGGGAGACATTTTACTGGACAGATTGTACAAGACGTATGTAAAGCATTGGTTATTGATTACCATCTATACTGTTCACCCCATCCACAGAGTGCAGGTGCAGTTCAAAGAGTCAATGGAACTCATAAGAATAAAATTGCTAAAATATTATTTTTTTATTATTTGCAAGTATGACGTTAATTTCACTCGTATTAATATTAGGGATTTTCCATGCCCATTTTCAATTACAAGTCCTTTGAGACTTAATGTACCATGGATCATTTGTGTTCTGGAGGGATAAGTAGCATATGACACTTAAGGCTCAATTTAAAGAGGTCTGACGCGAAAATAAAAACAGCCAACGCCTTTTTTCTTTTTTTTCCCTTTTTTTATCAATAAACCAATGTCAATTCAAAAAGTCGTCTTATGAACAGCTAATGATAATATAAAGTCCATTGAGACCTATGGAACAAAAATTCCAAGAGCCATTCAAAGGTGTGCGGTAATGCTAATGGACAACAAATGGATACATTTAACTGATAAAATTTAAGACCCATTTTTGTTAGCTGTAAAATATATAACAAGAACAAAAAAACCCACGGTCGGACAAAATAAAACAGAGAAACAGCAGCTCACACAACACATAGTACAAGTACACCTATGGCAACATTAACATGAAGCCAAGATAACACACAACCAATGCCCATGCCCCACAAATAAGTGTCAGACACATTACAAAAGCCAGCAACACCCCTGGGCCAAGGGCTCAAAAAAGCACACCAGTGCAAGCCATTACAACATGGCATGGAACAACGGACCTTAACACACAACATGTACACCTGCCAATCCAAAACAACCCAAGCTCACCTGGGCAACATCACCAGCCAATCGAGACACAACCTGCACCTCCCAACATCACACTCGCACTTGACAGTGACACAGCAATCAGAACATCAGAATATAAATAACAAACACACCGACAAACATTTACCTTAACAACACTTTGCAATTGGTCATTACCTACCTTATGACCGTGCCCGGACCACACCCTACCACTGTCTTAAAGGGACAGCACACCCTCCTCAGATGTAGCATATTTGCATTGAGACCACTCAGGGAGAGAGAGACAGAGAGAGAACAGCATGAATGCTTGCATACTTATTGATGTGATTACTGCAGAGAAGGAGTGTGTGGGATAGGGATCACCATCAACTTCCAAGCACCACTGTGAGGAGTATCTGGCTTAAGAGCCACACTGAAGCCCATCCATATCTGGAGGACAACACCTGCCAGCAGCATCACAGTTGCCACAGCAGTATGCCCCCCAGCCGCTGCAAGAGGATGCTCCACATCTACCATAGGGACCACTGGAGCAGCACAGGGTTGACAGATGACCAACAGGGCCCAGAGTTCACCACACAAGGGTCACGCTCCTGGGAATGACCGATGATGAGGTGATAGACTGCTACAGATTTACAACACACAGCATCATTGACCTATATGAGGTCGACTCTATATGCATCATAAACTATGTCCTATCTGGACTGCAAAAACTAACGTGTGCAATACATTTCATGGAAAGTGGAGCCTTCCAGTCCACAGAAGGTGACGCATCAGGCATGTCCCAGTCCACATTTTCCAGGGTACTGGCTCAGGTGTTGCCAGCCCTTAAAAGAAAGGCCAACAGGTACATCAACTTTACCACCATCGACATGGAGTGGACAAATGTAAAACAGGACTTTTATACAAGGGGAGGCTTGTCCAGGGTCCTGGGTGCTATAGATTGCATACATGTACATATCATAACTGCAACACATGAGAGACATTTCTTCATCAACATGAAGAATTTCCACTCCATTAACGTGCAGATGGTGTGTGACTCCAAAAAGAGGATCACCAATATCTGTGCAAAATATCCCGGGAGCTGTCATGATTTGTACATCCTCCAGCACTCCTCTGAACACAAAGACTTTGAGTGTGTAAAATATACAGGGGATGGCATTTGGGTGAGTTACCAATACAAAATCACTCCACATCCACAGGTGTACACACAACACTGCTCAACATGCTTATTACTCACGGGTAGTACGTCCCCCTCACACAACATCATCCACACAACATGTGGGCCCTGTCTCACCATGTCACTCACTTTCCACAGGTGATTCAGGATATGGGTGTAAACCCTGGCTTCTCACACCAGTCAGAAATCCCCAAACATCTGCCTGCATGCTCTTTAATTAATAAAGGGGGCAATTGTCGCCACCATGCTAGGGGGGTGTCATGAGGGGTCATGATACCCCTCTTGAGGTCTGAAGTACTTTTTTAATACAAATTACATATATAATTTAAAAAAAAGAAAATCATTGTTACACATAAATTAAATATTTAATTACATTTTCACACAAGTTACATATATAATAAAAACAAACACCTTTTTTTATACATATACAGGTTGCCTATTAACCCTATGAGTACCAGAGGGGTAGCAAACACATTACAATACCTCTCTGGTACGCATAGGGTTAATCTTGCAATACAAAATACGAGGACATGTCGAATATAATAGGAGAAGAAAAATGTCAGATAAAAATGGTGAAAGAAGAGCACTGTAGTCGACTTTTCAAAGGGGGGGGTTAAAATGTCGGATGTACAATATTCGTCGAATTAATATGGTGAAAGAAAGCACTGTAAGTCGGGTTTGGAAGGGGAAGGGTTAATTGTCGACTATGAACAATATTTGTTGGATTAATGTAGTGGAAGAAAGCACTGCAAGTCAACTTTTAAAAGGGGGGGTTAATATGTTGAGGATTTTGTTATGTGAAGAACACATCTAACACTGAACTTGATCTTTCTGTCGTCAAATGTACGCCTGTTTCCTTGGACTTTGACATTTTGCGCATTTTTTTTGTAGGTGGTAGTCGGAAAAAAGCAGACAGCACCAGTTTTGTTACTACTCTGAAAAGTGCTGTCTATGCACTGTGGTTCTGCAATAGAATACCAATGTAACACATGTTTGCAAAATTTGCGGTACTTGTTTTTCTTGTAACGCCGGTTTTAGCACGGGTAATAGAATTGAGCACCAGTAGTGCTACAACAAGGATCATGTGAAAACGAGGAATGCCACTGAGTGCACCTTAGGATTGCTAAAATCAAGATTCCAATGTCTGGCTCACTCAGGGGGAGCACTACAATATGCACCAGGCATTTGACATAATCCTTGCATGTGCAATCCTACATAACAGCGCTGTGGACACACCACTATTAGATGATATACAGCCCCCACCCATAGTTGATGTACCTGTGAACACTGCACAGGATGAAGAGACCCTAAGAGGGGCACAGATATGAGACAGGCTGATCATGGACCACTTCATCTGTGAGTATAACACAGACAAGCAATTAAGTTAGCAACAAGCAATTAAGCTAGCTAAAATAGAAAATGAGAGAAACATTGCAAATGAGAGCAAGAAAAACCCTAAGCAATTCTAGTATATTAATAACAAAAAAGTTAAGGTTGATATTGGTCCTCTTAGGACTGAGACAGATGAATTGATTAGTGAGGATAAAGCTATGGCTGACACCCTAAATATGTTCTTTGCTTCAGTATATACAAATGATGCAGCAATGACAAGCTATGGGCAAACAGACCAAACCACAGAATTTCCTCCAACATCTACATGACTTACTGAGGACAAGGTCCAAAAGAGACTGGAAAGGGTTAAAGTGAATAAAGCGCCTGGACCGGACGGTATACACCCAAGGTTACTTAAGGAACTTAGTTCAGTAATAGCAAGACCATTATACTTAATATTTATTGATTCACTTTCATCAGGCATAGTGCCCTGTGATTGGCGGAAAGCTGATGTAGTTCCATTGTTTAAAAAGGGAGCAAGATCCAAATCAGGAAATTATAGACCTGTGAGCTTGACTTCCATAGTGGGTAAGATACTAGAAGTCCACCAAAACATAAAAGAGGGAGAGCATCATAGTGTATAATGTTTAACACTTTGTATATTATAATAAAATTCAAGTGGATATTACTCACATTTCTTAAAAGCTACTGTGTATAACTTAGTAGCAAACAAGCCTGTGGAGGATATTACTCTGCCTCCACACAGATATCTCATCCGAAACGCTCAATCACTCCAGTACTTTCCAATGACGATAGCTCTGGAAAAAGACATAAAACGAAGACAACACACCAGAGGAGAGCTTCGGGGACCCAAATAGATCCAATCACTTCAACAGTGAGCTTTAGATGTATACTTACATCACTTGTTCTCACCGGTCCAAATTGAATGGAAACCGGTGAGACCGCTAGTGGGGAATAACAGCCGGTCCTCCCCACAAAGGGACCGCACTCCAAATTGGCTCACTGAAGTCTTAAGCTTCTAAGATCCGTGTAGCAAGCGGCTAAGCATACATAAATGAAAAAGTAAAAAGCGGACAGGAAAAATCACTATAAAAATAACAAATTTATTTAAAAATCTTATCCTGACATGTTTCGTGGTCCACAGACCACTTCTTCAGAGGAATACACCTGTCCGCTCTATCACTTGAATATAAATAACATACAAACTGATCCAAAACACATTACAATAGGTTAATTGAAATACAAACCCACCAATAAACATCTACTTGATTTACATGTATCTCATCTATTAACCCTTACATCATTATAACTATTTCATACAATGTATTTGAAGGATTCATATCCAAAAATCTCCCATCCCCACACATCTCAAGATTCCAAATATTGTTAAAATCAGAACATATCTATCTGTAACAAAGAATCATTCTAAAATATAAAACGCCAGTCCCGAGGCAAGGGAATGATCACAGCCGCCCCGAGCCACCATACTAACACGTCTATATTTAACCCCGAGCGGCTATAGCATTCCCAAAACTGACGATTAACCCTCCCACAATTAAACAACACATAAAACATCCCTTGTTTATCTAACCATATCTTTAGTATGAAAAATAAACAGTGATGAACTAAATCCCAAATGAATATTTTACCACCTATATATGTTAGTGAAACTACAACATGCAAATAAACATTGTGTATACAAATCTACAGGACATTATGATTACCCTTTACTTTTTAGGTGATTCATGATATTAGATCATATATTAATATGAAATATAAGTGAAAAATATATGTATACCTTATGTATCTTATAGGTGCCTATTTTTAAATAAACACAGGGCAATTAAAATAAAATGAATAACCCTTAAATACCCTAATCACCTAACTTGATGAATATGTTCATGAAAGTGCTTAAAAAAAAAAAACAAAAAAAAAAAACAATATTGATCACCACATAAACAATTATGCGAATAAACCAATATAATATACCTCAAACTCTATCACTATATCTCTACACCTTCAAACTCACATAACTTCCCAATTCAATATGTATGAACCACCATATCATTCAAACCCTCAGGATATCTCGTCTTTAATCGAAACATCCAAAATGATTCTCTATTATTAAGTTGTTGCAACCTATTATATCTCGATGATGGTTCAATATGTTCTATAGGAATCACTGAGAGAACCTCTGTTTTCTTATTGTGTTTATCCAAACAATGTTTGGACACGCTATGTAATTCATAACCATTCAGGACATTTCGCCTATGTTGGCCAAATCTAGACCTAATAGTTTGCGTAGTCCTTCCAATGTATTGCATTCCGCAAACACAATTCAAAAGATAAATAACATAATCTGAATCACAATCCATAACTTGTCTGATCTCAAAACTCTCCATTGTATTATGTGATTCAAATGAATTTTTCTTGTGCGGAATATATCTACATGTTTTGCATCTTATTTTCCCACATCTATAAACCCCCCTCATTCTATTTTGGGTCACCCTAAAGTTCTCAATCTGATTGTCCAATTTACTCGGTGCAATCAAATTTTTAAGGGTTCTATTTCTCCTAAATACCACTTTAGGGGTTTTCGTAATTTGTCCCTTCAAAAATGGATCATGGAATAAAATCGACCAATGTTTATTTAGGACTTCCTTTATATCTTTCTGTGCACAATTGTAATCCGGTATAAATGAAACCTGATATGGATTCCCAACCTCTTCTAAATGGAACTTCCTCTTTTTCCTGGAATTCTTATATCCTAACAACTCTTTTCTATTTACTTTAGATGCTTTGGAAATGGCCCTCTCTACTAGATCTCTAGGATACCCTTTTTCTAGAAACCTATTCTTAATGAACTCAGATTGTATTAAAAAATGTTCCAATGAATCACAAGATACTAGAAGGGTTATTAACTGACAGTATTCAGAACTATGTGAAGACAAACAATATCATTAGTAGGAATCAGCATGGTTTCATGAAGAACACATCATGTCAGACTAATTTACTTGCATTTTATGAAAGAGTGAGTAGTAATTTGGACAGGGGAATTGCTGCTGATGTAGTATACTTGGATTTTGTAAAAGCCTTTGATACAGTGCCTCACAACAGGTTACTGCATAAATTAAAAGACTTTGGTTTGGGCGGCGTTATCTGTACATGGATTGAGAACTGGTTAAATGATAGATGGCAGAGAGTTGTTGTAAATGGAACTTTTACAAATTGGTCTAAGGTTATAAGTGGGGTGCCGCAGGGTTCAGTCCTGGGACCAATGCTTTTTAATTTGTTTATTAATGATCTAGAAGTGGGAATTAAAAGTAGCATCTCAGTCTTTGCTGATGACACTAAGCTATGTAAGGAAATACATACAGAGCTGGATGTTTTTTGCCTACAGAAGGATTTAGATAAACTAAGTGAATGGGCAGAAAAGTGGCAGATGTCATTTAATGTAGATAAATGTAAGGTTATGCATTTGAGCTGTAGAAACAAACTTGCTACATATACTCTAAATAGGAAACAACTTGGGAAATCCTCATTAGAGAAAGATTTAGGAGTACTAATAGACAATAGACTTCACAGCAGTGTGCAAAGTCACTCAGCTGCTGCAAGAGCAAACAGAGTACTAGCCTGCATAAATAGAGGTGTAGATGCAAGGGATGCTAATATTATCCTACCTCTGTATAAATCCTTGGTTAGGCCTCATCTAGAATATGGAGTACAATTTTGGACGCCTGTTCTAAAAAAAGACATTACTGAACTGGAAAAGGTGCAGAGACGTGCAACAAAACTGATAAAGGGATTGGAGGATCTGAGTTAGAAAGAGAGACTAGCCAAACTGGGTTTGTTTACATTAGAGAAGAGACGTCTATGGGGTGATATGATTACCATTTACAAATACATTCAAGGTCAATACAAAGAACTATCCAATTTATTATTTATGCAAAGAGCTGAGCTAAGAACAAGAGGTCATCCATTAAGACTTGAGGAAAGGCACGTTCAACAAAAACAACGGCAGGGATTCTTTACAGTAAGGGCGGTAAGGCTATGGAATTCTTTGCCTCAAGATGTTGTGCTTGCAGATAATGCAACTGCATTCAAAAAAGCAATGGATGCCTATCTAGCACAGAACAATATTGACAATTATGACAGATGGCTTCAAAGCAAATAGGATATTGATCCGGGGAACTATTTGACTACCAATTGGAGTCAGGAAGGAATAATCCCCCCACACACACACTTGGGACTAGATTGGAAATGGCTCCAGAGGGCTTTTTTTTTGCCTTCTTCTGGATCAACAGGGGTGTTTTTGGCATGGGCTGGACTTGATGGACGCATGTCTTTTTTCAGCCTTATCTACTATGTTACTATGTTACTATGTTACATTAACACAATCCATGTATGTCCATGATTAGCCTCTGGGAATCTGAGCAAACACACTAACCACACCACACATGATGTTCAGTTTACCCCACAACATCAATGTGAGTCACAGGCCTGACATTGCCAGCAGTAAATAACCTTCCTACATCAATGTTGACATTGATACTTCAAGGATATCATGCAACTCACATGCAAACAAAGGTACAACACATTACCCATGTTCATATTCCTGGGTTCAACTGACAGCAAATAACATGAATTGCCTTGATCATAGCCATAGCAACCATGGAACCCTTGGAGCAAAGAGCGGTATCCAATGCAGTGCATCAGATACCACTCTGTCACATCAGACGTTAAAGGGGCATTGGAGTGAACATAGGAGATTTAGTTGGGGATGTATTTACAATGGTAGTGTGTTCTACATTATAGGATATACAAAATGTGGATCAGGTCTCAAGGCCCACCATGCTGGTGTGTGTGTAGCACTATAACATTATCAGTCCAAAATCCTGTTTCATGGAGCTCAGTTGACATACTCGATGATGTGTTGATCCGATGTCCTGGGCACATATCCACATGACTGGTTGGCATGTTTCTATCATACTGGGTTGCAGACGAGCAGACAACACATTGCAAAATAATGGTTTGTGTACTCCCCTGTAACGCAAAACTTAGTACAAATGGTCTACACTGCAATTCAAAAGACTGTGTTAGGTGCTAAGGGAAATTTGAGACCCAGTTTTTTGGGCGTAGAATCCCTTAGTGCATCTTTTAACAGTCGACGCAGAAATTGCTTGTGAAAACATAGTTAAAAACCCTAATTCTCCAGTGGATGTATTGATATGGGGCCCTATGAATGCCAGTGGGGTATAATTGCCCAACAACAACAGCAACAGCCCATAAAAAGTAACTTACCAGTAATACAGATGTCAAGCGTTGTCTTCAGCACCCTGGTCAGCTACTGTCCATCTTCATTCTTCTCTCTTCCTTTTTCCTCTGGTCCTTCTGTCTTCCATCTTCATGTCATGTACCTGTAAAAAAATGAAGATATAAATAAATGTTCCATAAAAAAAAAACCCACACATCTATGTATAGTTTAACCCCTGCATTGCCAGTGCAATGTGTTGCGTACCTCTCTGGGGCTTAACGGGTTAATATACGCATAGATGTAAAACATGGAGGAAGTCCTCCAGATATGTCCCCATTAAACATTTCCCCATAAGAATGAAAACAAGAAAAAAATTTTCCAAATAAAAATAGATTATATTTTCTCTTTCTCCACCTCTGTTTGCCATTAGCTGTGCCTCCCAGCCAATCAGCTTCAAAGGAGGGACTGGAGGAACCTTTTCGAAGCCAATGGCTGTGAGGCATTTTGAACAGCGACTGCCCATGTATAAAGGCAGTCTCTGTTTAAATTGCCTCACAATGGAACAGGCATCGGCCCGAAAGTTACTGAGGGGTACTCCTTCTGCCTTTCTCTGCCACCACAAACAGTGGTGGAGAAAGAGAAAATGCCATCTATATTTATTGGAATATTTTTTTCCTGTTTTTGATTCTTATGAGGAAATATTTAATGGCGACATATCTTAAGGACTTTGGCCATGCTTTACATTGCTTACCCCTCTGGCACTCAAGGTGATAAACTATGCATAGGTGTGCAGGTTCTTTTTTATGGAACATTTATTTATATCTCCATTTTTTTACAAGTACATGACTTGAAGATGGAAGACAGAAGAACCAGGAGAAGAAAGAAGAGAGAAGAAGGAAGAGAGAAAAAAGAATAGAAGATAAGAGAAAGAAGAATGATAGAAGGAGACAGACAGTTGATAACAGGTAAGTGTAGCACAGAAAAGCTAAAAATCATTGCTTGACAGTTGCCAGGAGCAAATTGTTAGCTTTTTCCTTTCATGTTCCTATTATTGCCTCAATTTAGTGGCATTTTGGGAACTTAAAGCAAAAAACAGATATTTGGCCACAAGACCTTTTCTGTGGCCTAACGTCTGTTGTGCTTTCAGCATATCTCTGCAATGCATTGTGTACCCTTCTAGCACTCAAGGGGTTAATATAAGCTCACCAGAAAGGATTTCATCTTCATGAAAAAACTTATATGGAGCAGTATATAACAAACTTGCTAGAAGTAAATATTTCAGGTTCTGCAAACAGAATAATTCACTTTTTTGGCTGCTTTAGATAAAGGGTACTTCCAGTGATGTAGCCAGTGAACCTGAGAAAGCATATTTATGGAATCTAATCTGAAATTTGGTAAATCCAAATGTTTACCCCTTTCTTGGAGTTTTATGCTAATATTTCAGAATCCCTTTTCATAATGAATCTGACAGGGTTCCTATTTCAAGCCCTGTAGATATATTTTGCTCCATGTTTTTCATGCTATATAATAATAAATAATACAGGTTATCTGCCCTGATGGACATAATATTATGATTTTTTGATTATGCCCCATCATTGAAAGCATCACAGATCTGGCATATCAAATCTCTCCTCAGGAACACCTAACAGGCCACATCTTTAGGATTTTTTTTCTTGTACACAGGTGAGGTACTCAGATGCTTAGCCATTTAATTAAAATGATTTGATTATGATTAAGATTAATTATTATTATTATACATTAATGTAGTTCACAAAAATATATTAACCCTACATCCCCATTGCTGGAATGGCACCCAGTTTACTCTATTACTGTTTCCAAGATTCTTGTGTGTGAAGTATCTTGGAATTCCCTCCTGTTAAATATTATGGAATGGCAACAGCAAGCACATGTACATCTGTAGGATAGATGCTGAACTCCTGGTTTCAGCAGTTCTTGTTTATTTTCTTTGTACAGAGTGCAACTGTTTGCATAGGTGAATAGAAGGAGATCAGTGGCATAAAGATATGTGTTTCAGCTCTAGGGTGATTTAAGAGCTTTATATCAAATAAATAGGTAGAAATAACAGAGGGATTAGTACTCTGACAGGTGACGCCTCATGCAGTGAGGTAAGACAATATAACATTTGCAACTGGGTAAATTTCAGCACAAAATATTAGGTAAGAGAAAAAAAAAGAAAATTTAGTGCACACATATCACTCCAAATCATACACCAGAGGTAGGAGGGATCTTGTAGATACACAGAGGTGCTGACAGGGTAGTATACATTAAAGAAAAAGAGAGACAGATATCCCTGCAGTAATTAGACAAATTAGAATAGAATATATGGAAACAGAACAACATTCACAGACCAGGCCTTCCAGATCAGGCGAACCTGCCAAGCTCCTCATGGCATGTGTTTCTGACATGCTTCCTATGCCACAGATCCACAAACAGGAATCTGGGTTTTGTGCTACGGAATCTTTCCTGAATTTGTCAGCTGGGGACCTAGTTTGTTCTGCAGACAGCTCTCAAGAAGAGGTAGGCCTTGAGGCCTGTACTGAAGATCACCTTGTGGCCTGCCATTGCACTCTGAGGCACACTGTGGGGTCACTACCTCCAACACAGAATACCCTAGATTGGTACATATGATATGTCCTATTTGTGCCTATTTTATCAACTTGAGCCACCTACTAACTCTATGTACCAAGATCTATTGAGCCCATCAACCTGACAGCATAAGCCAAATATTTACCCAAATATATATCTGTAAAATAAATATTAAATGCAGCCCAAGGCATCCATTACATGGAGAATCCAATCCCACCCCCCTTTTTTCTTTCTTTTTTCAAATTGCCTTTTAAAAAAGATAAGACCACTAGGAAATCACAACGAGACCCTATCATCGGGTTAACAGTAGCTATATCAACTCATTTCTCATTCCAAAATGTCTGTGAATAAAGGAGAATCTATTGGAGTAGCTTCCTCCGGATTTCTTATCAGAGAAGATTTGACCTAAACTACTATATTACTGTCTATATTACCTAAACTACTATATACAATGTAAACAGTTCCGATTCATTTAACATCTTCATATTTAAAGAACCCACAGAGTACCCTTAATAGATTTATCTGGGGTCATAACCAGCCAGACTCAAATTTTCATATTTATCCAGACATAGGAAAGATGGAGGATTGGGGATTCAGGACATTACGTAGTACCATCGTTCAGTACAATTGTCCAATATATGGAACTGGTTCCAGGTCTCAGGATCTAAGTCTTGGATACATATACAGCAAGAGACTTTACCAGGAATATAATTGGAACAACTTCCTTGGCTTTTTAGTAACAGCAAATTTTTGAAAAAAAAAAAAATCCCCTATACTGGTTAAAGTCACCTTATCCTCATGGTCTAAATGTATAATGACTAACCCAGAGATATCGGTTGCCCAATCTCCTATTCAGGCTGTGAACTTGCTAATAACATTATTGCAAGATATAATGATTATGACTTTTTCAGCTGGAAATTGATTAGTAAATTTCTTATAGGGCAATTTATAGAAAATGGGAGAATTAGATAATTTAATTTGATGAGTGGACTCCTTGATTTTCTTTCAAATGATGAGAATATCTATTCTAGGGTGGTAGACTAGCTGGAGCATAGCGATAAGGAATTTACTAAGGCCACTCACACCCTTTGAAAAGTTATGCATTGGAGATCACCTCCCCCTCGACCAATCTCCCACTTAGATTTTAGTGAAACGAAGAATTATTTCTGTCTCAGAAATATCAATGGGAAAAATAATCGGAGATTCACATTTCTACTGAGGAGTGGAACCAGGTGTTATTAACTGCATTTAACTCTTCAAGGCATATACTCACTGTTGAAGCAAATTATAAAATTATAACAAGATGGTACAGAACTCCAGAGTGTTTACATAAATTATAACCGAACATAGATTTGAATTGTTGGAGATGTGGTAAAGCAGTGGGAACCAAAACACATATCAGTTAGAGTTGTTCTCTGATTACCCCATACTGGAATGCTGTATTAAATTCTATTTTTCAAATTACTAAGATATATATATTACGAGAGATCCTCCCACTATATTAGATTGGGAGAGAAGGGTTTGTTCTGTTATGGTTTCAGAGAGAATGACATTTTTCCATCATGATGTCAACTCTATCTTTATATCAGTGTGGCAGCCATGGATAGATTATATTGATAGGCGTTGATCGTACAGTAAATTTCTTAATACTTTGATATTAATAAAATGGATACACTATGCCAGTTTGATATTAACACCTTGAATATTATGGTGTCATCATATCGTATGTATCTTGGCTATCCCTTGATTATTGTTATATTCTCCCTATTCTTTTCTTTCTTTTTTGTTTATGTTTAGATCTTTCTTTTGGCCGATTTTTGTGACTTTCATTCAGACTAAGACATGACTGAAGATAAAATTTCTCTATAGTTACTAATAGAGTTGATTTTATTCTAAAAAAAACAGCGCAGTGGTAAATTCCCTGACTATGGAGCCTGTTGAAACTCAAGGTTGCAGATTTGAATCCCGGCAGGGTTAACTCAGCCATTCATCCTTCTGAGGTCGATAACATGAGTACCATTGATTGGGTAATAATAACATCTATTATTTCATCTGCCGATTTGGTTAGTTAGAGCATGTGCTGAAAGTGCTTTGAGTCCCACTGGGAGAAGACACTATATAAATACTAGTTATAATATTATTATTATAAAACAATATTTTATGGAAGGAGCACACATATTCACATATGTAGTCAAAACCCATATAAATATGTAATATGGGGTATACTCCACCTCTCAAAAAATATTACATAAAGCACAAAAGAACAAAAGATAAGAGATTTAAATTGAGGCACATGACTAATAAAGAATAATACTAAACAAAGTTAATAAAAAATTATACTATATTGATCAAATATACCAATCCTTAAGTCCATAAATGTGCAGCAGGGCTATCCATACCCACCTCCCAGGTCCCAGTACCACCCTCACCACATATAGTCCCAAATTCTACCAAATCAATACCCTATATAAAACATAATAAGAGGAAAAAATAACTGGTGCCAGTTCAAAAAAATCCCATTATACTATAATGGCGTCACCAAAAATGTACATAAAGTAAAGCCCAAACTCAAAATCATTTGATGTGTCCAATGAATCCATATGAATAATGAACAGTCCTCCAATATTCAGAAAATGCATATGAGGACATTTGCCTTGAGGAAGACCGGGTCACAACAGGTGAAACGCGTTGTCCTGTGGCACTACGAGGTCTTTATAACTGTGGCTGGGACATTGTTGTTACCTTTTTTGATGGAAGGACGAAGTGAAGCAGAGTATTGTTGAGTGACTTATATTGCTGAATTTACACTACTTATGACAATTGGAGCATAGTGGTTGGAGTTCGTTGGACATATAGCCAAAAATTGGGTGAAGATGGGTGAGAGCATTCCCTTAGATATATGCATCCACCACTATAACGGACTTTATCACATTTGAATATGATATCATATGTGTGAATTCAATCTGTACTGTGCAGCTGTTGTCCATCTAATGCTTGCTATTAACCTCTTCACTGCTTATGTGATCTGCAAATTAATGGAGGACTGTTTATTGATACTGGATTGGTCCCACCTGTGAGTGGCATAAAGATCAAGTGGTAGAAGGTGATGTGCTACACAGACCTGTAAGGGTGAAGATGGGTGAGAGTATATCTCCTCTTTTGTGTACTAACCACTTAAGCATATTAGCAAGACTCGATTGTACTTTTGAACACTTGTATCCATTATAACGGTCATCAATCATCATTTTGCTGCTTATTTCACTCATACGCTTGCTATTAACTTCTTCAATACCGCCTCTTATGCTTGCTATTAAGCTCTTAATTGCCTACTCATATGCATTTGTTGAATATTGGAGGACTGTTCATTATTCATATGGATTCATTGGACACATCAAATGATTTTGAGTTTGGGCTTTACTTTATTTAAATTTTTGGTGACATCAATATAGTATAATGTGATTTTTTTTAGCTGGTGCCAGTTATTTTTTCCTTTTATTATGTTTTACATAGGGTATTGATTTGGCAGAATTTGGGGACTATATGTGGTGAGGGTGGGACTGGGACCTGGGAGGTGAGTATGGATAGCCCTGCTGCACATTTATGGACGTAGGGATTGAAATATTTGATCAATAAATATATTATAATTTTTTATTAACTTTGTTTAGTATTATTCTTTATTAGTCATGTGCCTCAATTTAAATCTCTTATCTTTTGTTCTTTTGTGCTTTATGTATTCTAACATAACAACCTTTTGTACTGTGTATACAGATTATGTCTGTTACTATTCCCTTGCAAAATTTTTCATAGTCAAGTAAATTCTGGAAATGCCAATAAAAATGTTGTAAAAAAAGTTGTAAATAAAGACTCTCAGTCAGTAATATACAACAATCTACAACCTACTAGCACTAATGACTGCACCTGAACATACACAAATACAATGTCTATTACCAGGGGACCCCAAAGACAAAAAGTCAATTTTCACTCACCCAACTATTATCTGTCCAAATGTACAGACTTTCAGAGATCATGAAGATACCAGAAATTGTGATTAATAAGAACTTAAGTATTTAAGAGATGAAGACACTGAAAAATACAAAATACTGGGAGCATGTCTTATTCAAATCTTCAGATAAAGGTGATAATATAGTCATTTGGCCACTTGAGATGTGCTTAACTGATCCAACTACATATCTTATGACAAGAAAATACTATTGTACACTCCTGGGTGACCCTATATATGGTTTTAAAGAAACCTATGATGAAATCATCCAGGAAGATAGGTCACAGACCAGGCACGTGCACACATAGACAACAAAGGGGGCTTGAGCACCTGCCCTTTTTGTCCAAAGTGCCCTAGTGCCCTTTTAACAACAAAAGAAATTAATAATAATTATGAAAAGTGCCCTTTTTTTAATTTGAGCCCCTGCCCCCCAAAATGTCTGTGCACGTCCCTGTCACAGACTATTCTTAAAAAAGCGAAGAAGAATATCTTAAAGTATCTAACCTAACAATAGTCACATTATACTTATTACCTAAAGTTCACAAAAATAATCAGTGCCCTCCAGGCAGACCAATTATCTCAGGCAATGGCAGTCTGTGTGTGAATGCCAACAAATGTTTAGATTCTTTCTTAAAAACTTAAGTATATCAATTTAATTCATAAACAAGAGACACAATGGATATAGCATCTAAAACTGACAACCTGCAGACAGAGGAAAATGTATATCTTATTACCTTTGATGTTGAATCACTTTTTGTACCTCCATAGGTCACGAATACAGATGAAAAATTTCTACCTCTTTTGAATGGAAAAAAGGTAGATTGAGCTCAAATTTCAACATTTCCTTTTCTCTAAGAACTAGTCTTTATAATTCCTTACTTGCCATGTTATACGTAGAAACAAAGGTCATGGAAAATTACAGATTTTTTTTAATGGTTTATAATCAATATAATTTGAATTCAATTACATCTTACAAGCATTTTAAGTTTGTGGGTTTACCTTATAAAATGATCTGTTGCTGCTATGTACAGTTGCATTTCTTGATGAGTCAATTCCTGCAAGCAAAACATATTTTATTACATTTATTTTTCTTACACAGAAGCCAAAACTGAAAACAAACATTCCTTAATCGTACTATATTTAGGGCACAGAGCTTTCAACAGAGCATTTGCCCCTTCCTCTGTGTATTACATTATATTTTGTACGGTATTTTTTTGAAAAAACAAAGTATCTCGAAATTTAAGCTTTTGCTGTATCATCTTTGTTTTTGTTATCAAAAGGAAAGAACAAAAAAATGTAATCCATTGTCACAGTCCCAAACTGGGTAAAAAATCCTTCTACAGTATATGGCTTTTTTCTGCCATATATAAAAATGCCAAGCTCTTCTGCCAGTACTACTTATTTACAGTTGAGGTACGACTTATACCTAAGCTGTAAATATCCTTGTACTCCCATTCTAGTCACAATATGTGGTAAAGATTGCACAGGAACAGCATCTAGTGCAGCTTGGTGCAGAAGCAGAGACACATATTCAATAAGCTAAACATGTGCAATTCTGGAGGAAACTATCTGAACCATAAGGGAGAAATGAAAATTCCCAGTGATTCAAATAAGGTATTTTAAGGGTTAAAATATCTATTTAAATCAATGGTGCAGTGTGTTTACCACACCTATTTTGCAGGCTGAATATAGCCCATAGTTCCCTCTACTTTTCATAAGGCTGATGCTACTGGTATAATTTATCTCCTGCATTTCTTATTAACTATTAGAAAATAACCCTGCTTAAATGGTAGACATTTTGCATAAAGCATCATAACAAAATACACACACTGTAGTGTTGCAGCAGGCCCTGCAACACATTTCTTCTTGTGTTACATTTCCCTCTGGTCTTTAAAGGGTTCATATCTTGCAATTTATTCATTTTATGATATGTGGACATGAGCACAATGTACAATTAGTGCTCCAGAGACATAGACCCAAAAACTTTCATTCTACAAAATATTACTTAATTTGTAGAATCCTATATTCTATTAACCCCTTAGCGACCCTTGACGTACCAGGACCGTCAAGGGTAAATTTGCTAAAAGGACCCTTGACGGTCCCGGTACGTCAAGGGTTAAACTCTCCCATCGCGGCCACACGGAGCGATGGGAGAGCGTGGGCTGCTTGTTACTAAGTGTCCCGATACCGGGACACTTAGTAACAACCAGTAGAAAGTTTGTTGCAACATGTGATTCGCTTGATGAGCGAATCACATGTTGCAAATGCTGATTGACAGGGACAGTATTTGTAAATACTGTCCCTGTCATATATCTCTGCCTCCCTCCATCCTGCACACTGCTGAGGTGGAGAGAGACAGAGAGAGATTGTGCCAGATTGCGATCCAGCGTTCCAGTGTTCCTGCAAACTGTATTAAAACCCAAAATTAACCCTTTGATCACTGTTTTGCAGTGATCACCAAGTTCCCCCCATCTGATCACTTTTAGAGTGATCAATAAACTACAGATCAGCGTTTGCTGATCTGTGGGATACTCCCCATCCCCCTTGTATTCTCTGAAAATTTTTTTTTTTTTTTTAATTTTTTTTTTATTTTTTTTTTTATTTTTTTTTTTTTTATTAAAAATTGATTTAAAATATAATTTAGGTAGTTTAGGTAGGTAGGTGGGTAGGTTTAGTGTAGACTTGTGTTAGGGAAAGGTTTAGGGACAGATTTAGGTTTAGGGAAAAAAAAAACAAAAAAAACAAAACAAAACAAAAATATATATATATATATAATAAGTATAGTTTAGATAGGTAGTTTACTTGGGTTAGGTAGGTTCTGGATATACGTAGGTTAGGGTAAGTTTTAGGGTTAGAGTTAGGTTTAGGGATAGCGTTAGAGTAAGAAAAAAAAAATTTTAGTGGGCAAAATGCAGAGCAGTTATAGCGTTGAAGAGGCATATGCCTTTTTGGCATCTGACTCAGAGGCAACAGATACTGCGTCAGATTTTGATATAGAGCAGTTTTCAGAAAGTGAGAGCAGCTCTAGTGACGACGCTGGGCCTTCTGTCAAGAAAAGACGCACTGCCCCAAGAGCTGCCCTGGCAACTGCCCCAGCACCTGCCAAAAATCCTGCCACAAATCCTGCCAAAAATCCTGTCACAAGATCTGCCAAAAGACTTTGCAAAATACCTGCCAAAAGGAATGCCCCAAGTGCTGCCCCAAGAGCTGCCCTGGCAATTGCCCCAGCACCTGCAAAAAGATCTGGCCAAAGAAATGCCCCAACACCAGCCACTCCTGATCATAATGAATGGGTATCCCCAATACATTTTTTCCCACAAATACCAGAATTTACAGGCACCCCAGGGATTCAAATTGATGTTGAGGGATTTAACTATGATAATTTTTTTTATTTATTTTTGGGGGAAGACATTTTAGGTGAAATTGTGTCCCAAACCAACTTGTATGCAGCCCAGTATACTGCCGCCAACCCTACAGCTTTTGTAGTTAAGGAAGAAAGATGGAAACCCATAGACATCATAGAATTTAAACAATTCTGGGCCTTAATAATGGCAATGGGTATAATAAAAAAGCCAAGTATCCGATCCTACTGGAGCAAAAACCCCTTATGTGATACCCCTATATTCCCCAAGACTATGACCAGGTCCAGATTTGAAATCATTTTGCACTTTATGCATTTTAGCGATAATACCCTGTGCCCCCCCAAAAGAACACCCCCAGTATGATAGACTATACAAAATTCGTCCCCTAATAAGCCATTTACAGAAAAAGTTTGCCCAAGTGTATATGCCCCAAAAAGAAATTAGTGTAGATGAATCCCTAATGAAATACAAAGGCAGGTTAGGGTTCAAGCAGTACATCCCCTCAAAGCATTCCAAATTTGGTGTAAAAATTTATAAATTGTGCGAAAGTGCCACAGGCTACACCCAGGCTTTTAGAATTTATGAGGGCAAGGACAGCAAACTTGATCCTCCTGGGTGCCCCGAATTTATGGGAACAAGTGGGAAAATAGTTTGGGATTTAATTTACCCCTTATTAAATAAAGGCTATCAATTATTTGTTGATAATTATTATACCAGCCCCCTTTTATTTAAGTCTCTGTTTTATTTTGACACCGTGGCCTGTGGCACTGTCAGGCACAATTGCAGGGAGTTGCCCAAAACACTAGTAGATAGCAAACTAAAACCTGGGATGTCCTTATCTTTGTCCCAACAGGAGCTGCTGGCAGTGAAGTTTAGGGACAAAAAAGATGTCTACATGCTGACCACAATGCATGAGGACAGATCTGTGGCAGTCACTGTTCGTGGCAGGACAGTGGTAATGAGAAAGCCAGTCTGCATTAGGGACTATAATAAAAACATGGGGGGAGTTGATCTGAGTGATCAACTAATGCAGCCATACCTCGCAATGAGGAAGTGTAGGGCATGGCATAAAAAAGTTGCCATCTATATGATGCAGACTGCTGTACATAATTCATTTTTACTTTTCAAGCTGGCAAACCCCAATCAAAGATGTAGCTTTTTACAGTACCAGCTACAACTTATTTCCATATTTTTATTTCAAGGTGCGTCTGAAATAATTCCACCAAGACCCGGGTTAGTACATTTTATTTATAAAATCCCCCCAACTCCCCAAAAGAACAAACCACAGAAGCGCTGCAGGGTTTGCTACAGAAAGGGAATACGGACAGACACCACCAATTACTGTCCTGATTGCTCTTCCAAACCTGGCCTCTGCATTGGTGACTGTTTCAAGGAATACCATTCAGGCACAATGCAGTAGTGCTGTAAAGGTTGTTTTATTATTTGGCCACTTTTAACCCCTGAAATATCCTGTTTTTTATTATTCAAAACACAACCCTCCTTAGATCTAACACTATCAAAATTTATCTCTGATAATGGAAACACACATGTTCCCTACTGGGCCTAGTAGCTCCCCCAAACCCTGACAAACCTATGCATATGGGGCATTGCCATACTCAGACAATGTAACTCAACACTAATGTAAAGCATTTAAAAAATCTGCAAATATCATCTGATTGAAATCCAGAGCAACACTAAAATAGAAATGTGAAAAATGGTGTTTCTCTGCCTTACTGCAGATTTTGGGAGGATTGGTGATACAGTGGCAGCGAAAAAATTGATTAAGATGCAAATAGAATGAAAGCCAGGGTTTTCTACTCTTCTACAAAATATATTTTTGGGGGTAAAATTAATGGCAGCATTACCAAACAGACCGAAATGAGACAAGGCACCAACTGTAAAAATGGCATGTCTGTAAAAGGAAACTAACATGTTCCAACTGGGCCCAGTAGCTCCCCCAAAACCCCGATAAACCTATGTATATGGGGTATTGCCATAATTAGATGAAGGAGCAGAACACTAATCAATGCAGTTTATAAAATCTTCACCTGTTCTGTGCTTGAAATTCACATCAACATTGAAGGCAAAGCGTGAAAAATGCTGAATGTTTTTACTTACGTCAAGTTTTCACAGGCTTGGTGGTAAAATGGCTGTTTGCAAGATTTGAAAACACACCTAAAATGAAAGCCTGGGGTGTCTACTTTCAAAAAATATACACTTTTGGGGGGAAATCTTAAAAAAGAGCAGTGTTACACAGCCCAAATGAGAAATGGCACCAGTAACGCAAGCTGTGAAGATTCAAAGTGTGAACCTGGAAACGCGCATGTTCCAATTTGGGACCCGTAGCTCCCACAAACCATGAAAAAGCTATCCATATGGGGTATTTCCGTACTCAGAAGAAGGAGCCGAACACTAATCAATGCAGTTGATAAAATCTTCACCTGTTCTGTGCTTGAAATTCACATCAACATTGAAGGCAAAGTGTAAAAAACGCTGTTTTTTTACTTACGTCAAGTTTACGAGAAAGTGGTGGTAAAATGGCTGTGTAAAAAATTTGAAAACACACCTAAAATGAAAGCTGGAGGTGTCTACTTTCCAAAAATATACACTTTTGGGGGAAGTCCTAAAGTAGAGCACTGGAACATAGCCCAAAATGAGTAATGGCACCAGTTAAGCAGGACTTGAAAATTCAATATTTGTTCAAAATTGGGCCCTGTAGCTCCCCCAAACCTTGAGAAACCTATGCATATGGGGTATTGCTGTACTCATAAGAAGGAGCTGAACACTAAACAATGCATTTTTAAAAATCTTCACCTATCATGTGCTTGAAATTCACATCAACACTGAAGTGAAAGTGTGAAAAAAGCTGTTTTTTAACTTACGTCAAGATTTACGAGTGATTTGTGGTAAAATGGCTGCGTAACAAATTTGAAAACATACATAAAATGAAAGCCTGGGGTGTCTACTTTCCAAAAATATACACATTTGGGGGGAAATCTTAGAGTGGAGCACTGTTACACAGCCCCAAATGAGACATGGCACCAGTGATGCAAGCTGTGAAAATTCAAAGTGTGAAACTGGAAACGCGCATGTTCCAATTTGGGCCCCATAGCTCCCACAAACCTTGAATAACCTATGCATATGGGGTATTGCCGTACTCAGAAGAAGGAGCTGAACACTAAACAATGCATTTTTAAAAATCTTCACCTATCATGTGCTTGAAATTCACATCAACATTGAAGTGAAAGTGTGAAAAATGCTATTTTTTTAACTTACGTCAAGATTTACGAGTGATTGGTGGTAAAATGGCTGCGTAAAAAATTTGAAAACATACATAAAATGAAAGCCTAGGGTGTCTACTTTCAAAAAATATACACTTTTGGGAAGAAATCTTAGAGTGGAGCACTGTTACACAGCCCCAAATAAGACATGGCACCAGTGATGCAAGCTGTGAAAATTCAAAGTGTGAAACTGGAAACGCGCATGTTCCAATTTGGGCCCCGTAGCTCCCCCAAATCTTGAGAAACCTATGAATATGGGGTATTGCCGTACTCAGAAGAAGGAGTTGAACACTAAACAATGGATATTTTTAAATTTTGAACTATCTCGTGCTTGAAATCAACAGTAATATTGAAATGTAAGTGTGAAAGCTGCAAAAAAACTAAATTTTTCCACAATTTTGAAATTTTTTTCTGGAAAAATAGCTGCATAAAAAACTTCAAAATTCTCCTGATTATTTACCTTATGTTGTCTAGTTTTCAGAAAGATATACCTTTATGGGACATTTTTGGTTCTGGCACCATCAACTAAGCTATGATGCTCACATGCCAATTGTTGAGAAATTACAAGTTGGAAATAATGGCATCCATCTTGTAATATTTACCTTGTAAATGTGAGGAAGTGATTGAAATACTAGGCATATGGGGTATTCTTATATTCAGGAGAAGCAAATGAATATATTTAGGGGTATTTTTTTGTCATAAACTAATTGTATGCAAATCCTGACACGAAAATAAAAGCAAAATGTTGTTGTTTTTTTAATTTTTTTGCTCTTTTTTTTCTATTTTAATCAAATTAAATGATGAGGTATTCATATAATTGTGGTATCAAAAGAAAGCCCTACTTGTGCTTAAAAAAACAGTATATCATTTATGTGGGTGCACAAAAGGAATTAAAGAGAAAATATGGTTGAACAAAGACATAGTCAAAAAAGTCAAAATTGCTCCGGTCCTTAAGTCAAATCTAACTCAAATTTTCCCGGTCCTTAAGGGGTTAAAGCATATCTGCTTATTTGCATATATCATATTATACAACTAGATGACCAAAAGTTCTCTATAATTTCATACATATCTGAAAAGAGAAACATAGCAAACAAAAAATATGATTGATTATATTAAGGAGATTTACATCTGAGTTTAGCCATTAACATTTTATATCCATAATAATCTAACATTTCCTGGTCAATTGAGTTGTAATCTTTGGTCTTTCACTTTCTGAGACTGAAAAATAGCTTTTTGAACTGATGGGCTGTGCTACTGACATGTGAGTTTAAATATATGTTTATTTAGTAATTTTGCCACTACTAGAGTAACCATAACCATGGCAATTTCTAGGGCAGTGTGGCGTGTGCAAATGCAATGGACATCATAAAGGAGGGGTTGCACTTCCCAGGTACAGTAGTATTTAATAAGTGGATTGGTGCCTCTATTCTATATGCCAGCCTCCTGTGTGTCATTGTATCAAATGGCTTTGCAAAATTTAGAAATACCACTATATATACTGCTTTACCATTATATAGGTTACTACTTACTTCTTCATAGAAGCTCAAACGATTTGTGTATAAGGATGAACCCAATCAAATTAGTCACAACTTCAGCACTGTATTTCTTATTTGGGGAGGATGGCAGAAATGTATAGCATGCATCTATACCATTCTTGTAAGGATTGATGATGTACAGAAATTCTACATCCATGGTAACCAGCAGTATGTCAGATGGCAGGTGTTTGATGTTGTGAAGTTTGTTATGAAAGTTTGTGGTAATTTATATGAAACTGGGGTGCTTTTGAATAAAGGTTGGAGGATATGTTCTATAAGTCCTGATATTTGTTCTTTAAGAGTGCTCATACCTGTTATGATGGTCTCCCTGGATTCCCTGGTTTGTAGATTTTTGTAAGCATATATACAATTTCCATATGATTTGACAAGATATTTAAGTTGTTGTTTATATTTCATGAGGGGATCTTGGGGTAGTGGCCTGTAATACCCACTGTCTCTGAGCTGTCTCATGCCTTCTTCTATGTAGTTCTGGAGTTTGGCATTATGTCATGTTAGTAGTGTGAAACTGTGAATTGTGTTGTTGTGTTGTCATTATAGCAGTGGTCTTTCTAATGTGGAAAAACTCCTTTAACCATTTAAGGACTAGCAGTCCCAGGAACTTTCCTTCCCTGAAAGACCGATTTCATCTATGCCAGCATGCATGACTTGCGACGTGTAACGTGCACCGAATGGGGGTCTGAGAGAGACCTCTTCGGTCTTGGAGCGGTCAGTTTCAGACCCTGATTTTACTTACAGTGTACCCACAGGAACGCTATAAGTAAAAAGTAAGTGACTTGCCAGGACCATCAACGGTCCCTAAGGGAAAAAAAAATGGTGAAGTCCTGACACGTCACAGAGTCGTTAAGGTGTAAATTTATATCTACGGAAGAATTCTTTCAGATCTAATTACAATTAAATTTGATCCATTTTGGTGGAGGGATAGAAAAGTGGACAGAAATTTCAGGCTTTGATCATTTGTATTCCGAAAAGGTTTAATACATTACATTTTTCTGTCATTTCTTGTTGCCTTGCAGTGTTAGACATGATAGGTAAGTTGAGTTTTGTCTCCAGGTTGTTATCATGAAAATCTTTTCTTACGGAAGAGTTCAATGACAGTAGGTCAGTTTGTTGTACCTTGTTTTGTGTCCATGATTTGCAGTTTTGCTGGGAAAGACATAGTCTCTTGCAGATTTTTCTTCGTAGATTCTTTTTGTAATCGGTTTTGCAAGGTTTGCATTTCTTTTTCAATGTTATTATTGGTTATGAGGAGGGATGGGCGAAAAGTCCTGTTTTGTTTTGGCGTGAAATTTCATGAAAAAAACATGGTTTTCTGATCTCACCCATAGACAAACATGTAGATTTCCTGCCTTTTCTCTATGAGCACAGGAAATTTCATAAAAATTCTTCCACTCCCCTCCTATATTATTCAGTGAGGCGGAACTAGAAAGGGGGGGAGGGTGATGCAACACAGGATGGGGAAGGTAGTATAATTGAGGAAATGGGATTAAAGAAGGGGCATGGAGGTGGAGAGCGGGAATGGGCTAGATCATCTAATAGGGAGTTGCCATTGTTACAGCCTGATATTAGGCAGATACATTTGACAAAGAAGAAAATCTTTCAGAATGGCAAAATGATAAAATGTTTGCATGCATACATGCATGGCTGGTAAGATGGGGGAACTAGAAATGATTGCAACACATGAGCAGTATGATCTGATTGGTGTGTCTGAAACCTGGTTAGATGATACATATGACTTAGCAGTCAATCTAGAGGGTTATGCACTTTTTAGTAAGGATAGGCTTAATAAATGAGGAGGAGGGGTATGTCTACATGTAAAGCATGCCTTAAAACCTAGTTTAAGGGTAGATATAAATGAAGGGTCCAATCAAAAGGTAGAGGCCTTGTGGGTTGAAATACACACTGCAGGCACACATAATAAAAAAATGTTAGTGGGGATTTGCTAAAAGCCACCTAATATTGGGGAGTTGTAGGAAGCCCAACTTTTATTGTAAATGGAAAAGGCTTCTAGGTCAGCAAAGGTAATAATAATGGGATATTTCAACTATCCTGAAACTCACTGGAGCAATATGACTTCAAGCACAACAAAGGGAAATTATTTTTTAAGTATGATAAATGATAATTTTGTGTCCCAACTAGTAGAGGAGCCATCTAGAAGAGAGACTTTGCTTGACCTAGTGCTCTAAAACAATTCTGACATGATAAACAATGTACAAGTAAGGGAACATCTGGGTAGCAGTGACCACAATATGGTATCCTTTGAAATTTGTTATGAGAAACCCAATAGCAAGGGTTTAACTAAAACATTCAGTTTTAAAAAGGCTAATTTTACAAAGTTAAGAGACGTATTAAAGGATATTCAGTGGGGTGTAATTAAAATGGGGTGGGGTGTAAGATAAAAATGCACAAGAATCATGAAATGTATTAAAATTATCTTAGACAAATATACACGTCAATACATACCATTGGGGAATGAGCACAAGAGGAGCAAAGGGAAACCAATGTGGCTTAATAATGAGGTTTGCAGGGAATTGAGAAATAAAAAACAGGTTTTTAAAGTATTTAAGTCAAAAAGGTTAGATGCATCATTTAAAAATATAAAGAATGTAATAAAATCTGCAAACAAGCAATTAAGCTAGCTAAAATTGAAAATGAGAGAAATATTGCTATTGAGAGCAAGAAAAACCCTAAACAATTCTACAAGTATATTAATAACAAAAAAGTTAAGGTTGATATTGGTCCTCTTAGGACTGAGACAGGTGAACTGATTAGTGAGGATAAGGATATGGCTGACACCCTAAATACATTCTTTGCTTCAGTATATACAAAGAAAACAACAATGATGGGCTATGGGCAAATAGACACAATGGCGGAATTTCCTCCATTATTATTAGCATGGCTTACTGAGGACAAGGTCCAAAAGAGACTGGAGAGGGTTATGGCGAATAAAGTACCTGGACCTGACAGTATACACCCAAGGGTACTTAAGAAACTTAGTTCAGTAATAGCAAGACCATTATACTTAATATTTATTGATTCACTTTCATAAGGCATAGTGCCCTGTGATTGGAGGAAAGCTGATGTAGTTCCATTGTTTAAAAAGGGAGCAAGGTCAAACCCAGGAAATTATAGACCTGTGAGCTTGACTTCCATAGTGGGTAAAATACTAGAAGGGTTCTAACTGATACTATTCAGAACTATGTGAAGACAAACAATATCATTAGTAGAAATCAGCATGGTTTCATGAAGAATAGATCATGTCAGACTAATTTACTTGCATTTTATGAAAGAGTAAGTAATAATTTGGACAGGGGAATTGCTATAGATATAGTATACTTGGATTTTGCAAAAGACTTTGATACAGTGCCTCACAACAGGTTATTGCACAAAATTAAAAGGCTTCAGCTTTGGAGGTGTTATCTGTACATGGATTGAGAACTGGTTAAATGATAGATGGCAGAGAGTTGTTGTAAATGGAACCTTTTCAAATTGGTCTAAAGTTATAAGCGGGTTCCCACAGGGTTCAGCTCTGGGCCCAATGCTTTTTAATTTGTTTATTAATGATCTAGAAGTGGGAATTGAAAGTAGCACCTCAATCTTTGTAAGTAACTTAAGGAAATACGTACAGAACTCAATGTTTTTTCTCTGCAGAAGGATTTAGAAAAACTGAGTGAATGGGGAGTAAAGTGTCAGATGACATTTAATGTAGATAAATGTAAGGTTGTGCATTTGTGCTGTAGAAATAAACTTGCTATATATACTCTAAATGGGATACAACTTGGGGAGTCCTCATTTAGGAGTGCTGATAGACTTCACAGCAGTGTGCAGAGTCACTCAGCTGCTGCAAGAGCAAATGGGGTACTAGCCTGCATTAAAAGAGGTGTAGATGGAAGGGATGCTAATATTATCCTACCTCTGTATAAATCCTTGGTTAGGCCTCATCTTGAATATGGAGTACAATTTTGGGCATCAGTTCTTAAAAAAGACATTGTTGAACTGGAAAAGGTACAGAGACATGAACAAAACTGATAAAGGGATTGGATGATCTGAAAGGCGCTTTCAACTAAAGCAAAGGCAGGGATTCTTTATAGTAAGGGCAGTTAAGCTATGGAATTCTTTGCCTCGGCATGTTGTACTTGCAGATAATGCGACTGCTTTCAAAAAAAGCAATGGATGCCTATCTAGCATAGAACAATATTGAAAATTATGACAGATCCAGGGAAATATCTGACTGCCAGTCAGGAAGGAATTTTTTTACCCACTTGGGGCTAAATTAGAAATTGCTCCAGAGGGGTTTTTTTTCCCTTCCTCTGGAGCAACAGGGGTGTTTTTGGCATGGGCTGGACTTGATGGACACATGTCTTTTTTCAGCCTCATGAACTATGTTATCATGTTACTATGTTATTTCTCACCCATAAACTAGATAAACCCACTAGATAAACAGAGGCTCCGAATCAATAGTCCCTGGTACAAAAAACCCCCCAACAGCCAATGGCAGTTTTCTAAGCACAGTAAGCCATTCAATTAACAGTGCTAAGAACAGCTAGGCCATTAATAATTCGCCCATTCAGAACAATAAAACAGCTCTACCAAGGAGCCATTCAATTTTGTGAGGTCAGTGCCAACGCATGATAAACTGATACATTTACCTACTGAATTTCTGCATCCAGTCTTTCTTGGCATACAGCCCACAACAAAGGTTCAAAACCATCATATAACAAAAGAAAGCAGGGAGCCAACAGCACACACTTGGCACATAGCACAATCACAGCAATGGCAACACTTGAAAAGCAAAGGATCCCCTGGATAATTTGCATGCCCTACAAAGAAGTCCAAGACAACCAACATTAACCAATTATCCTCCTCAAGAACAAGGGGTTTACAAAACAACCCAACAGAATCCGTCAAAACATACCCCAAAACAACAGGGGTTAACACATAACAACAGATATGTACACACAACACAATATGCACACCTATCAATCCTAAAGCAACCCAAGTTCACCTGTGCAACATCACTAGCCAATGTAGACCCAAGGTGCACCTGACAACATCACACATGCACCTGACAGGTATACATTAATTACAACAAATTAGACCAACAAAAAGAGCCACAACGCCAAACATTTACTTGGACAACACATTGGTCACTCTATTGCTCACATTGGTTGCTCCCTTCCTGCTGACGTGCGTGGACAACACCTCATAACTGTCTTAAAGAGGCATCTCACGATCCTCAGATGTGGCGTGTTTACAGTGAGACCACTCAGAGACAGATTACAAGTAGCATGTTTCCATTAAATCCCTGCGAAGATATCAAAGAAGGGGACGAATGAGGGCAAGGGAGCCCCAAGAACCACAAGTAACACCTGCACATCTTTCGCCTGTTGTAACCTCCTATGTTCCGGATGGTGAGCCAGACAGAAGCCCATCTCCACCTGGAGCACCACACCATGTAGCAGCACCTCAGCTACCGCAAGCAGATATCCCCCAGCTGCCACAGGGACCAGTAGAGGAGCACTGGGGTGACAAACCACCACAAAGACCAAAGATATTCCGTGCAAGGGTCATGCTTCTTGGAATGATGGCCAATGAAGTGAGAGACCTCTATTGTTTGACGTTGCACAGCATCATCAACCTATATGAGTTGATCATAGATGACGTTGACCCCATATACAGTACCAGCCATGCCCTATCTGGCTTGCAGAAGCTGATGTGTGCCATACATTTCATGGCAAGTGGATCCTTCTAGTCCACAGAAGGGTATGCATCTGGCATGTTCCACACCACGTGTTCAAGGGCAGTGTCTCAGGTGTTGGCAGCCCTCAAGAGGAAGGCCAAGAGGTACATCCACTTCCCCTCCATCGGCATGGAGTGGACATGTGCAAAACAGAAGTTCACAAGGGGAGGCATGCCTAGGGTCATGTGTGCCATCAACTGCACACATATGCACATAAGACCTCCAACGAATGAAAGACATCCTTTCATCCGGAAGAAGAATGTCCAATCTATCAACGCAGAGCTGTTGTGTGATTCTGACATGAGGCAAACCCATGATTGAGTTTCCTATCACAGCAGCTGTCACTACTTCTACATCCTCAGGCACTCCTCCTTCTCCAGGGACTTTGAGAATGGGACTTATACAGGAGGATGGTTTTGGATGAGTCAACAATCTGAGTCGTATTCACTGCATTTCGTTGCAATGCACTGGAGACATCTCTGCCACTGACCTTGTTATAAACCAGAAAGGTTCACAAACATAATTGTGATCAATTGTGCAATTTTATTTGGAGTAAATATGACAAATGGGGCTTTTTTATTTATTTTGGATGCCCTCAGTGACTGTCCAGTCATTCTTGGGGTTGGTATAGGGGTCACACTGAAGTGGAAGGTGGTTGCAGTTGACCCCTCCATGGATTGTTGTGCCCTCTCCATCTGCAGCCTCTCAATGAGATTTTTCTCCTCCTTGCTCTTGCCCTGCCATTGCCCATCAGTTTCCTCATGGTCTGGATGTGTTTCTGATGCAGCAGATGGTGGTGAGGTATGTTGAGGGGCAGGTGTCAGGGGGCCAGCATGCGAGGACTGTGAAGATGCTTATGCCCCCACCACATCTATAGACTCCTCAGTTGGCACAGATGGTTGTCCCCCTGGTTCACTCTGTGCTGGCGGTGTAAATTCTTCCAGTGGTTGAGGGCACTGTGGTTTCACAATAAGGCCCAGGGGCTTGTAGTCCAGTGGACATGGGTCATACCATGGCCACTGGTATCTGTTTCCTCTCCCCTCCTTGGTTTTGGGTCATAGCTGGACTCCTGCTGTGGCTGCATTCTGGTGAGTGGCAGTGGTTGTGGTGTGGGCCCATATGCCCCATACAGTGAGATGCTTATAATACTGGGCATCCAGTGGTGTCCTGGCGATGGTGGTGGTGGGACCATCCAAAAGTGGACTGTAGTTGTAGGAGCCATCTACTTCCCATGCACCATCCACTCTGTGCCAGTTGTGGGTGGCATGCTGTGGTGTGACAGTGATAGTGGTGGTGACCTCCAGCTTGTGCCCACTCTTAGCTCTTCAGGGGCTTTGAACTGGGGGAGGGGGAGGTCATAGGTCTCCTCCTCTCTCTCCTCCTGCTGTGCTGCAGGCATGGATGCTGTGTGGGAAAATGAGTGTGATTATTAACCTGAGCTATGACAAGAGTAATGCAAGATGATGATATTAATATGTGAACCTTGAGTGACAGAATGGAGTACCATTGGGTTGCAATGCATGGGATACTGCCCTGGCAATCAGTTGACAAGATCCTGTACATTGATGTAAGCAAGCTACAGTGGTTGAGCTTTGGTTATCATATGTATCCTGAAGAGTGGTGATGGCAAAGAATACCTCATTGACATCCCCATTCTTCAGGATACTTATGATAACCAAAGCTCCACCTTGATACGTGTGTTTGTTCTGGTTCTCCTAGAGGGTGAAACATGTGTCCATCAGCTGCTGGTGTTGCTGTGTTCCCCCGTCGATGTGTGTTTGTGAGTTTGCTTTGCCTGTATGCATTGCTGACATTGTGTCTACTTAGTTGTCATGGTTGTCTCGCGGGTGCATTTATGTGTTTTGAGGCAATTGTGTTTTTGCATGCAATCAGTTTGTATTAGTTGAACTGTGATGTGCGAGCTGACTCTTGTGAACCTGGGCAATGCAACACTGTTGAATTGTTTGTCCTCTGTTAACCCTTTGAGTGCCAGAGAGGTACTCAAGGTATTGTCCAACAATGCGTTGCTTATCCATCCAAGGGTTAACATTGTGGAGGAACATAACAGATATTTGTATGACAACATGATGGCAACCATTGTTTGTGTGCAGTGGGTATACTTGATCAACACAGCAACAAGGGGGTTAAACCTGGACTTGGGCAGGATTTTTTTCCTTCTTAACACTTTTCATTTGTGCTTTGATTGTACAATATTATGTCCTTGTTTGAACCCTATCAGAGCTGTGTTGATGAACTTGTGGGAACCAATGTTCAGCTGGCACTATGTTGTGCCATACTAGCTATGAGGGTTTGTGAGGGAATAATGCACTCATCGGGTCTGGAGGCTGGTGTCGTTGCCAGTATAACATCCACCAGGGACCCCCTGAACAGTGGTTGTGGAGATGTTCTGGAGCAGCTTCTCCTTGTAGCTGAAGTGAGCAGGGGGACCACCTCCAGTGCCTCTGACATGCATGACAAGGTATCCCATCTTGTTCTTGACACGCCTTTTGCAGTCTTCTTGATGGGCTTCATGGTCCACTTGCAGCTGGAGACTGCATTCGCTTTGAGGGCCTGACACCAGGCAAACTTCTTCCAAGACCACTGACCCTCTCCGACAGGAACATGATGCTCTCCCTTTCCAGGATACTCTGGACAAAGGCCCTATTCTCGTCATAACAGTACATAGGGTCCCACAATCTCTCATCATGCGCACAGACCTGGAACATGTCAGAACTTTGTATTTCAGGCCCAGCCTGCGCTATCCTTGGCTGTGTAGCTGTCAGCATTACAAGGAAAACAGGAGTCAGACAGTATAGTAATTCACCTTTATTCGAAATTATAATAAATAGCAGAATAAAACAGAGAGTCTCCAGAAGGAGCAGAGGGTAATCAAAGGGGCTGAGCCTCTAACAGAAGTAGGAGGCTGCCTCCAAGTTCCCAGCCTGCTGAGACTAGGCCGAAGCCAATGGTAGTCTCATAAGTCAGGTAGGCCACGTGTTGAACCAAATGGTCACCCCAAGGATGTAAGCAAGAAGGAGACTGACTCACGCCTGCAGTCAGTAAGGGGAAGGCCATCTCCCACAATGGAAGGGAACAAGTGAGATTACTGACTCACGTCTGCAGTCAGTAAAGCTAGAGTCTACCAGAGCCACAGGCCCGCACCAGATTGGAAATCTCATTCCAACTGAAAGCCACATGGAGGGATAATCAGACAGAGCCACAGGTCAGCACCAGAACAGATAGTCAGAAAAGCCAGGGTTTATACACGGAACAGGTAGTCAGCCAGAGCTGCAGGTCTGCACCAGGTTGGTTATCAGACTAAGCCAAGGTCATACACAGAGCAGGTAGTCAGACAGAGCGGCAGGTCAGCACCAGGACGGGTAGTCAGACAAGCCAGGAAATACACAGGAAACACAACAAGCTAATGAACTGCACTGGACACCAACGAAAGGGTGAATGAGCCATATGTCCAGGCAGTCTTTAAAGACCTGCCCCAAGGTGGGAAGAACACCAGATTGGCCAGTATCCCTTTAAATGGTGCGCACATTCCTGCTCCTGGACGTCACCCAGCAGCAGCCGACCTGCAGAGAGCTAGAAACAGCTGGAGCCCTGAGAACCACAGAGCACGGTTGAGCTGCGAGGGGCAAGGATGCAGCTGAGCCTCTGGAACAACAGCTGCGGCCGACGCCGCAAGAGGTAAGGATGTGGCCAGCTAGAGCAGCCACCGCATGGCACACTATGACAGTAGGGTGCTCCCAGACATCCATCCCTTGTCCCTCTGGTAGTTCTGCCCCTGCCTGCTGTGTACCTCTCTGTACTCAGGTACCCTTCCGCCCATCTGGTCTCCCTCTCCTTCCCTGACTGGGGATGCCCTGATCAGCTTCCTCCTCTCCTGCACTTTTCCCCATCCCTTTAGCCTCCTCTCCTTTCTCTGTCATCTGTCATCCACTCACACAGGCCCTCACAGACACACTCAATCCCACTCACTCTCTGTCACTCCCTTACAATCACTCAGTCACACTATAGAAATAACAGAAGTGTGAGGACAAAAAGTGTTTGTATGCGTGTATGCAAGATGTGGCAAGGGGTACTGTGTTAGTTTTAGTGCACTGCTTTCCACTCCCAACTCCCGTCTACCTAGTGTGAATGTCCGCTCACCTCTCTCTCTCTCTGTCATTAACTTCTACTTCTGGGTCCTGTACTCTAACTCACAAAAACCCAAAACATGGGCAAGGTGTGTCAGTTATTTTGGGGTATATATTTTTATTTGAATGTATTTGATACTTTGGTGTGTTGTGATTGTCTTTGAGTTTGAAATTGCCTTGACAACATTTTGCGTAGCTAGGAAACATTGAACGTTATCTTGTTTACTTTGGAATTGACATATTGTGCATTGTTAACTTATTGAAATTAATCCACAGTGAGTTCAAAAAAGGTGCAACGCACGTTTTGAAGTTACGTGGATTTTTTGGGCATACGCTTGTTAGCCATTCTGGTAGATGGCTTATTAAGTAGCTATACTGCTCAGACATGGCTAATGGTCAAACAGCTGATGAAAACAAAAAAGGATAGGGCCCCCAATAGTGTAATATTGTCAAATAGGCACTGGGTAGATAAATGAAATATTACTCACAGTGAAGATGGTCAGAATAAAATCTGACAATAGCAGCAGATGGAGATTTTCACCCTTCTCCACTCAGTCAAACCAATGCTACAGCTGCACTGTATTGGATGATTGTCACTCCATTATCTTGCGCTTTAATTACATCCCAAAGAGGTGCAACAAATCCTCCACTTGTGGCAAATGTAAAAAGTAAAGGAATAGAGAACGGAGGTTCCAAAAGTACAAATAGTTTAATAATAAAATAAAGTAAAATATATATATATATATATATATATATATATATATATATATATATATAATGGGATGTTCTATCTAATGCATTTGCGATGTTGAACCACCGCTTCTTCAGAGACCAAACAAACAGGATCTGTTGCATTAGATAAGATTGAAATATCCTGAGAAACCCATCCATTGGCCGATGGACCGGGGCTCACACTAAAGATGATGGGCGCACGCATCAAACAAAATATGCAAGAAACGGCATCCTTCTAAGTGTGACCGCAGGAGCGCAGGGAAATGGATGTGAAAACATAATAACAAAAATTAGAATCAATCATGACGGGTGCTGATACACATCAAAAAGATGAGCACAGACATCTGACTAAATATTAAAGTATGAGAACAGTAAAGGAGAAAATGTAAATCTTAATAGATCATAGTTCTCCATACTGATGTATATATATTGTGACAGAGTCCAGGACCATGTAGCCAGAGGATACAACAAGCAGTTTAGCTCTGCTCTTAAAGTTTTTTCCCTTGCTAGCACACCTTCTCCTGGCTAATTAGCTCAAACCTATACATAGACCTGAAACAGCAGGGTGGAGTCAGGCTGCACTGGGATAGTATGTTTGGAGTCCTACAAGCTGTCTGCCTCTGAAACCAAGGAGTGGTAAGAAAGCTTCTTAACCGAAAAGATTGCATGTTTACTTATTTTTTTAGTACTAGAACCCAGAGTAGCTGGATCAGTAACTGGTAGTGAGGGAACTACTGTGAGTTAGCCTCCTGAAAGGAGTAGGCCTGTTTATTTGTGTCCTTTTTATTTGGTGTCAAAAACCATACCCTAAAACTGGAAAGATACTTTCTTTTGTTGTTGCTGTTTACAATAAACTGCACTGAAGTTACAACCTCCTGGCTGTCCTGACCGTGTTTGAAGGGACCTTACCACTATATATATATAAATATATTTTATATATATATATATATATATATATGTATATACAGTTCATCAGGGAATATACGCCACTCTCAGCATAGAAGTGTGAAAATCAAACAATGTTTATTGAGATCGAAGTTCGGGCCACATTCCAGGCCCATCATCTTGATTAAGGCCCTACAATGTGGTCTAAACATTGATCTTGATAAACATTGTTTGATTTTCACATTTCTATGCTGAGACTGCCGTCTATTACCTGATGAACTGGATGTATCTATTTCTCATTTGACGTACACCCAGATATTGACACCAATTGATACAGTGAGTGCTGCCACTACTGACTTTGAATATATATATATATATATATATATATATATATACACACACACAGATAGATAGATAGATAGATAGATAGATAGATAGATAGATAGATAGATAGATAGATATAAAAAAAGAGCTGGCACTCTCAGGTCTTTTCAAAAAGGTTGTGTTTACTTAGTGTCAATGTTTCAATGTGAGTTCCCCATTTTCCTCAGGACAAGGAAAGTGACCCCATCCCCCTCCTATATATATACATAAATTTAAACAAAAACCCACCAAGTCTCTTAGTCCTTCATCATCCATGACGTCATCACGTGTTTACTCTTGCACCAATGTGGTATATAATGCCTATTCTTATTTAGTAGTACATAAAATTTGACTTAAAGACATAGTGAAAGTATAGGTGTGTTATATGTACATTAATCACAGTACCTTCCAAGGAGATAAGCAGTTCTAGTTGAAGTGCGATGTGTCAGCAACCAGGCATAATAATTGTCACCTTTCTGGGGACAAATCCCCTTTATCTTGGTGTTACAATATGCCTAATGTCACACACAACGTGCATTTAGTCATAGACACTGTGACAATGTAGCTGTCACATATCTCCATTCATATCCTCTGAACATCACAGGACTCCCTCACATTGCAAAGCATGGTGTATTGCATCTAAATCGCCGGATACCAGAATGAGGGTGTCATATTTGGTAGAACAAAAACTAGTTGACATACTAGTCATAACAATATTTATAGTGCAATTGCAACCTCCACCAGGTTCGCTACAATTCAAAGATGCTGCATTAATATTGTGGAGATACACGAGTCACTGGTGCCATACTAGTGAATTAGACCACATACAGGGATATAGGTACATTGAAAATCGAAGTTTGTCCGATATTTCATCCATGTCCACAAGATCCCACATGGAAGTCACTATGTTACCCACGTACACAGACATTGGGTCCGTGAAGATAACTATGCCTTCGTAGTTATGGTGCCTATTCAGGACTTCCCATCAGGAACCCCAATCGGAAAGTAGAACCAAGCATCCAACATTGTAGGTCTTTCAACTTATAGGTCACCTCAGTTCAATCGTGTGGGTTATGAACGTGTATACAATGTAGCAAGCAACCACTAGGGGAAACAATTGATTACTAATGGGAAGCAATCAATGAAACTTCCATTCCTATGTATAATACCACATGTTCACCACTAGCTGCCTCCACTGTATAATGCAAAACACACCAAACAATGCAATAATACTGGTTTGTCTACCATGTCAAAGTATGAGTGGATAATATATGATCTCAATAAAAGCAGGAAAATGGAATGACTTCATTTAGATCTTGTGGGGAAACAGTATTGAGCTGATGTATCCAATAAGCTTCCCTTTGTAATAAGATCAGATCCCTATTACCCCCTCTGTTGAGGGGTGGTATGTTGTCTATCAGCATGGTTTTAATGGTGGCCAGAGAATGTCCTTTTTACAGCCAATGTCTGGCAACTGGTTTGTCCGTCATTTTTTGTCCAATGCCTGTCGAATGGTTGTTCTATGATTGGTCATTCTCTAACGGAACGTGGTACTCGTCTTCCCAACGTAATAAAGTCCACAGGGACACATTAGTATATATATATTACAAATGTTTATGTGCATGTCAGTCTATGTTTAATTTTGATTTTTTTGTTGTTATGTGGGTGTCTGAATGTGTCTCCAGCAAGCATTGTATTGCACGTAGTACAGTTAAAACATCTGTAACAAGTCTCTGTAACCATCTGGTCCTGTTCTCTTCGGTCATGGGTTTAGCAACTCCATCATTCCTATTGGTTCTCATAAGTATTTCACGTAACCTTTTTCCCCTTCTAAAGGCTACATAGGGTGGTTTTTTATTCAAAAAGGGTAGCTTGTTATCAGTTAATAAAATAGGCCAAAGTTTCTTAATTGTTTTGCTGATCTTTACTCCATGATCACTCAATGATCACAGACAAATGCTAAACAGTACTCCTCTTTTTTTCTTGTGAAATATTCAACAACATTTCTTGTGGTGATCACTTGGAATCAGCTTCCCAGTGTCTACAAAATAAATGGACTGTAACTAATACGAAACCGAGGTAGCAAAAAAAATAAAACTGAAGCAGGAGGCTCCAAGGGGTAACCACCTGTAATGCTGACCCAATTATAATTCTACACAAAGAGAAATAAAAAAAGTTATATTACTGTATAATGAAAAAGGCATTAAAACTCTCAGTAGACAATCTCATAATCTTTATCAATATTTCGTTATGACCCTCACAAAAACAAATCTACACAGTATATCCTAAAAAAAATATATAATAAGGTGAAATAAAATAACTGAAAATATATACAAAATGAAGACAGAAAATACAAAATAAAAATAGGAATAAGGATAAAATAAAATAAAAATTAAAATGTAATGAATATAATATAATGAAAAATATATTTCTCTGAAGAGGCTCTAACGCAGTGGGCTCAGCCCCCTAAGGTGGACTCCTCAGTTTCTAGACTCTCTAAGTCCACTGCTCTGCCTGTGGCAGACATGTCTGTCCTAAAGGATTGGACTGACAGGAAACTTGAAGCCTTTCTAATGGTCATCTTTGCTACTACCGGCACCTCCTTGCATCCCTCATTTGCGGTCGTTTGGGTGAACAGAGCTATTGCTGTTTGGACTGAACAGCTGACTGTGGCTGTGTGTCAGGGTGCTCCTGCTTCTGACCTGTTGCAGCTTCTGGCAAACACTTCTGAAGCTCAGCATTATGTATCTGCAGCTATCTTTGATTCCATCCGTTTGGTGGCTAGAGTTTCCACTATATCTGTGGTTGCTCATTGGCTCAAGATCTGGTCTGCAGACACTTCCTCTAAGAAGGAGCTACTTTCATTGCCTTTCTTGGGAACGTCCTTGTTTGGGCCAGAGCATAAGGACCTTATTAGTGAAGCCGCTGGGGGTAAGAGCACCCTCTTACCATTGGTCTCGAAGAAGAAGCCTCAGGCCAGGAGAAATTGGCTTTTTCATCCCTTTCAGGCTGAGGCATGGACCATGAACCAGGCTCCGCGTTCCTCCTCCAAGCCCAAACAACAGTGGAGGCCCTAGCAGTCTTCCGCCAAGCCCAAGACCTCCAAACCTTCTTCGGCATGACTCTCCAAACCCTCGACCCCATGCACCAGTGGGTGGACGATTGAGCCACTTCCCCAATGTCTGGACAAACATCGTGGCAGGGCTACAGGATCCTTTTCACCTCTCTTCCTCCATTCAGTTTCTTTCTTTCTCACAATCCTCAAGGAGTAGAGAAGCTCCTTCTTTTCCTTGGTGCAATCCAGACCCTTTTAGACATGGAGGTCCTGGAACCGGTTCCCTAGCTGGAAATGGGTTTGGGTTTCTACTCCAACCTGTTTGTAGTCTCCAAGAAGGATGGTGGCTGTCATCTGATTTTGGACCTCAAGGATCTCAACTCCTTCTTTGTCAAGACTCATTATCACCAGGAGTCCTTGCAGATGGTGATTGCGTCCATGCCTCCTGGGGAATTTCTCACTTCTCTGGACTTTCAGGATGCCTACCTGCATATAGCCATCCATCCAGAGAGCCGACAGTATCTCAGGTTTGCCTGAGACCAAGGGCATTATCAGTTTTCTGCTCTCCCCTTTGGTCTGACTACACCCCACAAGTTTTCAATCGTGTCCTGGGTGCTTTAGTGTCCATCCTACACAGGGATATCATCAGGGTCACTCCATACATGGATGACTTGCTTCTGAAGGACCCCTCTCTGGAACTCCTTCATCAGCAGGTCAAGGACTGCATTCAAGCTCTTACCCATCATAGGTGGATCCTGAACATGGACAAGTCGGACTTGACTGCATCCCAACGGCTGGTCTTTCTGGGTCTTCTCTTCGACATCACGAAGGGCATGGTGTATGGTGTTTCTCACGGACGAAGTGGCTCACCAAATCACACACAAGGTGTCGGCTGTCCTGGCTTCTGATCCAGTCCCGGCCATGAAGTTGACCTCTCTCATGGGTAAGTTCATCTCCACCATAAAGGCGGTCCCGTTTGCCATGGTTCATGCAAGGGAACTTCAGAGGTTCGTGATCCAGGTCTGCAAGGGTAAGATGAAGCTCTTGAAGATGTCAGTCTCTCTACCTCTTCATACGGAGCTGAGTCTGTCCTGGTGGCTCGACCTTTTGAATCTCCTGAAAGGCAGGGCCTTCCTGGTATCCTTCTGCATGACCGTGACGATAGATGCCAGCCTTTCAGGCTGGGGAGCGGTCCTGGGTCACATGGAGGAGTCTCTCATTCCCATCAATGTGCTGGAGATTTGAGTGATCTTTCATGCTCTCAGGTACTGGACGTTCAAGATGGAGGGCTGTCCTGTTATAGTCCACTCCGACAACGCCACGGCCGTGTCTTACCTCAACAAGCAAGGAGGAACAAGAAGTCCCGCTGCTTGGTTGGAGGTCAAAGCTATTTTGGCCTGGTCGGAAGAACTTTGCCTGTGACCTTTCTGTACTGGGACTGGTGGGTTTATAGGCAGTCTTCTCCCCTACCTGGGGGCCTGTTTAGTAAGCTATTTTTACTGTATGCTGAGTTCCTGTTTATCCCGACAGTTGCTGATTTACGCTTCTGACTTCTGACTGCTCTACTGGATTTCCCTACTGGCACTTCGATTGGCATTCTGATTATTTGGCTTATTGACCCTGGCATGTTTTGACCCTTCTACTGTTTTTGTCCCTCAGGTACCTTCTTTTGCCTTCCTGCTGTGACTCTGGGCTGGTTTCGACTCTTCTGGCGGATCTGCTCTCTGTCTATCTCTAGGTATTTTGGCCTTGCTGCTGTTTCTCTTCCAGTGGCTCCCCCAGTGTCTCCTGTGGTATCACGGTGCCCGTGATTGCTGCAATTCAGTGTCTATCACCTGTAGGGGGCTCACATTGTCTGTCTGCCTTCAGCCCGCCTCACATTGCCTTTTTAAACTCAGTCTGGGCACCCTCTGGTTGTCCTTTCGTGGTGTCTCTGACAGCATCCACTTTCTCCTTGCTACAGTAGCTGATTGGGCCTTTTGCTGAGTTCCTGAGTCGACCTGTTCCTGAGTTCCTGCCTACTATGTCAGTTCCAGTCCGGTTCCTGTTGTGTTTATCAGTAGCTGATGTTCCTGATGCCAGTCTGTGTTGCCGTACTTGATCCGGTTGATCTTCTCTGCTGGTTCCTGTTGTTTCCTGCTTCCAGTTCCTGCATCTGTGGCGACATTGTTCTTCATTCGCTTCAGCGACATTACCTCCTGTTGGTTCCCAGCGTGCGGATGCTGGTTCACTCCACTAGCCTTGCGGCTATACTTAACACTTGTTGGTCCCAGCGTGTGGACGCTAGTTTGCTCCACAAGCCTTGCGGCTATATTTAACACCTGTTGGTCCCAGAGTGCGGACGCTGCAAGGGTAAGACGAAGCTCCTGAAGATGTCAGTCTCTCTACCTCTTCATACGGAGCTGAGTCTGTCCTGGTGGCTCGACCTTTCGAATCTCCTGAAAGGCAGGGCCTTCCTGGTATCCTTCTGCATGACCGTGACGACAGATGCCAGCCTTTCAGGCTGGGGAACGGTCCTGGGTCACATGGAGGAGTCTCTCCTTCCCATCAATGTGCTGGAGCTTTGAGTGATCTTTCATGCTCTCAGGTACTGGACGTTCAAGATGGAGGGCTGTCCTGTTCGAGACCAGTCCGACAACGCCACGGCCGTGTCTTACCTCAACAAGCAAGGAGGAACAAGAAGTCTCGCTGCTTGGTTGGAGGTCAAAGCTATTTTGGCCTGGTCAGAATAACTTTGCCTGTGACCTTTCTGTACTGGGACTGGTGGGTTTATAGGCAGTCTTCTCCCCTGCCTGGGGGCCTGTTTAGTAAGCTATGTTTACTGTATGCTGAGTTCCTGTTTATCCCGACAGTTGCTGATTTACGCTTCTGACTTCTGACTGCTCTACTGGATTTCCCTACTGGCACTTCGATTGGCATTCTGATTATTTGGCTTATTGACCCTGGCATGTTTTGACCCTTCTACTGTTTTTGTCCCTCAGGTACCTTCTTTTGCCTTCCTGCTGTGACTCTGGGCTGGTTTCGACTCTTCTGGCGGATCCGCTCTCTGTCTATCTCTAGGTATTTTGGCCTTGCTGCTGTTTCTCTTCCAGCGGCTCCCCCAGTGGCTCCTGCGGTATCACAGTGCCCGTGATTGCTGCAATTCAGTGTCTATCACCTGTAGGGGGCTCACATTGTCTGTCTTCCTTCAGCCCGCCTCACATTACCTTTTTAAACTCAGTCTGGGCACCTTTTGGTTGCCCTTTCGTGGTGTCTCTGACAGCATCCACTTTCTCCTTGCTACAGTAGCTGATTGGGCCTTTTGCTGAGTTCCTGAGTCGACCTGTTCCTGAGTTCCTGCCTGCTATGTCAGTTCCAGTCCGGTTCCGGTTGTGTTCATCAGTAGCTGATGTTCCTGATGCCAGTCTGCGTTGCCGTACTTGATCCGGTTGATCTTCTCTGCTGGTTCCTGTTGTTTCCTGCTTCCAGTTCCTGCATCTGTGACAACATTGTTCTTCATTCACTTCAGCGACATTTCCTCCTGTTGATTCCCAGCGTGCGGACGCTGGTTCGCTCCACTAGCCTTGCGGCTATACTTAACACCTGTTGGTCCCAACGTGCGGACGCTGGTTTGCTCCACAAGCCTTGCGGCTATATTTAACACCTGTTGGTCCCAGAGTGCGGACGCTGGTTTACTCCTTGGCCTGAATACCTACACAGTACTTGGTCCCAGCGTGCGGACGCTGGTTTGCTCCACTAAGCCTTGCGGCTCACATTCAGCCTGTTGGTCCCAGCGTGCGGACGCTGGTTTGCTTCACTAAGCCTTGCGGCTCACATTCAGCCTGTTGGTCCCAGCGTGCGGACACTGGTTTGCTCCACTAAGCCTTGCGGCTCACATTCAGCCTGTTGGTCCCAGCGTGCGGACGCTGGTTTGCTTCACTAAGCCTTGCGGCTCACATTCAGCCTGTTGGTCCCAGCGTGCGGACGCTGGTCTGCTCCACTAAGCCTTGCGGCTCACATTCAGCCTGTTGGTCCCAGCATGCGGATGCTGGTTTGCTTCTCTAAGCCTTACGGCTCACATTCAGTCTGTTGGTCCCAGCGTGCGGACGCTGGTTTGCTCCACTAAGCCTTGCGGCTCACATTCAATCTGTTGGTTCCAGCGTGCGGACGCTGGTTTGCTCCATTAGCCTTGCGACTCACATTACAGCCTGTTGGTTCTAGCGTGCGGACGCTGGTTTGCTCCACTAAGCCTTGCGGCTCACATTCTGCCTGTATGTTCCCAAGGTAGGGCGCTGGTTTACTCCCTGACTTGCAGTCAGGTACTTGATGGTTCCGAGTGCGCTGTCCAGTCCTAGACAGCATTGATTCCTACAGTACATGGGCACTAGAGTTTCTGATTACAGTGAAACCACTTGACCTGGTAGCCTATATCTCTCACCTTACTGTCATTACCATCTGACAGTCATTAGGTCACTGTGGTTGTCACCTTCCCTTGGGCTGCTTTTCCCGGTATATTGGTAAGGCCGGTAGAACCTTTTACTTTGCCACCTTAAGGTTGCCTTACCTGGTAATGGCAAGGCCGGTAGAGCCTACTCTTGGGCATTCTGTCAGGCTGCCTTGCCCGGTATATTGGTAAGGCTGGTAGAAGCGATTACAATTCCATCTTAAGGTTGCCTTACCCGGTATTGGCAAGGCCGGTAGAGCCTACTACACTGGTATTCCGTCAGGCTGCCTTGCCCGGTATATTGGTAAGGCCGGTAGAACCGATTACAATTCCGTCTTAAGGTTGCCTTTCCCGGTATTGGCAAGGCCGGTAGAGCCTACTACACTGGTATCCCGTTAGGCTGCCCAGCCCGGTATATTGGCAGGGCCGGTAGAGCCTCTTGTTCCAGACTCGCCTGAGTTGCTTTGCCCGGTATATTGACAAGGCCGGTAGAACCTATTTGCTATTGTTATTATCTTCTATGTATTGTTTGTATGTGTATGAAAACCCTATGGGATTGCCTTTAACTTTTCAATAAAGTTATGTTTTTACCTAAACCTTACGTCTGAGAGTCTTAACAAACCATGACAGTACGAAAGGGCCATGACCTCAGACAATAAGAATGACGGTAATACACTGAATATCCATTGGAGGATGGATATGCATGAGCAACGTTTTGATCAATTGGCGGTTGCAATCCAAACTATCCTTGAATGCACTGTACTTGCTGACAAGTCTCTTTCTAGCCCGGTGGTCTCGCCAAGTCAGACACCGGAGAGTGATACAAGGCCCTCAGGGGCCGCAGTCAAAGGGTTAACGGCTTCTGCACCCTTGCCGCTAAGGTATGACGGTGACCCTAATCTCTGCAGAGGGTTCATCAACCAACTTGAAATATTTATGGAATTGACGGCACACGCTTTTCCCTATGATCGTAGTAAGGTTGGGTTCATGATATCCCTGCTGACTGCAGAGCATTGGCTTGGGCTAACCCATTGTGGGAAAATGCTAAACCTTGCACTAAGAGTTTCAGAGAATTTGTGCAATCGTTTCAGAGAGTGTTTGAGCCTCCTGGTAGAACCACCTCTGCTGCTAAACGTCTTATGGAGATACAACAGGGCAGGCGCACAGTAGGCGACTATGCCATTGAATTTCGCACCTTGGCAGCAGAGGTAGGGTGGAATAACGACGCACTGTTGGCAGCCTTTGCTCAGGGCCTGAGTGACCAAATTAAAGATGAAATTGCAGCAAAAGAATTGCCTACTGACCTAGATGATTATATTGAGTATGTTATTCTAATTGACTCCAGAATACGTGAGAGATAACCCCCCAGAGATCGTAGGATACTGTCTAAAAATAATGGGTCTAGTAGCATATTTTGCCCACCCATCCCTCCCCTGGCATCTAAGCCTAGTGAACCAATACGGGAACCAGGTTAACCTATGCAAGTAGGTTTCACTAGGCTAGCCAAGGATTAAAGACTATATCGCAGGAAGCAAGGGTTGTGTTTGTACTGCGGTAAAAATGGGCATTTGCTAAGATCCTGTCTGGTACGTCCGGGAAACGAACACACCTAGGGTACCTTGGGGGACAGGCCCTAGGTGGTGTCCAATCGTCCCCAGTGTTGGGCACACTAAAACCAACCATACAGGTGGTACTATCTTGGGCACAAAGCTCAGTGGAGGTTTTGGCCCTGGTTGATTCTGGTGCAGCTGGGTATTTTATGGTTAATACCTTTTGCTGAATTACATGGGGTACCACGCATTGAAAGAGAAACCCCTCTTGCTATTGAAGCAATTGATAGCAGACCCTTGGAACCCGCTCAAGTTACATTTGAAACTATGCCGTTATCCATGACTATTGGGGCTCTCCATAAAGAAGAGCAGCAGTTTCAACTTATTAACTCTCCTCACCATGCCGTAATATTGGGTTTTCCTTGGTTACAGTTGCATAATACACAATTTGATTGGCAAAAATGCGAAATCTCTGCTTGGTCTCAGTTTTGTATGGATAAGTGCGTCACCCATCCAGTTAAGGTCTTGTGCACCTCCCCTTCACTACCTGATGTATACCAGCAGTTTGGCGATGTTTTCAGTAAGGGAGAGGCTGGCACCTTACCTCAGCATAGACCATATGATTGTTGCATCGAGTTAACTCCTGGAACGGTGCCCCCTAATGGGACGCACATACCCACTGTCTTGTGAGGAAAACCAAGCTATGGAAGAATATATTTCTGATACCCTTGGTAGAGGGATCATAAGGAAATCTACCTCTCTGGCTGGGGCCGGGTTCTTTTTTGTTAAGAAAAAAAATGGCGAACTGAGACCATGCATCGATTACCGTGGGTTAAATAAGCTTATGGCTAAGAACGCTTATCCGATACCACTCATCACCGAGCTTTTTGACAGACTCAAGGGTTCCTCGATTTTCACCAAATTGGACCTACGGGCGGCATATAATTTGATACGTATCAAAGCCGGTGATGAGTGGAAAACTGCCTTTAACACAAGATCTGGGCATTATGAATATCTAGTCATGCCATTTGGCCTGTGTAATGCACCCGCAGTATTTCAAGAACTGATCAATGAAGTTCTCAGAAATATGTTACAGTCATGAGTCGTGGTCTACCTTGACAATATACTTATTCACTCCAAAGACTTGTCGCAACACATCAAGGATGTGTCTGAAGTATTGCTACGATTACGTAAAAATAAATTATTCTGTAAGTTGGAGAAATGTGAGTTTCACAGAACCAGTGTACCATTCTTGGGGTTCGTAATTGGCAAAGAAGGCATTGCCATGGACAAGGGAAAGTTAACAGCAGTCTTACAATGGCCAAGGCCTAAGAGTCTGAAAGCTATCCAGCGATTTCTGGGCTTCGCCAATTATTATAGGAAGTTTATTAAGAACTTTTCTTCCATTGTTAAACCTCTGTCTGACCTCACGCATAAGGGCGCTAATCCATCTCTTTGGCCAGTGGCTGCGGAGGAGGCCTTTGAAAAACTGAAAGTAGCTTTTGCTAATGCTCCTGTGTTATCCCACCCCAACCCATTATTCCCGTTCACCTTAGAGGTTGACGCCTCACATATTGGGGTTGGGGCAGTGCTTTCTCAACGGCACATCAAAGGTGGAACAGTCAGACCCTGTGGGTTCTTTTCTAAAAAGTTGACCGGAGCTCAAAGCCATTATGAGATAGGGGACAGAGAATTATTGGCCATTATCCTCACTCTTAAGGAATGGCGTCACTTACTTGAAGGCACAAAAACTCCTGTTTTAATCCTGACGGATCATAAAAATCTGACTTATCTCTCTGAGTCCAAGAGATTGTCCTCTCGCCAGGCCAGATGGGCATTGTTCCTGTCCCGATTCAATTTCATTGTATCATATTTGCCGGGATCCAAGAATGTTAGGGCTGACGCTCTGTCAAGACAATTTGAGGCTGAAATTGACAGAGAAGAAGCACCAGCACCTATCATTCAACCTGATCGAATATTGGCTACCATACGTACCAGTATCACTTCACCACTAGGGCAAGAAATTCTGGCCTCCCAGGCCTCCGCTCCCCATGAAACCCCGGTGGGCAAATGTTTTGTCGCTGAACCATTCCGTATTCGATTACTTGAAACTTACCATTCCTCTAAGGTCGCGGGACATATTGGCAGAGACCAATTGTTATGGTCCCTCTGTCAGTTATTTTGGTGATCTTCTATGAGGTCAGATTGTGCCGATTTTACTAATGCCTGAGCCACCTGTGCCCGTGCTAAAACCCCTAGACATCTCCCGGTGGGCTTGCTTCAGCCGGTACCTAATGGTGAACGCCCCTGGTCTCATGTTTCCATTGATTTTATGGGAGAATTGCCCATGTCTAGAGGGTATTCCTTCATATTGATGGTGGTGGACAGGTTTTCTAAAATGGCTCACTTCGTGCCCCTCCATGGCCTTCCCTCGGCTAAAGAATTGGCAATGGTGTTTGCTAAAGAGATGTTTCGGTTGCATGGAGTACCCATGGTACTGGTATCCGACAGGGGGAGCCAGTTTGTGTCCAGGTTCTGGACGGCATTTTGAGAACAGATGGGCATACAGCTATCCTTCTCCTCTGCTTATCACCCCCAGACTAATGGGGCCGCTGAACGTGCCAATCAAGGTTTGGAACAGTTTCTACGCTGTTTCATCACTGACCATCATGACAATTGGGCCCACTTGTTGCCTTGGGCAGAGTTCGCCAGGAACTGTGCAGTCAACTCTTCATCGGGGAGCTCTCCGTTTCTGATCAATTATGGGTTCCAACCCTGTCTGCTCCCAGATTCCTTTCAGACACAACAGATTCCAGCTCTGGATGAGCATATCAAGCAACTCTGTTCCACATGGGCACAAGTTCAGAGGGCACTTGGTCAGTCATTTCAGCGCCATCAGTGCTATGCTAAGCGCAGAAGGCTTCCAGCGGTTTCCTTTCAAGTTGGGGACAGAGTATGGCTTTCTTCCAAGAATCTTAAGCTCCAAGTCCCATCTAATAAGTTGGCACCTCGGTTTATTGGTCCTTACAGAATTATTCACAAAATGAATCCTGTTTCCTATGCTTTGGACATACCTGCATCCATGCGCATTCATAATGTTTTCCATATGTCTCTCCTTAAGCCTCTCGTATACATCCGTTACAATACTACACCTATGGTGCCAGGGCCTGTTGAGGTCGAGGGTCAGGAGGAATACGAGGTACAGAGTATGACTGACTCCCGAAGGCTTAGAGGAAGGGTACAGTATTTGGTGCATTGGAAAGGTTATGGTCCTGAAGATCGATCTTGGGTGGATAGTAAGGACCTTCATGCACCGAAGTTACTGCGGATTTTTCATGCCAATTACCCTCAGAAACCCAGACCCTATTCTAGGAGAGGGGGTCTTTGAAAGGGGGGTACTATCACGGTGCCCGTGATTGCTGCAATTCAGTGTCTATCACCTGTAGGGGGCTCCCATTGGCTGCTTGCCTTCAGCCCGCCTCACATAGCCTTTTTAAACTCAGTCTGGGCACCCTCTGGTTGTCCTTTCGTGGTGTCTCTGACAGCATCCACTTTCTCCTTGCTACAGTAGCTGATTGGGCCTTTTGCTGAGTTCCTGAGTCGACCTGTTCCTGAGTTCCTGCCTGCTATGTCAGTTCCAGTCCGGTTCCAGTTGTGTTCATCAGTAGCTGATGTTCCTGATGCCAGTCTGCGTTGCCGTACTTGATCCGGTTGATCTTCTCTGCTGGTCCCTGTTGTTTCCTGCTTCCAGTTCCTGCATCTGTGGTGACATTGTTCTTCATTCACTTCAGCGACATTTCCTACTGTTGGTTCCCAGCGTGCGGACGCTGGTTCGCTCCACTAGCCTTGCGGCTATACTTAACACCTGTTGGTCCCAGAGTGCGGACGCTGGTTTACTCCTTGGCCTGAAGACCTACACAGTACTTGGTCCCAGCGTGCGGACGCTGGTTTGCTCCACTAAGCCTTGCGGCTCACATTCACCCTGTTGGTCACAGCGCGCGGATGCTGGTTTGCTTCACTAAGCCTTGCGGCTCACATTCAGCCTGTTGGTCCCAGCATGCAGACGCTGGTTTGCTCCACTAAGCCTTGCGGCTCACATTCACCCTGTTGGTCACATCGCGCGGATGCTGGTTTGCTTCACTAAGCCTTGCGGCTCACATTCAGCCTGTTGGTCCCAGCATGCAGACGCTGGTTTGCTCCACTAAGCCTTGCAGCTCACATTCAGCCTGTTGGTCCCAGCGTGCGGACGCTGGTTTGTCCACTAAGCCTTGTGGCTCACATTCAGCCTGTTGGTCCCAGCGTGCGGACGCTGGTTTGCTTCTCTAAGCCTTGCGGCTCACATTCAGTCTGTTGGTTCCAGCATGCGGACGCTGGTTTGCTCTATTAGCCTTGCGACTCACACTACAGTCTGTTGGTCCCAGCGTGCGGACGCTGGTTTGCTCCATTAGCCTTGCGACTCACATTACAGCCTGTTGGTTCCAGCGTGCGGACGCTGGTTTGCTCCACTAAGCCTTGCGGCTCACATTCTGCCTGTATGTTCCCAACGTAGGGCGCTGGTTTACTCCCAAACTTGCAGTCAGGTACTTGATGGTTCCGAGTGCGCTGTCCAGTCCTAGACAGCATTGATTCCTACAGTACATGGGCACTAGAGTTTCTGATTACAGTGAAACCACTTGACCTGGTAGCCTATATCTCTCACCTTACTGTCATTACCATCTGACAGTCATTAGGTCACTGTGGTTGTCACCTTCCCTTGGGCTGCATTGCCCGTTATATTGGTAAGGCCGGTAGAACCTTTTACTTTGCCACCTTAAGATTGCCTTACCTGGTATTGGCAAGGCCAGTAGAGCCTACTCTTGGGCATTCCGTCAGGCTGCCTTGCCCGGTATATTGGTAAGGCCGGTAGAACCGATTACAATTCCATCTTAAGGTTGCCTTACCCGGTATTGGCAAGGCCGGTAGAGCCTACTACACTGGTATCCCGTTAGGCTGCCCAGCCGTTATATTGGCAGGGCCGGTAGAGCCTCTTGTTCCAGACTCGCCTGGGTTGCTTTGCCCGGTATATTGGCAAGGCCGGTAGAACCTATTTGCTATTGTTATTATCTTCTATGTATTGTTTGTATGTGTATGAAAACCCTATGGGATTGCCTTTTCAATAAAGTTATGTTTTTACCTAAACCTTACATCTGGGAGTCTTAACAAACCGTGACATGAGGCTTATGTAGAGGATCCCAACTCCTCTGTTAGTAGGCGGCCTCCCGCTACCTACGAGACTGGTGTCTCACTCTCTCAACCTGCCTGCAGGCTTTTGGGATTTAATTACTGGTTCGATACCTCTGGAGAACCATCCTCCTGGCCATCCGGCTGTTCCTTTCTTGGAAGAGGCACTCCTGTACCCGGATACGTTCCACCCGTAGATAGACTGGTTTTTGTTCAGTGGCTCAAGCACCACTTGTTTTTCTGCTCCCCTGCTGCTGCAGCTTTCACAGCTGGACTCCTGTACCTGGATACGTTCCACCCATAGATAGATGGGTTTTTCTTCAGTGGCTCAAGCGCCACTTGTTTTTCCTGCTCCTCTTCTGCGGCTGCAGCTTTCATAGTTGGACTACTGTACCTGGATACGTTACATCCATAGACAGACGGGTTTTTCTTCAGTGGCTCAAGCACCAATTGTTTTTCTGCTCCCCTGCTGCAGCTGCAGCTTTCACTTCTGGACACTCTCCACCCATAGATTGGCGTGTTTTCTTGTGGCTCAATCGCCACTTGTTTTCTTCTTCCCTGCTGCCTCTGCTACTGACTTTTTGGCTCATTTTGCCTATCTGCCCTTTTCAGCACCCCTTCCTTTGCTTCTCTGAACATCTTCCTGCTCCAGTGCTGGACCTAGCCGTAGATAGACGGCAGGCGCATAGCCAGTCCTTTGGGCGCTCTTTTCTGTTCCTTTTTGGGGGAGTCAGGTGGTCTTTTTGGATCCAGAACTTTCTATGTTGGTACCTAGTGTGTATTCTCCAGTCTCCTCAGTTGTCTTGGGAGACCGCTTCTCTTTTGTTTTTGGGACTTGTAGGGGGTCCTCTTGCATTGCCGGGGTTTGTCCTGATTCTAGTATCCTTTTTGTGGCTCCGCTATTAGGGTCCGTTCTTCCTGGTACTAGAAACTTGATTTCAAGTCTGAGGAGTGTTCATCCTGGTCCCGGCCCTGGCTCAACTGGGGTCAGACATCTGGCTTTGCAGCCAGCACCTTTACTCCAGCTTCGGCTGCAGCACAAACATTCCAATAGGGTTCCAGTGTTTACTAGCTTCGCTCTCCAGCGCCACTCACTAGCATCTGCCCCTCACCAGTGCCAGGTCTTCCTAGCCTCTGTTAGATTACACGGAGCTGACAGTTCCTGCCATAACCACCGTTCACATTCCCGGCGTGGACAACATTCTAGCACCGACAATGTTCTAGCACCGACACACCATGAGCTGTGGAGAGTGGGAACTGCATCAGGACATATTCAACCTCGTTGTCCAGAAGTGGGGGCTTCCTTACATTGACCTGATGGTAACGAGGCACAACAGGAAGGTTCTGTTGTTCTGCTCTCGCTGGAGGGACCCTCTGGCACTGGCAGTGGATGCTATGGCACTTTCCTCTGGCGTACATCTTTCCTCCCATTCCCATGCTACACAGGGTGTTGAGGAATCTGCATCTGTGGGGTCTCCAGTAGATCTGATTGCTCAGTACTGGCCTCTTCAGGCCTGGTTTCCGGAGCTTCTGGATCTCTCTGTGACGGAGCCCTTTCGGCTTCCCAGCCGTTCCGTATCTTCTTCTGCAGGGGTACCTGTGGAAGGAGGATGTAGACCTTCTGGGTTTGACGGCATGGAAATTGAATCCTCAATATTGAGGAAGAAGGGTTTTTCTTCTTGTGTGGTGGCCACTATGATTAGTGCCCGGAAGCCTGTTTCCTCCAAAGCGTACCACAGAGTCTGGTCTACCTTTCTCTCTTGGTGCACTGATGGGGATCTTTCCCACGACTTTGACCTTACTACGGTCCTGTCTTTTTTTGCAGGATGGGGTTGAAAAGGGTCTCAGCTTGAGTTCCTTAAAGGTCCAGACTTCTGCGCTCTGGACAGTCCCAGGGCAGGTAGACTGGCATCCAAGGTTACCATTGCCTCCTGGATTAAGTCTAGTATTCGTAAGGCCTGCGCATTGAGGAAGAAACCTGTTCCATTTCGGGTCGCTGCTCATTCCACCAGGTCTATTGGAGCCTCTTGGGCCTACAAGAACCAGGCTTCGGCTGTTCAGTTGTGCAAGGCAGCTACCTGGCCGTCTGTGCACACCTTTTCTAAACACTACCGCGTTGATGTTCTGGCATTGGCCGATGCCAGCTTTGGTAGGAAGATCCTGAAGGCTGTCTTGCCTGTCTAGGGTTTTCCTCTTCAGTACCTTTAGTACTCCTTAACTGGTGCACCCAGTTGGATCTAGTTCTGTATGTTGTGTTACGGTTTCTGGTGTGTTATACCCCAGTTTCGTGTCCGTTTACACTTTTTGCCTTATAGGGCTGCTTTATAATCTGTTTAGCTCATATGGGCTCTGGTGGTTTTGGGGACCTGCGCTTGGTCCTTGCCTTTCTTCCCACCTCTGGGAAACTGGACATCCCAAAGTTACCAGTAACCTATATTGGACAACAGAGAAAAGAGGATTTTAATCTTACCTGGTAAATCCTTTTCTCTGGTAAGTCCATATAGGTTACTGGTCTCCCACCCTATCAAGGGACCATGCTTGGTTCTCCTGTGACCGAAAGTGGGAGTCCTTTCAGGTTCATGATCACAGGAGTCTTATTTTCCCTTCTTTCTACCTAGTCAATAGTTAGTGTCTCAAATCTTACTGGAGGGGATTGGCTGGGGACCTACTTAAAAAGGCAGTCGCCGTCCCAAAGTTACCAGTAACCTATATGAACTAAGAGAAAAGGATTTAACAGGTAAGACTAAAATCCTCTTATATGAAAAATATACTAGAGAAAAACCACAAACAATTGGAAAAAAATTATATGAATAGAATAGCTGATGGAAAAAAATCGTGGAATGTATAAATGTATGTGTGTGAATGATTTAGAATTAATTTCTGATAAGTGTTGTGAAAAGAGCAAGAGGAGGGACATATATATAGACAGGGGCGGATTGCCCTATTGGGGCCGGTAGGGAGATCAGATGATCTCACCTCTCCAGCTCACAACTCTATGAACACAAGGCACAAGTCACTCACCAGAGCCTTGCAGTAGTGAAGACCGGGTCCTGTTCTCTGAACCTGTCCCGCCTTCAAGGCTGATTAAGCTCGCCCTGCTCTGCCTGCAGTGTTTGTACTAGTGCAGTGCATGATTGGTTAGCAGGAAGAACTTCTGGGACCTAACTACCTAGCAGATTAAATAGGTATTATTTAATTATTTTTAAGTAATTGTACCCATTGCTAGAGAGGCTTAATTTACCATCTGTTAACCCTTTAACCCCCTGTATGCTTTAGAGAGGTATAGATCAGTTATTAATCCTTTGCATACCAGACAGAATTACAGCAATGTTTTTTTTCTGTTATTAACCAATTGAATTCCTCATAGGTGCATTACCTCACGGATTAACCCCTTGTATGCTAGAGAGGCATAATTCATCCATAATCAACCCTTTGTATGCCAGAAAGGTGAATAAAGTTAATTACTAATGAATTATGCCTTTTTAGCACACAAGGGGTTTTTCATTGAGGTACACATTCCTGTCCAATGTGTTGTGCACCTATGAGACATTCAATGGGTTAATCACAGAACACATTGCTGTACACCTCTCCGGCATGCAAGGGGTTAATAATGAATCATTTATTGCATAAAATATGTTAAGGGGTTAATAGCTAACCATTTATGCCTCTTTAGCAATGCATACAGTGGGTTAGGTTAACCCTTTGAGTGCCAGAGGGTAAGCAACACATTGCACAGCAATGCTTTACGTACCCCTCTGGAACTCAAAGGATTTTAATATATGCATACAGATTAGAATACCAGCTAGTGGGCCAGATAAAATGTGAAGAATAAAAATGTACTTTTATTCAATCCAAGCCAAATGTTTTCGGTCAAAACCAGACCTTCCTCAGGGAAAACAGAGGGAAAAACACCTTAACTGTGGTATAAATAGGGGAAGGAAGCACTTTGACCTCTCAGACAGCATAGCCCCACGCAAAGGATGCGCCAAAACTGGCGTCCTCATGTTGACCCTGTCTGCCTGTGACTTAGAGTGCAGGGAAACCTGGTCGCTAGGAAACAGGTACAACAAAAGAGAGATGCTGAAGAGTGCCCGTGCTAAATCTAGCATCCTCCACTAATTAGCATCAACCAGACACATGAAAAACACCCTAATGTGCAATACAAATCAAACATAATATAACAATTACATGACGCGCATGATGTGGCTGCGGTGGAATGGTCTGTGAAAAACACACCATCGCATCACAGCGCACATCAGCCCACCAAATCCAATATGCAATCTAGCGAATGCCCATGGCGCTCACACACTTGACGAGCACAAGTCAAAAAGAGACAATTAAAACAAAAACCAAAATGAAATGAAGCAAATCGTGCTGATCCAGTCAGAGCCCTGGTACTGTGGGAATTATCTAAGGAAGACCGCAGCATCATGATTCAATGACTGAAGCACGATTCTATACACATAAAGCTGTCTAGCGCTACTGGCACAAAAATAAATCAATAATGACTAGAGACAAAAACAAACGAAATCATGTATTTAAATTCAAAAATTGAACTCCAAGCGATGGAGCAGTATTCGTTGAATATACCACAGCATGGCTGTGCTGATGAACACATAGATAGCAAGTCATAATGATAAGTCAATTTATGTGTATGAGGAATACCCCATAGGGAAACTGGCAGTCAATAATGCAAAAGCAAATGTTCATTATAAGGCCGACACTTGATTATGCCAAAGCAAATGTTCATTATAGCATATCCAAGATTCATAATCCAACCTGTGTTGAGTTAAATGGCAAAAAGTAGAAAAGTTATCTGTTTTAGACAAAATATTCATTATATTATATCCAAAATTCGATATCCAAGTTGTATAAACATGGGTTACAGAAGGTAGAAGTGGTGATCCAATTCTTCATGCAATTTCTAATTAATTTCACATTAGGGGCTCGATTTAAAGGCAGCCGTTAGCCAAAAAAAAGACTAACGGGTGCGTTAAGGTGCAGTAAGCCATTCAAAGGTCCGTGTTATGTTCAGCTAACGGCAGAGCACAAGTCACAACAGCCGATACATTTACATGCATTGGGACCCATAGAAAAAAATTACCCAGAGCAATTTAAATGAGTGCGGGACTGCAAACGGCAGCGAAAAAGATACATTTAACGGCTAAGAGTTAAGACCCAGTTTTGTTAGGCGTTAGACACCTAAAGGACAAAAAAGAAAAAACCTGCTACATGTTAAAACAGACGAACTGCTCCCTGCACAATTTTTGTTTTTTGTTTTACTTTTCTTTTTTTTTTTTACTTGGGTGCTCGTCAAGTATGTGAGCGCCATGGGCATTCGCTAGATTGCATATTGGATTCAGTGGGCTGATGTGTGCTGCGATGCAATGGTGTGTTTTTCACATAGCATTCCACCACAGCCGCATCGTGCGCATTATGTAATTGTTATATTGTGTTTGATTTGTACTGCACATTAGGATGTTTTTCATGTGCCTGGTTGATGCTGATCAGTGGAGAATGCTAGATTTAGCACGGGTGCTCTTCAGCATCTCTCTTTTGTTGTACCTGTTTCCTAGCAACCAGGTTTCCCTGCACTCTGCATCACAGACAGACGGGGTCAACACGAGGACGCCAGTTTTGGCGCATCCTTTGCGTGGGGCTATGCTTTCTGAGAGGTCAAAGTGCTTCCTTCCCCTATTTATACCACAGTTAAGGTGTTTTTCCCTCTGTTTGCCCTGAGGAAGGTCTGGTTTTGACCAAAAATATTTGGCTTGGATTGATTAAAAGTGCATTTTTTATTCTTCACGTTGAGTGCTGTCTCCTTGGTCTGTGGATTTCCCTAGGCTGAGTATATTTATATATTCTTTATTCTTATGGGACGTGCACCAATTGCCATTATGAATATTATGTCATGAGTGCCACTGTGTTTCATTTTCTTGTTTTATATATATATAATTTTGGCCAAAAAAGAGGGTTAAGCTTGCCACCTCATCAAGGTATCCCATAAATAACGGCAAGTTCCTATTCTAACACTCCCGAGAAACACTATCTAGGTTAAAAACAACCCAGATGAAACAAAAGAAAATGACTTATCAGGAGTATATGCAATTAAAAACAATGACAGATATTCATATATATTGTATTTCACTTCCTGGAATACATTTTAAAATTAGCGATTCAAATTTTCACATTTTTCGCCCATTGGCCAAAGTTTTTCGATATTTTTTCAAAGGCTAGAAAGTTTCCGCCCATTGATTTACGTGTCTTTTGCCGTTTTGCTATAAAATGTGACGTATTCGAGGAACTAATACACAATAGAAGCAGCTACAGAACAAAGTAGACGTGCTGTGCTGTTCTGCTCTCATCTTTTTGCATAATTGAGGCAGGAGAGGTTCATAGTGACTACTATCACTATGACAATGTTTAAAAGTATTAAAAAGAGGAACTGGAAGGACCATTATGTGTCCACTGAGTCTGAGGAGAAAGTGAGCACTACAGAAGCAGTGCTGGCCATCCCCATAAATCACCCCTAGGGTTCTTAGGGAAATTAATGTCAAGGGAGGAACAAAAGGGTAGTACTAGTGAGAGCAGGACAGGTCAGCTGTCTGCGTCTGCTGCCAGACGTGCTGTGCCTGTTTCCAGACATGCTGCACCTGCTGTAAGATGTGCTGTGTCTGCTGTCTGATGTGCTGCCCCTTCTGCCACCAGTACTGTGCCAGTACTGCCCCTGCTGCCACCAATGCTGTGCCTGCTGCCAGTGCTGAAGCTGCTGCCACCAGTGCTGCCTCTGCTGCCACCAGTGCTGTACCTGCTGCCAGTGCTGAAGCTGCTGCCACCAGTGCTGAAGCTGCTGCCAGTGTGTCTTGTAATAGTCAGGAGTGGGGGAAGGAGAAGATGATACCAAATGTGACAGGGGACCCTACATCCCACTTGCCATCCCCAAGCAGTCCTGCCAGTGCTAGTACTATTACTAAGATGGTCCAACAGCTTGTTTTCCTTAGGATTGAGGTGCTGGGTAATCATAATATTAATAGTGACTGTGAGGAGGAAGACCCAGGGGTTGAAATTGATGTGCTTGGTGTTAGTAGTAGTAGTAGTAACAGTGATGGTGAAGCAATTGGTGGTACTAGTGTTAGGACAGTGGTAAGGGAAGCAATTGAGAGCCTCCAGAATAGCGGTCAAGGTAGCTCGCACCATTCCCCTGACCCTGAGAGTCCCCTTCCCCCTGCGGCATTGTCCATGTAGAACATGATCCTGAAGAAGACAGAATTGTCACCACCGCAGTAATACCACCACCACCACCAGTAGCACAGATCAGCTGCCTGTGTCTGCTGCTATTGCTGCCAGTCTGCCTTCTTCACGTCACCAACAAATGGCAAGTGTGACAATAGGGGACCCTCTGTCACATTGCTCGTCACCTCCTCCAGCCAGCAGTGAGCATTTGGAATTTGAGGAATTTGCAACTGCTCTAATTCCTGCTGAGTTGCAACTTAGGGCAGCAGGATGCTGAGGAGCAGGCTAGTGTGCCACAGACCACCATGGACACAGTGGGAAAGGGGTCAACAAGTGATCTTTTACTAGTAAAGGATCCACTTGCCAGCAGTAGGAATACTCCTGGTCCTAGTTGTAGTGCTGATTCTGAGGCAGTAGTAGCAACATCATCCGCTGCCACAGAGAGTGAAGGGGAATGTGGAGGACAAGAAGAAAGAGGCCATTCTTCTCCCCTTTTTCCCTCCCCCTGAAGTCATGGGTGTGGGAATATATTTCTCTTGGGACAGGAACAGTGTAGTCATCAACAGCACTGTGCACATTTTGTGACAAGTCAGTGAGAAGGAGAAAGGAGGGAACACGCTTTGGCACAGCCTCCCTGATAACAGACACCATGACATTTATTTCAAATATGTTCAAGCCAAACACCCACCACAGAAATCGAGCACAGTCGTTGCTGTACCCCCTGACTCTCCCGAAAGGCAACAAGACACGAGGTGGAGATCAAAAAGGAGGAAGAACAGAGAAACCCAAGCAGAGACTGTTCCATGACAATCAAAACAACTAGCTTGCCATCACTTTCTTCCTCTAGGACATCTTCTGCCAATCCACTTCATTCATTGTTACTTCCCCCTGCCAAATGATAGCCACTCTGTAGATGTTAGTATGTGGTAGTTTGTGTCCACACATTGCACACTGTGTGGTGCACTGACCACACATGGCAGTGTGATGGAGGAGAATCACAAGCAGGGCATCAAGCAGCATCTGAGGAGAATCCATCCTGCAGAATATGCTAAGATGGTGGCAGGGAAGTTTTATCATTAATATTAAACTGTCAGCAAGTTGTCATGTGTCCTTAGCAGGTTGTGGACAAGGGGTATAGTACAGCGGCAGTACTTGGATTCTGGTGTCATGGTGTTTGGATATAGTTGTTCTCACAGTTGTTATTTACCACACACATACTGTGCACATTGCAGTTGCTGATGAGAGGCACAGTTCTTGCTCTCAAAGGAAAAAATTATATTCTAATAACAACACATCCATGATTTTGGAGGAAGGGAAGGTAGAGAAGAATTATTGGCCAACTTCTTTTCTCCACATATACTGGGGGCTACTGTGCTGCTACTGCCTCAAGTGCATCACTGGGGCTAGTTGTGGCAAGTGGAACCTTCATCATCTATCTCCCATATTACTGCTATTGTTGATCCCATTCTCTTTCAGCTGCCTAATCATCATGTTGCTTAAACAACTCAGCAGCAGCAAGAACAGCAGTTGAAAAGTCTGCAATCATGGACTGAGGAGGACATTTGACAATGGCCAGTGGCCTCTGGCCAAAATGACCTGCTGGCACTTGGCCAGTAGGACATTTTTTCTCAGGGCTTGTGCTTCAAAAAAAAACCTTAAAAAAAAAAACATAGTTCTACTAAAAAAATAAACAATGTTTTGGGGTTTGTTTCAAACAAGCCTAAGTCCTACAAATCAATGATTCCTTAGTGCTTGTGCCAAACAAGCTTAAGTCCTACAAATCAATGTTTCTTCAGGGCTTGTGCCTCTGATAAGTCTAAGTCCTAAAAATCAATGATTCCTTAGGGCTTGGGCCTCTAAAGACAAATCGAACAAATCATCCTCTACAAAATACTCTATCAAGTCAAGTATCAGTCCACCCCAGTGGCAGCTTATGTCAGGGAGTTCCTGTCTCTATCACTTTACATACAAATTTCTTATTTCATTGATTTATTTTATTATTAACTGTCCCCCAATAGTAGTCAAGAACCCCCCAAAACAAATTGTCTGTTCAACTGATTCATTCCTCAATCTCTACCCACCAATGCAGGCACCCTCCTCAGACCCCTTTTAAACCATGTCTTATGGGGAGGTTAATTGTATTTAGGATTTATTTTTATAATTGCCCCCCAATCCCAGTACACAAACCCCCCAAAAACATTCCCTGTTCAGCTGATTCTTTCCCCACACCCCACAAACATATGCACCCTCATGCCCCTTTTATACTATGGCTTTGGGAAATAAAATAATATTTGTAATGTGTTGTGTATAATTTCAATGTTTCCATTGATTTCGATGAAATGAGCTAGACTAATTATTTGTTCATTTTCACTTTATGTACAGAATTGTATTTCTTCCTCTGAGCACTGATATTATTTTTTATTATTAGATTGGGACATATACATAAGCTGTGGTGGGTGGAAGCACTCTCACTTGCTAGGTTCAATGCCTGGGAGCTGTCAATTGGCTAATATTTATATCAGTAAAGAACTATCAAACATTTACAGGACTTTTTAAATAAGGAATAGATACTTATTAAAATTTCATGACAGTGTTTTGGCCAGACGCAGCTGGCCTTCCTATGTATTTTTCCCTCTTGCTCTTTTCGCAACACATATCAGAAATTAAATTTGAACTATTCACACACATACATTCACACACGCCACATTTTTTTCCATCACCTATTATATTCATATATTTTTTTTTCAGTAGTTTGAGGTTTTTCTCCAGTATATTTTTCATATATATATTTTTCATTGTATTATATTCATTTCATTGTGTTTTTATTTTATTTTATCCTAATTCCTATTCTTAATTTCTATTTTTTATCTTCATATTTTCAGTTATTTTATTTCACCTCATTATTTTATATTTTTTTAGGATATATTGTGTAGATTTGTTTTTGTGAGGGTCATAATTAATATCAAGATCACGAGATTGTGTACTGAGAGTTTTAATGCATTTTCATTATACAGTAATATCACTTTTTATTCCACTTTGTGTAGAATTATAATGGTGTCAGCATTACAGATGGTTACCCCTTGGAGCCTTCCCCTTCAATTTTTTTTTTTTTGCTACCTCGGTTTCATATTGGTTACAGTCCATTTATTTTGCAGACACTAGGAAGTTGATTCTGAGTGATCACCATCTGAATTCCACTTTTTCCATAATGGATATGATAGTGGATGTTCCAAAGCCATCAGGTTTGGTTCGCTCCACATCAATTATCCTTCAGGATAGAGAGATATATATACATCAGTATGGAGAAATATGATAGATACAGATTTATATTTTGTCCTCTACTGTTCTCATACTTTAATATTTAGACGGGTGGCTGTGCTCATCTTTTTGATGTGTATAGACACCCCTCATGATTGATTCTAATCTTTGCTATTTTGTATTCCCAACCATTCCTCTGGACTCCTGTGGTCACACTTAGAAGGATGCCATATCTTGCATATTTTGTTTGATGCTGGCACATGTCATCTTTAATGTGAGCCCTGGTCCGTCAGACAATGGCTGGGTTTCTCGGGATATTTAAATCTTAACTAATTCAACAGCTCCTGTTTGTTTGTTTGTTTGTTTGGTCTCTGAAGAAGCAGTAGTTCAATGAGTTAGATATAACATCACATATATATATATATAATAATAATGATTTATTATATATAGAAAAAAAATGTAAATCAAGTATTAAAAAAATAAATTAAAGTGGTTACTTAATGGTTCATAGTGCTGGCTGACACTATGACCACAACTACTGTTGTAAAAAAAAACGAGAAGCTGAATGGACCCTGAGGCTAGTGACTAACTGAGGAGAAGGCATCACTAACACTAGCAATGGCACCACCAGTACAGTGGCACAACAGCCCTGATTCAGATTAGATTTTTTCTATAGCCTTGTTTATGTTTCAAGCCTGTGTCCTGCAAAAAGTAATTTACAGTGGGCTTGTTTTTGGCAACTATAAGTCCTGTAAAAAATTATTTATTCAGGGCTTTTGTTTGGGTGTCCTGCACACACAAATATTTCTCAGGCTTTTATCTGTTCAAGCCTGCTGCTTTGCTGGCTAACCATATTTTAAATGAGATTAAAAAAAAATCACAGATGTGTTGAGAATATAAATGTTTGCCTTGAGAGCAGAAACTGTGCCTCTCTCATCATCAACTGCAATGAGCACAGTGTAAATAAGGGAAGGACTGGGAAGTGGAACAATGAGTACATCCACACACACATGAAACACCTAGCACAACTCTATCCTAACACAATGACACTTAAGGTCCCCAAAGTGAAATCCAGCCACCAGAAACCAAGTACTGCTGCTGTCAATATGCCCCTTGTCCACACCGCGCTAAGGACACCTGACAACTTGCTGACAGTTTAATAGCAATGATGTATCCTCCCTGCCACCAGCTTAGCATATTCTGTGGGATGGAATCTCCTCAGACGCCTCTTGAAGCCCTGTTTGAGATTCTCCTCCACCACACTGCTATGTATGGTCAGTGCACAACACAGTGTGCAATGGGTGGACACAAACTGCCACATCCTAACAGCTACAGAGTGGCTATCACTTGGTGGAGGAGGCAACGATGAAAAGGTAGATTGGCAGAAGATGTAGTTATCCTAGAGCAAGAAGGTGATGGCAAGTTAGTTGTTTCGATCATCATCCAACTTCCAGCCTCTAGCTGGGTTGCTTTATTCTTCCTTGTCTTTGATCCCCGTCTCGCCTCTTGTTGCCTTTCTGGAGAGTCAGTGGGGTATAGCAACAGCGGTGCTCGATTTCTGTGGTGGGTGTTTGGCTTTAACATGTGTCACATAAATGTCATGGTGTCTGTATTGCATGTGTTTTATGAGGGCAGTTGATCCAAGGTGTGTCCCCTCCTTTCCCCTTCTCACTGACTTGTCACACACTGTGCACAGTGCTGTTGTTGATGACTGCACTGTGCCTGCCCCAAGAGAAAAATAATCCCACACCCATGACTTTAGAGGGGAGGGAAAAGGTGATGGGCTCTTTCTTCTACTCCACATTCCCCTTCACTGGCTGGGGCAGAGGATGATGTTGCTGCTGTTGCTGCTACTGCCTCAGAATTAGCACTGCAACTAGGACCAGGAGTATTGCTGCTGCTGGAAAGTGGAACCAGTCATGGTCCTGCATCACTTACTGACCCCATTCCCACTGTATCCACGGTGGTATATGGCACACCAACCTGCTCGTCAGCATCCTGCTGCCCTTGCAACTCATCAGCAGCAGGAATTAGAGCAGTTACAAACTCTTCAAATTCCAAAAGCTCACTGCTGGTGGGAATGCCCATCCTCATCCCTGTCTCCCATTTCTTCTCAGTTTGGGCTAAAAAGGCCTTCAATGTTTCTTCCACCTCAGCTTCTCCACCATCATCATCACCACCAGTCCCTCCGTGCTGCTTCTGTTCTATTAAAGACATCTCACTGGTTGGAGGAGATGATGAGAAATGTGACAGAGGGTCCCCTACTTGCCATGTCTTGGTGACCTTAAGAAGACAGACTGGCAGCACGAGCAGCAGGCACAGGCAGCTGATCTGTGCTCCTGGTGGTGGTAGTGGTATTATTGCTGCTAGGCAACAATTCTGCCTTCTTCAGGATCATGTTCCATCTGGACAGGGGAAGGGGACTCCCAGGGGAATGGTGTGTGCTCCCTTGACCACTAGTCTGGATGCTCTGCATTGTTTCCCCTAGCACTCCCCTAAAGCTTGTCCCACCAGCTGCTTCACCATCACTGTTACTACTACTAACACCAACCACATCAGTTTCAGTCCCCGAGTCTTTCTTCTGTCACAGAGTAACTAGGAATTGAACACACTGACAAGTACAAATGAACTTAATATAAAACTTTATTAAATACAATGAAAGGCAGGAGATAAGGCAACAGGCAGATGGCAATAAATGACACACAGTAGTTATGGTAATGACACAAGTGGCAGTAGATAGTGGCACACCTTCATGATGACACAAGTGGCAGTAGATAGTGGCACACCTTCACGAGACCAGGTAGGAACAGTGGAGACACTTTCCTCACCCTTCACCAGGCAGGTGGGCAGATGTGAGGGCAGTCCATACACAGATGGAATGGCACACCTTCACGAGACCAGAGAGGAACAGCGCAGGCACTTTCCTCACCCTTCACAGGACAGGTGGTCAGCAACGGAATGGCCCTTGGACTACACGGTATATGTGGGAACAGTGCAGAGCACTCCCGTACCCGGATAGGATGGCACACCTTCACGAGACCAGAGAGGAACAGTGTAGACACTTTCCTCACCCTTCAAAGAACAGGTGGTCAGAAACGGAATGGCCCTGGGACTACACGGTAGATGTGAGGGCAGTGCAGAGCACTCCCATAACAAAGTCGGCAAATAAGTGGAGTAGACCAGTATCCCGACAGGGAATACACCAGGCGGTAGCCAGATGGAGAATAGGCTAGGCAGCACAGACCGGTACGGCCACGGGAGGTCAGACACACGGAGTGACCGACAAGCGGCGCTTAACAGAAGAGAGCGCAAAGCGAAAGGCACAGGGCAGCACGGGAACCAAACCGAAAACCGGAATGGTCACGGAGCGCAACACAGAGGGTAAACCAGGAGGCAGCCAAAGGTCAAAACTGGATCGGATAGTCAGACATCACCAATGGTCGTAACGGGAACAGGTAGTCAGTCAAGCCAGAGGTCAGAGATGGAACGGGTAGTCAGACGAGCCAGGAGTCAGAACCGGAACCGGTAGTCAGACGAGCCAGGAGTCAGCACCAGAACGGGTAGTCAGACGAGCCAGGAGTCAGAACCGGAACGGGTAGTCAGACGTAGCCAGGAGTCAGCACCAGAACGGGTAGTCAGACGAGCCAGGAGTCAGAACCGGAACGGGTAGTCAGACGTAGCCAGGTAATACACAGGAACGGTAATGCACCAACACAGTAATAAGCTCAGGTACACCACGAAAGGACACTGGAAGTGACACAGGCTGAGGTTTAAAAACCCTGACGGGTAGGTGGAGCAATGACCTCATCAGCGTGGTGCCCTATAAGAATAGCAACTCAGCGAGAGCGACAGCTAGATAGTAAATATTGTCGCTCCAGGGCAATGCCAGTCACAGGCAATCACGGGGCACCGTGATACCTCCTCACAGTTACTAGTAATATGATGATCACCCCCCTCCTTCACTCCTAACACTAACAAGCTTCTGGACCTTCTAAGTAGTATTAGTGGTGGGACTGCTTGGGGATGACAAGTGTGACTTAGGGTCCCCTGCTGTCATACTTGGCATCATCTTCTCTTTCCCCCCTACCCTCCTGAGAATTACAAGACACACTGGCAGCAGGTCCAGCACTGGCAGCAGGTTCAGCACTGGCAGGAGGCATAGCACTGGTGGCAGCAGGGGCAGCACTGGCAACATGCACATCACTGGTGGCAGCAGGAGCAGCATGTCTGGCAGCAGGTGAAACCTTGAGATTAATTTCCCCAAGATAACTAGAGGTGATTTAGGGGGACTGGCCAGTATTGGGTCTGTACTGGTCACTTCCTCCTCAGACTCATGGACACATAAGGGTCTTTCCAGCCCCTTTAAACTTGCTTATAGTGATAGCAGTCACAATGAGCCTCTCCTGCCTCAATTTTGCTACTAATTCACAGCAGAACAGCACAAGTTGTCTCTCTCGATATGTAGATGCTTCTATTGTGTTTCACCTTCTGGAAAATGACACCTTTTTATAGTGAAAAGGCAAAAAAAGTTAATAAAGGAGTGTAAACTTTCTAGCCATTGAAAAAATGTTGAATTTTTTCCAGGACATCTTTTGACGAAGATTTTAATCACTGTATTTAAAATGGATTTTCCCAGGAAAAAGCAGACATCAACGTGCTTTTCGTGGATTTTTTATCAGGAACATGATGGGACCTACTTTTCTCCTCCAAGCTATACATGTTCAGATCATTTATTCTATCCTGTCCTTTCTTTTCCTTGTAGACAGCCTTCAGCTGCATTCCCCCCAGAGGACTACCATACATTCGAACATTAACTCCATAGGTACTAGGACCCATAGATACAAACATAAAACTACATAATCACTGAAGCTACTCCTAAGTATGACATATGCCACATTATATGTACTGTGAGCCCCCAAAGCACCGGAGGAGAACACAAACCACCGACAAAGCCCTGAGCAGCGTTCCCCTGTGCACAGAAGAAGACAGCACATAAATCCTATAAATAAAGCAACCCCCAAGAAACATATACTAATCTCCCATCCATTAGAAATAATTTAAATGAATATATGTTTCTTAAAGGGATGACCTACATCCACAAAGTTAAGTACACCAATAAAATCCCTTCCCATACTATTACACATAAAACCTCTATCTTCCAATGGAAATAATTAAGAGGAATAGACCATCCTTAAAGGCATGACCTACATCCACAAAAATACACCAGCTAAAATCCCCCACATACTACTCCACTAAACTGATTTTCCCTCCCCTCTTAACCCTTTCTGTGCCAGAGGGGTACGCAATGCATTGCTTTGCAATGCATTGCGTACCCCACTGGCACTGAAAGGGTTAAGTCATGGGTGAGGGACTATTTTTCTCTTGGTACAGGCACAGTGCAGTCATCACCAACACAGATTTTTTTATCAGGAACATGATGGTACCTTTCGCCCACACCTACTTCTCTCTTCCAAGCTATACATGTTCAGATCATTTAGTCTGTCCTGATATTCCTTTTCCTTGTAGACAGCATTCAGCTACATTCAGCTGCTGTAGTTTTATACATACAACCTCCTATTTGATCCCACTGTACACATATACACCCCCCTCCTACAGCACAATATCCCCTCACAACCCCTACTCCACTAAGCTGGTATATCGCACTATATCACATACATCCTCACACATACCAAAAAATCAAATACATCCCTATATATATATATATACTGCAAAGTTGACACTCTCATCGTCCTGTGTATATTGCCTGGGTGCTTGGCATATAATATTCAATCACGAAGGGGCAAGCACTCACAGATCTTAAAAACTTTTTTTTTTCTTTTTTAAACATTTTTATTGAGAGGATAGTAATAAAACATTAAAAAATCAAAGATAATGCACATAGTAATCAAATAAGAGATACAATGCAGACAGTCAAGTAGGTATCATAACATGGAGGTACAGCTGTCCCATTTCGATTTTTAAGTTTGAAAAACTAAACCAAAACCGAAACTATCCTCCCCCATCTCCAACCCTAACCAAGTCTCTAAAAGGACTCATCCCTCCCCGGGAGATGAGCACAACCCCTCCTCCATTAATTATGAATAAACGTAGCAGATAACAGCGTAGGCATCAATTACCAGATAAACATATAGATAGGTAAATAAGTAGCCAGATTCTCCAGGAACACCACAAATGGAGCATCCTATATAATAATTCGCTAAAACGTGTGTAACAACGCAGTCATGCGCAGTAGAGACTGCTGCGCATGCTGCAGTCATGCGTAGTAGAGACTGCCCGCGCCACGGCTGATCAGCGGGGGTATCAGCCTCGACGTAGGCAGTCTCTACTGCTCATGACTGCCCCGCGACCAGCTGGCAGTGGCACTGTGGCCCGTGTAACAGGCTCTTCAACTAGTAGAGTAATAATTATGTATCACCTTAAAAGGTTTTGATTTTATTATTTTTGTATTTTCCTAATCTTTCCCTTGGTCTTGGATAGAACCGGGCAATGTGTTTTCTCCAAAGATAAAGAGAGAATTTACCATTTGAGATTTGAAATAATTTTTTCATTGTTGTCCGATAGTCCAAACCTGGTCTTTTTTGTTTTTTGCATTTTTTGGGGGGACGGTAACAACCTTATTTTTGTTTTTAATTTCCTGTACCAGAATATTTGTTACAGGTGTATGAACCTCAGAAAGTTTTTTTATTTAATTTTTATTATGTTTTCAGTAGTGGCGATATAATTTTGAAAAATTGTTCACAGCTAGCATGTAATTCACATGCTATATTGCACTCTTTTATTGATTTATTTATTATTCTATTGCTCTATTCAGAGATTTAGTGTTAGTATATGTGTTGATAGACGAAGAATGCACACTTGAAGTGAAAGGTGTAGCTATACAATAGAAAAACTTTTGATGAGCATGGAGAAATATATAAATAAATGGTTAAGATCATGTTCACTTTCTCACACTGAGACAGATAACTTTCGCTGTAACATATCATTGTATGAGATACAATGTTTTTTTACAACATTGTATCTTTATTGAGTTTCATCACATTGTTGATTCAAGTTGACACATTGTTGTTTTACTAGAGGGGGCATGCCACTTTTGGGGTTGTTTCTGCTTGTCTCACTCGTACATTCACGTTTTTCTCACCAGATACTAGCGGCACATTCAAGTCACTGAGTTTGGAGGTGTACACAGGTAAGCACTTATTCATTAGGATATATACAGCACGTATTTTGTAGAAGTTGTTTGTTCTTGAAAAAGGTCCTTACAGGACCAAAACGTTGGACAGTTAATAAAATCAAAAAGTTTTGTAAGACCTGTGAGTGCTCGCCTCTTCATGATTTTATATATATATCTATACATACAACCTCTCACATGAGCACAGGTAATCAATAGAAAGCACAAAACACTAAATCCTATCCTATCCACCATAATAGTGAACTAGGTTTCACACAACTCTTGCCCATTGAACATATCCTTGGTACCATCTAAGTGGGGGGTAGGTTTGGGTGATTATGTAACAGAGAATCGTATTGGTGTTATGTTTGTGATACACTTGTAACCAAAGGTCACAATTATAAGTTGGACACATAACATTTATATGTCACACTTAGGATAAGGTTTAGTGCTTTTGTGCTTTCTATTGATTACCTGTACTCATGTGAGAGGCTGTATATATAGGGGTATGGTTTTTAGGTTATTGAGATGGTTAGGGAATTTACTGGTATATGTGAGGGTGTATGTGGTATAGTGAGATACAGAAGCTTAGTGGAGTAGTATGGGAGGGGATTTCAGCTGGTATATAACTTTGTGAATGTAGGTCACCCCTTAAAGGATTTCCTTTCGAAGGTAGAGGTTCTATGTCTAATAGTATGGGAAGGGATTTTGTTGGTGGACTTAACTTTGCGGACGTAGGTCATCCCTTTAAGGAATATATATTTCTTTTAATGGATGGAAGATTAGTATATGTTTCTTGTGGGTTGCTTTATTTATAAAGTTTATATGCTGAGTTCCTCTAAGCGCAAAGGGGAATGCGGTGCAGGGCTTTGGCGGTGGGTCACTTTTTCCTCTGGTGTTTTGTGGGATCACAATTTATATAAAGTGGCATATGCAGGGCCGGATTTACATCTCAGGAGCCTGTAGGCAGAGAAATCTAAAGCACCCCCCCCATTGGTCATCTCCACTGGACACCTCCACAATGTTCCAAATCTCCACATTACCCCACACATCCATATTGGCCTAACATTGCCCCTCATCAGCTCCAACTTGCCCCATCAGCTTCAACTTGCCTCCATCAGCTCCAACTTGCCCCATCAGCTCCAACTTGTCCTCACATTGCCCCCATCAGCTCCATATTGCCCACACTTTGCCCCCAGTATCCATTTCCTACCTCCCGGGTGGTCCAGCAGCAGGAGAGATTTGTGCTTCTGCACAGACCTGTGGCTGCTGTTGCTCCCGTGCGGTCTTCTCTTTAGGAATACAGAGCGCTGGGAGATGATGTCATCTCCCAGCACTCTGCATTACTAAAGAGCCAACGAGGGAGCAACAGCAGGACCTCACCGGGCGGTGGGTAGCGGGTAGGGTTGATGTGAATGAAAATATTAAAAAAAAAATGACAGGCAGGGGTGCGCCTGTAGGCAGATGCCTACTCTGCCTTATGGAGAATCCGGCCCTGGGCATATGTCATACTTAGGATTAGATTCACTGATTATGTAGTTTTATGTTTGTATCTATGGGTCCTGGTGACAACATCTTTAACTAACAACAGGGGTCATTTGAGGACAAGATGACAGAAGAGACAAGATGACCTTTGCCGTGGATATTTCTATGAATTAGGAGATGTAATATCTTACACATTTAATCCAGCAGTGGATCATTGACTGTTGCCAGCAATTTTCCCTTTTGTGGACTCCTCAGGACTTTTATATATTCCACATTATTATACATTTTTTCTCTTTTTTCATTATTATTAGTATTGTGGGTATTTTATGTATATTTTGCAATAAAGCATACTTTTGATAATAGATTTGATATTTTTCCTATTCCTGACTTTGGGGGCTATTTAGATGGATTTCATTGAAGCACTCTCATATATATATATATATATATATATATATATATATATATATGTTATCATTCTGTGCCTGGGTACTCTGGGGGTGTGAGAAGGGTGCACAGGAGATTTACCCCATATACCCCAAAATTTGTGTGACTGGGAAGGCAAAGACAACTGTGATCCAAGTTTCTTCCTGATCTGGCTGTTATCTTGGTCGGTGCTATATGAATCTGGATGTGTGAGAAGGGAGCAAAATGAGATTTACCTGAAAGACGCTGTTACAGTTTCCCCATTCCCATCCCCAATTCCCTTCTGCCTTCTCCGATTCCCAACTTCCCCCTCTTGCCTGCAAACACAGTCCGAGTGTGATGTGTGATTGTCTGCTGTGGCTGACTCTCTCTGCCTCTGCTGCCTCTGGCTCCCACCTCCCTTACTCTCCAGCTCAGCGAGCTCGTCTGGGTGTCACTCACTGCCGTCTGGCTCTGTCTGTCTCTGGCGCTTAACTTGGGTGCGGGTGGCATGGCGCGCAGAGACACGTAGTATGCTTCGTCACGCCGCTGTGTAGCCTGCGTGACTGCGTCTGACTTCACATCACCCGGCCGGCTTGCCTACATTGCCAGTTTCTAAGTGAGTCAGAGTCATCTACTGGACGCAGACTGACCCCGGCAGCCAGTACATTACGGTAACGTGGTCCAGTCAGTCACCTAGCTGCCACGGACTGGCTTGTGTTGTGACAGTAACATACACTTAATTTAACTGTAAAAGACAAAGAGGGGAAAAACAACAAGGGGCGCCCTTGTGTATACCAGTCTTTAATGTAAAATGTGGAACCACCACCAAACCCAATTGTGTGCACTCACAAAGGGCCTGCGTCAGTAAAGGCATACACCGATACCGACTATACAGGCTTAATATAGAGCAGGAATTCTATTTATTCCCCTTCAAACTCTGCTTCAGCGGCTGCTCCCTCCAAGAAAAGACACGCTCACCCTCCACGGCAAAAACATGAAAAGAAAACAAGCAAGGGGCGCCAATAGTGTGATATAGTCACTCAAGTAATGGGGATCCAATATATATGTATATTGTACTCACATTTGTTCTTGGTCAGAACTCCGATACCAGTTAGCTGACAAACACACATACGGAGAGATCACCCGTCTCCGTTCGGGACTCGCATCTGTGGCGGATTCAATCAATCAATGTGGCAGGCGGAGAAGGTATTGAATGTCAATATAAAAATATTTATTATATTAAAAGCACATATAAAACTTAAATTGGCTATATGAGCTAACGCGTTTCACGGCCAAAAAGCCGCTTTATCAAAGCAAGTAACAAGCCAATTATAAATATAATATGTGGTATTGATGTTATATTTATAATTGGCTTGTTACTTGCTTTGATAAAGCGGCTTTTTGGCCGTGAAACGCGTTAGCTCATATAGCCAATTTAAGTTTTATATGTGCTTTTAATATAATAAATATGGTATCGGAGTTCTGACCAAGAACAAATGTGAGTACAATATACATATATATTGGATCCCCATTACTTGAGTGACTATATCACACTATTGGCGCCCCTTGCTTGTTTTCTTTTCATACACTTAATTTCTCATTTAAGGTAGCAGCCCCAGGGAAACCCAGTGCCAGCGGCCTACCGGGAATTTTCCCGGTATCCCGGTAGGCCAGTCTGGCCCTGCCAGTAACAACTATTTACACGTCTCCAGTTGCCATCAAAAAAGGTGGAAAAATAATATTCCGTATGGTCAGTTTAACCGGATCAGGAGAAATTGCAGTAGTCTGCAAGATTTTAAAAGAGAAAGTGAGATACTGAAAGAAAAATTCTTAGAGCGTGGATATGAAGAGCCCTTATAAAACAATGCTTTATGTAGATCACGGAATCTCAATAGAGAAACACTATTAATACCAAAAGAGGAAGGAGAAGAAAAGAAGAAGAAACAAGCACCTATGGCTCTGATAACCCAGTCCAACTCTGCAGCAACTACCATTTCTTTTATTATTAGCCAAAACTAGAATATCCTAAATGAAGATCCAATGTGGAAAGGAGAGATCCCAGAGAAAGGAAGAGTAATATATAGAAAGCAAAAAACATTAGGGCCTTTGTAGCACCCAGTAAACTCAAAAAATTGACAAAAGAACAACCACAGAATTTTCTTAGTTCCATAACGACAAATGGGAATTTTAAATGTAACCTAAACCGATGTTTGAATTGTGAGTTCATGAAACATAAAGAGAACTCATTTGTAGACCTTGATGGTAATTATAACTACAAAGTCCAACATTTCATAAACTGCGGTACATCCTATGTGATTTATTTGATCACATGTGGATGCAAAAAAGCATATGTTGAACGTACAACTAGAACACTAAGGGAAAGATTAGGAGAACATCGGAGAAGCATTCGACAAAATTCTGTGGATCATAGTATCCCTAGACACCTCAACAGTTGTCCATTAGGAGGATTTAAAAAAAGAGTCATGGAAATAGATTATATCCCTAGGACTAAATCAGATAGGTTTAGTAGTTTATGTAAGAAAGAATCCTTCTGGATTTTTAAATTAGGTGCTATGTCACTGAAAGGGTTGAATGAAGATATTGACCTCTCTTATTTGTCCTAAAGATATGAGATAATAGAATAGAATCATACCTGATATCCATATAATACTTCTTAAGATAATGTTTTGACAACCAGATTCTGCGTAATATGAATATGTTGGAATTGAAACTGATGATACCTTCTTCCCTGTATGTCCTATCATCTTACTTTCCCACTAATGTGTGTTTTGTAAGATCTTTTGATGGAGCAAACACACATATATGTGTGTGTGTGTCGGGGGGGGGGTTGTATGTATATACATGCAAATAGCGAATTTTCGAACTGTTGAGTGGATATTTGGATAGTGATATATGGGGGATAAATGATATAAAAGGTATAGAAGTTGATGTTTAATTTATCAATACATATTTCCATCATATATTTTAATTATATTTTAAATATATGTTTTAAAATATATGTAATTTTTATTAATTATATATATATTTGATTTTCAATTAATTATATAATTGTATTCATATTATTAATATATGATTCATTATTGTATTTTCAGTGTATTTTCAATATATTTCATTAATATTGCTATACCTGCATGTTTACCCATATGTTTTTTTACGATACAGCTTCACATTATAAGCCTGTACATCTCTTCCTCGCAAGGACTGATACACTTGTGCACTCCAGGAGTGGAACGCATTGAATGCTACATGTCATCATTACAGGCCAGAGGAAAGCTGTGACTTGTGGAACGCGGAAGTGTTCGGGAGATGTGAGGAGGGAATGGCGGCTCATGGCAAAGGGTATTTATATTGAAATAACACAGTATAGAGTTGCATAAACGTTTATTTAAATTTGTTTGCCCTTGAGAAAGTTCTTGTTGAGCACGAAACGTGTATCGTTGGGCTGGTTTTTACTTTAATAAAGACGCAATTATCAATATACATCGAGTGGATCCTGAATGCTACTGTATCTATACCCAGTGGAGTGATTATTATTGAAAGGCTTTTTTATTACTGACATCTGGTAAGCATCTCTTATGCTGGGAGCTCAATTATTCACATTATCCTAATAGATGCTCTTAGATGCTCTGCACCTCTGTCTTCTTGTTGTCCTCTGCCTCTGCATACTCAAATATTCCTTATTCAGGGCAAGACCCCCCTTAGCTAGTGCAGATGTAGAGGGTGCAGCTGATGATTCCTCAAAAGAAGAATGTGTAGCCTCCACAGCAGGATCCATTGGTAGCTGAGTGGGATCTGTCTGGACAGCAGGCTCCATTGGCATCTTAGTGGGATCTGACTGGACAGCAGGCAACATTTTTGGCTCTGGGTGTACAGGTGTGGAGGATTCTCCACCTCCCCTGGTGATGATCCAGCATGGATCTGCGGACTGTATTGGGCTTGTGGCCGCTGGGGCTCACCCACAAGACCAATGTGTGTGTAGTCAAGTGGCCACGGTTCACTCCCCAGCCACTGTCTACCCTGACTACACTGACTACCCTGTGTCTGGTCATGATACGTGCCATATGTTGGTGGTGGGGGTAAGGGCTGTAAAGCTATAGAATTCTTTGCTTCGGGATGTTGTGCTTGCAGATAATGCAACTGCTTTCAAAAAAGCAATGGATGCCTATCTAGCACATAAGAATATTGAAAGTTATGACAGATGGCTTCAGTGCAGATAGGATATTGATCCAGGGAACTATTTGCCATTTGGAGTCAGGAAGGATTTCTTTTACCCACCTGGGGCTAAATTGGAAATGGCTTCAGAGGGCTTTTTTTTGCCTTCTTCTGGATCAACAGGGGTGTTTTTTGGCATGGGCTAGACTTGATGGACTCGTCTTTTTTCAGCCTCATCAACTATGATACTATGTTGCATTAGGTGCATTTTGTGGGTGCATCACTTCTTCACTCAGCATTATGATATTTACCTCCATTTGAAAAACAGTTGGGTGCTGTTTGCACTTTTTCACAACTGTCTGTGGCACTAGTTCAGTCACTGGAACCTGTCACACATTACATGTGCCAGTCACTACATGATGGGTCTGACTGTAACAACTGAAAGTAGCATATATGAGCAAGGCAGAACAGAAGGGGTTAACAACATGCTTTTTCCCATTGAGTCCCAGAGGGGAAGTCAGTGCATGGCAGGGTATGCTTTGAATACCTCTCTGGCAATCAGAATAATGAACTGAGCTTGGATATGTAGTCTGTTACCATTAGGGGCTTAGGTCAAGATCTAAATAACTATGTACTAAGAGCCTGGTTTTCCCAACACTGAAGCAGGGAAGAATACAACAGATATGTGGAACTAATGATATGACATCTATAACAGGATTTTGGGGTGGGCGAAAGGTCCCTTTGTGTTGCTGTGAAAAAAATCTGAGAAAATCATGTTGCTTTTTCACGGGAAAATCCACTTTAAAAACAGCAGTTAAAATCTTCGCATTTTTCACCCATTGACAAAAATTCTTCTCCATTTTTTCAATGGCTAGAAAGTATCCACTCATTGATTGTTTTCGCCTTTTCACTATAAAAAAGTGACATATTCCAGGAAGTGAAACACAATAGAAGCAGCTACAGAGTGAGGTGGATGTGCAGTGCTGTTCTGCTATGAACTTTTTGCATAATTGACTACTATGACTATGAGAAAATGTAAAAGTAATAAAAGGAGGGACTGGAAGGACCCTTATGTGTCCACCGAGTGAATCTGAGGAGGAAGTGAGCACTACAGAACCAATGCTCGCCAGTCCCCCTAAATCACCCCTAGGGATCTTGGGGAAATTAATGTCAAGGAAGGAAGAAGAGGGTAGTAGTGAGGGCAGGACAGGTCAGCTGATTGTGCCTACTGCCAGACGTGCTGCTCCTGCTGCCAGAAATGTTGCGCCTGCTGTCAGATATGCTGCGCCTGCTGCCACCAATGCTGTTCCTGCTGCCAGTGCGGAACCTGCTGCCACCAGTACTGTACCTGCTGTCAGACATGCTGCCCCTGCTGAAACCAGTGCTGAACCTGCTGCCAGTGTGTCTTGTAATACTCAGGAGGGGGGGAAGTAGAAGATGATGCCAAGTGTAACAGCAGGGGACCCTAAGTCACACTTGCCATCCCCAAGAAGTCCCGTCAGTGCTAGTACTACTACTAAGAAGGTCCAGTATCTTGTTAGTGTTAGGAATGAAGGAGGAGGTAATCATCATATTACTAGTGTGTTAGGTTTTAGATGAACACTCAGACAGATTGGTAAGGTTAAAAGACTTTACTGAGAAAAAAACATATACTGAGTAAGGCCAGAGTCAGAGTAGAACTCCGGTACTGGTAATTCGAATGTGCACATCGCTAGCTGCGGTTAAGGAGCAGCTTAAGCCCTTTTGGTCAACAAGGAACAGCGCCACGCGGCGCAACACTGCATGAACCGAATGCCCAGAATAGTAGTAGCCACCAGGGGTCGCTCTGACACAGGCGGGTCCAGTAGGTACCGGAGCCCGTTAAGCGGAATAGGGATACCACAACGGAACGGAACAGCGCCCCTACTGGTTGGCTATGGAGCGGTTCTATACCAGAATACAGTCAGCAACAGAGCGGGTCTACAGCCAGAATACAGCCAGCACATAAGTGGTTAATAGCCACAACACGGTCAGCAATGTAGTGGGTATCAGCCAGGGTACAGTCAGCAACGGAGCAGGGTCTCCTCCAGGAACGATCAGCGACGAAGTGGGATCTTCAGCCAGGATATAGTCAGCAACGGAGCAGGTTCTCATCCAAGGACGGTCAGCGATGGAGCAGGATTTTCAGCCAGGATACAGTCAGCAACGGAGCGGGTTCTCAGCCAGAATACAGTCAGCAACAGAGTGGGTTCTCAGCCAGAATACGAGTCAGCAACGGAGCGGGTTCTCAGCCAGAATACGTGTCAGCAACGGAGCGGGTTCTCAGCCAGAATACAAGTCAGCAACGGAGCGGAACACAGGAACAAGCTCGTAGTCAGGCAGGCCAGGTCATACACAACGTAGAAATCACAGTAGTATCACATGAAACGTACACCACGAAAGGGCACCTAAGAGAGGACAACCCAGGGTAGATAAAGGCAAGCTAGGAGTACCAAGTGGAATGAAGCTGTCTGAGGTGTTCATCAAGGGCTGGCATCTGCTGTGCCTGAAATGCATCTGGAAGCAAGGATGGTTGGTACCCATAATTGATAAGAAATGGGGAGCTTCCGGAGGAATTATTGATCACACAGTTTCTGGCAAACTCAGCCCAAGGCAGCAATTCAGCCCAATCAACGTGATGATCGGATACAAAGCATCGGACAAATTGTTCGAGCCCCTGGTTAGAGCATTCAGCAGCTCCATTAGTCTGAGGATGGTAAGCAGATGAATATGACAACTGGATACCCATTTGGCCTCAAAATGCCCTATAAAATCTGGAAATGAATTGGCTGCCCCGGTCTGATACCAACACCTGAGGTACTCCATGGAGTCTGAATACCTCACGAGCGAACACAACAGCCAATTCCTGAGCAGAAGGCAAACCGGGCAAGGGCACAAAATGGGCCATTTTCGAGAATATGTCCTCCACCATCAATATGTACGTGTACCTATTTGAGGCCGGTAATTCACCCAGAAAGTCGATAGACACATGTGACCATGGGCGATCACCATAAGGAACAGGTTGTAATAAGCCCACTGGTAGTTGCCTAGGAACTTTAGAACGGGCACAAACAGCACAAGCAGTCATAAAGTCAGCACAATCTGCCCTTAATGTGGGCCACCAGAAAATACAGGATAATGACCAAATTAATTGATCTCTGCCCACATGGCCTGCTGCCCTTGAAGCATGGTAAGTTTCAAGGAGTCTTGCCCGAAAGCGTTCAGCTACAAAACATTTGCCCATGGGTTTCTCCGGGGGAGATTCAGTCTGCGTAGCCAAGATCTCTTGACCCAAAGGAGAGGTGATGCTAGTCCGTAGAGTGGCCAGGATGCGATCTTGAGGAATAATGGATACGGGTAGCTCTTCAGACTCTACTTCAGGACCATGCTGCCTGGACAGCGCATCAGCTCTTACATTCTTAGAACCGGGTAAATATGAAACAATGAAATTGAACCGAGAAAGAAAGAGAGCCCATCTGGCCTGTCTAGGAGACAATCTTTTGGCTTCTGAGAAGTACAGCAAATTCTTGTGATCGGTTAGAATTAGAATCGGTACCCTGGTACCTTCCAGCAAGTGACACCATTCGCGTAAGGCCAAGATAATTGCCAATAATTCCTGGTCACCGATCTCATACACCGATTGCGCCTTAGTTAATTTTTTGGAAAAGAAGCCACATGGCTTAAGTGGTTGACCTGGACCAGACCTCTGAGACAGGACTGCCCCTATACCAGTATCCGACGCATCTACTTCGAGAGTAAACGGCAGGTCCACCTTGGGGTGCGACAGGACTGGTGCAGAGGCAAATGCTGATTTGAGTGCCTCAAATGCCTCCTTGACCTCTTCAGACCATTCAGATGCTTTAGCGCCCTCATGTGTCAGGTCTGTAAGGGGTTTATCGATTCTGGAAAAGTCACAAGTAAATTTACGATAATAGCTGGCAAAGCCAATAAACCTTTGAATAGCTTTTAGGCTGATAATTTCTCATTGTCCATGGAAATACCTTGACATGAAATAACGTAACCAAGGAATGGTACCCTGGATCTATGAAACTCACATTTGTCGAGCTTACAAAATAATTTATTCTCCTTTAGTCTTTGAAGTACGGTAGCTACATGCAAGCGATGGGTCTCTAAATTGGGAGAATAAATTAATATGTCATCTAGATAGACAACTACACAGGACTGCAACAAGTCACAGAGAACATCATTGATTAGTATCACGGTGCCCGTGATTGCTTGCTTGTGCTGTCAGTCAGGTGTGTGTACTCTCCATTGGCCACCTGTCTTTTGCCCGCCCAGGATTGCCTTTATAGCCTGGGTTGAGGCACCCTTTGGTTGCCCTTTCGTGGTGTCTCTATGTCAGCAGTCACCTGCCTTGTACCTGTTCCCTGGGCCTGTTCGCTTGCTACCAGTACCAGTGTTGCTCCTGTAGCCAGTGCCTCTCCTGCATTGTTCCTGCTCCATTCCTGACCCGGTTGGTGGTGCTGTCGTTCCTGCTTCCGTTCCTGATCCCATGCTGCTATGTTCCTGTTCTGTTCCTGATCCGGTTGGCTGTCATTCCTGTGAGGTCCCGGCTGGTCTGCTGTCGCTGCTACTGGTTATCCGTCTGGCTGCTGTAGTCGCTATGGCATCATTCTGATCTCTGTCACTTCGCTTATCCAGTACGTGGTATTGGGTTACTCCACTCTCACTGGTTGCTGATTGCGTGTATAGAACCGGTTGGGCATTCGCTTATCCAATACACGGTACTGGTTTACTCCATCTACCGGTTGCTGATTTGCTTGTATAGAACCGGTTGGGCCTTCGCTTATCCAGTACACGGTACTGGTTTACTCCACTCTCACCGGTTGATGATTTGCTTGTATAGAATCGGTTGGGCCTTCGCTTATCCAGTTTACGGTACTGGTTTGCTCCACTCTCACCGGTTGCTGATTTGCTTGTATAGAACCGGTTCGATATCCGCTTATCCAGTCCACGGTACTGGTTTACTCCATCATGCACCGGCTGCTGATTCCGCTATAGAGCCAGTTAGCACTTGTTTGTCCAGTACGCTTTGCTGGTTTACTCCTCATCCACCGGTTGCTAATCTAGTTGTGTAGAACCGGGTGGCTATACTGTTCTGCTTTACATGGCACTGGGTTACTGTAATTCCACCGGTTGTTGCTGCCTCCGTTGCTAACCGGTTGGGTCTCCTTGGTTGGGAGACTGGTTTGCTCCACTGTTCCATCTTTGCTGTTGCTCCATCTATGCAGTACTAATGGAGCTGTCCTCTGTCCACTTGGTTGCCTTGCCCGGTAATTTGGCAGGGCTGGTAGAGCCACATTTTGAATGACGTGTATACCTCCAGGCTCCCTTGCTCGGTATATTGGCAAGGCCGGTAGAGCCACAACCAGCTTGTCATGTAAACCTCAAGGCTGCCTTGCCCGGTATATTGGCAAGGCCGGGAGAACCACAACCAGCTTGTCGTGTAAACCTCCAGGCTGCCTTGCCCGGTATATTGGCAAGGCTGGTAGAGCCACAACCAGCTTGCCGTGTAAACCTCCAGGCTGCCTTGCCCGGTATATTGGCAAGGCCGGTAGAGCCACAACCAGCTTGTCGTGTAAACCTCTAGGCTGCCTTGTCCGGTATATTGGCAAGGCCGGTAGAGCCACAACCAGCTTGTCGTGTAAACCTCTAGGCTGCCTTGTCCGGTATATTGGCAAGGCCGGTAGAGCCACAACCAGCTTGTCATGTAAAACCTCCAGGCTGCCTTGCCCGGTATATTGGCAAGGCCGGTAGAGCCACAACCAGCTTGTCGTGTAAGCCTCTAGGCTGCCTTGTCCGGTATATTGGCAAGGCTGGTAGAGCCTCCCTTGTGTATCTTGCTATACTGCTGATTGTACCCATTATGTATGTGTTATTTACGTGTATGATTAGGACCCGTGTGGGTTCCCATTAAACTTTTCAATAAAGTTTGATTTTTATCTTACTCTGTGTCTGAGAGTCAAAACAAACTGTGACAATTAGTTCCTGGAATACTGCTGGGGCAGTGCACAACCCGAATGTCATCACTAAGTACTCGTAATGCCCATTGCGAGTATTCAAAGCGATTTTCCACTCATCACCCTCTTTGATACGAATAAGGTTATAGGCAGCTCTTAGGTCCAATTTAGTGATGATTGTCGCCCCCTTGAGGCGATCAAACAGTTCGGTAATGAGTGGAATCGGGTATGCGCTCTTAACCATCAATTTATTAAGGTCCCTATAATCAATACATGGCCTTAATTCTCTGGACTTCTTTTTAAAGAAAAAAAATCCAGCACCGTGGGCGAGGATGATCTGCAAATGATGCCCCTCACCAATGCATCCGAGATATACTCCTCCATGGCCTCATTCTCCTCACAGGAGAGAGGATACGTTCTGCCCCTAGGAGGGACAGCACCAGGCGCAATATTAATGGCACAGTCACACGCCCTGTGCAGTGGCAAGGTGCCAGCCTCTCCTTTACTAAACACATCGCTGAAGGAATGGTACTCAGGCGGTAAGGAGGGAGAGTTACAGAATATTCTCTTAGGTTGTTGCAGGCAGTGAATAGTACAATGCTCGGACCACTCCATAATCTCGCAGGAATCCCAGTTAATTCTGGGATTATGTGTCCTTAACCAAGGGAACCCCAAAATAACCGCATAATGGGGTGACTGAATAATTTGAAAGGACAGGGTTTCAAAATGCAATGCCCCGGGCTGTACTGAGAGGGGGCAAGTAGCATGGGTGACCTGGGGAGGCACCAAAGGTCGCCCATCAATGGCTTCAATTAGCATCGGATTGTCTAGTGTAACCAATGGAATATTGTGTAATGCAGCAAACTCTTGATCCATAAAATATCCTGCTGCTCCAGAGTCTATAAGAGCAGATATAGTAATGGACAAGGAAGAGGAGGAAATGATCACTTCGACCACTGGTTTGTAAGGTGCAACCTCTGGGGACTGCTGGATGCCACCTAGGACCTGTCCCCTAAGGTAACCTAGGTGTGTGCGTTTCCCGGCCTCGTAGGACAATTACGCAACAAATGGCCTCCCCTCCCACAGTAGAGGCACAGGCCATTCTTGCGACGAAATGACCGTTTCTCCCTTGTAAGTCTAGTAAAGCCTACTTGCATGGGTTCAGTAGCTTCGACTTGACCAGGAGGCATGGGAGGAGAGGGAGGCATGGGTGGGAGAGAATTCTTGTGCCACTGATTAGTAGGAGACCTTGGCTTATGGTCCCTATTTAGCATACGCTCCCTGATCCGGGTATCGATCAGATTGACAAACTCAATATATCTGTACAGAGATTCAGGTACCTCCCGGGCCGCAATCTCATCCTTAATGCGGTCATTTAACCCTTGAGCAAATGCCACTACAAACGCTTCATCATTCCATCCCAATTCGGCTGCCAGGGTACGGAATTCAATGGAATAATCTGCAACAGTATGGTTGCCCTGCTGAATATTCATAATTTGCTTGGCAGCCAAGATATTGAGCCCAGGGATCTCAAAGACATTTCGAAAGGCCCTCGCGAATTCACCAAAATTAGTAGTAATGGGCTTAGCCATCAGCCAAATTGGATTAGCCCATGCTAGAGCCCTACCAGTCAATAAAGATATCATGAAGCCAATCTTGCTTCTTTCCATTGGGAAGGCCCGAGGAGCCAACTCGAGAAAAATTTCCAGCTTATTGAGGAAACCTCTACACAGGGAAGGTTCCCCATCATACCCTACTGGTAACGGAGCCGTGGCAGATAGCCCTTTATATTGTGTGCCAATATTCGAAATAGCCATTGTCGGTGCCTGAACTGGGGTGGCCACCGAAGATATAGCGGGTCTGTCCAAGTGTGTGGTCCGCTCCAACATAGTTTGCACCACTACTGACAGTTGATCCAGTCTTTGCTCATACATATCCATCCTCCGATGGATATTAACGGAACTACCTTCACTGGACTTGTCTGAGGTCATTGGCCCTTTCGTACTGTTACGATTTTAGATGAACACTCAGACAGATTGGTAAGGTTAAAAGACTTTATTGAGAAAAGAGCATATACTGAGTAAGGCCCAGGGGACCACAAGGCAGAGCATACAGAAACAACTAATACACGGTAGCTGCAGGAATGCAATATGGAGTACTTAGACAGGCACAACTGAATGTATGGTTCGAGGATAGATGCTGGCAACCCGTAGGGAAGCTGACCAGGTGAGCATACACAGGAGGAGTACGAGAACCAGAACTGGCACTACCCAGACGCCTGGGTACCTAAACCCTTAGGAACGAGGCAACACTGACCCAGACTGTATGGCGCGAAGACTGGCACTGTCCAGATGCCTGGACACCAAGACCCTGGAACGAGGCAACTCAGAACCAGACTGTATGGAACGAAACTGGCACCATGGAGGTTAGAACCGAATACGGTCTCCAAATACCGTGTAACAGTGGAGTAACCGTCTCCCCACAGGAGAGATAATAGAGACCAAGGTAGCTGTGAATTATAGACCCTAGAACACTAGGGGTGGATCGAGGCAACAGTAGGTAGCTGACACACAGCTAATGGCCCTCAGCCTGCAGTATGGTGGAATAACGCTGTCTCTAGCGGTGGAACTGCCCAAGGCAGTAGTAAACCCTACCTGGTCACTCCAGGTACATGAAGGGTTACAGGTAACGCCCAACCAAACAGAGAAACTCCCAGAGGGAGTGAGCACAGCGCAGCAGGTAGTAAGGCCACAGAGGGAGATCAGAGTAACACAGTCAGAGTAGAACTGGTACTTCGAATGTGCACACCGCTAGCAGTGGTTAAGGAGCAGCTTAAGCCCTTTTGGTAGACAAGGAACAGCGCCACGGGGCGCAACACTGCATGAACCGAATGCCCAGAATAGTAATAGCCACCAGGGGTCACTCTGACACAGGCGGGTCCGGTAGGTACCGGAGCCCGTTAAGCAGAATAGGGATATTGCAACGGAACGGAACAGCGCCCCTACTGGTTGGCTATGGAGCGGTTCTATACCAGAATACAGTCAGCAACAGAGCGGGTCTACAGCCAGAATACAGCCAGCACAGAAGTGGTTAATAGCCACAACACGGTCAGCAATGTAGCGGGCATCAACCAGGATACAGTCAGCAACGGAGTGGGGTCTCCTCCAGGAACGATCAGCGACAAAGCGGGATCTTCAGCCAGGATATAGTCAGCAACAGAGCAGGTTCTCATCCAAGGATGGTCAGCGATGGAGCAGGATCTTCAGCCAGGATACAATCAGCAACGGAGCGGGTTCTCAGCCAGAATACAGTCAGCAACAGAGCGGGTTCTCAGCCAGAATATGATTCAGCAACGGAGCGGGTTCTCAGCCAGAATACGAGTCAGCAACTGAGCGGGTTCTCAGCCAGAATGCAAGTCAGCAACGGAGCGGGTTCTCAGCCAGAATACAAGTCAGCAACGGAGCCTAACACAGGAACACACGAACAAGCTCGTAGTCAGGCAGGCCATGTCATACACAACGTAGAAATCACAGTAGTATCACATGAAACGTACACCACAAAAGGGCGCCTAAGAGAGGACAACCCAGGGTAGATAAAGGCAAGCCAGGAGTAGCAATTAAGGCCAGCCAATCAGAAAGCGGCATAAGATAATAATGTCGCTGCTACGCAACAGGATCATGGGGCACCGTGATATAGTGACTGTGAAGAGGAAGAGTCAGGGGCTGAAATTTATGTGGTTGGTGTTAGTGGTAGTACTAGTAACAGTACAATTCAGATCATCCAGACTAGCGGTCAAGGGAGCACACACCATTCCCCTGACCCTGGGAGTCCCCTTCTCCCCATGGCATTGTCCATGTGGAACATGATCCTGAAGAAGGCAAAATTGTTACCAACGCAATAATACCACCCCCACCACCAGGAGCACAGATCAGCTGTCTGTGCTGCCAGTCTGCCTTCTTCAGGTCAACAAGAAATGACAAGTGTAACATTAGGAAACCCTCTGTCACTTTTCTCATCACCTCCTCCAAGCAGCAGTGAGATGTCTGTAATAGAGCAGCAGCACAGAGGGACTGGTGGTGGTTGTGATGATGATGGTGAAGAAGCTAGGGTGGAAGAGACATTGATGGCCTCTTTAGCCCAAACTAAGAAGGAATGGGGATGGGCATCACCACCACCAGCAGTGAGCTTTTGGAATTTGCAGAATTTTCAACTGCTTATCACGGTGCCCGTGCTATGCGGGCAACATTCTGTCAGTTTCCTCTATTGATCTCGCTCATTGGTTGAAGTGACTTGTCCCCGCCCAGTATTTGTCCTTAAATACTGGGCCTTGTCACTTATCCGGTGTCCTTTCATGGTGTTTCCGAACCAGTGCTTGTTCCTGTATTTTGTGTGATCTCTGTGTACCAACCCGGCCTGCCAGACGACTCTGCATCTTGTTCCTGCCTGTGTCCTGACCCGGACTGCCTGACTATTCGGCATCTCGTTACTGCTCTGTGTACTGACTCGGATTGGCTGACGTTCCTGCTCTGTGTACTGACTCGGCCTGGTTGGGCCACTGTGGTTGCGTATCCATCCTGTTACTCCTTATCCGGCCTCTGGTTGGGGTTGTGATAGGATCCTCGCTGTCTCCGGACAGTCACTCTCTGCAGTCTAGTCTCCGTTGCATCAGGTTGCCCTGGCGACATTGCTGTGTGTTCCTTCCATCCGTGCAGCCCCCGGTTGGGTGCCTCTCTGGGCAAGTCGCTCTGGTCTCCGTTACTGCTACGGCAGTCCACAAGTTGCTCTAGTCTCCGTTACTGCTACGGCAGCCCACAAGTTGCTCTGGCCTCCGATACTGCCATGGCAGTCCACAAGTTGCTCTGGTCCCGTTACTGCTTGGGCGTTACTCGAGATTGTGCTCTCTCTTCAAGACTGAGCTTCTTAAAGGGCGTCGCGCTATTAGGGCCTGTCAGTCCTCCCGGCCTAATAGTAACCCATTCAGTGCTGTCTAACTTGAGTATCACACGAAAACTGCCTGACCTGTGTCAGTATATTGTATGCTGTATTACTTGTATATACTGGGCCCGTGTGGGCATACTTCATTGTAACCTGTCCTGAGTCTGTACTATATTGCTGATATATTACTAGACCTGTGAGGGTTATTGTTATTACAACTGTTCAATAAACCTGTGTTTTATCCAAATCTACTGTGTCTGTGTGTCAAACAAACTGTTACACTGCTCTAATTCCTGCTGCTGCTGCTGAAAGGAGGGAACGTGCCTTGGCACAACCACCCTGGTAACACACATGAAACACAGACACCATGACATTTATGTCAAACATGTTAAAGCCAAACACCCACCACAGAAATTGAGCACCTCTGTTGCTGTACCCCCTGACTCTCCAGAAAAGCAACAAGAGGCAAGGCAGAGATCAAAGAGGAGGAAGAATAGAGAAACCCAGCCAGAGGCTGAAAGTTCGATAAGGAGTGAAACAACTAGTTCGCTATCACCTTCTTCATCTTGGGTAACAACATCTTCTGCCAATCCACCTCATTCATCATTAGCTCCCCCACCAAATGATAGCCACTCTATAGATGTTAGGATGTGGCAGTTCGTGTCCACCCACTGCACACTGTGTGGTGCACTGACCACACATGGCAGTGTAGTGGAGGAGAATCGCAAGCAGGTCATCAAGTTGCATCTGAGGAGATTCCATCCCACAGAATATTCTTAGCTGGTGGCAGGAAGGGTTCATCATTACTATTAAACTGTAAGCAAGTTGCCAGGTGTCCTTAGCGGGGTGTGGAAAAGGGGCATAGTGACAGCAGCAGTACTTGGATTCTTGTGTCATTGTGTTTGGATAGAGTTGTACCAGGTGTTATTTACCACACACACTGTGCACATTGTAGTTGCTGATGAGAGGCACAGTTCCTCTTCTCAAGGGAAAAATATCTATTCTAGTAACAACACATCCATGATTTTGAAGGAGGGGCAGGTGGATAAGAATTATTGGTGAACTTTTTCTTTTCTCCACATATACCTGAAGTGGTGGGGACTAGTTATGGTGCTGCTACTGCTCCAGGCGGATCACTGGAGCTAGTTGTGGCAAGTGGAACTTTCATCATCCGTCACCCATATTACTGCTGTTGTTGATCCCATTTACTTTCAGCTGCCTAATCATCCTGCTGCTTAAACAACTTAGCAGCAGAAGTAAGAACAGCAGTCACAAATTTTGCATCTACATCAGGGCAGTGGCCACTGGCCAAAAAGACATTACCTGCTGGCACTAGGCCAGTAGGGCATTTTCTTTTCTCAGGGATTGTGCTTTAAAACATAGGCCTAAAAAAAATTTGGGTGGATTGTTTCTAACAAGCCCAATTCCTACAAATCAATGTTTCCTTAGGGCTTGTGCCAAACAAGCCTAAGTCCTACAAATCAATGTTTCCTTAGGGTTTGGTCCTCTAATAAGTATAAGTGATACAAATCAATGTTTCCTCAGGGTGTGGGCCTCTAACAACAAACCTTACAAATCATCCTCTACAAAATACTCTATCTCATCCAAGTATCAGTCACAGCATACATCAGGGGGTCCCTGTTTCTGTCACTTTACCTAACAATTCTTATTTAATTTGTAATTATTTAACTGTTCCCCCAATTCCAGTCAACAACCCCCCAAAAATATCCCTATTCAATTGGTTCTTTCCCCAAACTCCCCCCACCAACGCAGTCACCCTCCTCAGACCCCTTTTAAACCATGTCTTATCAGGTTTTTTTAACTGTATTTAGGATTTATTTTTTATTAACTGACCCCCAATCCCAGTAAACAACCCTCCCAAAAAATATTCCCTGTTCAACTGATTCCTTCCCCACACTACACCAACACAGACACCCTCATGCCCCTTTTATACTATGCCTTTGGGAAATAAAATATTTGCTATGTGTTGTGTGTAAATTCAATGTTCCCATTGATCATTGATTTCAATTGAATGAACTAGGTGGAAAAAAAGCAGAAAAACTGCACTTTCCACGAAACATTATCCACCAAGCGGGAACTGACATTACTTGCTGATTTTGGTTTGAGACAAAATTTTTCACCCATACCTAGGTGTTGATTAGGGGAACAGGGGGAAGAGAGATTGTTGTTTACCAGGATCCTGAAGAGTACTGTTGTCTCCTGTGTCACAGCCACCAGGTATGCCCTGTACTGCTGTTGTGGACAAGATGCAACAGAGCAGCTCCTCCCAACCATTGAAGGTGATGGATGATGGAGGGCCACCACCTGTTCCCCTGGCATAGGCTGCCAGCTCACCCAGCTTGTGCTTTACTCACCTCTTGCAGTCTATCCATCTTTTCTTGAGGCCTTCCACCGTTCTCCTGCACACTGCAACTGCATTCACCAAGTAGGCCACCTCCTGCCATGGCTGCCTCTTACAGCAGCAATACCCCTGGCCTTCTCTGATGAGTACAGAATCTTCTCCCTGGCCAGGATATCATGGACCAGGGCCATGTTCTCGTCAAAGGTGTACTTAGCTTCTCTGACCCTATCACCTTCCACTGTAGGCTCAGCTTGCTGAGATGTGGAAGGAATTACCTGCACTGGCCCGGGCTGTGTGTGTCCCTCCCCGACACCCACACCCTATAGCACTGCCAGCTCTCTTCCTGCCGGGCGTGTACCTGTTGCTTGGCGGGTACATCTCCACCCATTTGCTCTCCCTTTCCTTCCCTGCCTGGGGATGCCCTGCACACTTTCCTCCTCTCCATCTCCTCTCCCCATCCCTCCAGCCTCCACTCCTCTCCCTGTCACCTCTCCTCTCCACTGCCTCACACCCACACACACACACAGTCACTCACACAGGCACTCACTCAAGCACTCAATCACAATCACCCTCTGGTACTTCCTTGCACTCAGTCACACTGTAGAAAAAAAGTTAAATGTGTGTAGTGTTAATTAAAATAAAATGTGTATTTGTGATTGTGTGTGGATGTAATGTGTGCAATATATTTAAAGGTGTACTATGTGTTATTTTAATGTGCAAACCACTCCTCTACCCACTCTGACTCTACCTCTCTCCAGTGACTGCTCCTTTCTCTCTATCTCTCTAACACTATCCTCCACTCCTGTGGCCCTGTGCTCTAGCTCAAAGAAAAGCGAAACACAGACATTGTTTGGAGATTTTTGGGGGGCTTTTTTTATACATTTCGGAACTAATATTGGTACTTGTCTGGCTTTGGATTGGCTGGGGCTTGGATTTGCCCTTTCTAACTCTTAACTTGACCTTACTGTCATCAAATTCACCAATTTCTTTTCATGTTGACGTTTGACGTGTTTTTTTATGCGGAAGTTTAACGTGTAGTATATTAAAAGCAGACAGCACCATTTTTGTTAGTATTGCAACCAGTGTGGCATACATTGGTTTTGATATTTTCTAGCTCTGCAATAGAATATCGGCAAAACACATGTTCGAATTTTGTAGGGTGCTTGTTTGTACTGTTATACCTGTTTTAACACTAACAGAATTGAGTCTTGGAACTTGCCTGCTTTAAAGAAACAATGGTGGAGTATCTGCACCTGTTTTCACAAAAGCAATCACCTGTGTAGTACATGCAGGTGCATGAGTTTTATGCCTATACATAAGTGTATAAAATGAGATGCACTATAAGACTTGTACATTTTACCCACCGATTTCTGATTCTGACGCTGATGTCTGACAGTATCAGGTATGAGAGTCCAACATTAATATTTCTCGAAATTTGTCCATGACATCTACAATATGTTGGGTTCATCCCTCTACTGCCAAAGGGGTCACAATATATTGCAAAGCAATTTATTTCAATCATCTAAGGCATTAACCCTTTCAGTGCCTGAGGGATAAGCAACGCATTGCAGAGCAACATGTTGTGTACTCCTCTGGCACTCAAAGGGTGAAAATACTTCATTCTGTATTGTGGATGCATAGCGGTTGCAGAGGTTTGATCTATGTGTTTTAAATCCTCCATTGGCAGTGAGCATATCATTTTTTTTTATTCAAAATGATGCGTTTGCACATGCCAAGAAGTGAGATTAGCTTTGAGCAAGGAAAATGTATCATCATATTTTGAATTCTAGTTGCTTACCAGATCATGATCATTAGCATCGGATTGTCTAGTGTAACCAATGGAATATTGTGTAATGCAGCAAACTCTTGATCCATAAAATATCCTGCTGCTCCAGAGTCTATAAGAGCAGATATAGTAATGGACAAGGAAGAGGAGGAAATGATCACTTCGACCACTGGTTTGGAAGGTGCAACCTCTGGGGACTGCTGGATGCCACCTAGGACCTGTCCCCTAAGGTAACCTAGGTGTGTGCGTTTCCCGGCCTCGTAGGACAATTACGCAACAAATGGCCTCCCCTCCCACAGTAGAGGCACAGGCCATTCTTGCGACGAAATGACCATTTCTCCCTTGTAAGTCTAGTAAAGCCTACTTGCATGGGTTCAGTAGCTTCGACTTGACCAGGAGGCATGGGAGGAGAGGGAGGCATGGGTGGGAGAGAATTCTTGTGCCACTGATTAGTAGGAGACCTTGGCTTATGGTCCCTATTTAGCATACGCTCCCTGATCCGGGTATCGATCAGATTGACAAACTCAATATATCTGTACAGAGATTCAGGTACCTCCCGGGCCGCAATCTCATCCTTAATGCGGTCATTTAACCCTTGAGCAAATGCCACTACAAACGCTTCATCATTCCATCCCAATTCGGCTGCCAGGGTACGGAATTCAATGGAATAATCTGCAACAGTATGGTTGCCCTGCTGAATATTCATAATTTGCTTGGCAGCCAAGATATTGCGCCCAGGGATCTCAAAGACATTTCGAAAGGCCCTCGCGAATTCACCAAAATTAGTGGTAATGGGCTTAGCCATCAGCCAAATTGGATTAGCCCATGCTAGAGCCCTACCAGTCAATAAAGATATCATGAAGCCAATCTTGCTTCTTTCCATTGGGAAGGCCCGAGGAGCCAACTCGAGAAAAATTTCCAGCTTATTGAGGAAACCTCTACACAGGGAAGGTTCCCCATCATACCCTACTGGTAACGGAGCCGTGGCAGATAGCCCTTTATATTGTGTGCCAATATTCGAAATAGCCATTGTCGGTGCCTGAACTGGGGTGGCCACCGAAGATATAGCGGGTCTGTCCAAGTGTGTGGTCCGCTCCAACATAGTTTGCACCACTACTGACAGTTGATCCAGTCTTTGCTCATACATATCCATCCTCCGATGGATATTAACGGAACTACCTTCACTGGACTTGTCTGAGGTCATTGGCCCTTTCGTACTGTTATGATTTTAGATGAACACTCAGACAGATTGGTAAGGTTAAAAGACTTTATTGAGAAAAGAGCATATACTGAGTAAGGCCCAGGGGACCACAAGGCAGAGCATACAGAAACAACTAATACACGGTAGCTGCAGGAATGCAATATGGAGTACTTAGACAGGCACAACTGAATGTATGGTTCGAGGATAGATGCTGGCAACCCGTAGGGAAGCTGACCAGGTGAGCATACACAGGAGGAGTACGAGAACCAGAACTGGCACTACCCAGACGCCTGGGTACCTAAACCCTTAGGAACGAGGCAACACTGACCCAGACTGTATGGCGCGAAGACTGGCACTGTCCAGATGCCTGGACACCAAGACCCTGGAACGAGGCAACTCAGAACCAGACTGTATGGAACGAAACTGGCACCATGGAGGTTAGAACCGAATACGGTCTCCAAATACCGGGTAACAGTGGAGTAACCGTCTCCCCACAGGAGAGATAATAGAGACCAAGGTAGCTGTGAATTATAGACCCTAGAACACTAGGGGTGGATCGAGGCAACAGTAGGTAGCTGACACACAGCTAATGGCCCTCAGCCTGCAGTATGGTGGAATAACGCTGTCTCTAGCGGTGGAACTGCCCAAGGCAGTAGTAAACCCTACCTGGTCACTCCAGGTACACGAAGGGTTACAGGTAACGCCCAACCAAACAGAGAAACTCCCAGAGGGAGTGAGCACAGCGCAGCAGGTAGTAAGGCCACAGAGGGAGATCAGAGTAACACAGTCAGAGTAGAACTGGTACTTCGAATGTGCACACCGCTAGCAGTGGTTAAGGAGCAGCTTAAGCCCTTTTGGTAGACAAGGAACAGCGCCACGGGGCGCAACACTGCATGAACCGAATGCCCAGAATAGTAATAGCCACCAGGGGTCACTCTGACACAGGCTGGTCCGGTAGGTACCGGAGCCCGTTAAGCAGAATAGGGATATTGCAACGGAACGGAACAGCGCCCCTACTGGTTGGCTATGGAGCGGTTCTATACCAGAATACAGTCAGCAACAGAGCGGGTCTACAGCCAGAATACAGCCAGCACAGAAGTGGTTAATAGCCACAACACGGTCAGCAATGTAGCGGGCATCAACCAGGATACAGTCAGCAACGGAGTGGGGTCTCCTCCAGGAACGATCAGCGACAAAGCGGGATCTTCAGCCAGGATATAGTCAGCAACAGAGCAGGTTCTCATCCAAGGATGGTCAGCGATGGAGCAGGATCTTCAGCCAGGATACAATCAGCAACGGAGCGGGTTCTCAGCCAGAATACAGTCAGCAACAGAGCGGGTTCTCAGCCAGAATATGATTCAGCAACGGAGCGGGTTCTCAGCCAGAATACGAGTCAGCAACTGAGCGGGTTCTCAGCCAGAATGCAAGTCAGCAACGGAGCGGGTTCTCAGCCAGAATACAAGTCAGCAACGGAGCCTAACACAGGAACACACGAACAAGCTCGTAGTCAGGCAGGCCATGTCATACACAACGTAGAAATCACAGTAGTATCACATGAAACGTACACCACAAAAGGGCGCCTAAGAGAGGACAACCCAGGGTAGATAAAGGCAAGCCAGGAGTAGCAATTAAGGCCAGCCAATCAGAAAGCGGCATAAGATAATAATGTCGCTGCTACGCAACAGGATCATGGGGCACCGTGATATAGTGACTGTGAAGAGGAAGAGTCAGGGGCTGAAATTTATGTGGTTGGTGTTAGTGGTAGTACTAGTAACAGTACAATTCAGATCATCCAGACTAGCGGTCAAGGGAGCACACACCATTCCCCTGACCCTGGGAGTCCCCTTCTCCCCATGGCATTGTCCATGTGGAACATGATCCTGAAGAAGGCAAAATTGTTACCAACGCAATAATACCACCCCCACCACCAGGAGCACAGATCAGCTGTCTGTGCTGCCAGTCTGCCTTCTTCAGGTCAACAAGAAATGACAAGTGTAACATTAGGAAACCCTCTGTCACTTTTCTCATCACCTCCTCCAAGCAGCAGTGAGATGTCTGTAATAGAGCAGCAGCACAGAGGGACTGGTGGTGGTTGTGATGATGATGGTGAAGAAGCTAGGGTGGAAGAGACATTGATGGCCTCTTTAGCCCAAACTAAGAAGGAATGGGGATGGGCATCACCACCACCAGCAGTGAGCTTTTGGAATTTGCAGAATTTTCAACTGCTTATCACGGTGCCCGTGCTATGCGGGCAACATTCTGTCAGTTTCCTCTATTGATCTCGCTCATTGGTTGAAGTGACTTGTCCCCGCCCAGTATTTGTCCTTAAATACTGGGCCTTGTCACTTATCCGGTGTCCTTTCATGGTGTTTCCGAACCAGTGCTTGTTCCTGTATTTTGTGTGATCTCTGTGTACCAACCCGGCCTGCCAGACGACTCTGCATCTTGTTCCGGCCTGTGTCCTGACCCGGACTGCCTGACTATTCGGCATCTCGTTACTGCTCTGTGTACTGACTCGGATTGGCTGACGTTCCTGCTCTGTGTACTGACTCGGCCTGGTTGGGCCACTGTGGTTGCGTATCCATCCTGTTACTCCTTATCCGGCCTCTGGTTGGGGTTGTGATAGGATCCTCGCTGTCTCCGGACAGTCACTCTCTGCAGTCTAGTCTCCGTTGCATCAGGTTGCCCTGGCGACATTGCTGTGTGTTCCTTCCATCCGTGCAGCCCCCGGTTGGGTGCCTCTCTGGGCAAGTCGCTCTGGTCTCCGTTACTGCTACGGCAGTCCACAAGTTGCTCTAGTCTCCGTTACTGCTACGGCAGCCCACAAGTTGCTCTGGCCTCCGATACTGCCATGGCAGTCCACAAGTTGCTCTGGTCCCGTTACTGCTTGGGCGTTACTCGAGATTGTGCTCTCTCTTCAAGACTGAGCTTCTTAAAGGGCGTCGCGCTATTAGGGCCTGTCAGTCCTCCCGGCCTAATAGTAACCCATTCAGTGCTGTCTAACTTGAGTATCACACGAAAACTGCCTGACCTGTGTCAGTATATTGTATGCTGTATTACTTGTATATACTGGGCCCGTGTGGGCATACTTCATTGTAACCTGTCCTGAGTCTGTACTATATTGCTGATATATTACTAGACCTGTGAGGGTTATTGTTATTACAACTGTTCAATAAACCTGTGTTTTATCCAAATCTACTGTGTCTGTGTGTCAAACAAACTGTTACACTGCTCTAATTCCTGCTGCTGCTGCTGAAAGGAGGGAACGTGCCTTGGCACAACCACCCTGGTAACACACATGAAACACAGACACCATGACATTTATGTCAAACATGTTAAAGCCAAACACCCACCACAGAAATTGAGCACCTCTGTTGCTGTACCCCCTGACTCTCCAGAAAAGCAACAAGAGGCAAGGCAGAGATCAAAGAGGAGGAAGAATAGAGAAACCCAGCCAGAGGCTGAAAGTTCGATAAGGAGTGAAACAACTAGTTCGCTATCACCTTCTTCATCTTGGGTAACAACATCTTCTGCCAATCCACCTCATTCATCATTAGCTCCCCCACCAAATGATAGCCACTCTATAGATGTTAGGATGTGGCAGTTCGTGTCCACCCACTGCACACTGTGTGGTGCACTGACCACACATGGCAGTGTAGTGGAGGAGAATCGCAAGCAGGTCATCAAGTTGCATCTGAGGAGATTCCATCCCACAGAATATGCTTAGCTGGTGGCAGGAAGGGTTCATCATTACTATTAAACTGTAAGCAAGTTGCCAGGTGTCCTTAGCGGGGTGTGGAAAAGGGGCATAGTGACAGCAGCAGTACTTGGATTCTTGTGTCATTGTGTTTGGATAGAGTTGTACCAGGTGTTATTTACCACACACACTGTGCACATTGTAGTTGCTGATGAGAGGCACAGTTCCTCTTCTCAAGGGAAAAATATCTATTCTAGTAACAACACATCCATGATTTTGAAGGAGGGGCAGGTGGAGAAGAATTATTGGTGAACTTTTTCTTTTCTCCACATATACCTGAAGTGGTGGGGACTAGTTATGGTGCTGCTACTGCTCCAGGCGGATCACTGGAGCTAGTTGTGGCAAGTGGAACTTTCATCATCCGTCACCCATATTACTGCTGTTGTTGATCCCATTTACTTTCAGCTGCCTAATCATCCTGCTGCTTAAACAACTTAGCAGCAGAAGTAAGAACAGCAGTCACAAATTTTGCATCTACATCAGGGCAGTGGCCACTGGCCAAAAAGACATTACCTGCTGGCACTAGGCCAGTAGGGCATTTTCTTTTCTCAGGGATTGTGCTTTAAAACATAGGCCTAAAAAAAATTTGGGTGGATTGTTTCTAACAAGCCCAATTCCTACAAATCAATGTTTCCTTAGGGCTTGTGCCAAACAAGCCTAAGTGATACAAATCAATGTTTCCTCAGGGTGTGGGCCTCTAACAACAAACCTTACAAATCATCCTCTACAAAATACTCTATCTCATCCAAGTATCAGTCACAGCATACATCAGGGGGTCCCTGTTTCTGTCACTTTGCCTAACAATTCTTATTTAATTTGTAATTATTTTTTATTAACTGTTCCCCCAATTCCAGTCAACAACCCCCCAAAAATATCCCTATTCAATTGGTTCTTTCCCCAAACTCCCCCCACCAACGCAGTCACCCTCCTCAGACCCCTTTTAAACCATGTCTTATCAGGTTTTTTTAACTGTATTTAGGATTTATTTTTTATTAACTGACCCCCAATCCCAGTAAACAACCCTCCCAAAAAATATTCCCTGTTCAACTGATTCCTTCCCCACACTACACCAACACAGACACCCTCATGCCCCTTTTATACTATGCCTTTGGGAAATAAAATATTTGCTATGTGTTGTGTGTAAATTCAATGTTCCCATTGATCATTGATTTCAATTGAATGAACTAGGTGGAAAAAAAGCAGAAAAACTGCACTTTCCACGAAACATTATCCACCAAGCGGGAACTGACATTACTTGCTGATTTTGGTTTGAGACAAAATTTTTCACCCATACCTAGGTGTTGATTAGGGGAACAGGGGGAAGAGAGATTGTTGTTTACCAGGATCCTGAAGAGTACTGTTGTCTCCTGTGTCACAGCCACCAGGTATGCCCTGTACTGCTGTTGTGGACAAGATGCAACAGAGCAGCTCCTCCCAACCATTGAAGGTGATGGATGATGGAGGGCCACCACCTGTTCCCCTGGCATAGGCTGCCAGCTCACCCAGCTTGTGCTTTACTCACCTCTTGCAGTCTATCCATCTTTTCTTGAGGCCTTCCACCGTTCTCCTGCACACTGCAACTGCATTCACCAAGTAGGCCACCTCCTGCCATGGCTGCCTCTTACAGCAGCAATACCCCTGGCCTTCTCTGATGAGTACAGAATCTTCTCCCTGGCCAGGATATCATGGACCAGGGCCATGTTCTCGTCAAAGGTGTACTTAGCTTCTCTGACCCTATCACCTTCCACTGTAGGCTCAGCTTGCTGAGATGTGGAAGGAATTACCTGCACTGGCCCGGGCTGTGTGTGTCCCTCCCCGACACCCACACCCTATAGCACTGCCAGCTCTCTTCCTGCCGGGCGTGTACCTGTTGCTTGGCGGGTACATCTCCACCCATTTGCTCTCCCTTTCCTTCCCTGCCTGGGGATGCCCTGCACACTTTCCTCCTCTCCATCTCCTCTCCCCATCCCTCCAGCCTCCACTCCTCTCCCTGTCACCTCTCCTCTCCACTGCCTCACACCCACACACACACACAGTCACTCACACAGGCACTCACTCAAGCACTCAATCACAATCACCCTCTGGTACTTCCTTGCACTCAGTCACACTGTAGAAAAAAAGTTAAATGTGTGTAGTGTTAATTAAAATAAAATGTGTATTTGTGATTGTGTGTGGATGTAATGTGTGCAATATATTTAAAGGTGTACTATGTGTTATTTTAATGTGCAAACCACTCCTCTACCCACTCTGACTCTACCTCTCTCCAGTGACTGCTCCTTTCTCTCTATCTCTCTAACACTATCCTCCACTCCTGTGGCCCTGTGCTCTAGCTCAAAGAAAAGCGAAACACAGACATTGTTTGGAGATTTTTGGGGGGCTTTTTTTATACATTTCGGAACTAATATTGGTACTTGTCTGGCTTTGGATTGGCTGGGGCTTGGATTTGCCCTTTCTAACTCTTAACTTGACCTTACTGTCATCAAATTCACCAATTTCTTTTCATGTTGACGTTTGACGTGTTTTTTTATGCGGAAGTTTAACGTGTAGTATATTAAAAGCAGACAGCACCATTTTTGTTAGTATTGCAACCAGTGTGGCATACATTGGTTTTGATATTTTCTAGCTCTGCAATAGAATATCGGCAAAACACATGTTCGAATTTTGTAGGGTGCTTGTTTGTACTGTTATACCTGTTTTAACACTAACAGAATTGAGTCTTGGAACTTGCCTGCTTTAAAGAAACAATGGTGGAGTATCTGCACCTGTTTTCACAAAAGCAATCACCTGTGTAGTACGTGCAGGTGCATGAGTTTTATGCCTATACATAAGTGTATAAAATGAGATGCACTATAAGACTTGTACATTTTACCCACCGATTTCTGATTCTGACGCTGATGTCTGACAGTATCAGGTATGAGAGTCCAACATTAATATTTCTCGAAATTTGTCCATGACATCTACAATATGTTGGGTTCATCCCTCTACTGCCAAAGGGGTCACAATATATTGCAAAGCAATTTATTTCAATCATCTAAGGCATTAACCCTTTCAGTGCCTGAGGGATAAGCAACGCATTGCAGAGCAACATGTTGTGTACTCCTCTGGCACTCAAAGGGTGAAAATACTTCATTCTGTATTGTGGATGCATAGCGGTTGCAGAGGTTTGATCTATGTGTTTTAAATCCTCCATTGGCAGTGAGCATATCATTTTTTTTTATTCAAAATGATGCGTTTGCACATGCCAAGAAGTGAGATTAGCTTTGAGCAAGGAAAATGTATCATCATATTTTGAATTCTAGTTGCTTACCAGATCATGAAGCTGCAGCCGCTGTCATCTGATCCCTTCAAAAACTCCAGAATAATTACGTTTTTAGGTAAATATTTATCTCTTGCTGCTATTAATAGCACTAATAGAGGGCAGCATGCCATCTATGATGAATAGTTTTAGTTTTGGGGTTTACTATGCCTTTAAATTAATTAAATGTTGCATAAAAAATAATTAATCACATATTCATTATTAAACTGATGTTGCACTTAAAACAAAGTGTAAAATATGTCATTAACAATTGTGTAACAAAAATACAATTTTATGTACAGTGCATTGCATTTTACAATATATCTATCTTTAATGAATCATATTTTTATGTTGCAAATCTGTTTAATAGAATAAAAACAAAACATTAAGAAAACACAAAGCTACACAGCTGCAAATTTGGGGCTAGATTCCATTTCAGATGAAAGGGTCATCAACCATGAAAATAATGGCAAAACAACTCCCATTTAGCTTTATTTCGACTATTTAGTTCTATGATGCTTGCTATGCTTACTTTGTCAAGAAACAGCCATTCTATTGATTCAGTTGCATAGGAATGGCCAATAGTGGCACGTCAGTAAGCAAACAGTGCTTTGTCTCCAGTCCTGTATCTGTTCCTGTCAAGTTTTTCTGTGACTCTTCAACCTACACCACTACTTGCCATATTATTAATAAAGGGTCTGTGGACCCCATGTTCATTTATTTAAATATTCTTTTCTATAAATGGAGAGTAGAAAAAGTGCCTATCCTTCGGCATTTCTTTGTTATTATTGGTATGTGAACCCCATATTCATTTATTCACACTATTCCTCTCTCAGTAGGGAAATTAAAGAAATGTATTAATATTAAAATAGGGTTATGGAACCAATTTTAATATTTTGGTATACTTAAAAATAAACAAATATGGGGTATATATACCCTGTATGTATGGATTTTGTGTTAAAAAAAAAAATAATGGGTGAATGGACTCCATGTTATATTTTAACACTGTCAATCCTAATCTAATCAGGATGGTGAGGTGGAGTGATAATGTTATCCCTCCACAATTTATTTGTCACTTTGACCATAAATGAAGTACAAAAAATGATGTATAATTTAAAGGATTAACATATTGTCTCTGTGACTAACTCAAACTGCATCAGTAATGAATGAGTTCATAAAAGGGCAAAAAGGGTAGTGGGGGTCACTGGGGGATGATTTCAAGTTTGTATGTCTGATTCCATTGCCAAAGCAAATATGTACTGATATGGCAGTGGTAGTGTTAACAAGGGAAAGCATAAATGTGGGTAGAGTGTTTGGGTGCACCAGATGTTATCTGTAAGGTCAGACAGGGGACCAGGAGGGCTATTACACCTCACTTATCCTGCACATGGGACCAGGTGGTTGTCCAGCTGCTTCCCTTGTAGCTTTGAGGACCTCATTTTGGGAACATTTCAAGTGTTGGAGTGTTTTGCACCTACTCCCAAATGTTCACAATGTGAAATTAGTTTTGTTTTTTAAAAAACTCACTTCAGGAATCAAATTTCTGATTTTAACAAAGATGCAAACAATTCAATGGACAACCAAAATAATCTACCAAAGCAACAAATAGCCTATCAGTAGAAAATTTCATCTGATGTGAAATCTAGGCCTTGTTTATTTGTGCTAGTTTTTAGTGCTCTGCTGCTTTTACATACTGCCCTGAAACACTGTATGAATGAAAATGTGCATTTTTTTCTTACCTTTATGAAGCAAAATACACTTACAGCTGTACTGGGTGACATTATTTATAGTGTATTCCCAATTAATAGGAAATTGTTCAGCTAACTTCACCATCTTCTTTAAAGCATCATAGATAAATATACAGCTTATAAGTGCACAAAAGCATTCTTCTGTGAAACGGGTAAAGTATTGCACCAAGTAACTTGCATCAGTAGCCACCAAAACAATACAATAAAATGCCACCCAAAGTCCAATCCAGAGTCTAAATTCCAAATATGCAAGATTGTAGTCTCTGGGGAAAGAAAAATAAAGCAAACTGTAACAATTTTAATTTAAAGATACACTTTCATAAATACTATTTTCTATTTAATTTAAATGTATAGTGAAGAGTACAACTAGAATTATTTCCTTTATAATTCTCTCACTATATTATACACTCCTTTTTGGCATGTTTAGTAGAGGTTTACATTTTTTAAATAGTCTAGAAAGTCTTGTTTGACTGGACACACCTACTCTATTCACTCCGGCTCTGCTATTGCCTACCTTCCAGTCAGTTTCTAGGGCATGTCCGCTGAGCCCTATATCAAGCAACCTTCACCTGTATAGTGTCTTATTGAGTAGATTTGTAGTGCTGATATTTCTGTTTCCTGTGTATGACTTTGGCTTTGAATTCCAACCATGTTTTTTGCCGTCTGTCCTGACTGCTTCTTCACTCAAGACCTGATTCTGTTTGCTGATTTGGATCCTGCAACCTTGTTTGTTTGCAAGCTCCTAGTCATGTAACTCACCTGTGTGAGCTACTTGCAGTTGACACTCTTCCCTAGCTAAGCACCCTAGCTTCGCTCTCAAGCAGCTTTCAGCAGCAGCAGAGTTATTTTTGTCGGCCAAAGAGATGTGCTGTCACCATCACCACCACCAATGCTGGGTTTTTGCCACCCCTGCTGAGACCCATGAATTGCCCTGTGTTCTGAATGGGATATTCTGGTTAATGATGTAGCTGCTTCTGCTGGTTGAAATGCTTTGCTGCCTTCCTTTTCACTATACTGTCTAGATGTTTGTTGTGCCCTCACTTTCTCCCTCTCATCCTCCACAATACAACTCTCCACTAGATCAATAAGCACATCTCTATATTCCTTGGCAGAATCCGATCCCTCAGAGAGTTGCTGCTGATGGTCATGACTCCTTGTGACAAACTGCTGATGGCCCTTTGGCAGAAAATCAGACATTTTGTGTTTGAAATAGGAGTCCAGCAAAGTGGCAAGAATGTATTTTCTCATTGCTTTTAATGGACGCTATGCAAGGATCTTGTTCAAAGCATGCTAACATGTCCTTTACCAGCTGGTGCATGTCTGTGTCGTCATTACAGTAAGATTCCTCAGCCATGCTCCTCATTTTTTCCTGCAATAAAAATATCAGTGATAGAATTTCACTAATTCCTGCCACAATGCGACTCACCAGCATGATTGCTCCTCACAGGAGTTTCAGTAGCTCACATACATCGCACATTAGTTGTAACTGGCCAGGTGACAAAGAGGCTCCCTCCAAAGCCTTCCAGTTTTGCATGGTGTACTCACTATTGGCCTTATTCTGCTCGTACAAACACTCTAGCACGTACATTGTGGAATTCTACCTGGTAGGGACCTCCATTTTTAGCTGGTGATGGGACAGGTTTGTTACACTCTTGTATGGAATATAGAGCATTGCGTGCACTGTATGAGCGACTAAAATGGGCACAGATTTTGCAGGCAATAGTAAGAATCTCATTGAGGGTTTTGGATTCTGCCAGAAATCTGGTCACAACTAAATTTAGCACGTGGGCAAAGCAGGGCACATGCACCATACCACCTATTCTCAAAGCAGCAATTATGTTGGAGCAGTTATCAGCAGACACAAAACCAGCTTTTAAGGAGTGGGGTACAAGCCATTCCTCTATCACCTGCTCTAGCTTACTTAAAACATCTACAGCTTTGTGGGACTGTCTCTCAGACCTCTGCATGCACAAGGTGGTGTGACAATGGTAAGGGCTATCCTGCTGCTGCCTTTTTTTTTTTATAAGACATTTTATTGAATTTCGTATTTAGCAATACAATGAAAAGAAAATGTTCAAGACATTTAAGTACAATATTCGTTACAATGAAAATAATATGACAAAATTATAAACTGTGAGTCACAATTAAAATGTGAAACTTTAACCAAGCAATAAAGGGAAGAAACAGAGAAGAGTTAATTCGTACATCTAAGTAATACAATAAAGCATAAGGATGCATAAGGAAGAGCTGTGGAAAAGGTGGATCAGATATTTCTTTTTCCTGTTTCTTTCCTTCTGATTTTTCAATCCTTTCCTCCTCCCATTTTCTCATGTATCCCATCCTCTTCCTCCTTCTCCATTACAGTATATTATTATTAATTATATAGAAATGGAGGGAAAAAAAAGTGGGATAGGTAGAGAGAGGGATATAAAGAGGGGAAAGATAGGAAGGGATAAGGAAAGGTATAGGAAATATCGGCTCAGAGAGATCCATCCAATTCTTTTCTACAGAACACACAAGATCTACACTGCCTCATAATGTCCACGATTGTCACGACAAGTGTCAAAGGGCCAGAAAAGTGAGGATTTATAGGACACTATGTAGTTTATATTTGGGTTCATACTGATTGGCCGACAGTATGATTCCAGTTAGGCCATTGATCCTCAAATGATTGGAGAGAGTTTTCTACTGCTGCATGACATCTTTCCATCTCCAAGTATGAATTTACTTTGGAGTGCCATTCCGGTATAGTAGGGCTAGTTTTCCAATTTCCAATGAATCGGAATTATAGCTTTAGCAGCATTAAGTAAGAGGGAGACACATTTCCAGATATTGAGTTTAGGGACCGGTGACAAGTGATGTCTGTATGAAAATAGGCATACTAAAGGATCAAGTGGGATGTCAATATTGAATATTGAGTTAATAGTGTCTCTGATTTGGGACCAAAAAGTTATAATAATAGGACAAGACCACCAAATGTGGATATGATCACCTATCTCGTTGTTGCACCGCCAACAAGTTGGGGAAGCGGACTCAAATATTAGTGATAGTTTATAGGGCATCATATACCATCTTGATGCGATCTTATAGTTAAGCTCTCTGGTTTTAACGTCCTTTGTGCTATAAAATAAATAACGAAAGATGGAAGACCACTGTGAAGGCGAGAGAGTAATTGAGAGTTCAGATTCCCAGAGGCATGTGAAATAGTGTTTCTTAAGAGAAGACAGGGTGGATAACATTTTGTAGCAGTATGACAATTTTTTGAATCGCACAGTTGTAACGTTGCAATGTTCCTCAAAATTAGTGAGCGAGCGTTGGAGTGGACCATGTGATTGTTCCAGTTTAATCCAGTGTTCTATCTGGAACTGGGTTATCCAATCAATACCACGAGAACCTAGAATTTCTCTCAAGTGAGGAATAGCCAAGAGACCAGTGTTAGTGACATACTTTCCAATCTTATCTAGACCTTCATGAGAGAGTGCCAAAAAGGAGGAATGACTAATGCCCTGAGGGAAATCAGGATTCCCAAGAAAGGACTTTAAGGGAGATGGATAAGGAGCAAGATGATGTGACGAGTTGATGCTGAACCAAGTGTTGAGGACATGCCCCAGAATTGGATGGGTAAGGCATTGTGGGATCTTACTAGTGGAGGAGACCAATTGTAGTTGAAGAGGATGTAGGTTATTAATCTCCTCAGCAAGGGATTGCACCCATCTTGGTTGTTCTTCTCCTACGAAATCAAAGACCTTAGCCAATGTAGTGGCTTGATAATATGTGTGAATATTAGGGAGGGCTAGGCCACCTCTTTCGATGGGGTCACTTAGGATATTTATATTAAGTCTCCCTTTTTTTTGTGCCCAAATAAAGGCTGAGATGGCTGAAGTGATATTATTTATGTAAGACAGAGAAATTCTCAATGGGATAGCATTAAGAAAGTACAGGATTTTTGGTAGTATCATCATCTTCACCAGATTAATTCTGCCTATCCAGGAAATACAAGGCATGTCCCAAGACTTAAGATCTCGCATCAATTCAGTACTTAAGGGAGGGAAGTTGGCTTCTATTATGGACTGAATGGAGGGGTTAGTTTGAGACCTAAGTAAGTAATATGCGTCTTTGCCCAACTGAAACTGTATTTAGCTTTCAGCGAGATGGATTCCTGAGGCAGTAGGTTTAAAATTTCAGATTTGTCATAATTGATCTTTGCCTGTGAGAGAGCACAGTATTCTTCAAGGGTTTGTAGAAGATGGGGTAAAGAGGATCTAGGGTGAGCAATGAAGTACAGCACATCATCTGCGAATGCTGCAGTTTTAAAGATATGTTTGCCCGCAGTGAGACCATGTATTTTGGGATTGTCGCGAACTGATTTAAGAAGGGGTTCTAATGTTAATATAAAACCATGGTAACCATAGAACTGAGCTTACCTCCGAATTCCAGCTGTGTCCTGCTGCACTGGTAGCCATAGAAATTAACTATTCAGTGTACCCCCCTCCCCAACAGGGCCTGGAAAAATTCAGAGTTTCAGAGGGTTATCAAAAAGCCAAACATTTTAGCCTTTTTCAATTGGGAGAATTTTTGCTGGAAAAGTATCAAATTGCCAGTTTTCAGTGAAAGCTCCAATGATTAAAAAAAAAAAACTTTGCTCATTAGTAGAGAAGAAGGTTTAAGTTAATTTCTCTTATGTCCAATATTGAACACAGATACCATGGGGTAGGACACATCTGAAAAGACAGATAGTCTTATAGGTGGAGACTCCCAGTCACTCCTCCAGCTCAACCCTTCCCCCACCTTACAATCCCCAGTATGAAGGTGCCCTGTGTTGCCAAAGGATGGCATAGAAGACACTTTGCTTTTTTTTTCTGATAGATATATGGGCTGTCAAAATTCCCCCATTTGGAGGGTTGCCATTACAGGGCTTCCCCAGTAGTGGATTGACCAGTGTACAGATGTTGTGTGGACCTTTGCCGCCTTGCGGAGGGAATTTTGCTGTCAAGTTTTCTTGGGGATCTGCTACTCTCTAACTACAATGGTAACCTGAATAAAGAGGCTTGTGAGTAACCCTTTGAGTGCCTTGCTCTACACTCTCCCTATCCTGTAACTCTCCATACAGAGGTTTTCTTTGAGCCCTTGGGCTCCTACACTCATGTTGGGTACCTTTATTATCCATGTACTGTTTATTCCCTTTAGAGCAAGGATGGCTACAATTCTCATTCCCTGCTGTTCTCACCAGTTTGGGATTCTGTGGGACTTAATGGCTTTTTCTCCTGTCTTGAGCTCATTGTTTAGTTCCCTTCACATGGTCCCTGGGTTACCAGAGCTATTGCTGTTTGGGGAGAACAACTTATGGACGCTGTCAGGGATGGTGTGCTAAGGAGGACCTTTTGGCCATTTTGGCCAACATGTCAGAAGCTCAGACATATGCTACTGATGCTCTTTTTGAAGCCGTCAGGTTGACAGTTAAGGCTTCTGCCTTTTCCATTACAGTGTGATGCGCTCTGTGGCTTAAGATCTGGTCTGCGGACCACTCTTCCAAAAAGTCACTGGTTTCCTTGCCCTTTCAGGGCAAATCTTTTTGGTCCTAGGCTATAGCAGATCATTAATGATGCTACTGGGGGCAAGAGCACCTTGTTACCGCAGATATCCAAGCTCCCTACAATGGCATGGAAACTGCGTCTTTTTTGTCCCCACCAAACAGAGGAGCAAAGGGCGCAAGCCTCTCAGGCCTTCACCCAGCACCCCGCCACCAAGCCCTAGCATCAGTGGCAATCTAAGTGAGGCACTGCCAAGCTCAAATCTGGCAAGCCTGCCTCTGCAAGACTTGCGGAACCCTGGTCAGCAGGCACCCGTTGGTGGATGTCTGTGCCGTTTCCACAACGCATGGGCAGAGTCTATTGCGAACCATTGGGTTTTTGCTGACTATTTCGGAAGGGTACAGAATAGAGTTCAAGTTCCTTCCTCCCTTCAGGTTCTTACAGTCCCCAGTTCCCCAAGGCCAGGAAAAGCTGTGTCTCTTGGTTCAGTCTCTTCTGGACAAGGGAACCTGTATGTGGTGTCCAAAAAGGACGGACGGCGGCAGCTGCCCTATTCTGGATCTCAATTTTATGTGGATAATGCTTGATTCAAGATGGCGTCCTTTGAGATCTGTCATCAGCTATGTGCCCAGGAGAATTCCTGGAATCTCTGGATCTGCAGGAAGCTTACTTGCACATCCTTATCCACCTGGACAGTCAGTGGTATCTCCATTTTGCCTTTGGCCAGGAGCACTTCCAGTTCACTGCTCTTCCCTATGGGCTGACCTCTGCTCCTCGGGTGTTTGCCAAGGTTCTGGGGGCCTTGACGGCCCTCATTCACCCCCAGGAGATTCAGATGACCCATTACATGGATGACCTTCTGCTGAAGGAACTCCTGGCCAAATATGTCCAGGACTGTGCTCAGATTCTGAACATGTTTAAGTCTTCCCCAGTTCCTGCCCAAGAAATATTTCCTGGGGCTCAGGTTAGACACCTGTCTGGGGAAAGTCTTTCTGACAGATGACACCATTCCGCAGATTATGCAACTGGTATCTCAAGCTCTGGAATGGTCCAAGGGAAGCTGTTTGTGATTTTGGTGTGGAATTTTGTCAAGACGGATGCCAGCCTAATGGGCTGTGGGGCAGTTACTGGTCACCTGGAAATCCATTTGGACTGTGGAGGGGTCCCTTCAGTCCATCAGTGTTCTGGAACTCAGGGCAATCTGGCTCGCTCTGGTGAACTGGTCCTTTCAACTGAGGGGTCATCCAGTAGGTGCCGAAGTCTGACAACGCCACGACTCAGGCTTACATCAACAAGCAATGGGGCAATCAAAGCTCTCCCGCAAGGTCAGAGGTCAAGCATATCCTGGGTTGGGCAGAAGCTCACGTTCCCGTCGTCCCCGCACATTCCAAGGGTAGAAAACATAGTGGACTTCCCAAGTAACCAAACGGTGGACCCGGGAGAGTGGGAGCTCCATCCAGATGTTTTCGACCTGACTGTGCAAAATTGGGGTCTTCCTCAGATAGACCTGATGGCCACAAGGAACAACAGGAAGGTCCCGGTGTTTTGTTCCCGTTGGAGGGACCCACTGGCCTTTGCCACAGATGCAATGGTGATTCCGTGGCGCTTTCATCTTTCCTCTGATCCCTCTCATTCCCAGAGTGCTCAGGAAGATACGTATGGACGGTCATATGGTCATTATGGTTGCTCCATACTAGACCAAGAGAGTGTGATCCTCGAGCTGGTGTTGTCTATCCATTCAGGATCCATTTCCACTGCTACTCAGATCGGAGCTCCTCCTTCAGGGCTACCTCTGAAAGGAGGAAGTGAAAAGGTTGGCTTTGACGGCATGGCTGTTGAAGGAGAAAGGGATTCTCCCCTGAGGCCATCTCCACTATGATTTAGGATAGAAAGTCTGTTTCCTGTAAAGCCTAAAGACAGGGTTTGGTCTCTTTTTCATTCTTGGTGCGTAGACAGGGATCTGTCTTCACAGGAGTTTGACCTCCTGGTGGTCCTGTATTTTCTTCAGGATGGTGTGAACAAAGGACTCTGTTTCAGTTCCTTGAAGGTTCAGACTTCTGCTCTGTGTTTTTCCAGAGACTTATTGCTATCTTGCCAGATGTCAAGGTGTTCCTTCAGGGTGTTGACCAAGCTTTCCATGCCTTTAAGGCTCCCACCCCTCCCTGGGACCTTAATCTTCTCCAATACCCTCTCTTTGAGTCATTTGATACCATTCCTTTACATCTATTGACATGAAAGATGGCCTCTCTTTTGGCTGTGGTCTCGGTCTACAGAGTCGCTGAACTGCAGGCCGCCTTTCCTGGCGTTTCACAAGGACAAGGCTGTTCTTCGAACTTCTCAGGAATTCCTTCCTAAGGTTGTCTCTGAGTTCCACATCAATCAGGAGATTGCTGCCTTCGTCCTGACCCTAAATCTGAGAAGGAGAGGGATCTTCAGTTGTTGGATGTGGTGCGCTGTCTCAAGTTTTTTTTTGTTTTTTGTTTTTCAAAAGCTTTATTGAAAACAGTTCAATACAAAGACATATGTATAAAAGTAGTCAAATATCACAAATAAAAGTAAATTACAAATGTCGGTATCAAAAAAGCTTACATCCTTTCAAATGAAAATCCAGCATAAAAGTTATATATAAAGTGTCAAATTCACAATAGTTCTTTTGACGTCGGTTTGAAAGCCCAAGCTTTGTAAGCATAAGAAGGAGAGTATTATGTAAACAGAAAGTAATGGTGCTGGGAAACATCCTAAAGCGTATAGTGAACAATGAAAGAGCAGGGAAAGACGCCAGAAGAAAGGCAGGAGTAAATGAAGAAAGAAATAGAACGAAGAGGGGAATAGAGGAAGAGGGGGAGGGGAGGAGGAAAGGGAATGGCACGGCAAAGCCTCCAGCCCATATATGTCCATGTAAAATCTGATGAGACTCAAGTTTTTTGTGCACCGTACCAAGTCTTTGCCTAAGACTAATGCCTTATTTGTGTCACCGTTTCCCCAGAAACTCTCAGGAGGAAGTGTGGTATAGTAAAATGCAATTTATTAAACAATAAAGATAGCGTACAATGGTAATAAGGCAGAAACAAGTAGATTGTCACAGCCAGCAAGCGAATCAAGAATAGTAGACTGCCAAGATTGACCACACTGCTGTAGACTAAGCTAAAGCCACTGGTAGTCTCAGCTGGAACAGGAACCGGAACGTGACGTTTTGATCTGAGGTAACGAGAAATCTGACTCACGCCTGCAGTCAGAATGGAGCGTATATCTGACTCACGTCTGCAGTCAGTATAAGGAAGCGTATACTTGACTCAAGCCTGCAGTCAGTATCAGAGCTAATCTGCCAGAGCCCCAGGCCCGCACCAGATAGGGTGTCTGCTAGGTACAGGGGACAACCAAAAGAATAGTCAGCTAGAGCCACAGGTCTGCACCAGATTGGGTGTCCACTATAAGGATAAGACAAAAGAATAGCCAGACAGAGCCACAGGTCAGCACCAGATTGGATGGAAGACAAGCCAGGTCATACACAGAGCCCAAGGTAACAGAACTGCTTTGTACAACAACGCAAGGGCAACTGAGTCAGGACTCAGACTGCTCTTTAAACCCCTTCTCAGGAAATAGATAGGAGGAGCAGGCTCAGAAGAAGGAAGTAGGTAGGAGTAGACTACAGGAAGCATGGCATAAAACAGAGGCCTGCTTCACTCTGAAGCCTCGCGTCTGCAGATGACACGTGGACTGACGCCGAGCGTCGCTGAAGCGGCGGCGCTGGAAACAAGGTAAGCTGTGACAATTTGTCATGCCTGAGGGTCCTAGGGCAGTTCTGGCTGCTTCCAAGGTCACCACTGCATCTTGGATTAAGTCTACCATTCAGGGCATATGAACTCAGATAGAAACCTGTTCCCTTTCAGGTTACATCACATTCCACCACTTGGGCCTAATCAGACCTTGGCTGAACAGCTGTGAAAGGCTGCATCTTGGTTCTCCTAGCATGCCTTTGCCAAACACTATTACGTGGATGTTGTGGCTTTGGCAGGCAGGTCCTTCAGGCAGTTCTGCCTGTGTAAGGGCCTACTCCTTCTTGTGCCTTACTGTTGTTCGGGAGCCAACTGGGCTCAGACAGTTGCTGTAGTGTGCTGTGTTTACTGTTTTTCAGTGTCCGTTGACACTTTGTTACGTTTGGGTTTTTCCTAGTTCTGTATAGTCCTAGATAACTCCGGTAACATGGGGACCGGCGCTATTTCCTTTCTATTACTTCCCACCACTGGGGGCATACTTTTGTTCTATCCCATGTTACCTGTATTCCATATTGGACGAAAGAGAAAAGAGGATTTTAGTCTTACCTTGTTAAAACCCTTCTCTCGCTGTCATATCTAGTGGATGGGCAGGGTGGGGAAGAGGAAGGCTCCACCTTCAAGACCTTGTCTTTGGAAAATGTTCCTCTTTCCAAGGAAGGAAGGTCATCTCCCACGGTACCTGTATTTCATATGGGTGAAGAGAAAAGGATTTAACAAATTAAGACTAAAATCCTATTTCCTCCGTGTCCCCTTCCACGGCCAATAGAAACATATGGGTCCGTCCTCCCCACTAGCTGGCGTGAACTTTTACCCGGAAATGATTAAAGATGCACTTCCTCTCACTTGTCAGACTTTTTAATGCTAGCTGGCGAAAAGGAGAAGAACGGGACAGAGCAATCCCGCATATAATATAATGAAGATATATACCTTTATGGAGACCACAATGTGTTGTCCGGGCCGGGGTGAGCCATACCCCGAAGCGCTGAACCACTGGAGCAACCGGTCGGTGAGAAGAGGAGATGAAGAGCGGACAAAACTTCCCCTCATCAATACGGTCAATGGCAGGCAAGCAGCAGCAGGCAATCAGATGTAAGGCAAGACTACTTTTATTTATAGCCTGTTCTCTTTCCTGCGGAAGGCCTCTGCGTTCCAGCTTGAAATGCAAGCCTAATTATGAGTCCCTATTTAAACTGTCTGGCAGGAGTTTTTTGCTGTTGGTAAGAATTAAGCAGGATATTTTAAGATTATTTATTAAAAGTTATATTTTAAACAATATTCCAAATGTCTGCTCCGAAAGCATCCTCATCCTCTAAAGAGAAGGAGAAACCTGCTACTGAAGTTAAGGAGGATAAGTCTTCCCAAAAATTCAAAACTTGTTTGTCTTGTGATGCAAAATTACCTGTTGCTGACCCTGCCAAGTTATGTCAGGATTGCAAAAAGAAGGTTGCAGGGCAAGAAATACCTGGGCTATTCCAAGATTTTCTGGCATGGATGAGGTCATTCATACAAGACACATTCAATGCCATGCAGCAAGCCGCAGCACCTCGCAAAAGAATGCGCATGGAATATCCAGATGAGGGTACCTCATGTAGGTTGGCAGATGCAGATTTAGATAGCATTCAGGATCTCTTATCACCCTATTCCTCTGAAGAAGAGGGAGAGATTGTGGAAGGAGAAGGTTGCTTTAACTTAGACAAAATGGAGCCTTTTCTGAAAAATTTACAAAAAAACCATGATCCCTATTGAAGAAGGATCATCCTTGAAGGATCCTATGGATCGCAGAATAGAGAGTGCATTAAAGAAGCAGTTTTCTTCTTTAGGACAGAACCTCAAGGTAGCGACAGCATTAGCATGTGTCTCCAGGACAACGAGAATATGGTTGACAGAGTTGGAAAACAAAATAGCATCCTCTGTTTCCAGGTCAAAACTGTAAAAGATCGCCACAATCAAGGAAGTGGTTGTTTTTTCATGCAACACCTCTGTGGATGCCATAATGTTATCAGCGAAGTCTTCCAATCTTTCAGTAGCTGCATGCAGAGCCTTATGGTTACAATCTTGGGGGGCTAGCTCGTCTGCTAAAAGCAACCTAGTCTCCTTGCCTTTCACAGGTAATAGGTTGTTTGGAGAACAATTAGAAATCCTGACAAAGAAGATATCGGATGGCAAAAGCTTGTTCCTGCCACAAGATCGTAGAAGTAGATCACCTCCAGCACTCAATTACTTCAGGTCAATAAGACAGCCTTTTCGTGAGAACAAGAGGTACCAGCAGAATCGATCCTATGATTCCAGAAGACAGTCACCTGCTCAAAAATTCAGGGCAGGTTTCAGAAAGGAAGGAGTGCGTAAATATCAAGGGAAAAAAAAAGAATTTCTATGAAGAGCAGCGGGCCCTATCTCCACTACCAGTATTAGGACGACTGACGCAATTCATTTCCAACTTAAAAACAAAGACAAGCCTAGACAACTGGGTAAGTCAGAACCTGGAGATGTCGTATCCGCTAGAATTCAACATAATACCTCGGAGAAGCATCTTCAAAAACTCAAGAACACCTCAGAATCAAGAAAAATAAACCTTTCTACACAATTCCATTCTAAATCTGCTAGAAAACAATATTATCACGGTGCCTGTGATCCTGTCTGTCATTCTCACTTGTGCTGCTCCCTGATTGGTTGAGCTGTGTTGGCCCGCCCCTGGGGACCCTTTTTATTCTGGCCATTGGCACCTGTCAGGTGCCCTTTCGTGGTGTTTCTGAGCCAGTATTGCCTCCTGGCAAATTGGCTGAGACTATTTTTGATTTCACCTGATTTAGACATTTTGCCCATCATATCAAGTGGCAGGTGAGGAGCAACACAAAGAAGAATGCTGTAGTGAATCGAGGCCGTGCAACAAGGGATTAGACACCCCAGGACATCTGAAGAAAATTATACCACAGGAACCATGGCGTCCAAGTGCATGATATGAAGATTAAATTGAGAAGAAGCAGAACCAGAGCGCCAAATGGACTTTATATTACATGGGGCAGAAGGAGTTACACAAATAAGGTGAGGAGACAGACAGGGATGGAGTATACAGAAGTAACTCCCGTAGTATAAACAATGAGTCGCAGGATATAAATAACAGCAGGAAGTTCTTAATGAAGTGTTATCTCCACTACACACATCCAGGATAATTGACTCCAAGAGAAGATAGCAGCATTCAGATTCCACAGGGAGAGAAACTCAGCAGTGGAGCACCAGAAGGTTAATCATACATGGGATAGGAGGGGTTCCAAAAAGAGGGTAATGTAACAAACAAGGGTGAGATGTCAAGCAGGAGTAAGAGCTGTAGTAGATAGTAGCTGAGGTGTACCCCAGAGTCCCAGCAGCAGGGCAGGCTCAATTCCATCCAGAGTCTCCAGAGACAGACTCAGTAGCCAGTGTACCTATTGGGAGGGAAGGGGAACAGGGATAGAGAAAACAACAAATAGGATGGTGCACTAGTAAGGAGGGGGGGAGGGGGGAAAGCAACAGTTGTGCTATCTGAGGCCTCCCCAGCCAGGCAACTCATAGGAATCAGTAATTGAAGAAGGATCCGTTCCACAAGCAGGAGTGCAGGTATCCAGCAGCACAGCACATCCACACAACTCCAATAGCTCCCAACAGGATCACCCAGACGCAGCCACGATCCGCCTCCACAGCAACTTTCCAACTGTGGACTCCACAAGTACACAAGAAGCTGATGGGCAACACACCGGGGCCAGAGCCAAAGGTAGTAGATCCGGGTGTGCAGGTAAGTAAAGACAGGCAGAACCGCATCGGCAAGTGACCCCCTTCAGAGCAAAGTGCGGTGCCATATAATCTCCAGACCGCAGCCGCGGTCAAGCAGCCAACAGGTTACGTTATACACTCAAGGGGAGGGGAAAGACTGCACCAAGCAGAGCAGTAAGTGTGTACAATGCAGGGAGCTGGCTGCAGATCACAATATCACCAACTCAATATTCCGGTATCGGGGTCAGTTCCGCCGCCTCGTCCCCACAGTTAACAGGGTTGAACTTGACATCCAGGCCTTGTGAGCTCTCCAAGGTCAGCATTCACTGTGCATTCTAGGCCCTACCAAATAAATTAGTGTACTGATGGAGGGAGGGACAGCAGGTAATTCCACAAGTCTCTGGGAAGATAGTTGTGGCTCCGACAATGTAACAGGCCGCTACTGCGGCCTACAAGGCCCACCTACACCTCCACCCATCTCCACCACTGCAGTTCCCCACTCCACAAAAAAATATAATAGAGAGGTGTCAACTAGGCAGTAGGACACAACTGTGTTGTTGTGCAATATAAACAAAGGCAGCTAACGGGTGGATTGTAGTAGATTAGATTCCAAGTCACGGAGCAATGCTTGGAAACGTCCACCCGGTGTGATTCCCGGCCATGCCCAGATGGTTCATCTTTTGCATGACAGACAGACGGTGCAGTTTCAACTTTGGTCTTCCCTTCCCAAAGGCATCCATGGGATGACCCAACATGGAACAGGGGAATGTCCATGTGACCCTGGTGAAACATTGACTCCACTTCAATGAAACTCATCTCTTGCTAGTCCTGCTGTTTATTCATTGTGAAACATGATGTTGTTCGCAACTACTACAAAACCTTTCACATATTCAAAAATTATATATGTGTATGAGGAAAAACCTGGAGGGCAATACTGCTCCTCTTCAGAGACCAAAGGCCTTTTGGATCATGTATGAGCAGCTCAACTTGTTTTTTTCAGTAGTCTGTTTTCATGTTAAATGTATCCTTTGGGTGATTTTAG